>OX123196.2:59669740-60923263 GCA_944739405.2 Euclidia mi | reverse complement strand
TTTTATCGACATCATCAAGAGCGTGACAAAGGAACCAGACGAAGTGATGGTAAGTTTTGACGTGGAGTCACTATTCACCAATGTTCCAGTTCAGGATTGCCTTGAGGTCGTTGAGAGAAAATTAAGGGATAGCGGTCTGACTAACGAATACGCCGTTCTATTGAAGAATTGCTTGGAGGGTAACTACTTCATATATCGTGGACAACATTACCTCCAGAACGACGGAGTGGCAATGGGTAGCCCAGTAGCACCGGTGATGGCCAATATCTGGATGGAACATTTCGAAGAATCCATAGACATGCAGGCTTCAAATGTAAAGCTATGGAAGAGGTATGTCGACGATGTATTCTGCATCATGAAGGGCAACAAGCAAGACATAGAACGTTTCGCAGACAAATTGAACTCCATACATCCGAACATCCGGTTTACATTTGAAATGGAGGTAGACGGATCGCTACCCTTTCTCGACGTCAAAGTGACGGTGAGAGCTAATGGTACACTTGGACACACTGTATACAGGAAACCGACACACACCGACAGGTATCTCAATGCCTGCTCGCATCATCACCCGCGACATTTGGAATCCGTAGCGACCTCGTTAGTGAACAGAGCCTATGACCTCTGTGACCCTGAACACTTAAACAGTGAATTGTCACATGTTCAGGAGGTACTAAGGCGCAACGGATACAAAAAGGAGATACCCCGTCGGAAGAGGAAGGACCGCAAATCTGAAGTAAGCAGTGCCGACTTACATGCCTTATATCAAGAGAGTGACGGACAAAGTTGGAACAGTACTACAGAAATACTCCATCAAGACTGTATATAGTCCCCTCTCCAAGGTAGCACACAATCTGCGTACCCCAAAGGACGTAATTCTCTACAAACACCAGGGCGTCTACAAGGTTGATTGCAGTTGTGGTAGTTCCTATATCGGACAGACCAAACGAACGATCGCTGAAAGGGTCAAAGAACATATCACGGCTGTCAAAAATCGACAAATTAATAAATCTGCCATAGCTGAGCATCTGCTGGAATCTGGACCAAACCACTGGATAGAATTACATCAACCACAAGTCTTATCCACCGATCGCCACTATTACTCCAGGATAGTACGTGAAGCGGTTGAAATCAAAAAACATAGAAATTTCAACCGGGAGGACGGATACAGACTATCGACCACTTGGAACCCAGTTATCAACAAATGCAAACAACGCCGCAGTAACACAACTCATCAGTGTGTAGACGTCATAAGTGTAGTATGTCGAGGGTACCGACAGTGCGGATAGAACTCAAAATATCAAAAATATAAAACAAGTGAGGGTAGCTGCCGAAACCCGCGCTTCACAAGGACGGCGCTGAGCTGACATCAGTCCCTCCGCGACCACAACCGTTGCAAGCCGGTAGAAACGTAGGAGAATAACAGAGGTATTTATGCCTTGAAATAAATAAATTATCGCGACTAAGACCCGCTAAATAATATTGTATGATGTATACAAATCGCGAATGTTTAAAATCGATTATTGCTTTTCATGCCCGATTTGTTGCAAATGGCAAGTCAGGACGCTATAACCACTAGTAATACCATGTTTTACCGTAAAATCGCTGCTAGCTGCTACTACTTTATCACAATTATTACCTCGTCCCAAGTGATGCCTTGAGCAAGCGCTAGTTCTTAACAATTGTTTAATATTCTTATTCAAACAGACTGTACCGCTTCTCTAAGTCGTTTGAATACAAGGAAGATTCTCTTATGACTATATTATCATAGTAATTTGAACGGAATGGTATTCAACGATATTCAGAAGCGGTGATGCACTGAGAATTGGTGGGTTTGTGATGCAATTTCATGAAATACATAATATTATTTTAGGTTTCGAATGCTTTCGAAACACCGTAGATTTGAATGATTTTAAGCTTTACAGCTTGAGTACTTTCCAAGACCTTTGTCAACGGATTTTAATCTTGGAAGTACCTTCTTTTGCGTACCCTAACCATTTATGTCTTTAAAGCAACCAGAGTGTCCGTTTTAGAAGACTAAGTTTCAGTTTACGCAATCAGAACCATGACCACTCTGTCAAGTGTGTATAGCTTAAAAGACTAGTTAGCATCAGCGTATTCAAAACCTTTTAAGCGGCAATGTTTCAACCGCCTTGCATTAGACGTAGTCACATGAAAATTGGTGAGAGTTTAGTTGAGTCTCCGTGGCTGTGTTAATGGTCCAACTACAACATACACATCGTCGGGCCTTGTCGGTGCGGCAATGTTTATATTTGCTAGTGCTCAAATTTTAATTTGCGAACAAACCTGACTAAGTTTTTGATAATAACAAGTTTTCTCTATAATCGACTTTAGTTAGGTATGTTGCCAGTTTTTACACCTACCTATTATCTGCTACCTAAAGGGTCAATACCCTTTTAGTGACAGTTATTATAAGAAGTACTATGCTATCAATTTTTAGAACCACAACGAGCCGTACACATACACAGCGATTTGCCGATAAATTTATCCCACGACAAAAGGTGCTCATAGCCAAAAACTTCATAGCAAAATGAAGGCAATTCTTTCAGTTTTAAAAGTTAGTAGTTAAGTTAGTAAATTGCTTTATAAGTCTGTTCATAAATAGAAGATAACTATTCTCTTCAGGTAAAACTTTACACGGACAAAGCCAAAAGGATAAGCACGTCTTATAAAACTTCAGTACAGTATAGAAAAAAGCAAATGAACTACCTACTTAAAAAGCTGTGTGCAGACTGTCAGACGCCCCAAAGTTATCACGCAGCGTAATACGTATTTGATTCCATATTACTTGAATGTGCTTATAAAAAAATAACTTACACTCCAAATTACCAGCAAATAAAAATCATATTATTTTTGCAGTAGACGTATCTAAGAAATGTGTAGTTACTTGCTTCTCAATTTTGTATGCCAACTCCCACACGACGAATTAATCCTGGGTCCACAAGGAACTTTAAAAACGTCCATTTAACGGCAAAAAAGAACAGATACTAAACAACCACTATACCATCCAGTCAAATTCATTGCATCCCCCCCGTGGGATCTCCACCTCGTCGTGGTGGGAGGGCTCAGTAACCGTGGGTTTGAGGTACACCCATGGTGAAGCTAAGCGGGATCCCGGGAGGGGACGCTCTACGTGGGCTTGAGTGAGGCCTGCGTAGGATGCGTCCAAAGTGCGGGTGCGGGGGACAGTTCTGTCTGTCCCTCGCAGTCGGGTGCGGTCGCAGGAGGAAAGGCGTGTCGCTGTTGCATTGCCGCGCGCCCTATCTCCCGCGACCAAATGGGGGCGCACCATTGTTGCGTCGCGGTGGGGCCGCAGAGGAAGAGGAGATGCGGTGTTGCGTTGCCATCCTCCCTATCCTCTGCGGCCGCTGGGTGTTTTGGCGGCGGAGCCCAACACCCTTCATCCGCCGCCAAGGGGGTTTCGTTCGGACCCCGCCTGACCATATCTGGCGGGCCAATACCCGTCGGAGGATAACGAGGAATGCTTCGGTGAAACCCTACCGTCCAACACATGGGTACATGAGGAGCACAGGTTGGTTTTTAGTCAGTAAGAGTCTGACAGTCCCCTTCGTCCTTCCCATCAGGGCGGAGGGACTCCATGAGGATTTTCCAACCCGACAACAAAAAAAAAAGTCAAATTCATTGCATAATCTCTCCACTACTTCCAACAGCGTAGCATAACTGATAACAAGAATACTTGCAAACTTTATAAACAGAGAAGGTCATAAAATCGTACAATGTAGTTTCACTACAATATGAAACAATATCAAATTCTCTTCCCGTAAAGCTGTACACAGACTATAGACATCGCACTGCATTCCCGCCACGCCTGACTTGCCGCAACGCAATACATCACATTCTCGATTCCATATCGCACCCGTTCAGCTATTTCTTCACTGTTTTATTGGCTTTGTCACACTCAGAGATTTATTTGATCTGTAAATATGGTAAAAATGAACGTGTCTTTTATTGAATGCGTTGCGAGAACTGGTTATTGAAAAATTTAATTTACTTTTCTTTGAGCTCATTGGAAATGCAGTGCTAAGGAAGATAAATTTTCTGTGTGGGTAGTTGTGGCCATAACAGTAAAAAAAATCTGTCCTCCTTTTTGATTAATTATAATTTATTTTAAACAATTTTTCAGTTATTTTATGATTTAATTTAGTTTATTATAATACGCTACCTCCCAGTGAGTTCTCCTTGTTACATTCACAGTACACATATAATACTATGGAGTCATGACAAAACACAATACAGGACTTAAGTAGCATGTTCCATCAAAGAATGTCGCAGTTTAAGGACAAGCTGCAAAGCAACACCGATCCTCCTTCAAACATGGCTGGTCTGGCATCAGAATTTGCTTCATTCCGGAATTTTGTCACTGAAGCACTAAAGGGTCTGCAGCAACAAGTCCAGTTGCTAATGCACAGTATGGACCACTTGGAAATGCGGAGTCGCCGTAAGATTCTTTTATTTCACGATGTAAAGGAAGATAAAAAGGAAGATCTTGCGCAGACTGTTGCTGATTTTTTGAGTACACACTTGAAGCTCGATGTCATCACTCAAGCATCACTCAAGCAGCATCAAGCGCTGCCAACGTATGGGTAGACTCGCAGCTCCTCACAGACATCGCCCAATATTAGTCAAGTTCAATAATGTCTTGGTCCGGGATAAGGTGTGGTTTACTAAACCTTAACTTAAGGGCTCTAGTATCACAGCCTCGGAATTCCTAACCAAAGCCCGTCATGACGTCTTTGTTGCTGCTCGGAAGAAATTTGGTGTCTCCTAGTGCTGGACTAAGGAAGGCGTGATTTATGTCCTCGGAGCAAAGGGTGAGCGACATCGCATCAATTCCTTGGTGGATGTTCAAAACCTTTGCCATCTGTCTGCCGTAGATCAGCAGCAACCAGAGCCCCCTGCTTTGAGGAATGAACCGGCTAAAACAAGAAGAGCTGGAGCGACTAAAAAAATAGATATATGCAAAATGTTTGTTGTTTTTCTACACTTTCAAACCCAGGTAGGTGGCTTAATATTACTCCTACTATACTTCTTGTACTAGGACGGTATCTACAAAATATTTAATAAATATCTATCACTTATTTACTTTTGATTTTCATTGTTTTGTCCGATACCTTCTTGTATTCATTGTAATTTGATAATTTCTATTTACTTGACAAAGTGTCAAATGTGACAGCTACAGCCGCTGCCGTCACATTAACGTTTAATGTTCGGATACACTTCAAAACGTATTTACTGTTTGGGCCATTGTTACACGCCGTAATATCTATAATATTTAATATTTTCTATTTTTCATATTTTCTGCCTGGGTTTGAACTTTATTTCATTTATTCTTATAATGCTTATTGATTTTTTGTTTTAAAATATTTATTTAACGTGGTACTGAATAATAATGTAACTGGCAGGTGCACTTTGATGAATAGTGTTATCTAGTTGTGCATTGCGCACATCGGATAATTAAAACCATATCTTTTTTGATTTTATTAGTTTTATATATATTTTTTATTATTTATATTATTTTATATATTTATACTTATATTTTATATATTATGTCATTGAAGGATTTTGACAGTGACAGTAATGACTTTTTCTCAGTGAGTAGCGACAATGATAGTTTCGTTAGTGTCCCTTCTCTAGCAGATAATCTGCAATCTACATTTTATGATGTTCCTAGTAATTTGAATGTTGTCCATATCAATGCACAGACTATTCCGGCCCATTTCAAGAATAACTGTAAGAAGATCCATGTTATTCTTGTATCCGAATCATGGCTTAAGCCATGCCTTTCTTCTGCCTTCCATTCTTTACCTGGCTTCCAGCTAATTAGGAATGACCGTATTAGTAGTGGCGGCGGGGGTGTTGCCATTTATCTCCGCTCTTATATTGACTTCTCAGTAGTAAGCATGTCTTCACAGCCACCTCCACCCAATGCTGGTGAGCATCTCTTCTTAGAGGTTAAACTGCACCACACGAAAATTCTTCTTGGTGTTTACTACTGTCCTTCTTTGCGAATTGACTTTTTTTCCTCCTTTGAAAATCTTTTACTTAACTTGTCTCCTTCTTACATTCAATCTATAATTATGGATGACTTTAACACTTGTCTCCTTAAGAACGACGCACGATTCTCATCTCTACATTCTATTTCAGTTTCCAGTAATTTACATATTCTTCCCCTGAATGTCACTCATAATTTTCCTAATTCTACTCCCTCACTTCTAGACCTCATATTCGTCTCATCACTTGGTCATGTTGCTAAGCACGGCCATTTTGATGCAGATGTATTTTCTTATCACGATCTTATTTTTTTCTCTTACAAAGTTCGTCCTCCTAAGGCAAAGTCTAGAATTCTCTTTCTTCGCAATTTTAGTAGTATGGATAGCGAATTCTTGCGTGAGGACGCCAAAACTAACATAAATTGGCAACCGTTACTGAATGCACAATCTTTGGATTACAAAGTTCAATTGTTTGAGAGGAACATTATTGACCTCTATGACGTTCATGCACCTATCCGAGCCATAAAGCTAAAACATGCACCTTCGCCTTGGCTTACTACAGACATAAGCTTACTTATTCATAAAAAAGCAGCTGCAAAATCCAAGTACAAGTCTAAACCCATGGAGCTTAATAACGAAAAGTATATGAAGATTAGAAATCACTGCAATAGGGTGTGTAGGGATGCACAACGCCAGCATATCCATAATTCTGTTCAAAACGGAGATCCAGCGAAAGTATGGAAATTCCTTAGATCATTAGGGTTTGGAAAGCAAAGTCAGAATACAAAATCTTTCAATATTAATATCAATTTGCTTAACAAGCACTTCTGTGCGTCGTCCAATTTTGATATGACATTAAAAACTAATACTTTGAATTACCTTTCGTCCCTTTCAATCCCTTATCACCCTCCTTTCGTCTTTAATCAGTTTACTGCATGTGATGTTGAGAAGAGCATTTTATCCATAACATCCAAAGAAGTTGGTAGCGATGGTGTCACTCGGAATATGATCCTCCCCATTCTTAATGAGATCCTTCCTATTATTTCCCACATACTTAATTACTCAATTTCAAGCGGCAGCTTTCCAACATCTTGGAAAGGTGCCCATGTAGTTCCTCTCCCTAAGAAAACTAATCCTGAATCCTTCTCTGTATACCGACCCATATCCATCTTACCCTTTCTTTACAAAGTCCTTGAACATCTTATCCATAACCAGCTTAACTCTTTCCTCTCCCCGATCCTCAATCCCGTCCAATCTGGTTTCCGTACGGGTCATAATACCACTACTGCGCTAATCAATATAACGGATGATATCAGGTCAGGTATGGAGCATGGCAAGTTCAGCATTCTCTGTTTGCTAGATTTTAGCAATGCGTTTGATACTGTCGACTTTGATATTCTCCTTGCCATTTTAAGCTCTCTTAACATATCTCCATCAGTAATCGATTGGTTTCGTAGTTACCTGTTTGGCCGCCGGCAGCGTGTTCACCTGGATAAAACTTTTTCTTCGTGGTGCGATAATTCTGCGGGTGTACAACAGGGGGGCGTTTAATCTCCTTTGCTCTTCTCAATTTTTATTAATTCTATATCCAATAATATTTCTTCTTCCTACCATCTTTATGCTGATGATATGCAAAGTAGAAATTCCAAATACGGGCTGTAGCGGGCAGAAAGTTGTGAATCGTTGAAATTAAACATATATTTTTTTAAATTTATACATCGTTTTCGTTTCTTGAAAGATTTGAGTTTTCAAATATTATTATTTTGAATAGGCTATGATAATAGTGGATGAAAGTCTTACGTTGCCAGCATTAAAATAAAGTGAAGTATGGTAGGCAGAAATTGTTTTAAGGAAATAATATTTTTATTATTATATTAGAAAACAATATCTTTTATTTACTTTATGAATATATTTGTAAAAAGAATCAAGAAACATATAATTTATTACAGATTCCATAATTAATAATTTCACACTTTTTATCTGTTATGTCATTCGTGTTGCTACTGTGCGTCGTGAATATTTTGCTCTGATTTATTGGTGTTTTCGTACGGTTTAAATTGTAATGTAATTGAATATAAATTCAATAATAATGATCACTACCTTCTACCCATGCTAAGAATATGCAGCGGTGTTTGTGATTGTGGTTAGTTTTTTTGGACGAGTATAGTACGAGGTTCCCTAGTACACAGGTGATTATTCATTATTATTGGCCTCTCTTATGTAGTTTTTGTTCTATATGACACAAAGACATACCTTTATTCACATTTAGGTATTATATTTATGTTAAAATTCAATTTTGAGGTATATTTAGTTGTGGAATCATTTCCATTTCAAATATCTCGTATCTTATTTCCACCAAGAGTTATTTAAAAAAAAATATACAGGGTAATAGAGTAGTCATTTATCTTCAAAACACACATGGTTTCGTGTTTGTCCTTGCCAGGCACATAATGTATGGCCAAATGGTACATCTCCTTTACACTCAAGCAGACAGTGAAAATTTGTCGTCTGCTATTTCTATAGTTAATAACGATTTGGCTAGTATATCAAATTGGACCAAAATGTACGGACTTATGATTAATCATACGAAGACCCAGATCACAATTGTCGGCAGTTCTAGACTGATGTCAAAGGTGTCTTGGTCATTGCTTCCCCAGATGTCTTTTGGTGGCGTCTCAATTCCTATTAGTAAAGAAGTGAAGAATCTGGGGATATACATTGACAAAACGTTATCTTGGTCTGTCCAATTACAAAATATAAGCCGACGACTTTTTGCTGCCGCTGCATCACTGAGAAGGTTACGCAATTTCCTTCCCATACCTACTAAAATTGCACTTGTGCAATCTATTCTTCTTCCCATTCTTGACTATGCCGATGCCAGCTATCTAGATCTCAATGAGGACCAGATAGATAAACTTGAGCGCCTCCAAAATTTCTGCATAAGGTTCATATATGGTTTATGCAAATATGACCATATCACTGAATTTCGTAACAAGCTCAAATGGCTGCCAATCCGCCTTCGACGGAATACTCACATCCTTTGCCTTCTTAATAATATAATTTTTAATCCTTCATTCCCCTTTTATCTTAAACGACGATTCGAATATCTACATGACACTCATTCGAAATGCTTGAGATCATCAGAGAATCACAAATTGAAGGTCCCTACTCATTCCACAGTTTTCCTTCAAAAATCCTTCACTGTGCAAGCTGTACGTTTGTGGAATGGGTTACCCGAAACAATCAGGCGGGCTCAATCTCTCCCTATATTTAAAAAACTTGTCACAAATCATTATTTGTCACAATTATCTTGACAGTTATATATTGATAAATATATTTATATATATATTATAATAATGTTTGTGTATATATATAGTTTATATTATTTCATGTTTAGTATATAGTTTATTTATATACTGAATATAAGTATTGGTTATGCTATTTAGTATTAGTATTATTTTATATTGTATGTACGATTTATACGTAATCTATGTTTTTTATTCATAGAAAATTGCATTGACATTATATTATGTCCTATTATTTACCACTGTTTCTCATAGTTTCTGCCTACCCCTTCGGGGAAACAGGCGTGAGTCTATGTATGTATGTTTCTCATAGTACACCGTAACCCACACTAATGTACTTTTTTAAATTGTATTCCAAACAAGGTTGTCTGGAAGAGATCGCATTTTGCGATAAGACCGCCCTATTGTGCAACTAGTTTTAAGTTATTTCATTAAACAATGTATCTTATGTTTACTGGTGTCCAATAAAGTGTTAATCAATCAACCAATCAATCAACAATTCCTTGATATTTATTCATTTTGATGTTCTTGTCGAAAAAGTTTGTAGTATATAATGAAGTCTTGAACTTGGTTTTTCAGGTGTCAAGTAAATTTTGGTTGTGAATTGTCTCTCAAATTGTGCTCACAGTGAAGTTTAAAGTATTTTGGACAAGGGGAGAAAATATTATCAAATGGATAAATGGAACATGGGTAGATATTCTAAATAATTAAAGTAGATAGATGTAAAAAAAAAGCAATTGGTAGGGGCGCAGGACGAAGCTTGTCAAAACTTGGCAAACCGTCCAAAGCGATAAATAAATTAAGTAGTTCAGTTAAGATGTTCGATACTCAACTTTACCAAGCCTTAACATCATACAGAAGTATGCTAAAAAATGTTACAAGCACACACAATTACCAAATTTATCGTACAAGTGCATTTGTTAAAGATACGTTAACTAATGCACTCGTTTTATTTCGCCACGTACTTGAGTTGCTGCTAAGTGTCTGCGGCGTAGTATTAGCGATGTGCTAAACGTTAGGTTCAACTCACACAGAAAGAAGAGCGGCAGGTAGTGTAGTCAATTGCAGGTTAAGTTAGCGGGTACACCCCAATTTACTTGCTCGTAACATTCATCCACCATACAAATTCACCCAACACATTAAGACTGCAACACGAGTAACACACACAACTTCTACATCAACCTATTATTCACAAATTTCTCTAGTAGCTCTTTATATACGTCTGCGGAAGAGTTAGGTTTCTCCGATCACCACGGTGTGGTATTACAAATGAGATTACCTCGACAGACAAGTCTGGATAACTGGTTTGTTCGCAAGCGAATATATAATAAATAATATAACATCCAGCAATTTAAAAAATGTGTTAAATCTCAAAATTGGCACGAGATAATTGTAACAACACAAAATTTAAATGATAACTACAATGCATTCAGCAACCATATCAAAGCAATACTTGATAAGTGTATGCCAGTCAAAAAAATTAAAATTAAACAAAAACCAAAAAAACATTGGCTTACTACGGGGATAAAAATATCTTGTGAAAACAAAAGATTGTTAAAACTGTTATCAAATAAATCAAATAACCCAATTCTGATAAAGCATTATAAATTATACGAGAAAAAGCTAAAACAGGTAGTATCTACAGCAAAAAAAAAACAACAAAATATGAAGAAAATAAAACTAGCAACTAATAAAGTTAAAACGATAGGGAATATTATTAACGAACAAACAAATAAGATAGTAAAAAAAAGATAAGGAAAACATTACATTGGAAGTAGATGACATCAGAGTATGTGAGCCAAAACAAATTGCGAACATCTTTAACAATTTCTTTGCCTCAATTGGCCAACAGAACTTTAACCCACAAAAAAATTATTATAATTTACAGTCGCACTATAACGAAAATTCCATCTTTCTCACACATGTACCACCGTATGAGGTGAATAAAATAATCAAATCTTTACAAAATAAAAGAAGCCACGGCATAGATGAACTACCACCTCTCTTGATTAGACAATGTGCAGACGAGCTAACCTTGCCGTTCTATGGCCTATTAAACCAATCTTTTGAAGAAAGCATCTTCCCGGATACGCTAAAGAGCGCAATAATAAAACCTATTTATAAAAAAAACGCTAAGACAGACCCAAGTAATTATCGTCCAATCGCCTTATTGCCGGCGGCTTCTAAGATTTTTGAAAAAGTAATGAGTTAGCGTGTCTACTCCTGCGAAAAATAAAATATATCTGATGAGTGCCAAAATGGGTTCAGAAAGGATCGCTCTACTACCTTAGCGGCTTATAAATTTATTCAAGAGGCAATAAATATACTAAACAAAAGACAGTACGCAGTTGGTATATTGTAAGACATGACAAAGGGCTATGACAAAGTACAGTATAACATATTGCTAGACAAATTGAATAGAATAGGAATTCGAGGCAACGCTTACGACTGGTTTAAATCTTATTTAAAAAATAGAGAGCATCACGTAGAAATAGAATATTTTAATGACAGTACAAAAGAAATATTACATGTCCGTTCAGATAAAAAAATAATTAATGCGTCTATTCCACAGGGCAGTGTGATTGGATGTTTGCTGTTCCTCATCTATATTAATGACTTCCCTCAAAATATAAAAGAACCATGCATATTATTTGCAGACGACATTTCACTACTTATACCATGTAAAAATAATAATAATATTAACAATCAATGAAACAAAATCTTAAACACAACAACTAATTGGCTAGACGAACATAATTTTGAGATTAATACAGGAAAAACAAAAAAAAAATACTTTTCACCCATACCAAAAGCAACCCGTTAAAATAGATTTCATATATAAAAACAAAAAAATTGATACAGTAAGTAAAACGCTGCTAGGACTAAATATAGACTATAATATAAACTGGAAAAACCACGTTCAAAAAATTAATTCAAAACTTTCAAAATTCTCATATGCACTTCAAGAAGTTAAAAAGAACACAAATGTCGAAACCGCACTTGTCACTTACTATGCTTTCGCATATGCATAGCTTAGTTACGGTGTAATCCTTTGGGGCAATAGCCCTCGTGCGCCAACATTATTTATATTACAAAAAAAGCTAATAAGGATTATAACTAACATTGACACAACAGACAGCTACAAACCCCACTTTAGAGAACACAAATTTTTGACTCTTCCATGTATATATATATATTATAATCATGTAAATTTATGCGTAAATACAAGGAATTCGATACAAACAGAGACGACAACCAATTCAGATACGCATTACGCCCCCGAAACAAACTAAACCTGCCTGTTTCTAACCTGCACATGCACTCAAATAGTCCTTATACAATGACAGCAAAATTTATAATAAGCTTCCCGACCACATAAAAAACTTAGAAATGACTGCAGCTTTTATAAAAAACTTAAAATGCCTTTTAATAGAAAAGTGTTACTACACGATCGACGAATACCTACATAAACGATAAACAATTAAATTACACTACACAGACTCATATAAGTACGTAAAAACACAGTTAAGTCAAATCCTCCAGGTATTTAGTTACTTAGTTATTTCATATAAACAAATACAAATCATAGAATAAAACATTTTAATAGGTATCATCCTCTCTCCTACTTTGCTGTGCCCGACAGGGTTCACAATGACTCATTTAAACTAAGAACTACCACCTAAGCATACATTGTGAAATGCAATAAAGTAATTGAGTATCCACGTGCAATTCACGAACATACATCTGTGAACATGGCACTTGCAAGAATGCCGAAATAACGGTTACACAAATCAAAGTTACGTGGTATATATGAAAAGTTTCATACGTAGTATTATACTCTTTGGCTTTGACATTAATATTTTTTTCCAACATGACATTTTGTCAATGACATTCTCGTGTAACAAGATAAAAGAACTAGAAATTTTATTTAATAATTTAATTTATTTTAATAATAAGTAGTTATTGTTAAAAGTTGTATTTCTATAAATGATAGACAAGGAAGGCATAAACATTTAATTGTTGATTATCTTCTCTCTTTAGGTTAGTAAGTTTTTCTTTAGTCCATATTTTGTTTATAAAACTAATTGTATTTTAATAAATAAATCTCTTTTCTCTTAAGACGAATCACATTTGTTTATTGTTTGAAGAAGGAAACCTAATATTATAAATCATCAATTATCGTACATGTGAAGAAAAAAATACACATTACTGTAAACGTAAATAATGGAGAAATTACGATTTGAATTTACAATAAAGTACCATTACGGATACACAAAACCAAACTTATGTTGTGCCTAAAGAGTATCAGTCATTGCATTTACACAAAGAAATACTAAAGCATTACATATTTGAAAAAATAAAGAAGTCCCTCCAGAAAAGGCACAATAAGAGACAGGTATGGATAACATTAACCAAGGAAATGAAATCAACATATCTATATGATGACAACTTACAAATTGATGGATTTCTTCTCGAAAAACTAGAACAAGGTCATGAAGGGCTGTCTACTGAAGTAATTTTGTTTAAGAAAACAGAAAATAAGACAAAATTAGTAAAAGAGTTTTAAATAGAAAAGTTTTCTAGAAATACAACAAATGTTCAACAATGGTTAAATACCTTTGAAAATGAATGTGCTCGTTTACAAATAGATACAGATTTACAAAAAGTTGATATTCTAAGATTACTACTGGAAGATACTATATAGATTGGTACACCTCGATGTTAATCAAACATACCATAGACTCGGATTGGTCTGTATGGAAGAGAAGTTTAAGTGAAACATTCGCTGATAAAGGCTGGTCACCAATTAGGTACGCTATGAATTTCAAATATATACAAGGATCGATGTTAGAATATGCTTTAAAGAAAGAGAGACTATTACTGGAAATAAATAAAACAATAGATACCCAAACCCTGATTTATTTGATCGCCACCGGTCTACTAAAATACGTTATGGATAGGATAGACAGAGAAAGCCTTAAGGAAGTAAATGACTTATTTAACCACATTAGAGGCCAAGAAAATTTAACAAGAAATAATGATACAAAGAGAAATTCAAGCATGAAAAACAAATACAATAAACAAGAAATAAAACAAACTGAAAAAAGGCCATGCAGAATTTGTGAGAACTAAGGAAAACTTAATAGATTTCATCCAGAGAATGTTTGCTGGTACAACCAAGAAAAAAGAACAATCGATGACAAACATGTTAATTCTAACTTAATATTAAAAGTTGAACTAAGCAATGAAGATTCAAAAAACTAAGGCCCACTTGCACAACGATTCTTAAATTGAATTAAGATGTGTTTAACGAGAAAAAAAAATATTAAACACCACTAGCGTCTTGCACAACGAAAAATTTGTCTACTGATATGATTTAAGAACTGTCAAAATTAATTAACGAAAATCGGCTGTTTAGTGGCTAATTTCGTTTATGAACTATCACATTGACGTTGGCAACTTGTCATTAGCGACGAGAATTAACTATAATTATATAACTGGACTGGACGACGCATCAGGGGTAGGCCTCCCACAAGGTGGACTGACGATCTGGTTAAGATGTTGACATGATGATGATGATGATATAACTGATAACAATGTACCTACCTACTTGTGTTATTGTTAACCCTAGAAACCTACACTATCTGGCGCACATATTATTCCTACACTGGGGTGCTGGAACACCCCATACTAAAATGACTGTAATTCTTAAAATAAAATAAAAACAATTAATAAAAGTACGTTTAATAATAAATAATCAGTAACTTGAGATCACAAATCAACCTTATTACATAAAGTTAAACTTAGTTTGAGCACTTTGCACAAACTTGTACCTGATGCTCCAAACAAATAGGTATTTTGCACCTCTGACACATAGTCCTGGTTTTTCCGTCTTTGGATGTTGGAAAAAAGCCACACCGTCCTTTTTTTGCACGATAAGGAACAGCGCTTGTAGGATCTCGTAGTTATCCTATATCCCGCCTCAAAGTTGGCATCCGGTACCGGTCCTCCAAATGTTCATGTATCAGTTCCAATAGTTCTAATTGTTTCAAAAATGTTCGCCAAAACTTTATATATGGCTTATTATTTGATCTTGAACACAACCCAACCACAACTAATCCCAACTTCTATTTCTTCGTCACCACATTCGTGGTCTAGAATAAAGTTTATTAGTTTATTGGTGTTTATTTATTATTAAAAATGGACCAAATTATTAAAAATACACTTAAAGAAATATTAAATGTGGATTTGAATCGGTCGTTCAAATCCACATTTAATATTTCTTTAAGTGTATTTTTAATAATTGCCTGGCTGCAAGCGTTTCTTCCTGTACGTCTGGGTGGGCTCGGCGTTCGCAAAATTTCTGATGTTAGTTTACCGGCGTTCCTGTCCTCGGTGCACAGCACGGAAGACTTAACCAGGCAAATATTAGCACCAACACTGGTTAATTCGGAAGTGCTGTGTAAAACCGATGCCGTGAACGCCTGGAAAATGGCTTGTCCAAGCTCTGCTTTGGCTACCAACCCATTCTCCCAAAGGCAGTGGGACGTGCCGCTTTGCAACACTGTGAGAGAAAATCTTATTTTATCATCTACAAGTGTTGCTGAGCGTGCTCGCTTGCTGGCTGTGGGAGAGTGGGAGTCTGGTCTTTGGCTTCAAGCGCTCCCGTCGTCCAATGTGGGCACAATGTTGGACGATACGACATTTCGCCTTGCCACTAGCCTCCGTTTAGGTGCTCCGTGTGTTTCTCCGCATCGTTGTCATTGTGGAGAAGCCGTCGATAGCCTCGGACACCATGGACTATCTTGCGGCAGAAGCGCGGGCCGAATGCCTCGTCACGCCTATCTTAATGATATCATCCGTCGCACTCTTGTCACTGCCGGAGTACCAGCCATACTTGAACCCAATGGTTTGGTACGCGACGATGGGAAGAGGCCCGACGGTATGTCATTGTTGCCTTGGAAGTTGGATAGGCCTTTGGTATGGGACGCAACGTGCGTAGATACCCTAGCGCCATCACATCTTCCAAGTACAGCCAGCTGTGCCGGCGCTGCTGCTGCAAGCGCAGAATCCCTCAAGCGGCGAAAATACGGTAATTTAATAGGTAATTACGTATTTGAGCCGTTTGGGGTGGAGACGCTTGGTCCATGGGGTCCGAGCGCTCGTACGTTGTACAGAGAAATCGCCAAACGACTAATCGACGCTTCACGTGACCAGAAGGCTGGCCTGTATTTCGGCCAGCGTATCAGCATTGCCATCCAGCGTGGCAATGCTGCCAGCCTTCTGGGCACGTTACCAGTAGACAGCGATGCGGAGGAATTACACGACGCCTAAACCTGTCTTGTAAATATGTACTTTGTATTTTACCCTCCCCTTTTTTGTACATATTTATTTTTTATGTATGTAAATAAATTCCATTGTATAATAAATTTTAGAATCCATTAGAGTATATAATGATATTTTAGAGAACAAATAAAGAAAGTTTATTACCTCGTAATTCAAACCTCTGACAACCACCTGACACACTATAAATAGACTTCATTGAATTTCACCTACATAACATCTAAAAATATCAGTATTTAATTCATATAAGAGAAATGTTTTAATAAACAATCAAATTCAATAACATATTACATACAAATCCATCAATCGTAATAAATGAAGTAACTTACGATTTTACTACACTGGGGTATTGGCGTACCCCACCGCACTTATACAGGCAACCACATAACGCGGCTGTCGTCACGTTGTTGGCGTAACGCAAGAGGTTGACACCAAACTAAAGTACTTTGACGGGCGAATGCGTGGATATTAAATAAATTGAGATATCTAGAAAACAAATCGGTTTGGGGTGCACCTGCACCCCTTGTAGGGTTCTAGGGTTAATGCTCAAAAGTTTCTAGTTATTATTTGTCAATTGTCATTTCGTTGCTAGGCGACGACAATGCGTTTTGTTTTATGAATATATATAATAAAGTCTAAAGTTTTATGCAAAAGCATACGCATAACATCGTTAAAATGGTAAAAAAATGTCATCATGCCATGAAACAAAACGTAGAAACTACTTTACCGACCTCATAAAATGTTTAACTAAATCTAAGCGTTATTGTCGTTGTGCAAGAGGACGCTAAATACTTTTAAGTTAAATTATTTTATGCTGTTAATTCTGTTCAACAAATTTAAATTAAGGAGTGACTTAAGTCAAACGTTACGCAAGTGGGCCTAAGATTCCCTCCACTAATTGAGATTGCAGTGATGTTAAATAATACATTAGAAGCCAAGGGGTTGTATGATCCTGGTTCACGAATAACATTAATAAATTCAAAATAAGTTCAGGTGACGAATATGAAGCCAAATTATTGTTATGACACAATAAAAACAATAAGTGGAGGGGGCAAAACTAAAGGGTTAATTACACTGGATGCTGAGTTACTGCACAAGAAGAACAAAATAAATGCATTTATCTTTAAAAATGAAAATTTTGAATATGATCTAATACTAGGATTAGATTCGATACAGAAATTTGGGTTGACTCATGATGAGAATTTAAACATCCAAATACAAAATAATATAAAATTCAAAATAAGTAAAGATACGTTAGAAGATAAACAGAATGAAATATGGAAATTAAATTTGAAATAGACACAGAATACTTAAATAACGACCAAAGAGAACAGATAAACAAATTATTGGATACCTACTCGGAAATTTTTGCTAACAATAAATATGACACAGGAAAAGTGAAGAGTTATGAAGCCTGTATAGATTTGCAAGTTGAAAAGTATTGTTATAAAAGACCATATAGATGTACAGTTCAAGATAAGATAGAAAAATAAAATCAAATCTCTCAACTTTTAAAACATGAACTAATTGAGGAATCATACAGTCCGTTTGCAGCTCCTGTTACCTAAGCTTTTAAAAGGGATGAAGAAAAAAAGAGTAGATTATGCATTGATTTCAGAGATTTAAATAAAATAATTGTACCTCAATCACAACCGTTTCCGCTCATAGAAGACTTATTAACAAAAACAATTCATTGTAACTATTTTACAACTGTAGATATAAATTCAGCATTCTGGTCCATTCCTTTAAAGATTACGGACCGACACAAAACTGGCTTTGTTACTCAAGAAGGTCACTATCAATGAACATGTTTACCCTTCGGCCTGAAGACAGCTCCAGCTATATTTCAACGGATCTTGGGAAATATTATGAGGTAATTAAGTAGTTCAATTAAGATGTTCGATACTCAACTTTACCAAGCCTCAAAGTACGCCTCATCATACAGAAGTATGTCAAAAAATGTTACAAGCACACACAATTACCAACTTTATCGTACAAGTGCATTAGTTAAAGATGCGTTAACTAATGCACTCGTTCTATTTTGCCACGTACTTGAGTTGCTGCTAAATGTCTGCGGCGTAGTATTCGCAATGTGCTAAACGTTAGGTTCAACTCACATAGAAAGAAGAGCGGCAGGTAGTGTAGTCAATTGCAGGTTAAGTTAGCAGGTACAGACCAATTTACTTGCTCGTAACATTCATCCACGCGCAATTCACGAACATACATCTGTGAACATGGCACTTGCAACAGTGCCGACATAACGGCTACACAAATCAAAATAACGTGGTTTATATGAAAGGTTTCATACGTAGTATTATACTCTTTGGCTCTGACATTAATATTTTTTTTCAAACATTGACATTTTGTCAATGACATTCTCGTGTCACAAGATAAAAGAACTAGAAATTTTATTTAATAATTTAATTTAATTCAATAATAAGTTATTGTTAAAAGTTGTATTTCTATAAATGATAGACAAGGAAGGCATGAACATTTAATTGTTGATTCTCTTTTCTCTTTAGGTTAGTAAGTTTTTCATTAGTCCATATTATTTTGTTTATAAAACTAATTGTATTTTAATAAATAAATCTCTTTTCTCTTAAGACGAATCACATTGTTGTTTATTGCTTGAAGAAGGAACCCTAATATTATATATATATCCCGTAGGACATCAAAAGTATAGCAGGCTAAGTGTCGAGTAATTTAAAATATTATCTTTGTATGTAAGTTATTTTTTTTATGTTTCTGCTTCATGGCAATCTGTTTAACAACAATAGGCCACTCCTTTGTTTGAATTTCTCAGTTTATGTTTTCCTCAAGAGCCATATTTGTATGAAAATTATTTTCACACGACTTTCTTGATGTCAAGTGGTACATCTTTGTAGGCTCGGTATGTCACTTCTTTTTAGCCGGGTATGCTGAAGAGCGCCTTCTCCACTCAGAGCGTGTGCCAGTTTGTTTACATGGATGGTCAGTTTCTCCTGGTATTTCAGGCTGTTGTGGGCTATTTCCTGTCGAACTGTTTTGAGGCCGAGGTCGAGGTATATGTATCTATTACTTATACAATGAGTTAATACTGTTGCTGGCCGTTCCCCACAGTTGTATTCTTTAAGTCCAGATTGGTTTTATGGTAGTTTTGTACACTAGCAACTTGGTGTTAGGATATAGTTGTGAATGGCGCCCCAATAACCAGTTCAGTGATCGTAGTTTTTCTAGTTGATTGCGGTTTGTCCAAATATGCTTTTGCCACGTAAGTTTCCTGTCCAGGTGCATTCCCAAGTATTTTGCGTGATTATCTTGAGGGATTACTTTGCAGTTTAGCGTTACCGGTGGACATGTTTCTCTCCTGACTGTCAATGTTAGGTGTACTGATTTGCTCTCATTGGCTTTTATTCTCCAACGCTTCAGCCACATTTCCACTTCTGTCAGGTGTTTTTGCAACCGTGATGATGCCGTTTCTGGGTTGCTATGAGCCGATAGTAGCACCGTATCATCATTATGTCGCAGTCATGGTGTAGCCAGTTGTTGAGATATCTGCTGTGAAAATGAGGTATAGTATAGGGCCCAAGATACTGCCCTGAGGGACACCTGAATTTATTTCGTGTACCTCTGAGAGATCATTGCTGTGCTTCACTTGGTGGCATCTATTATATAAGTAGGATTGAAGTATTCGGAATAGACAATGTGGGAGAAACTTCTTTAGCTTGAACAGGAGGCCCCCATGCTATACCTTATCAAACGCTTGGCTGATGTCTAAAAAGACTGCAGAGCAATATAATTTGTTTTCAAGGCATCTGCTAATTATGTCAACTATACGATGTACCTGTTCGATTTGGTGGTTCGGTAATACTGTAGTTAGATGTTCTTTCATCCTGTTAAGCAGTATCCTCTCAAACAGTTTGCCAATAACTGGTAGCAGGCTGATAGGTCTGTATGAAGTAGCTGCGTATGGAGGTTTACCAGGTTTCGGTACCATGACTACATGAACAATTTTCCATTGCCCAGGGAAATGTTCAAGTCTTAAGCTGGCATTAAAGATGTTAACTAATTTCATTACTCCTTTATGAGGCAGATTTTTAAGTAATGTGGCATCAATAAGGTCATAGCCGGGTGCTTTCCCATCTTTGAGGTTCCTTATTTCTTTTACGATTTCTTTTGGGCTGGTACTTTTTAGTGGTAGACACATTTGATTGGCTGATTCGAGGTATTCTTTGATTTCCATAGTATGTTCGGGATCGTTTTCAGGAAGTGGTTGGAAAACTTTTTTCAGATGTTTCGCAAAGATAGTTGCCTTTTCTTTATCTGATCTAGCCCAACCTCTTTTTTCGTTATTGATGGGTGATATGTGGATTTTTGGGCGCTTTAGATTCTTGGTAGCCTTCCATAGCGAGTAGTTTGTGTCTTTCGTTGGATATAGATTTGAGAGATAGTGTTGGATATTATCATTTTCAAGGGTGCTGATAAGGGCTTTGAGTTGATTTGAGAAACTGTTGAATGCAGCTTTATCGCTTGGATATCTTGTAGTATGCCAGATTTTTCTCAAACGTCGGCGCTCTTGTATTTTCTCTTTAATATCCTTACGATATAAGTTATGTTTCAGAGGTTGTTCTTTACCTGTCTTTTTGGAGTTGTAGAATTGGCAGCAATGTGGATGGTCATATTAAATAGTTCCAGTTTTCTTTCAAGTTCTTCAATTGTATTAATTTTGGTCTTTAGTTCTGTCTCTGTCGTGATTATATTTTTATAGAATATCCAGTCTATAGTGTTCGAGTTGTATATTCTTAGGGGCAGTGCTACCAGATTAACTGTTGTAGTAACATTCAGTATAACTGGTGTGTGATCAGATGTGAGATCTAATCGTGATTCTATGTTTAGGTAATTACTATCTATGTTCTTAACAATATAAAAGTCCAATAAGTCTGGGATTCTTTGCCTGTCGGTAGGCCAATAGGTAGGTTCTCTACCGGAATGACATTCTAATTTCATCTCTTCTGTGGTTTTATAATGTTGTCTTCCTCTAGTATTGGTCAGCCTAGATCCCCAATTTAAATGTTTAGAATTCCAATCGCCAGCACATATGAATCTGTTACCCAGTGTAGAAAAATATTTTGCGAAGTCGTTGGCAGATATAGTATGCTTTGGAGGGTAATACACAGCGGAGAATACGGTTTCTAGTTTGCTGTCTACAAGTTTAATAGATGTTGCTTGTATTTTTTCTGTTCGGTATTCCTCTATAGGGTAGTGTTTAATATTACTTTTAATAATTACTGCTGTTCCTCCATGGCGGCGATAGCCGAGTGGATATACCAACAGACTGCCATGCAGAGGGTATCGGGTTCGAATCCACGGCGCGCACCAATGACTTTTCGGAGTTATGTGCGTATTGAATTGTTAATTATCGCTTGTCCTGTGCCTCGGAGAGCACGTTAAGCCGTCGGTCCCGGTTGTCATGAAGATCTTTGACAATCGTTACAGGGAGTCAGTACCTTCTAAATAAAACTGACACTAGTCTAAACCATGGAATATCGCTATCCCTTCGGGTTACGGAGGTCAGACAGGCAGTCGCTCCGTGGAAAAGCTAATATTCAGTCAAATCAGGTTAGACTAGAAAGCGGACCCCAGATTGAAACTGGGATAACGCTAAGAGAAAGAAGAATTACTGCTGTTCCTCCATGGCTGTTCCCAGTTGGGTGATTAGTTGTGTACACTATATAATTATTCAAGTTTATGTGTGTCTTCGGTGTGAATCTTGTTTCAGAAATAAGTGCTATGTCAATCATCTCTGTTCTGAGAAAAGTTTCTAATTCTTGACGGCGGGCGTTCCGTCAAGCCGTTGCGTTCTAAGTAACTACTTGGAGGTTTCGTGTCAGTTTTTCACCAGGCTGCTGACTAGCTGGACCATGCAGTCCATCATTTTATCTATCATCTTTTCCATCATTGTCAACATTGAATTTTGTAGTTTTTCAAACATTTTTTATATTTCCATAAGATCAGCAAGGTCGGCCAAGTCATTCTTTGTGTCTTGCTGGGTATTTTGTTCTTTGGTTTCCGTTGCTTCTGCATAGGTTTTAGATAAGTTTGGATTATCTGTGCGGTAAAACTTAAAATCCGGTTGGAGATCCGGGTTTTTGATCTCTATATTGTTAGGCATTGATTTTTCTTTTGGCTTAGAGTCTAATTTCAGAATTCTGTCTCTATATTGTTTGTAAACTTTGCACCCTTTGTAGCAAGCGGGGTGTTTTTCATTGGTACAGTTTACACAGTTTACGCAGGCAGCCTCAGTATCTGTTTTTTTAGTACATGTTGTTGTAGGGTGGGCACTACCACATTTAACACAGCGATAGGGTCTGAGACATTGGTTCTTGGAGTGCCCAAATCTCTGACATCTCTTGCATTGGATGATTTCCTTTTTCTTATATGTGGCTTCAAAAGTAATCTTCATGTTATTCAAGTATTTCACATCGAAAATGGCTTTGTTGTTTGCCTTTGGTTCTAAATCGACATAAAATACAGGCAATGGTTCTTTTGTAGCTCAATGTCTGATATTGACTATTTGTCTCACTTAGAGTCCAAGGTCATACAATTCTTTTGAGATTTCTGTAGTATTTTCTGATGCATGGAGTCCGCGTAGTACTACTCTGTATGCTCTCTCGCTTTTAAGCTGGTAAGTATAGTGTGAGATATTATTGGCAATGAAGTTCTCTCGAATCGTTTTGTATGTCTGGATGTCTTTAGATATAATTTTTATAACGTGTCCAGATCTAAGTGTGGTCATGAGGTAAAGTTCGCTTTTTACAAATTAGTTTAGTACATCCTTAAGGGAAATTACATTAATTACGCCAGTAACAAAGATGGGTCCTGGCTTTGGTACATACACTTTATCTGTATTGTTGGTTTTATCTGTAGGCTCCGTATCAAGTAGATCAAAACTATTTCGTGTAGGTATCACAAAGCCTGGGGAATTTTTCTGTTTTTATATTCTCGTCATTGTGAATTGGACTTGTTTCTTTCCTTTTGTTTCTCCTGGTGGGAATTTCATCCCTTTACCATTCTTCATGGTCTGAGCATATGTTGTCACTGTAAAATTGGGTCTCGGTCTGTGAGTCCAGATTGTTTTTTTCCTTCAGTATTTTGTTGGTTGGAGTTATGGTCATTAAGCTTCGTTGGCAGAAATGATGGCGAGTTGCTTCTGTTCCGAATAAACATGCTTTCATGAATAGTTTGTTGGATCATGTTGTTAGGGGTGGTCGGTTTTTTAGGGTTTGGTAGGGTTGGTTGATTATTTGTATTTGATTGGTTCATTTTAGTCCCACGAGTAAGGCCGATATAACAGGTCGCTAGGAAGGTGACGCCTATTCTCCCTAGAAGGCAACGACGTTTGCCAGGTCCGTCGAAAAGGATCGTTTGCGACTGGTCTCCCACCAGCCATGCAGTCCCTTGGCACGAATCTCACCGAAGACTTGAGGTGATTTTTTATAGAAGTTGTCTCCTTCATAGTACGGGCAATTAAGGCAAGACTACCGATCCTGCAGGGAGCGTTCACAGGGTTGCGGTTTGTGGGAGTCATTTCCTGAGAATAGGAACTGTTAGACCAAGCTGGTTAGGCTGGTTCGATCAGGTTAATTAACCGCCGCCCGAGACCCGGCGTTGTTATTTATTTAGCACCACCCAGGGGGCACGTGTAGGGTAGTGGATAAGTGGTTCCTACGGACGCGAATAACTCTACCCCTCCTCATCTTCAGATCTTTTTATGTAAGTATTAATTTATTAATGGCGGCAAAAGAGCTACGTCCAAAATAACACCAGTGAAATAATGTAAATAGCTCGCGCGCGTTATTAGTGAAATTCAAAAGAAGACACAGTCGAATGTATCCTCGTCTACATAGCTAGTCACTACTTTGACCACTTTGTCAAAAGCATGAAAATTAATTATTATTATCAAGAAAAATCCTCGCTTCATCCTCAAATTTATCGCATCTATATCGACATACTAAAATGTCTCACAGGCTTTGAAGCCGCGGGTGAGTAGTCGGTTTATAACGTACAAATCGTCAAAGCGTTATTGCATATTTTGATAATTAATATAAAATTCTAAATTGCTACAAACACAGAAGTGTATAGAAGTAGCTAGAAAGCTACTTTACTATCAGCAATTGCTTTTTTCCGTGAACTTAAGGCTGCTTGCCATGGAGCTCAGATGAGCGAAGCTGTGCTAATAAGACCAATAAGTAATATTAACCTAAATAAACAACAACTTTACTCTTTACATAAAGTTGTTAAAGTCTGTACCGTGAACTGCTACACTGCATTCAACACGTGTTAAAAGCTATGACGCCACTACGTCTATACGCCACGGCATCTCAAACAAGGTTGGGAACCTCGCGACGGTTATTGTTATGAACATTCTGAACATTTCTGTGGCACCCAAAATAATTTTATTTCAATAAAATTTCATCGCATTTTGTGGGATCCCACGCCAAAAACATTAAACTAGGATTCTTAAATTAGAAATCTTTTAAAAGTCCAATGCGGCAAATCCTTCTTCTTCTCCAGGCCCAGTACAATCTCTACAACAACCTACTTTACGTAACCCACGCCGTCACAGCAGACATGTTACGCCACGTACATTAGCTCTCACGTAGGGTACTTAACACAACATGACACTTTTATAAAGAACATCCTGGAAGGAAAAATAGAAGGAAGGCGATGACGGGGTAGACTCAAAAGGACGTATATAGACCAAGTGAACGAAAAAGTAAAAGTAACGTATATCAAGTGGTGCGGTAGTAGGGCCATTATGAATAACCATGTGTGTGTATGAGTTTGTACGTAATATATGTTACAATCATGTATGTGAGAGATAGATCTATGACACAATAATGTTTGCTATTGTGTTCGTCGTTGGCGGACTGAATAGTGTGACATACGTGATGTACTTACAACATATTTCATGTATTATTGTACTAGCGTAGTGTTTACTTATTATACCAGATTTCCCTCGCAACTATGCGAAAAGCAATTGTTTGTGAGAAATTAAAAGATACATTTTAAATTTAGGATATGATTGATTTATATTTTTGTTTGCGGTGCACTAAACAAAATTACACTGTGCCTCTTCAAATGTGGCTCAGTAGTTGAGCTGCTCTAGTAAGACGCGCACTATGACTTGTCGAACTCAAAGATTTGCGTATTAATTGTTAATTAAGGCTTGATAAACAGCGAAGGAAATAATCGTACGGAAACCTGGAACTTTGAAAATTCTCTATAATGTTCTTAAAAGACATGTGCAGTCTGCCAACCCCCACTTGGTCAGCTTGGTGGACTACAGCCTTACCCTTCTTATAGTGATAAGAAGCCCGTGCCCTACAGCTGAACAGTTTATAAACAAGGCTGATATTATTATACTCGTAATACATTGACTTTCCCTATAGTTTCAGCAATGTTATTTCAAGGCATAATCACATTATTTAGTATGTAACAACCCATATTCTCCACTAAACAATGTTCAAAAGTTTGAATGATGTTTCTAAACTAGAGGACGGTACTAATTGTAACAGAACACAATTAAAAGTAATTAAAACACAATTACAGTGGCGCGTACGTGTCCCTGTGACCTACGGCGTAGACGCTCTACGAAGCTACGGCGTGGGCGATGGAGATGGCTGCTGCAAATGAACTATGCAGACTATGGTACGTCTCGCTATGCTAGTCTATATTGTACAATATGTAATAAAATTGTGTGATTTAAATGGTTATTTACTGATTGTAAACTTTCTTTCCTTTCGTATAAAAGAGTGGTCAACTCTGGATTCGCAGGTTATAGACCATTCCCATTTAAGTTACCCATGTTACTGCTGTCTTACAGGAGCAGTTTCAACGGGTTTTCTTAAAAACATCATCTTCACTATCTAAAACCAACTATTTCTACTAAAACTTAGGTAGACGATTAGCTTTAAACCCAAAATAAATCTTGCTTTATTTCAACCTAAAACAAAAAAAATTGGGCAAGTGCGAGTCGGACTCGCGCACGAAGGGTTCCGTACCATCATCTATAAAAAAAAATCACGTTCGTTGTATGTATACTTAAATACTTCATAAGTGTCTACCTGTTTATTAATATCGAGTAACAAATTGCTTAAAAATTACGTTTGTTGTATGGGAGCCCCCCTTTATTATTTACTTTTTTTAAATTTAATTATTTATTTTGAAAGGTAACATACAACTACATATTCTGTAAAAATTTAACGCGTCTACCTGTTACAGTTAGTAATTTTGAACAAAAAATACGAAAAAAAACACGTTTTTTGTATGGGACCCCCCCTTAATATTTTCATTTTTTTTTATTTTTAGTATTTGTTGTTATAGCGGCAACCGAAATACATAATTTGTGAAAATTTCAGCTTTCTAGCTATCATGGTTTATGAGATACAGCCTGGTGACAGACAGACAGACAGACAGACAGACAGACAGACAGCGGAGGCTTAGTAATAGGGTTCCGTTTTTTACCTTTTAGGTACGGAACCCTAAAAACAACTGAAACTGTTTAAATACTAGCAAGTTTCACTAGCCCAGTGTGTAGCAAACCTGTCGGCCTACACTTGCCCGTTGATAAGCAGATCACGCAAGACGTTTTTATTCCTTAGGGTGTCGACACGCGACGCCAGTGACTCGCTTTAAAACCGTTTGTGTTATGACAAAGTGTGTAAGTGTATTTTTGAAGGCAAGGCCGTAAGATGAATAATACATGTGGGAGAGAGTACGGGCTGTAGAGCCGTGGTGTCGTGTCGAACAACGCTAAGTTTATTTAAAACATAACAAGTTAGGATGGTTGCATAAAATGGTGGCGCGATCTTAGAGATCTTGCAGTGAAAGTAAATTGTACGATAAGGGTTAATAGGTGTATTTTTTTTTTCGCTGTGGAAATGCATTTAGGCACGTATGTGGGACTCGACGGCTGGAGTGCAAGGCCGTAGTACTCACTAAAACCACAGCGCATACTTCAACGCCATTTTGGGGGCACCAGGGGGTCGCGTTAGCATTTTACCCTGACACCCCGGCGGATAACCCGAAGGCTACAACCTCCTTGGCGGCGGATGAAGGTATTGGGCTCCACCGCCAAAACACCTAGCGGTCGCAGAGGATAGAGAGGACGGCAACCTGACAACACCGCATCTCCTCTTTCTCTGCGGCCCCACCGCGACGCAAAAATGGTGCTCCCCCATTTGGTCGCGGGAGATAGGGCGCGCGGCAACGAAACACCGACACGCCTCTCCTCCCGCAACCGCGCCCAACTGCGAGGGACAGACATAACTGTCCCCCACACCTGCACCTTTGGACGCATCCTGCGCAGGCTCCCTCCAAGCCCACGCGGAGCGTCCACTCCCGGGATCTCTCTTAGCTTCACCGCGGGTGTCCAAGCCACGGTTACTAAGCCCGACAAGGGATTAATGGTCGTTTGGAAGTTAATCACTTTTAAATTAAAATTGCATATTTATACATAACCTTGGTTGAAATATATGTGCACGGATATTGGCATTATTCAAAATGTTTCCTGAACTCTACGACGACTACGAGACGATTCCGAATGTCGTTATTCTTAAGGATGTAAAACAGTTATTATATACAAGTGATATAGAAGGTGTAATAGTTGCAGCACCTTACAAAATGTAAATTATGTGTATGATGCTAAACCTGGCGATGAAAAGAGTGACCGTGAGTTTTTTGTTCTTTCCCATGGTTCTACGCTCTTGCTTTGCGAACGTGGCAGTAAATGTAAAGATAGAGTCTTTAAGTAATTATTTTATAAATTAATTATTTTGCCGTTCATAAGCGTCACATTGTGACCCAAATGAAAAAAATTATAATTTAATTCCAAAAAAAAAAAAACCTCTCTACATGTATACTCAATATAAAACTCAATACCAACACATCTGTTCAGTATGGTTTAGTATGCCAAATCCTTATAAACGTATCACCTTCACCAACCTGCCATAGTCCACTGCTGGATATAAGCCTCTTCAATAGCACGCTACTGAGTCCGATTTTCGGCTCTTCGACACGATATTATAGGTGTGACACATAATAAATTAATAGTTAAAAAAACACGCTTTTATAAATGCACGAAAAACAAAAAATAAATTATGGATCGCTCAAGTTGTCTCCATTTCTGGGCTGAAGTGCTATGCTAGTCTATGTGCTTTTAATTATAATATTTGATTGTAAAAGCGTGGGGCGCTGGAACAGGAATGACTTTCTTAACTTATTCAAAAATCAGGTGAACAGATGTAACGGGAAGTAGGTTACACAGACTTGCACTCTTACTGGAGTTGCAGCACGAGTAGTAAGTGGCTCTATATTAAACAGTCTGTTCAAAGTACCACTTTGTCGAACTCAAATAAAACATAAGCCACCAGCGAGGAAGACGATATTCAACAACATTTTTAACGCCTCTTCTTTCAGGAAATTAAGTACAGAAGGGCAATGCGTCAACAGTGGCAAAATGGAGAGTTCTTGTTCGTGGAAGATATATCTTTGCTTCCCTTTGGTAACCCTTTGGCGGCATAAATGCTATGCTCTTGTGAGACACCATGCAGCTTCCCCTAGGAAGGTAGTATTAGTATTTGTTAACAATAAAGTCTTTCCTGTTCCAGCGCCCCACGCTTTTACAATCAAATATTTTAATTAAAAGTTTACACTTCAGCCCAGAAATAGAGACAACTTAAACGATCCATAGTTTATTTTTTGTTTTTACGTGCATAACAAAATAATTTAAAACATTTATACATTTATTTTAACACATTAACAAGAAGGTGCTTTAATAAAGTAATTAAAATCCCAGAAAGGACGACTAAGGGTATAATTTCGCTATTAATATTCAATTTTACCCCCAAACTTCGCTGCCACTTCAAAGAAAAATCTAAGATATTGATCAAAAGCGGAGTATCTACTTACGTAATTTCCGAGTAGGCGTTTGAAAGGTTAAGTAAGTAATAAATAAAATAATTAAAAAAATAAGCGAATGAGCCCGCGTCCTCTCCATCTCCGCCTGTGCGTCTGTATTACATGGTGTTTTATCTTTCAGCTTATAACAACCTAGCTCTTCAATCAGAAGACCACTAAGTGATTTTACTCTACTCAGGGCCACTCACCTGTCCAACCGCAAAAGTACGGGACCCTAACTACACCCCTGCGTGGTCTACAATATATAATTGGTTTGTTATAACCTTGAAACCTGATCGTGTTCAAAGTCCATTAGATGGCCTTACTCACACGTAAAAACACGACTACGATACAAAATTCCATCATGGAATGCCAGAGTCTATCTTCCGGATTCATCATCAGATCTTGAAACCTAATTGTGGCCAAAGTTCATTACAAGACTTTTCCAAGAAATCCAAAACAGCTATGAGACGATTTTCCATCATGAAGTTCCAGTTCATGTCTTCCAGCTCCATCATCAGATCAGTTTGACAGTACCATATTATTGTATTGTCATCAGAACTACATACAGCTGCCAATTTTCACTACGCTACGACCCTTGGAAGATGGTTAAATTAGTTACCATAAATACCATTGCATAGTTACATACATGTCGAGTTCCAGTTCGTATCTTCCGGCTCCATAATCAGATCAGTTTGATAGTACCATATTATTGTATTGTCATCAGAACTACACTGCCATCCTTAAACTATAATGCCGTTAAGTATCAAAACCACATTTTGAGATACGCGCGAAAAACGGTGAAATAATTTCAAATGGATGCTACTTCCTAACTTGAAGTCACATGTGAACTTTTAAAATACCAAAAAATATGTCAATCAAAGTTCTTTAAGTCAGTGCTGGTGCCATTCGAAAACGCTTCCGTAAATTAAAGAAAATAAATATTTCATATTTTCGCAAAGTAATCTTTACAATATCTAGTCCTAAAAATAAGACTATAATGCCGTTATGCATACCTGAACGGCATTTTTTCTAATGGTAATATCCTAATATTGCAATTATATAACCACTCATAAGAAAATCAGTATAATACAAACCTTAAAAGCCGTTAAAAGCGCTAGAGATAATAAAGGTTAGCATTATTGCTTAAAAAAGTAGACTCGAACTACGCTATAATGCCGCTAAGTCACTTAATGGCAATCAAGAAAAGTTAATTTCAATAATACCTCAATGAAATTTTTGTTATAGACTTTTTTTATTGATTACATTGCTAAAATGCCGCTAAGTACAAAACCTTTGGCGATAACGGCATTTTAGCTATGCAATACGCGTCATAAAATGAAAAGAGAATGAAATAAAATCAATTAAATTCAATTAAATTCTTTGTTAATTGCTAAATCAATCATTATTTTTAAAAATATCTTATCAAATCTTTTTACACTTACTGCATAACCATATGGCAGCATTTAAGATCTATAAAATATGGTATGTGAGGAACTTTGCTAAATTAAGGCAAACAATAACTCAAAAAGTCAGTCTTTAGTTACTTAAAATTACTCGTTACTATCAATTTACCTTTTATTATTAATTGGATAATTTGGATAAATAATTAATCGAGAATGCCAGCTTCTCTCTGGTTCTGCAACTTGTATGGTCTTGAAAGTTCTTAATTTCTAATATAAAATAAACGAGTATTATTCAAAATTAAACAAGTAATGTACTTTGCATCAGTCTTTAATTGTTATAAGTTGGATGGAACATTTTTACCATTGAATTTTAACAACTCGACATGCTTTAGTTTAATAATGTTATAAAATCAGATAGTCTTAGTCCTAAATTTAACATTAAAATAGACCGATTTTCAAAAGTGGTTTGCCATCGTGCCATGAAAAGTGGCGTGTTTATAAGACTGACCATAAATTCAAAACACCGCTATTCACTTTTGAGCCCATATCGATTATGCCTGGTTTTGATTAAGCATAATCATTGTGGGCGTCAAAGCAGCGAAGTTAAAATAGGACTGGGTGGGACATGTCACTAAGATGCATCTCGAAAACTGGATACACCTTGCCACACAATGAAACCCTGAAGACGACACTGAGGCAGTCCGAAAAAATGACTTAATAGTTTTTCGGGATTTAAGGAAGACTTTTGCCTAATAATGGGACAGTAACGGTTAAAAAACAAATATAACTTAAGTTTAAAATAATATTTGCAAATAAAGTGAGAGTTTATGCACTGCCCCTTAGTTCATGCGTAGTTGACTGATTCAATTGTTGAAGAAATCGTGGGGGCGAGAATACATTAATTCTTTGAAATTTTCCTCGTAAAATTCTTTAATTGCCAATAAAGTGATAATCTGTTGGAGCAAGTGACAGGCCCTAGGGAATATGGTGGGTGTCGAAGACTTTCTAACCTCCGCTCCCTCTTATTTAGCAACCGTCTTTCGCGAACTTCTGAAGCAGCAGTGGACTACAACGCATAAAAATATGATTATGATTATAACGATTGACTGGTGTCTGTTGTTTAACAGGAACCTTCCCATCATAGTTTGCAATTGTTCACAATACAGATCTACTGTAATAGGTTGTCCAGATCTTGAAAAACTGAAGTGCATGATAGCAGCACTGGTCCCCTAGACAACAACTAGTACTTTTTCTGAGTGAAATTACACTTTTGTAGGATTCGGTCAGTTTTCTTGGTTCAACACGTTGATGAGTATTTCTTATTGTGGTACCGGACCAATTTTTTAATCACGAGAAGCGATACAATTCTAAATTCACTCTTTATTGTGACGTTTGAGTAAAGTAACACAGCGCTCAATGCGTGTTTGTTACTGTAGTTCGCTTAATCATTTCAGTTTCTTTCTAATTTGATTTAAAAGAATTAAAATTGTTTCATAAATCGTAACTCACACCGAAGCCTACCGTTAACTCTGATGTGGTTTGTATTGAATTTGCTTCGATGCTTACATTTTTATTATCAAGCATAGTCTCGGGCCGTTAACGGGTTTTGCAAAATGATGCAAGGAAACACAAGCAAGGGGGAGCGCGCAGTCACTGGGGAAGGAATTGTGACTTTACATTGTGTAGTGATGTTAATTTATACTGAAACTAGAGGACGCTAGCAGCTACGCCTGCTTTTTTTTTAAATTTACCCGTTTTGGCCGATCCCGTGGGAGTTTCGGAAAATTCCTTCTTAGTACCTTCCCTATGGTCCCCAAGGAATATACATGCCAAATTTCAGCTTCCTGCGCCCAATAGTTTTGGCTGTAGCGTGTCTGTCAGTCAGTCAGTAACGCAAGGATTTTATATATTAAGATACTGTATAAATTAACTTTACTGTGCACGTTAGGTGGAAATCGTACATAAGAGTAATGCTTCAGTAACATTGCTTTAGTACAAGCGAGGCGAAGATACACACGCACATAAGCACCTGCTTGGCCCTGTAGACTTAAAGACCATAGTTTGGTAAACCAAAACGTACCAAACTAAACCAAACGCACGTTTGGTAAAACAAAAAGCGTGCTTCTGAGAAAAGTTGGTTAATACCTAGGAATGTTATTAGCCATGGTTACGAAATAACTAATCACCCGCACCGTGTCCCGTCATCGCGTACGCTGAATCAGCTGAACTTATACGCGCGCGAGAATACGTAGCGGCATTTTAGATTAGTTATGTTGGATAGCGGCAATTTAGTCTTGAACAAACTTAGAAATATTTTCTAGATTATTAAATAAATGCAGTTATATAAGAAATCAATTGATGAATTGTAAAATAAATATTTTTAAATAAAGGGCTTAAATGCGGCAAAAGGCTTATTGCGGCATTTAAGCATAGGATTCTAAAATAATGGCTTTATATTTATGATTTTTATACATCAATAATTAAAATAACTAGGCTAAAAAGCCGTTAAAGTACTTTTGTCGCACTATAGCGTAGGAAAATGATTTAACGACAATGTAGCAAGGCAAAAAATTACAAATTATTTGATAAAATGTGTGGCTATGTAGCCTAAGCCGCATTTTAGCTTAGCAATGTCACATAACGGCGTTTTAGCGTAGGTATGATACATGATTTGTGCATTTAACCGCAATTCATGTTTTTATATCTTGATAACCATAAGAGCTATTGAAACTGTTGTCAGACAGATCGATAGAGCTTTTTTTTCTGATAAAAATGGTCTCAGAAACTCAAAAATTACAAAATGTCACTTAACGGCATTTTAGTTTAAGGACGGCAGTACATACAACTGCCAATTTTCATTACGCTACTACCCTTAGAAGACGATGAAATTAGTTAGCTTAGATTCCATAACATAGTTAGTTACATACAAGACAACCTAATAAAAGCGTGTTAAAAATAATAGGTGTGGCAACTCCGATATAAGAGAACATTTACGCCTTATATGAGGAATGTGATCTTAAAAGAGTCCGCGCGACCGAAACCGCCAAAATATACTGGCACATAAAATTTTAACAACGGCACGCGAAACGTACACTGAAACCAACCAACCACCACATTTTATTTCTCTCTTCACACTCAATTGGCCGAAAGTGATATCCACATTTGTCAGTAATTTAATTTAATTTTGTTTTCCGCAGCAATGCAGAGCATTATTCAAAATAAACGTGTCGTATTCAACGAGTTGTTAGATTGCTGTTGACGTGTTAATGTAGTGATAGGTGATTGACATGAAAACACTCGTGAAAATCTATGATTATTGTAGAGTACCGATAGCCTAGTGGAGATCCCATCATATAGCAGATAAGAACTTTCGGGTTTAAATCCACGGAACGCATCACTGACTTTTTGGCTTTTCAATGTTACGTGCGCCGTACCTCGGAGAGGACGTTAAACCGTTAGTCCTATGCTGAGGTCCCAGCTATCATTATGCTCTTTGTCAGTCGTTATGAAGAGTCAGTATCCCAGAATAAATTGACACTGGTCTAAACCATAAAATATCGTTTACCCGTTGGGTTGCGGAGATCAGCCAGCAGTTATTCTGCGGAAAATATATTATTCTGTTAATTCTGGTATGGGCCTTATCAGAAGGCTCAAGGTCACTCAGAGGGCGATGGAGAGAGCTATGCTTGGAGTTTCCCTGCGAGATCGAATCAGAAATGAGGAGATCCGCAGTAGAACCAAAGTCGCCGACATAGCTCTCCGGATAGCCAAGCTGAAGTGGCAGTGGGCAGGGCACATAGCTCGAAGAACCGATGGCCGTTGGGGCAGAAAGGTTCTGGAGTGGCGGCCACGTACCGGACGACGCAGCAGAGGTAGGCCCCCCGCAAGGTGGACCGACGATCTTGTCAAGATCGCGGGAGGAGGTTGGATGCGGGCGGCTCAAGACCGGTCTGTGTGGAGAACCTTGGGGGAGGCCTATGTCCAGCAGTGGACGTCGTTTGGCTGATATGATGATGAATTCTGGTAAGACCAGTAAGCAGACTTCGGGTTCCTAAAGTGTTTTTGGATGCTACTGAGATAGGTTGTTAGGACTATGGTGGACTAGATGGAGAAAACTCTGACTTTCTGCTAACCGCGAATCGTTTGACTCCGCCTCTAAAGGATATCGAGGCCATAATGGTGGATGTAAAAAAATGGACTGCCTCGCTATATTGTAGATGTTCCCACACCTCCTTTGCCATTCCAAATTACAATCCTTGTCTCTGTTAAACCACCTGCGTAGAGTCTTTACACTAAATAGTGGGTTTGCAAAGGTGGATTAAAAAAAAGGTTGTTAAAATGCCAGTGAAACGAATATTTACTTAACACAAAGCATGTCAACTATTATATAGCTTTTAGCGTTTCGCTCGTTAATAGCTCGTTATGTTAATAGAGTGGCCATCTAGACTAGCCTTAATTGTAAAGTCATCACGCATAAAGAGCGTGTGAACTCGCTTTTGGACACAAATGTTTGTGTAATAACAGTGTAGTTTATTGATTGAATTTCATTAAATTCTCGTGCTAAGTCGTTTATTAAATTCTCGTGCTAAGTCGTTTAGCAACTTTAATTTTTTCCTTTTTGGAGATGGCATATCCTGTTAGATACAAAAGACTAACAGACTATCTATCAATCAAAACTCGGCACTGATCTAAGTGACAAGATGACCACTACGCCATATCTTAATTTTAAAATGTTTTACGGCATATATACGTACGTGGTACTTTATTTCGAGTATTAATATTTTGGCACTGTTGCAAGTGCCATATTCTCAGAAGCTCTGAAGTGTTTGTTACCACTGGATTTTGCATCTTTGTAAAACCCGCGAAACTAAAAATCTCATACCGCGACCTGAATTGGTAAGCCAAGTGTGTCGTGGTCACTCGACCACCACAACCATTTTCACAAATAGATTGTGAAAATGGTTGTAAGCAAGAAACGACTAAGTCATCGGGTAGACCGTTTTACTTGTTAGTAACATTCATCCACCCGCAATACATGCGTGCACAGTGTCGAACTATCGGATACTCGAAACAAAGGTTCGTAGTAAATATCGCATAAATAATGTAAAATTTGTGTTAAAGACTACGAAATTTTATATTCGTCTAAAGACGTCATCATGTCAGCCTAGAGACGTCCACGAATGTAAAATTTCGTGATAAGACCACTAAATTTGAAATTCGTGCAGTTAACTTTTTCTGAAAACATCGATTTTACTGTTCCATTAAATCTAGGCAGGTCATTAGCACAAAGACCTCAATAATTAAAACCTATTCTATATAAACCGCTTTAAATGTCCATATTTACCATTTTGTTCTATCAAACATGTGACCGCGAACTAAACTGTCCAAATTATCACTAGATTGATTATCAAATATTTATGACAAGTATTTAATTTTTATATATTATAACAAAATTGCAGGCATATCGCCCGAGGGTAAGCAGTTACCGCCGCCTATGGAAACAAGCAACATCAGAAGAATCACAAGTGAGTTGCCACACTTTGGGTTGGCAAAAGCTTTTTTAAAGTAGGAGTACTTCCTTTTCCCTTAAACCATAGGGAGAGAAGGAGATGGAACAGGGATGGGCCTTCGGCATTTTCACTAGACCGACTGTGATTTTATGTAGTTTAAGATGTAGGTACAGTTAAATTTTAAGATGTATTCATTTATATTGTATATTAATGAAAGGCTAATATTATAAAGATATGTGTTAGAATAAGTAAGTAGGTATAGAATAGATGTCATTGTACCATTGTAATTATTGGACTTAATTATTTAGTTTGCTTTTTTTTCATATTGTTTATTCTATGTAAATGAGCGCATCTCGCCATCAAACGTAAAAGTTTGGCGAGTTTAGATGTAAGAATATTTCTTTTGTATTTTTTATAGTAAATAAAAAAAAAACTCACTGAACGAAACGCAACTGTGTAGCACTTCCTCGGTTGAGTCCACACTCACGCCGAAAAAAAAGCTCAACTACCTACCTTATATAAATAAATTATATATACCTTAAATACATTATTATACCTTAAATAAATTAATTGTACGCGATTAAGACCCGCTAATTTATTTTGTATGAAGCTCAACTACTTTTTGAAATAAAGCCTAAACTGGAGTTTCGTTAATATATTTTGTAATTTTTGAATGAAAGAGTAAGTAACATCTATCTGTCCAACTATCCATCCCCATTAACTTTCATGTTTACGATGGTAGTAGAATTTTCAGTTATATTCAATCCAGAGCCAGATACATAATTTGCGTAAATAAAGAAATTTTTATTTTATATTTTTTTATTACATAATAGATGTTACAATATACACAATATAGTAGATACAAGTAACTATCTGAAGTACCTAGGTGCCAAGTGCGCACTGATATCACAGGTCTGTAACAAAGGTTTTGCGACAAACTGTAATATTTTTGGTAAAGGTTTAAGTTTAATATTCAATTAATTTAATGAACACTAAAACGATTTTTATGACGAGAATTATTCTAACAACTCTCGGACCACGAAGAAGCAAGCGGGGATTATTGTAACAGTGTGTGATTGTGATGTATAAAAGTGTGCCTGTAATAATTGAAATAAACGTTGATTGATTTATACTGGACGTGAAGTTTTCTTAAAAAAATATTACAAATAATTATGCCACAGGTCTCAATAGCGAAACATTATTTTATTGTTTGATTAAGCATTATTTAAATCAGCTGTGGTTACAGGTTGACAGACGTTTCGGCGTATGCCAGCTGTGGCCTCAGGCTTAATAATTATGTGATTGAGAGCTGTTTTATATGAACATTTTCAGATGTTTCAAAAGCTTTCATTGAATCACAAAGGCAGTATTCTAGATAAATTCTTTTTGAAATCTATTTCATCGTTACTCGTTTTATATTTCTTACAGAGCTTAGATAAATGTAGTGCTTGTAATTAATATTATATAAATTGTGTTACATTTCTGTATTTACATATATTTCTTAACGCAGTATTGGTTGATATCGTCTTTAATAGTTTGATTTCGGTAATTTAATAACTAATTAAATTGATAAAGATGTATTTCGACGCTTTAGCTAAAGTAACTGGAATTCTATATTGTTTCTTAATTATAAAGATTAATTGAAAGTTCATACGATACTTTAATTAACGTAATTAAAAGTATAATGTTTTGATACTGAGTAAGTAAAGTTGATGCGACGGCGGGCGGCCATGACACTTTTTCATCGGACTTTGATAGTAAATGAAGAACTCGAGAATATAATGCAGTTTACAGTAAATTTGTGTTTTTCATTTGTGGATCCTCTGGGGGTGTCCTGATGATGGTGCCACGGCGCCGAAAGCAGCGGTAGGATCAGCGCCCCCTAAGAGACATCGAGAAATACATTTGGCGCGAAAGTAATGGATCTCTTGTCTTGGCTGCCAATACCAATGATGACCTGAAGACAGATGCGACAAGCGCTTGGAAGCCGTGTTTGGCGCTTGGCAACCCTGATCGGAGACGTCACGGTGTGTCGGACTGTCGGAGATTTGGCGAGCACATCTACACTTGCACGTGAGGCCACATACTAGCGAGAGCGACTACGCTGGTCACCGGGGTGTGCTGTGGCGCGAACGCTGTTCTGCTTTGAGTTCTACCAGAGATTGCAGATGCGGGTTGTTGATGCACTGACAGAGGTATTTATCCAGAGCTGATATGATTAGAGTTTTTGAGAAACATCCTTTAACATTTTATAAATTATGGTGCTGTTTGTTTACATGATTACCTATTGCCCCAGTAAGGATTACCAGATAAACATACAGTAAAAATTAAGTAACCGTTGTTTATCCACGTTTGGTACTTAACAGTGCTACTGTGCTTATAGTCATTTTATGCCGTCGACCATGTCGGCAAGTTTCTGTATAACTCGACATCAGAGATGGTCACACACTTATTAAGTTATTACCTACACAAGAAAGAGAAAATAACTTTGTTGTTATGTGGTTCTACTAATGTAATTATTAGTAAAGAACAGTATAACTGCCCTTTTCAAGTTGAAGCTCTGATATAGATCCATTGTATAAATTACCTGATTTGAGTCTAAGCTTATTGATGCGCTGAATATGCATTCAATTGGTAGTCAATAGGTTATCTCAATAGAAAAACATTAAAACTAATATTTGTAAAGTTACAAAATAGGTGTTACTATATATTTGTGGACTCTGTAGGTGCCTACTCTGTAGGAGAAGGAAAACTCCGAATTTAAAATAACTTTCAGGGAGCATACCCGAAACAAAACCCCGATCTAAGGTGTGAACCGACCCGTGCCGAGGGATTCGTGGCCAGAGGGCAAGCTGGTCGTAAACGGAGGGTGCCTGTGTTGGTGGTCACAGGGCACAGCTGATATTACGCCTTACCCCCGTAAAGGGCTCTTTGGGGATGGACCGTCTAGATCCCTAAATCTCGTGGGAACGCTATGGGAACAAAAACTTATTCTTCTCCATACGGCGGCGACGCGGTTCGCAACCCGTCACGTCTCGTTTCCCGCGAGGGCGAAAAGCGGCCTACGGAAAGCAGGTTTGCGACATTGAATGTTGGTGGAGGAATGAACGGCAAATTGGATGAAGTATGTCAGATGATGGATGATAGAAAGATTGATGTTCTTTGTGTGAATGAAACAAAAAGAAAAGGGTGTGACACCACCAAGCATGGTGCATATACGGCGTATTGGTCTGGGGTAGATAGTACCACCAGAGCCTGTAAGGGAGTTGGTGTAGTACTGTCTGCGCGAATGAATGAGTGCGTAAAAGAGTTTGAATGTGTAAATGCTAGGCTACTGTGGATGAGAATGAAAGTAGGACTTACTCGTCTCTTTATTGTGGGGGTGTACGCCCCGGTCAATATAGTTACGGGTATGTCACAACATGAGCAAGACGAAAGGCAGGAGTTTTGGGAGAGTTTAAGAGAGATTTTGAGGAACTGCAAGGATAATGAAAGATTGATCTTGTTAGGGGATTTCAATGGATGGGTGGGAGTAAAGCGAGATGGATTTGAAAGGGTGTTAGGTGCATTTGGTGATGAGAGTGTGAACGAAAATGGAAAAGCACTGCTTGAGATTTGTTTGGAGTGGAGCCTTTGTGTGACAAACACCATGTTTGATCATAAAAGGATACATATGTATACGCGAGAGGCGAAAAATGTTAGAAGAAGTATGATTGATTTTGTGATAGTAGATGAACGATTGAGAAAGAATGTGTTGGATACAAGAGTATATCGAGGGATCGGCATCCACACAGACCACTTCTTGGTGTTGAGCCTGATAAGTGGGCTCTTTAAAGGATGGCGACACCGAAAGCATAATGAAAATAGGGTCTTGGAAAGAATAAAAGTTGAAAATCTACAAGAGAAAGATGTGAAAGATGAGTATAAACGAAGATTGATAGCAAGATTTGAGAGATTCGATGGCATAAATGATATGGAAGAATTATGGCAGGCCTTTAAAGAAGAGGTAGTATGTGTAGCGTCTGAAGTATGTGGTATGATCAAGAGAAGGAAAATACGAAAGGTTAAGAATACATGGTGGGACAAGGATGTACAATCAGCAGTGTCAGAGAAGAAGAAAGCTTGGTCAGATTGGTTGGCTGCCAGAGCAAATTAAAGAATGGGAAAAGCAACGAGTGTAGACATAGATGAAGCAAAAAAAGAGTTTGTTAGGTCAAAAAGAATAGTGAAAGAAATGGTTAAAAGGAAAAAAGAGGAAAAGAAAGATGAGTTTGATAGCAGATTATCTGACGATTTCCAGAGGAACATTAAGTTTTTCTGGAAATCCGTTCGTGCAGTTCGAGGAAGAACTCAATCTTTAGAACACACATCCATCAGAGACGAGAATGGAAGTATAGTAAATGGTGAATTGTGCGTGCTGAAGAGATGGAAAGAGTATTTTGAAAGTTTATTCGAAAGAACAGCGATAGAGACACCGATAGCTGAAGTGAATTGTAATGATAGCAATGATGAAAGCGTTATTGGCGTGGATGAGATTGTGAAGGCACTGGGAAGTATGAAAGTAGGTAAGGCTGCAGGATATGATAGGATTACAGTCGAAATGCTGAAGGCTGGACAGGGCATCATAGTTGGTCAGTTGCAGCGGTTATATAACTTGTGTTGGAACACCGGCCGAGTACCTAATGACTGGACCACAGCTGTAGTTGTGCCTATTTATAAAGGAAAAGGCTCGCAACAAAACTGCAAAAACTATAGAGGCATTAGCCTTCTCAGCATTGTTGGCAAATTGTATGCAAAGGTACTTATTGAAAGAGTTATGGAAGTGACCGACAAGAAAATATGGGATGTACAAGCGGGATTCCGAAAGGGTATGGGATGCACGGATCAGGTTTTTTCCTTGCGAAGCATAGCCGGAAAATTTTTGGCCAAAGGTCAAAAGGTCTATTGCGCATTCGTGGATTTGGAAAAGGCTTACGATAAAGTGGTGAGGAATGAAATGTGGTCGGTGCTGTCAATGAATGGGGTGGACAGCAGCCTCATTCGAGCTCTGAAATCCCTTTATGAGGATTCTAGAGCTTGTGTGAGGATAAACGGGGCATACACTGACTGGTTTACCATCGATAAAGGTGTTAGACAGGGATGTGTAGCGTCGCCGTGGCTGTTTAACCTCTTCATGGACAGTTGTTTGCAAGATTTAAAACATAGTGACTGCGGATTAAGGATGAATGGGTTACTCGTCAAATGCCTCCTTTATGCTGATGATCAGGTTATACTTGCATCTTCAACGGAGGAGTTGCAGGAGATGGTAACAATCATGCATCGTGCGTTAGAAAGGAAAGGAATGAAAGTGAGTGTAAGTAAAACGAAAGTTATGGTTTTTGAAAAGGAGGAATGCGTTACGGCTTGTAATGTTTTGATCGATGGACAGCGAGTGGAACAAGTGAATGAGTTTGTTTACTTAGGTACGTTGTTTACAAGAGATGGTAAGAATGAAGCAGATATTGAAAGGAGAGTTAATGCAGGTAAATGTGTGAATGGAGCTCTGAAGGCGTTTATGAACAGTCAAAGCGTGTCCAAAAAGGCACGTTTGGCTGTACATAGAGGTGTGTTAGTGCCTACCCTTATGTATGGTAGTGAAAGTTGGGTATGGCAGAAGAGATTTGAAAGTAGAATAAATGCTGTAGAAATGAGAGCACTGAGAAGTATGTGTGGTGTGTCTTTGACCGACAGAGTAAAGAATTGTGTGATACGAGAGTGGTGTGGGGTAAAAGAAGATGTAGTGACAAGCATTGAGAAAGGCATGTTAAGATGGTTTGGGCACATGGAGAGGATGGATGACGATAGACTGACAAAGAAGATATATCAAGCTAGTGTGAATGGGACAGGACAAAGGGGAAGACCTAGGAGAACGTTCTCTGACCAGATTGGAGACATCCTGAAAAAAGGACAAGTCAGAAGTACCCTTAACAGAAGAGCATGCATGAGAAACTTGATGGGAGTGAGTGAAGCAAGTGAGGTATGTCAGGATCGTTGCAAATGGCGTTTCGTAGTCTCTGCCTACCCCTCCGGGAAACAGGCGTGAGTCTATGTATGTATGTATGTATGTAGGTGCCTACATGATTTCCTTTTAACATAATGTTGAAATTGTTAATGTCAACTTGGAGCTCAAGTTAAGGTAATATCACAGATTATATGGTAATATAATAACAGACAATGGAACCCAACATAATTACCATAATGATAAGTGAGTTTAAAGAACATGATGTGAAAATCCATGTCTCTTTTCCCATTTAGCAGTTTCTATTCTCAGCAAATAAAAGTAATTGTATGGACTACTCATGCTTTATTTCCAAGTCAGTTATGATTAGAGTCAGTTTGAGTTAATTTATTCAGATAAACAATTATTAATTGTGTATGAATGAATAAGAATTACATTAACATCACATGTTATCAGTTTAAAATAAATATTAACATTATTTAGAAAAATCTCCTTAAATATAATGTCAAATAGATATAAACTCACCATACCATACAAATTTCTCTTTTATGGCTCAAATTGAGCCAATTGAGCCGCTCAACTGGCAAACAGTTCAACAATATCACAGCTTGCACTGTGCCTTAAAATATTCAATATTGGATTCAACTTGTTCTTACATGAGTAATAATTATGCACTAGTACTTTCGAAGTCCTTGAATCTGCAACATGGTTTGAAATCATTACATATTTATGATCATCATCCACAGTACGACTGCTCACTGCTGAACATAGGCCTCTCCTTGTTCTTGCCATTTTGTTTTCTTGTTTGATATGGATAAAACTTATTTTAAATATATTAGGTTTTAACTGTTTTATCAAAACTACAAATTGGTATCCTGATAACTTTAACCCTTAACTTGGCAAAATGTAAAGCATATATTGGTACAGCATTCTGGCAAAGTATGAAACTGCAAATTAACAAGCTTTTTATTTTTAAATTGCTTAAGGGGAGTTTAAATACATAGTAATTAATATTTTTTACAATATTTGTTTGTTAATTTATAAAATATTAATAGTGCCCCAAAGGGTACCTCACCAATTTCGCTTAAATTAGTAATTGCTGTTATTTGTGCCCCACGAGGTACAACGCCGCTTTTGCCTACAATAGTGTTAACGTGGTAATATTTGCAAAATAGTAATAAAAACAATATTTTGTATTACAAAATAAGTTATTTATTCAAAGAAATTACTAAACAAAAAATGTACCTATTAACAAAACTTATAAATTCTAACAAAAGTTAACAAAAAAGTAAATCTTTTCTCAATTTTAATCATGTAAAATAATTATTAGCGTATTATAAAAAATTATATAGCTGAAACAACCTCTTCAGGAGATCAATTTAAGAGATCAAAAATATCTTTTTTAAATGTAACCAAATATCTATGAAAAAGACCACTACAAAATACTACTTCTTAAAATTAATCAAAATAATCGTCTATAATCAAAACAAAGTTAGTTGTATTGTAAATAGTACAAAATGTCAATGTCAATCAACCTGCTAACTATATTTTGCTTTAAACATACATAAAAAATACAGAACGACCGGCGTAAGGTGGCGAGCCTGAAGTTAGCCATTATAATAGTTGATAACAGCAATAACAACAACTAATGGCATTTATGTTTTTAAATCATTTGATTTTTTACGAGTACACAAGCGCTAAAGTTGCTAGGGACTAACTGGGCCTCCACCCAACCTCCACCCACCCACACACTTCTGAAGAAGTGTGGTGGTGCCGTTCTTCAAGAAGGGTGACCAAACCTTTTTGAAGAACTACTGACCCATCTCACTCCCGAGTCTCGTCTATAAGTTGTCTTCAAGGATCATCACGAATCGTCTCGCGCGCAAGCTAGACGACTTCCAGACTTCCGAACAAGCCGGTTTCCTTAAAGGCTATAGTACCATAGACCACATACATACGCTGCAGCAGATTATACAGAAGTCTGAGGAGTATAACCAGCCTCTATGCTTGGCGTTTGTGGACTATGATAAAGCCTTTGATTCGATCGAAACCTGGGCAGTGCTGCAGTCTCTCCAACGGTACCAGATCGACTACCGATACTTGAAGTGCTGAAGTGTTTGTACGAAAACGCCACCATGCAGTCCGCCTTCAGGACCAGAGCTCGAAACCTATTCGACTCCAGCAAGGGGTTAGGCAGGGGTCATATCTCCGAAACTGTTCACCGCTGCACTGAAGATGTCGTCAAGCTTCTGGACTGCGGCGGTACATCACTCACCTTCGATTTGCTGACAATATCGTAGTCATGGCTGAGACCATGGGAGACTTCGGCACAATGTTCGGCGGCCTCTGTAGTGTTTCCCAACAAGTAAGTCTTAAGATGAACATGGACAAGACGAAGATCATGTCTAACGTCCATGTTGTACCTGCTCCTATTCTGGTTGGGAACTCTACACTCGTAGTTGTCGACAAGTACGTTTACCTGGGTCAAATGATCTAATTGGATAGGTCCAACTTCGAGAAAGAGGTCATTCGTCGAATCCAATTCGGTTGGGCGGCGTTCGGGAAGTTACGGCAAATTTTCACGTCCGATATACCGCAGTGTCTCAAGACGAAAGTCTTTGACCAGTGTGTGTTGCCAGTGATGATCTACGGGGCCGACACGTGGTCGCTAACTATCGGCCTTATTCGGAAGCACAGAGTCACACAGAGGGCGATGGAGAAAGCTATGCTCGAAGTTTCCCTGCGAGATCGAATCAGAAATGAGGAGATCCGCAGGCGAACCAAAGTAACCGACATAGCTCTCCGAATAGTCAGGCTGAAGTGGCAGTGGGCAGGGCACATAACCAGAAGAACCGATGGCCGTTGGAGCAGAAAGGTTTTGGAGTGGCGGCTACGCAAAGGACGTCGTAGCAGAGGTAGGCCTCCCGCAAGGTGGACTGACGATCGAGTCGCGTAGGCTTCCCGCAAGGTGGACTGACGATCGAGTCGCGGGCAGCGGATGTATGCGGGTGGCTCAGGATCGGTCTATGTGGAGAGCCTTGGGGGAGGCCTATATCCAGCAGTGGACGTTTTTCGGCTGATATGATGATCTCATAATCTTCTTCTCTCAGTTCCTTCTCACAAGTCTGCTTTTGTACACTCTTCGTTTTCAATTCAATCTATTCTTCTATGGAATGACCTCCCGCTCGAGATCAGGACGTCTGATACAAAGTACAAGTTCAAGACTTTGATTAAGGAGCTCCTGTTGGCTAAGGCAGCAGTGTAATATCTCATCTAGTTGTTATAATATTCTAATATATATGTTTATATTTATTTATTTATATATATATATATATATATATATATATATATATATATATATATGCTTATGTATATATTATTATATATAATGTATTTATGTTATATTATATATTATCATATATGTATGTATTTATTATATTCTATATGTAAGAATTTTTTTCACGTAACTGATTCAGTACCTATACAATACACCTACCTTTCTCTCTCTACACCACTCAAAGGTAGACTGTGAGACAATGCCCTTGGCATTAAGTCCGCCTGTACACTCGACGTGTATGAAGTTTTAATAAATAAATAAATAAATAAATAAATGATGATGACTTAATTTTCTCTTTGACCTTCTTGGAACAATCGTGGTAATTTCATTATCACTTTCCATTTCGAGATCACTAGCACCAGCTGGACATAGACTGGGTATCTCTATTGGTGGATTATTATTGCATGGAAGTACCATCAATGAAGCTTGTGCTTCGCCATCGTCCTGTGATTTTATTGTTTGAATTTACAGATGATAAGTTGATACTGCAAGGTGAAAAAGTAGTGGCGAAGTTTTTGCTATGTGGCTAGGGTTAATCATGCATTGCTTCTTTTTGGGCGAGTCGGGGATCTCATCTATGCTGGATGAATCTGTTTTACTAATACGAAACGTTTGCTCAATGAATTATGCTTGTTTATATATTTATTATCAGAAATGTCAGAATCTGTATTTGAGTCTTTTTGAGGCATTATAGCATCCATAATATGCTAAAACAAAATGCACATTATTAAAAGAATATTATATATATATTATATGGATCTGCGTTTATTTTACAGTGAAAACGCAAAAAAATATCTATGTTAAACCAGCAAGTGACCTACATGTCACATAAATTAAACTAAACCTATTAGTCAAGGTACCTTGCAGGGCACAACACCTGTTTTCTATAAAGTTGGCAACGTGCCTTACAGGGTACACTTATATTTGCATCGAAATATCTAACAAAACATGGTCAAAACTGATCAAATAAAGTAATACAAGCACTAATTGATTTTTCAACAATAAAAATTTCATCATATACACCAATTAAAACAACTAAATAAAAAAATACAAGATATTTTACCTTAATGCGCGAGAGCCGTTCTTGACGTTTCGACATTTTGGCGGATAATATTTAAAAACTGACGTATTACAAAAACTTTGACGTTGACAAACGAACCTTTATGAAATGAGCTACTGCTAAAATTATTTTAATATACTGACATTTATCATATTTTATTAATATTCTCTGTAAACAGACCTGTGCCCTATAGGTGACATGCCGAAATTCATATCTTATTTTCTTGTGCTCTCTAGTGTACTTGCCAAGTTAAGGGTATTTGATTATCTAAAATGGCACTGTTGTTCAGTCTCGTTCTTGCGATCTATTGAGGTGGACGTGTGTCGCGTGTGCTGAGAATTCGAACTGTTAAATTGTTTATCTAAATTCCTATTGGACAAAGTGTCAAACTTCAATTCTCGTTTACTCTTGCGGCTATCTTACGGCAGGACTCCACCCCTCGAAAGGGATAGATATATTTTTGGTGATTCGCGCTCAAAGGACACTCACCTTATCCTTTCTAATTCGTCGTCCGTCGTTAGCCGCGAGGATTTGAACTCGGGGCAGCTGTGCCGGAGACCGCATATTAAGCCACTCGACCAGCGAGACGTGTGCGCAGCGAGTAAAATTAACGTCCGCTACGGGCGGCGCGCTACGAGCTACGGATTGCGTCATCGCCTTTCACTCGCTACGGCCGGCTACGCGGAGCCATACGCTACGCAGCGCATATTTAACTGTGAGCGGTGAGTCATTGACAACTACGGCCGATTCATCTGAGCGTAGTTGTTTACATTCTGAATCGTGCGCCCTAATCGCTACATATTTTGGGCATTGAATTGTGTGCTATATCTGCTACAATTTTGAGCTCTAGAAATGCCACGATTGACACATTCACCGACTGCAACCTCAGACAAACAAAAACAAAGACTTACGTCTTCACCTGATGTGTCAACTGTTGAAAGCGAAACAGAATCTTCAAACATAACTTTGCGCACAAAACGTAATGTTCGCCTTGATTGTTCATCCGACCAGCCGAATGCCTTTGAAGAGTTTGAAAATAAAATTATGGAAATGTTATCTTCATGGAAAGAGGATCAGGACAATTTACTTAAAAAGTTATCAAAGGATATAAATGAAGTTAAACTGCAAAATAAGGAGATACAAAAAACAAACATTGAGATAGAAAAATCAATCGAATACATAAATACGGCATATGAGGATATGAAAATAACCGTTGCAAGGCTAGAAAAAGAACGACAGGAACAGCGTACCTACATTGTGGACTTGGAGAGAAAGGTATTAGACTTGCAGCAGGCTACAAGGTCCGCTTCACTGGAAATAAGAAACATCCCATGGACTGAAAACGAAAGTACCTCTGATCTTACTTCATTTGTAATGAAAACATGCAATACTTTGGAGATTCCTCTAAAGTCATCGGATGTGCGTGATATATACCGCATTCCGGGTAAAAAAGGTACAAACAGGCCAGTCGTTGCGGAACTTTTAACGGTTCCTATGAAAAAGAACATACTTGATGCCACTCGAATCTTCAACAAAGGACGCCCACAAAAAGAAAAACTTAATACCGGACATATTGGCATTTCTGGAGAACCTAAGCCCATTTACGTTGCTGAACATCTGCCGACCAGCCAGAAACAGCTGTTTTTTGAAGCTCGCAAGTTTGCAAGTTCACAAGGTTATAAGTTTTGTTGGGCTCAAAACAACAAGATTTTTCTTCGCAGACAGGAGGGTACGGAAGCTATTGTTATCTCTTCTACGGCTTGTCTTGATAAGTTACCAAAAGTACAATAACAATAGAGATTTCCAAACATTATCGCAAGTAAATTACTTAGTAATAATCCATAAAAACAATGATCCTACACTCCTGTATGTGAAAAACTTGGATGGATTGTTTCACAGTTATTTTTTAATTTTTTCTAGTATATTAATAAGTATTGAAATTCTAACATGTAACGGAACCATGACAGATCAAACACACACCACATTTCTCTTTACAGACATTCAAAACACATTTACTTCTTCACACCTATACTATTCAATGCAGCCTTTCGATTCAATAACTGCACGCTACATTTACACAGCCTATACATTCCGTACAGTAACAATTAGATCACAGAAAATGACAAAACTCGGTGAGTTCATACAATTTTATCACATCTTGTATGACATAATATGTATGAATCCTAGCCTAGTCTATAAAATGATGCAATTATGTCACCAATATCAAAGCTCACCTTTAAGTGAAAAACAATTTTCATTATCATGCTTGACCTAAATTCTATTACTAATGATTTAGATGCAATCGGGGTAACGAAGTCATATGTCTGCGATCCTAAACAATGTGAGAGTCTTCTAAAGAATGCTAAAAAATCAATAAAAGCTTTACACATAAATATTCGCAGTATTAATTGCAATTTCGATGAACTTCTTGTATTTTTAAATAACATAAATATTCTACCTGATATAATAGTACTATCAGAGTGCTGGCTTAGCAAAACTGCAAGTATTCCGAGAATTCAAACCCACGAAAGTTATCATACTAAAAACAATAAAAACCAAAACGACGGTCTTGTTGTTTATGTAGATACATCGATTTTACATACAATCAGTGAAATGCATATATCAGACGCAAATTGCCTAATCTGTAAAATAGAAGCCGTAGATCTTACAATAGTAGCCATGTATCGCCCCCCTTGTAACCGTATTATTGATAATTTTTTGTATGATTTGGACAAGACACTTTCTTCAATCTCTGCCTGTAAAAATATTTGTCTGATTGGTGACCTAAATTTAAATATTATCCCGAATAACCTGAACTCACAGGCAAATGAGTATCTCGACATGACAGCTTCACATGGTCTATATCCTACTCATACATTGCCTACCCGAGATCAAAATTGTTTAGATCACATATTTTTAAAGTCTAACTTGATAACCACCACATTAGTAATTAAAACTTATATAACCGATCATTACCCTGTTCTTTTAAATATCGAAACAACACCAAAACCCCCAAAGAATTTAAAAAACATCACTAAAATAGACTTACCCGCCGTATTTACGGAAGTGACAAATACCGATTTTAGTGAGATACTAAATATCTCAAACCCCGATGTCGCGGCCGAAATGTTAGTAGACACTTTAGGTTCAATTGTACGTTCGCACTCGAGGTCATGCTATGTCCCCTCTAAGCGTAGAATTATTAAGCCTTGGATTACCATGGGGCTACTGCGATGTATTCGGAATAGAGACTCTATGTGTCAGAAACTGAACTGTGACCCGGATAATTATATTCTTAAAATAACCTACATTAAATATCGCAATTTTTGTAATAAATTATTAAAACGGCTTAAGCATGAATATGAAAAACATGAATTTCTAAAGGCGCGGAACAATTCGAAAGCTACCTGGAAAGTGGTTAAAAATATTACGCAATCCGATTGCCCAAATAAATCAGCTAAGGAACTTTTAAAAATAGAGTCTGATCAAATAAATTCTGTTAATAAAGTTAATAGGTATTTTTCCAGTATTGGCAGTAACCTAGCAAATATGATAGTCCAAAAGTCGCAGAGATCATCCAGTATGGGACAGGATGATAAAACCATCACGAAATCCCTGGTACTCATGCCAACAGATGAAGGTGAGGTAGAACGTATCATTCGTGACTTGCGTAGAGATGCTGCTGTTGGGTGGGACCATATACCAGCTATTTTATTGCAAAAGTGCTCAAACACGCTAGTACCGACCATTACACACATTTGTAATATATCCATATCGAATGGTGTATTCCCCAAGTGTTTTAAAAGAGCCATAGTCCATCCAATTTATAAGGGTGGGGACAGAGACGATGTCAGTAATTACAGACCGATATCTGTGCTGCCCACACTGTCGAAGATCCTAGAGAGACTACTGAACACACGTTTAAAAATGTTTCTAGCAAAGAACAATATATTAGCACCGAACCAATATGGGTTCAGAGCAGGTATGTCGACGGAAAGTGCAGTGGCCTCACTCGTAGACGAGATAGTGGAACGCCTTGACAATAAGGAAAAATGCCTGGGCATTTTCCTTGATCTCAAAAAGGCATTTGACACCGTCTCTGTCCCACACCTGTTATCAAAGATGGAGCGACTGGGTATCCGTGGCTGTGCTCACCGAATATTTGAGGACTACCTATCTGACAGAGAACAGTGTGTAAAAATCGACTCTGTAGTCAGTGACAGCGCTCCTCTATTTTATGGTGTTCCACAGGGCTCAGTGTTGGGTCCAACACTGTTCCTCTTATATATTAATTCCCTTTGCAACCTCACACTCCCCAATTGCTCGATCTTTGCGTATGCCGATGACACTGCATTGCTTATCCACGGTAAAAGCTGGGCCGAAGTATTTGCTTCGGCTGATCAAGCCCTGTGTGAAGTAATGCACTGGCTGTCAACTAATCTTCTGACGCTAAATATAAACAAAACTACCTATCTCACCTTTTCTACTACAATCTGCACCCAACCTTCCCCTCTTACACATATTCTGAAAGCTCATTCCTGCTCTCCAAATACTCTACCAACTATGTGTGACTGTCCTGAACTAACCAAATCCACTGAGATAAAATATCTTGGTGTATATATTGATAATCTCATCAATTGGAAATATTACATCAACTGCTTAACAGGACGCGTACGTAAAACCATATTTCTTTTTAAAAAACTACGCTACTCCGCCGATGCAAACACTATAAAAATGGTATACTATGCTTTATGCCAATCTATATTAACATATTGTGTAACTGTATGGGGTGGAGCAGCAAAAACTCATTTACTGCCTCTGGAACGAGCGCAAAGAAGCGTGCTAAAAGTAATGACATTCAAGCCTTTCAGATATCCGACCACCCAACTTTACCAAGATTGTCAGACTCTTACTGTAAGGCAACTTTTTATACTCGAGACCGTAACACGTAAACATAAGACGTTGGCATATGATCCTAAGCATACAAATAAGCGCCGTTTTTACAAAATTTGCCAGACTCCGAGCTATAGAACAACACTGGCCTCTCGGCATTTTAAAGTAGTTAGCTGCCATCTCTACAATGTAGTTAACAAAAGTTGCAATATATATCCACTGCTTCGATCCCAATGTAAGAAAGAAGTAACGAAATGGCTTATGACCAAAACTTACGCCGAAACGGAATTCTTACTTAAACTGGCCATACTTTGATCAACTAACATACAAACACACACATACATACACACACACCCATACATACACACACACCCATACATACACACACACCCATACATACACACACCCATACATACACACACACCCATACATACACACACAGACATACACGCGCACACAACAACATCGTTCCTTATCACGTTTCTGATTGCTCACACGAACACTGATTATTATGTAATTACCACGCAAACACACTACGAGACCCTGGTACCCAAAACTCAAGTTTAATCTTACCTTGGGTACCAGAGCACAACAAATATTAGTCTGTTACATTGAATAATGGCGTTAGCACTGGGGTGGGCGTCTCGTTTGTGCGCACCTTAATGAGTTGCGTGCGCCTCGGCCTGTCATCTGCGTCTTTGTTGACTGAGGACGCGGATGGCGGGTTGAGACGCACCTATGTGCGCGCAGGTGTTCTTCGGGGTGTCCATTCCGGTGTTGACGTTATTATTCAATGTCCAATAAAATTGTTTAAGATCATCTACCTGTGTTCATGGTGCATGTAACTTTTTGAAAAATAAAGAATTTGAATTTGAATTTGACTGTCAGACAGAACCTGAGAAAATTCAGTGTCTACTGTCTTTTGTATTTTACCTTAGGTGTAAAATATGGCCTCCAACACTGTTGTAGCAAAGCTAACTTACAGACCAATGCACAGGTTGAACATGCCTGATATATAGATAAAGCTTAATAGGCCGCACCACTTTGCAAGATTAGAAGTTTATTTCATTACAAAGGTTCATGGAACTAACACTTGGGTGGGAAATGTTGCCCACCACCTGCCTTTTGAGTGTTACAGGTTGAAGATGACATCCTGGCAGATGACCTGGGTCCTGGACTTAGCATGAAGAGAGGATGGACGAGCGGTCCTTTACTGATTAATATGTATGGATAATGGTGGCACACCCCTTTGACGTCGGTGGTTTCGTCTGTGGGCTACGCGCACACATGCCGCATGAGCGCTGCACTAAGCTGGACTCCAGCATTGTTTGCTGACCTTTGTTGCTGATCAACATCAACAACTGACTGAGCAGTCGACCGTATGGGCGTATAATGACTAAACTGTATTTTTTATGTAACTGTGTTTTATATAAGTTACTGAGTTTTATATAACTGTGCTCTATATAACCTTGTTTTCTATAACTGTGGTTTCTATAAATGTGTTTTCTACAAATGTGTTTTATATAAATGTTTTTTTATATAAATGTTTTATAGAACTGTTCTCCATAACTGTGTTTTTGAAACTGATTTTGTGACAGTGTTATTGTATTTGTGTTATTTTTCTGTGCTCTTTTAATTGTAATATTGTCATTTTGTTGAGGGCTATATCCCAGAATGGGTGATGCCTGTTGTTTGAAGGGCTAGATCCCGTGATGGGTGATGCCGTGTGTTGGCTAGAACCCGTAATGGGTGATGCCGTGTGTTGGCTAAATCCCGTGATGGGTGATGCCGTGTGTTGGCTAGATCCCGTAATGGGTGATGTCGTTTGTGGGCTAGATCCCTATGTCGGTGATGCCACAAGTTGGCTTAGCCATGGGTGATGCCTGATGTTTGGGTGGCTGAACCCGGGATGGGTGATGCCTGTAGTTTGTAAGGCTAGATCCGAGGTGGATGATGCCTGTAGTTTGGAAGGCTAGACTCGAGATGAGCGATTGCCAGTTATTAATGTTGTAAACTATTTGTTTGAATAGTATGCTTATTAATGTGAGAATCTGTTTGAGAATTGAACTGTCCCTTGTGGTTCAGTTGTTACCATCTCTGTTTGTTAATTTTATGCAAGCTATAATTTTTAACTTTCGTTATTATGTGTGTGTAAACATATAATTGCAACTGAGATAACTGTTTGATAATATTGTACTGTCTGCTGATGACAAAATTGTTTACATTTTGTTTATACAGTACTTTGTTAAAGCTGCAATACTTTACTTGTTTATTGTGATCACTATATTAACTTAACTTTACTGTTTAAATCTAGAGAACTATTGCTGATTTTGTATTGTTTACTGATACCACATTGGTAACTGCCAGTAACTGTCTGCTGATAACAGTTCACTGATAATAACTGTGTGTTGATGTCTAAACTGTTTACTTTTTCGTTTATTCTATACTTTTGTACTGACCTGTAATTCATTTTTGTATTGTCATTGTATGAGGTTGTTATTGTGATAGTAACTTGTTGCTTGCTCTAGCATGATGTGACTGGATAAGATTATATTGTGATAGTAACTTGGTGCTTGCTCTAGCATGTGACTGGTTAAGATTATAACTACACATCTTAAAGACGCACACCAGTGATTTATCAATTACCCACCTGAATGTAGAGTCATAAAAACTTTATAATTTGTAATTTTCAAGCGCAGAGAGCGCGCTTGTTGTCAGTATGGCCGTATGGGCTCAGTGATATGGTTTGTTATATTGTAGAGGCATAAACGTAGAGCAGAGCCATCTAGATGACTAAATGATAAGTAAACGATACCTTAACCCGGAAGTTAATATTATTTTAATGTAATGTTAAGTAAATAACCAGTAAAATATTAATTGCATTTGCTTGTAATTAATATTATATAAATTGTGTTACATTTCTGTATTGACATATATTTCTTAACGCAGTATTGGTTGATATCGTCTTAAATAGTTTGATTTAGCCTTGTCGCCCGCCAAAACATTTCGGTAATTTAATAACTAATTAAATTGATCAAGATGTATTTCGACGCTTTAGCTAAAGTAACTGGAATTCTATATTGTTTCATAATTATAAAGATTAATTGAAAGTTCATACATACGATACTTTAATTAACGTAATTAAAAGTATAATGTTTTGATACTGAGTAAGTAAAGTTGATGCGACGGCGGGCGGCCAAGACACTTTTTCATCGGACTTTGATAGTAAATGAAGAACTCAAGAATATAATGCAGTTTTCAGTAAATTTGTGTTTTTCATTTGTGGATCCTCTGGGGGTGTCCTGATGATGGTGCCACGGCGCCGAAATATACGTTAAGCCAAGTCAAGGTTATCATGAATTTCTCTGACAGTCGTTATAAGGTAGAGAAAGTAATAATATTGTTAGACTTAATTTTGAACTATCATCAAACTGGGTTCCTAGAAAAGGTAATTATATTAATTTATAACATATTCAGTGAAAAATAATCAATGATGTAACGCTGGTGTACACATAATCATAATTAATTTATTGTAATTAGTTCGATGTTACTGTTATAAAAATTAAACTAAACGGAATTAATTATTAAGCTAAATATTAATTAAATTGATATCAAAATTAATTAGCTACAATCCCATTATGAGGTTCATTATTAGTATAAAACTAGGCTGCTGACCTAGTGGTTAGTAATCTTTACTGCTAATTCAGAGGTCTTGAGTTTGATTCTCACACAAGACACATATTTTTGTGATGATTAGGTATTTATCCTGAGCCTATGTCATCTATCTATACATATTATAAAGTGTAGTCTCTACCGCGCCCTGTCTGTATGTATGATCGCGATAAACTCAAAAACTGCCGGGTGGATGTTAGAACAGTTTTTACCAATAGATAGTCTTCTTCCTGGGGAAGCTTTAAGTGTATAATTCTACTTTCTCTACAATATATTTGTTTTTAGAAGTAATAACTCGGTCTTCGATGCTAAAACTTGCTGCTTCGTTTAAATGAAATTTTTTCAAATAATTTAAATAAAAAAGAATAGTTACAAAAAAGGATTGGGGATAGATAAATATATGAGATAAAAAAATATTTTTTAAAAAGAAATATATATATATATATATATATATATATAATACTTTTCACACTGATTTCTCCGGCTTAGTAGTCAAGGTCACCAACCAATAGACGTAAAGGAGAGTCATACTTTGTACTTAGGTAGAATGAGACAGCAACAGTAAATTTGTTTTACCTAAAACTTAAACTTAACTTAACTAGTTAATGTAAAGTAAATGTCTCTCAAAAATTTTCAAAATTTATACTCAATTCAAAAATGCTAATAGGATTACGCAAAATATTGTTATAGGCCCTCAATTTAGATTACCTTTGAAATACTGAGGTCTCTTAATATGTTTTTTTAAATCAAGTATTTACAAAGTCTCAGAGATTACAGAAATAAATTTGCTATATTATTGAAATAATAGTTAAGTAGGTACGGTATATATTAATTTATTTTGATGATTATAATAAATGGTTTTCTCTTGAACTTTTGGCTGGCTGTAAAACACAGAATGATATGCGCTACATGCAAGCAATGGTAGCTCTGTGTAATAAATCGTATCTGTATATATATGTTCTATTTTAATTTATATTTAATAAATACTTCTCCTTCACCCCAAAACATTATTTGTATCACGAAGGTCAAATATTCAGAAATGGACACATAGAACTAGGACCCGAAACAACAGTGTGTAGAACACGAAAACATCTCCTAAGTTGGACTTAAACCTACCACACCGGACTGTACCAGCAGCGAACGACCACTCAAACCACTGCTACAATTCACTAGTCAAATCAAGTCTCAATTTTATGACCGAATCGATACCAGACTTTTGAAAATCATCTCGTTACAAAAGTCCATAATTACATTATTATGTAAATGTATACATAATTGTCTTTTGCAGAAGATATCCTCCACTTTAAGAGAAAAAGCGATCCCTAAAGCATATTTACGTAAGAGGTGTACCTATTTAATGACTGCTTGCTTTATATCGCTGTAAGGCGAGGGCGGGGGTGAAGCAGGGGCCGAAAAAGTGCAAAGGGGGGTGGTGTGCTCGGTCGCGATTAGCTGCTATTAATTAACGCTGTTCAATATTTGTTTGCAACGAAAATGTTCATTACAACACCCCGACGTCCTAAGCAAATACACGAATTACGAACGCAAACAAGCAAACAGTATACAGATGGGTTTTTCTTATCATCGCGTCGCCGACTACGATTTGCTTGACTGACTGTCTGTAAGTTGTTCTGATGTGAGCATGTTTTGATAGAGATATGCGTATGTGTACAGGTATTAGTAGTGTGAGAGTGTGAATCGTGTTTGGGGAAATAAATCTGTGTGTGTTTTGGTGGCGCAGTGTTGGTTTGAGTGTGTGTGTTTGTAGAATGTCTTGGTGTATTTTTGCCACTTCTGCTTCTTCGTCCTTTCGCGTGAGTGTGTGGTCAACTCTACTGTCGAAGTTTATAGACTGCTCGAAGGCCTGCGTCACTGCTATTTGAAGACTGCTTTTTGGATTTAATTGTATATATTTATTCGCCTATCATGAACTGCAATATTAAAAATATACTTGTACACAAGCCGCTTTTAGGTAAACCCATTTCAAACAAAGTTAAGGAAGATTTAGCAGGTTCAATTCCATCAGCAAGTATGAATATTTCCTGGCCAGGTCATTGAAAAGTATGCAAACGACGCTTCTTGTGATATCTCCGCTACGGACGTCGAGGACACCGCGGTGGTTTAGTGGGTAGGTCCCAAACACCCGAAGGAAAGAGTTTTACATACCAGTCTGCTAGCCGTAGGAGCCCGCGGGCAAAACACATAATTTTGCTTCCCACCGTAAAGTAAAATCATAAATTATGACTATTCCTACTTTCAAAGTTATTTGTTAAAATAATCTTGGTACTACAATTATTATTATTGGTGCGATTTGTATAAATTTAGAATACTGCTCAAAGAATGTCATTTTCTTGTTTACAATTTATCTGTTTCTCATATAAGATACGTTTTAACTTTATATTAGTTCATGACAGTTAATTCATAAACATCAGAAAATGCCTGTGGAATACGTACCACGTCACATTTCTTGGTAGCACAAGGGAAGACTGCTACACTGTAGAATAACGCGACAATACTAATAACAAGGCAATATTAGCTCTCCCTAAACTTGGCAAAGGTTTTTATTGTATATATTCATTATTTTTTCCACATATATCGCATCTAATACGTGTCAAATACATGTGAAAAATGCAAAAAAAAATATACTTATATAGTTTTGGAAATATAGCATGTGCATTTAAATGCACATTGCCAGCTTCGTCGAATTATCGCTGTAAAAAAAGCGTGTGCATTTAAATGCACATTGCCATGTGCAGACCAAATTGAAACACGACTTATTTAAGATAAAACAACGGTTTATTTAAAAAAACTACTAGTAAAGAGATCAACTATGAGCAATAAAGACAACAACATAATTGTCTATGACCTTTTAGGTCCTTTTAAAACGTAAGAGTACTATAAAAGTTGTAAACACACAAAATACTGAGAGAATATGAATAATAATAATAATAATAATAATAGAATTTTATTTCAGGCAAATCACCCATAGAAATTTACATAACACAATAAAAATTTACATAGCAAAATTAAAGAAAAACACACATTATAGCCATAACAAGTTAAAATCAAAGAAAGAGTTAATTACGTACATAGAATTATGAAATAAATGTCAAATATTAAAAAATATATAAATTGCATAAAATTTTGTATATGTGGGTTGGTGGTACAGTCAACATAAATTAGGCTTTGCTCTAAGTATATGAACAGTGCGAAAAGTGGCGATTACAATGTTGTTCTTGCAGTTACTTAATCGTAAATGAAAAGATGTTCTAAGTTTATTAAATAAAGCATAGAAGTCCTTCACCCTACTGTCCGCGAACATGCCAGTCGCGCTACAGCGCCACGGTAGGTTGAGCATAGCTCTAAATGCGTTATTATATTGTACACGAAGCGCGTTATATGCGCTTTTCGTGAACCTATACCAAAGCTGGCTGGTGTAGAACGACTGACAGTACGCTTGGAATAGCGTAATCTTCACCTGTTCAGAACAGTGAGCAAATCTTCTGGCTAACATGTTACTCTTACATGCGATATTGCGTCTTTGACGTTCTAAGTCATCGTCGTCCATTAGAGTCTCAGTTAGTATGTGTCCTAGATATTTGAAGGTCTTAACCATTTTTAACGGCGTCCCATACAGGGTGACAGGTAAGATGCGAGTAGGGTGATTTCGTGAGCGAAAGACCATCACTTCCGATTTATTTACATTGTATGTAAGCTGATTCACATTTGCGTATCTTTCACATATGTCTACGAGTTTCCTAATGCCACCGACTGAAGGGCTCAGTAGCACCATGTCATCCGCATAACTTAAGTAGTTTAGGCATTGACCATCAACATAGCAACCGACTCTGGTGCTACTCAGCTCCTCAATTAGGTCATTAACATAAATGTTAAACAAAACAGGGGACGACAGCCCACCTTGTCTCACACCAGCACTTAGTTTGTAGGGCTCAGAAAGGCTGTTATTCCATTTTACTTGATTGAGTTGATTATTGTACCAAAACTCTAAAAGATCTATGATTCTTGACGGTACGTTAGTTTTCCTTAGTTTACGCCATAAGATATTATAATTTATGGTATCAAAAGCCCGACTTAAATCGAGAAAGCATGCATAAACTGATGTATTACTATTGATGTACTTATGAACTGTATTTTTAAGTGCAAATATTGCTAGGTCAGTGGATAATCCTTTACGGAAACCAAACTGTGCATTATTAAGCGGGACATTATTTTCGTTTAAGTGTATCATTAGAAGACGTTCAAAAACTTTTGATAGCACAGCAAGGTGGCTAATGAAATAGGACGGTAATTGGACAAACTGGACACGTCGCCTGTTCTGTTCTTTATTATTGGTACAACTGTAGTTTTCATGAAATCGGTAGGTAAATAACTATGATCAATACAAACATTAAAGAGCTCGGCAAGTTTATGATACATTAAGCCGGGTGCGTGTATAAGGTGTTCGACACTAAGGCCGTCGTGGCCCGGAGACTTGCCGCGTTTCATGTTTTTAACGCAATCGTAAACATTTTCGGCTGTTACATGCAAGGTTTTAAAGTCGCCTATAAGATCAGTGTCGGACGCGGCTAATGGTTGCGCGCGCGACGGCGCTGTCCCCGCCCCACCATAGGCCCCGCGTGCGTCGCTCGCTGTTCGCGAGTTATGACACTTATGACTTGTTACAAGCGGTGGATTAAATTTATTTACAAACATATTTGCAATAACAGCGGGTCCTGGCTCCCGTTAACCGAAGTTGGTACTGTCGGTTTAAAATTAAACTTATTAGTTTCTTTCCAGAACTTTGAAAAGTCCTTATTATATCTATAGGTTGCAATTATATCCATTTTTATTTTTGATTCGTTGAACTGACACCATTTTAATTTATTCTTAAAAGTTTTCTTAGAGCAAATCATGTCTTCATAAATTTTACCTTGAGAAGGACGACCGTGCAAATTCCAAACAGCAAAATATTGTCTCGCTACTGTGTGAAGTTCCTTTACATGATAATTCCAGCCTATTATAGGCGTCTTTTTCGTACACTGTTTACTACGATATGAAAGTTTAGCTGCGTTGGACATACAATTGATGAGTAACTGGTAATTACTTTCAATTACACGGTAGTGACTGTCATTTTCACACGGAGACGAATCTTCACACATTATTATATCAAAATTACATGAATCCAGAAACCTTGTACATAGCTCAGTGTATTTACATATTTCTGGACCTGAGATGCATATGGTCATATCTAAAGATCCACCCAAAATCACTTTTTACCATCACAATGCTACGTTTTTTTTTTCTCTTTCTGGCAAACTAATTTTTATATTTCTATCTTTATTTACTGTGGAGATAATAATATGCATAATGTCTGATCTACCAATTTACCGAAATATTTGTGTGGCATTAAGCCATATTTTAATATGCACCCTTTTTCCATAAATAACTTATATCTTACAGGGTCGTAAATTAATATAATTCTTTATGCATTCAAAGCGTTTTGAACAGTCATGCATTTTCTCATTGGGTGTATATGCAGATACGTACTTATGCCTCTAAACTTTGCAACCGACTAAATGTACGGATCAAAACATACACCATTATGCTTTGAAATTATATATTTAACTTATAATACATAAAGTCGAATGCAATCGTAAGACTTTCTAGCTGTAATATAATACTCATTACGTTATTTTTTTTGACTGTATGTTAATATAAATCATTATGTTACCAACTTTTACTTAATTATCAAGTCGAAGCTTGGTCGGTACTGAAAATCGTCCGGAATTCTCTGTCGTTGGTGCGGGCCGTTCGGGAACGGGCGTGGAGGGCAATTTGTTTGTCTTACATTGCTTTTGAGCGTGAAAAAGGGAGATAAAATATATTGTGTTATGATTCGTCGGTACGTAGGTCGGCCGGTCATTTCCTAAGTGAAAACAGAGCTTCAGCAAATTAAGCTACCGTCTCTGATTTGGTTACATTAGAGGATCTTAAAGTTCTACCATATAAAGCACCCGATAATGATGTTTTTTTTTCACCTCATGCGATGTATTCCTGCCAAATAAAAAGGTTGGAAATTCAAACAGATTCAACTGCTGGGTTATAATTCAAATACACTTTTATATGATGCAATGGCTGTGGACTGTGATGGTACAATATATTTGACAGCACTTTTAAGACATGTAAATAAAGCTGTGAGCCAGCAATTAAGCATAAAGTAAAGAAAACGGTTGTGAATCTATCAACATTGAAAATAAACCAATCCAATATTGCAAGATTGAAAGGGTCTCCATGCCATTCTACAGTGGCTAAAAAGAGAATCGAAGTAGAAGGCGATACGACTCAAGCTTGTAAGCCTTGTCAAATTGTAATGAAAAGCCTATATTTAACCAATTTTAGAATCAATATAAAAGCTGGGATCATCGAAGGCATTTATTGTAACCGCTGTAAAAAAAGATAAAAAGCAATTGATGAAAACAGATGGAAATTTTGCGTCGGTCCGTAGAAAGTTCTCATAATACTTACAGTCTTATTATTGGAGAATTACGTGAAAAGGTTTGCAAGGTTATGTATTTGAACACACTTTCAATTGGAGAATTTAAAAACAAAATAAGTATCGAATAACAACTAGAAGGAGGCTTAACGATTGGAGATCAGAGAGCCAAGCGTGATCCAGGAAAGAAGTCACCAGATCATATTTAATCTTACCCATCTCATTAAAGCGATTACTCTTGTCAAAAAACTGAGAAAATATATTTATGACCAGACCTTCATATTACAACTATGTATGGTCATTATATAATACAAATGGAAGATCTTTTCTTCCAGACACCTACAAATTTGATTTCAAAATAAAGTTTATATATAGATACATATTTAATACCAAATTTTACCTTAGCTTTAAATTACCGTCAGTAGATACATGTGTTGATTGTTATGCTTCTAAAAGTAAAATTTTAAATATGTCAATTGCACAATTTAAGGACTTTTATAAAAATAATGGATATTTATTTATTTATTTAACACTTTATTGTACACTATAAAATGACATTTCATAATGAATCGTTTTACAAACATAGTGCAATGGGCGGCCTTATCGCTAATAGCAATTTCTACCAGGCAACCTTTGAATGGAGATTATTGGTAGGTAAGAAATGGTAGTTGCTCGTGTACCAGTAAATTATTATTATATTTTAAATATATACATTGATATATAATAAATATTACAATAATATACCTAATCATACATAAATAACTTTACATACACATACATAAATAATAATATATAATATATAATATATACTTATAATTATATATAAGAAGTGTTATAATGATAGGAAGTGATTCTTGACAAGAGATTTGAACCTCGTTACCGTCTGAGCCTGCCTTATATGAAAAGGCAATGCATTCCATAACCGAACAGCAGTGACACAAAACGATTTATCATAAAATGCAGTTGAATGAACTGGCATCTTCAGTTTCAAATTTTCTGATGACCTTAAATAACGGTTATGCGTATCATGAAGGAATTCGAATCGTCCTTTAAGATAGGAAGGAGTTGAAGGGTTAAACAGTACAGCAGAGATAGAATGTGAGCATTCCGGCGATAGCGTATGGGTAACCACTTGAGTTGTGTTCGAAATTGTGAGACATGATCGTATTTGCGTAATCCAAATATGAATCGTATACAGAGATTTTGAAGTCGCTCAAGTTTTTCAAGCTGGTTTTCGGCAAGATCTGGATAGCTGACATCTGCGTAATCAATAATGGGTAATAGAAGAGAGTTTGCAAGCGCAATTTTGGTGGCAGTAGGCAGAAAGTTCCTAAGTCTTCTTAACGAGTCTGCCGCAGCAAACACCTTACGACTTACTTCTTGGACCTGCGAGCGCCAAGAGAAGGTAGAGTCAATAGTTAAGCCCAGATTCTTCACTTTATGCTGAATGGGAATAACAGTGCCATTAAAAATAATGTCAGGAAGTTGTGACCAGTCGATTTTCGTTATCATTCTCGAACTACCAACAACGATAACCTGAGTTTTCGAGGGATTTACTTTTAGTCCATAGGATTTAATACAGCAAAAGGAAAAACTTAGAAGAAATTGAGTTCAAATATAAGAATGTGTGATCTTGCAGTTAAGGAAACACCAACCGGGTGCCTTTATTATAAAAAATAACTATACAGATGATTTTTCTGAAATATCTTTAGTACAAAATGCTACTAGAGGAGTAATGTGCAAATGTGAAAAAGGCAGCGATAGCTTAGTGGAAATACCAACAGACTGCCATGCAGAGGGTATCGGGTTCGAATCCACGGCACACACCAATGACTTTTCGGAGTTATGTGCGTATTGAGTTGTTAATTAATTATCGCTTGGCACGTGGCTCGGAGAGCACGTTAAGCCGTCGGTCTCGGTTGTCATGAAGATTTTTGACAGTCGTTATAGGGCGTCAGTACTTTCTAAATAAACTAACACTAGTCTAAACCATGGAATATCGCTAACCCTTCGGGTTGTGGAGGTCAGACAGGCAGTCGCTCCGTGGAAAAGCTAATATTCAGCCAAAACCGGTTAGACTGGTAAGCGGACCTCAGTTTGAAACTGGGATAACGCTAGGAGGATGAGAATGATGCTACTAGAGGAGTAAAATTGCTTGCTGAAATTACCGTGTTTAAGAAAGAAAGAAAAATCGATATTTTCTGCGAAATATATCAATTGCCATGAGTACCACAAGACATAAAAATTGCTAGCATACAGAAGTATGATATTATAATTCTGAAAAGTATTATTTATGTAAGATTTATTACAGGCATAAAGTCGGATTAGAGCAAAAAAATCAATAAATGCTATTTATCATATTATTTTAACATTAAGATTTTTCGAATTGTTACAAAATAAAAGGTACAATTGTTACCCATTAATATAATACATTAAATTGTTCCAGTTTGCTGGTAAATATCAAATATTGGCAAAAATGTTTTCGAATTTTATTCTTGCTCTCCTGAAAACCTCACTTTTTTTAGATCCGACCATATGCATCTCAGGTACAGATTTGTTTATCGTTTCTGTTACCCCACAAAATTTTATTGACTGTACATACATTTGGAACATCAATTTTTGAGAGAATATCATTAATTTCACATTCAATAATTAAGGGGAAGTGATCCGAATAGAAGACATTTAATTTGACATTTAATTTGAATAGATTTTATAATTTTTATTCCTGCCGAGGTGGCGAGACAGTGATCAAGCCAGCTCGTTGTTCCATGCGCATCACTTGAATACGTATAGGTATCAGATGACTTACCGAACACATTGAGATCGGCACATACCCAATTTTGCTCAGAACAAAAATCCAGCAGCTCATTTGCAAATAAGCTGTTCGTACGCGATGTATCCGCGTTAAAATCGCCCACCACCAACACTGTTTCTACGTCATTGTTTTCTATAACTGCACTAATAACACTTAAAAATTCCGTAAATAAGGGTAAATTTTCTGCATCTTCCGTGGGCATATATACCGACATTACGATGATACTGCGTCCGCCGCTGAGTCGGATACACACAGCCGCTACGCGCTGCGATCCCGTGTCCAAGGGTATAACGTTAGTAAACACGGATTTATTGTATAAAATTCCAACTCCACCATATCGTCGTCCTTTTAATACCTGGCTCATGTCCACTCCTGAAATTGCATGGTACGAAAAATCTGGGTGAATTTTGCCAAGGTATCCCAGAGAGAGAGATCATGTTTTTTGCATAGATCCGCGACGTGGTGACATGATCGTTTAATTGACCTACAATTAAACGATACTAGGCTGATTTTCATGATTTTTCGGCTTGGTACGGTTGTTTTGTGTTGCTGAAATACGTTTAACAGTATATCTTCTATATATGACACCTCGGGGCCACAATTCTGCGTTAAAGAATATTTTTTCGTCTTCCTGCTTAACAGTTATTTTGAACGAAGAAAATTCCGTTTCTTTGTATTGAACAAGTTTTTCAATCTTTACGACCGTGTGTCCACAGTCCTTAATATATTCCGAAATGTCTTTTTCAGTAGTTTGTTTTTCTAATCGTGAAACGTATATAAATGACAATCTAGGGGCGATCCTAATTTTATTTGATGTTAAGTCTGCCTTGCCTTCTTGATTTCTGGTTTTCTTTGTCGTCTTGTTGTAATTAATATTTTTCTTGTATACAACTGTTGTGAAGCTATCTTCTGGTGATGTGTCGCAAACGGGTTGAGATTTGTCATTTAATTGCAATTGTATACTCTTGTTGGAAACTTGTCGCCTTGCAGCTGTCAGCTGGCTGACACCAGCGTTGGATGGCAGCGGCGAGGATTTCGGCGAGCTATGGGTGAGCGTTATGGGCCACGGCGATAACGCCTGCGCATTCAAATCTGTGTCCCTCTCGCAGGGCGCGCAATTCGATTGCAAACTCAAAACGTTGGCGTTCTTTACCTTGTTTTCGGAATATTTGCCTTGCTCACAAAGTTTTGTGTTGTTTTTTATTACATCCAAATCGTTTTGTAGTACAATAAGATCAGAGGATTTCACATAATCACACTGAATACGTTGAACGTCTTGCTTTAGCGCCAAAATGTCCCTGAGCAGAGTTGTTACATCAACGTGATCAAAAGTAACTGGTGGAAGTCTATGCAGGTCTTTCGCCACAAATGTTGGCAATATGGTCGGTTCAGTTTCCTTTAAAACTTTTATAATGTTTTGGAGCAAACGTTTACTTTTTCCGTCGCCTTTTCGGTTCAGTCGGCAGTTGGCGGCTTCAAATAGCACTGTTTTGGCGGCAATTATTTCACTTTCTTTAAAATTGGTTTCACAGATTTGAACTAAGCTTATTTCGTCCATCACATCTATCTTACACTGTATGAAGCACAGTAGTTCATTTATTACTAGTTCAGAAGAGTTCGACATATTTTTAACTTATGAATAAATACTTTAATTTGGCTTTGTTTACGGAGACGCGAGGAGTTGCGCGCCACGTGCGGCGGCGCGGCGAACTATTTGTTAGATAGTAATTTGAAAAATTAACGAAACAGTTTTTCTTCACTATTTAGATTTTATGTTTTATTCACTTATATAACTTTAAAACTGGTTATACCGTAGTAAGACAGCAAAGTAATGTCCTAGATACCGCAGTTTATTATTTCACTTGAGAAAGACTTGCGTAATTATGGTTTGTTTACACTTCACTTTCAGTTGATTTTATTATCAGTTTACACATAGTGTTTTCTTGGATAACATTACATGATGATATTTAACACTAAATAATGTCAATTATACGGTTTAAACACGATATAACACATTTGGACTATTTATAAAACATAATATTACAGAGTCGACTTTAAGCGTGCCGCCATTAGTCAGCGCCCCTAGCGGAATGAGAGATCAGTAATCAGACATGTCAACGATGAAATTTAATAGTATTATTTTGTATGATAATCATAAAAACAATTACGACCATATACCAAACAAAGCATTACGTTGCCTTTTACACATATTAATTTAGTCTGACATTTTATGCAATTCTTGCATCTGCCTTTATTTCTAAATGATAGCAAGTGTCCAAAGTGGTCATATCGGCCGTAGTCAGACGTCTGCGGTGTAACAAATTTCGAACCTCTGGACGTACTTATTCGAAAACTTCTTTGTTCTTTTAAGGTGGTGAGATCATTACTTATGGCGCATAGAAAGTCTTTTAGTTTCATTCGCTTTGCATCCTTGGTTTCACGACGATAAATGAGCCACGCATTATTGACACATATGTCAAGAACCTGTAAGTACAAAGGTATATACCAACAATGTGCTCGCATTTCAGTCCGATAAAGAGCTACAAGCATATCTGCAAGGTCTATACCTCCCATACAACAGTTGTATTCTTTTACGATGTTGGGATATGTAACAGGTGCTTAGCTTTTTGTGTTTTTACAGTATCGTAGCACCTGATGCACCGGCTGGGAGTCAGTATAAGTACTGGCCATAGTGACACACTTGTTGTCAAACCATTTGACTACTGCAATTTTACATCCATTAGAAATGACTTGGATAAAAGATCCACGATCTTTTTTTTAGATTTTTATCAGTAGGTAGTTTCACTGCAGCTCCTTGAAGTCTGTTTTGCCTGGTAGTCGATGGTAAAGCAAAGATACCATAAACATTTCTCAAATATTCTAGCAATTCTACTGAAGTGAAAAAATGGTCGAAGTATAGCACTGAACATGCATAATGAAGTACATCTTCCGAAGAACTACTTTTTAACCGACTTCAAAAAAAGGAGGAGGTTAACAATTCGTCGGAATCTTTTTTTTTTATGTATGTTCCCCGATTTCTCTAAGACGCCTGGACCGATTTCTAAAATTCTTGTTTTGATTGAACGAGTATACCTCCTAGTTGGTCCCATGATCATCAGGTCAGGATATGATCATGGAGTCCTGAAAAATCGAAGGAAATCTTCAAATTTTATAAGCACACTTGAAGCGATTGGAAGATAACAACCCAATGCCGTCGAGTTTGGGCTCGTTTGAGTCGTCTTTATATAGACTTTGATGCTGGATGATTTCCATGGTCTGATGATAAAGTTGGAAGGTAACCATGAGATCTTTGTGATGCAATAACCCAATCTAATCGATTTTAGGGTTGTTTGATTCGTCTTTACATGTACTTTGGTACTGGATGTTTTGCAGGGTCTGATGATGGAGCAAAAAGGTGGCCATGGGATCTTTGTAATACAATGACGCAATCCCATTGAGTTTGGGCTCGTTTGATTCGTCTTTACATGGACTTTAGTGTCGTTTGAGTCGTCTTTACATAGACTTTGATGCTGGATGATTTCCATGGTCTGATAATAGAGTTGGAAGGTAACCATGAGATCTTTGTGATGCAATAACCCAATCTCATCGAGTTTAGGGTTGTTTGATTCGTCTTTACATGGACTTTGGTACTAGGATGTTTTGCAGAGTCTGATGATGGAGCAGGAAGGTGGCCATGGGATCTTTGTAATACAATGACGCAATCCCAATGAGTTTGAGCTCGTTTGAATCGTCTTTACATGGACTTTAGTGCTGAATGTTTACCGAACTCTGATGATAGAGCAGGAAGGTGGCCATGGGATCTTTGTAATACAATAACGCAATCTCATCGTGTTTAGGCTCATTTGTTTTATCTTGGCAAACACTTTGGTATTGGATGATTTCCGGGATCTAATGATGGAACTGAAACGAACGTGTTTAGGCTAGTTAGTTGATAACAAAAAAAATACTTCAAATTGCCAGAAAGGTTCAGGTCTACATTTCAGAATTGAAGCACGTAAAGAAGGCCTCCCCATCATTTACCACCTACACTATCCTATGTACCTAATTACCACCTATTTCTATTTTTTTATTAGTATACCACTAAAAAGCAAAAAATAAAAATTATTTTTAAATAAAAAGAAACCGACTTCAAAAAACACTAAGGAACTAAAAAACAAAAAAATAATTGGTTTTGGAGGAACAATTTTTGGAGTCGGTGCCAAGAACTTACGCAAAAAGTTACTAAATTACAAACTACCTATTCTATCAACAACAAAAGTTGTATAAAAATGTTTAGAGGTTTTAAAGTCAGATCAGAAATACTTGGGTTGGCACCGACTCCAAAAATTGTGCCTCCAAAACCAATTATTTTTTGTTTTTTAGTTCCTTAGTGTTTTTTGAAGTCGGTTTCTTTTTATTTAAAAATAATTTTTATTTCTATATCGGAACTAGCACCAGACTTAGGTACCGACGCCAAAATTCTCGAAGTCCTTGTAGAAGTCTAGAAAATAAAGAAATATAAAAAAATAATATCTAATAGAAAATAAATAATTTAATTGAAATTCATAGGTAATGTTATTTTTAAAACAATGTCCTTCAAACTGGCAATGTATCTATAAATGCACAAAGCTTAGTGCTGGTAGGTCTGTTAATAGTTTGAAAATGTGCATTTAAAGACACATGCAAGATAATATGAATTTTTTTCCGAGGTAACTATTTCAAATTGAAAAAATCTATATTTAGTTCACAAGACTGTATATTTAGGTACTGTTTTTATCGCTTTTTTATTCAATTTCTAATAATTATAACGACAAAAAAACGATAAACGAAACGATTGAAATCATATTATTAATAAATAATATGATTTTAATCGTTTTTTACCTTATATGCCGTAGACGCACGCGCACGCTCCACCATCTTGCGATCTACTGAGTACATCAAGTGTTTCCAGTGCTCAGTAATATTTTTTTATGTCAAATACGGGCATTTCATGGGTGAATGGGTAGAAAATAAATAACAAAATGTACTTAATTTTGCTTGTAGAATATTTAAAAAAAAGTGTGCATTTAAATGCACATCGTCAAGTATAGGGTTAAAGTCTTTCTTAGACCATCACATCCAACCCCCATGACGCTGGGTTAAAAAAAATAATTGTGGATGATGTTTTCTTGTGTGTCCATCTCTAGTGCTGGATTGTCAGGTCGCCCAAAGACCGGTGACACGGCCTAACGATTCATAAAACCAGGACACCGAAAGCTTTACGTGCCCTTCGCAAGCACGGTAGCTCTCTAATTTATATGCCACACGTGGTCACCCATCCAAGTGGCAATCTATGCAAGTGTTGCTTAACTTTGCCGACGTAATACGGACGTCGAGCCAAGTCTCATTATGAGCGCTATAATTTGGTTGGTTTATTTTATAACAATGTTTATATTTCTTGTGTTTATAATATAAAAGAAGTTATATATGTGGAACGATTTATTTACAAAAGTTGACATTCAGTGAGATACATTAAGTAAAATTTTATACAGTGTCAAAATTGTGTAATAAAAGAATAAATTGTAAAAAATAAAAACTTATATAAAAAGTTAACTAAATCTACCTTATTCTAAGAAAAAGTGAAAGGACTATTTACATATGTACATAATACGGTCTTAAAAGTTCTCAAGTATATGTGCGGTTGCCCCTCGTTTACGGTGTTCTGACTACTAATACTGTAACACCATTGCAGGCCCGTGAAAAGCCATAAAAAATAATGTTTAATGCAGCGCCATCTGTCGCTTCTCCGAGGTACTTCTAAGCTACATCGATCGTTCAAGCTCCTAGGTCGATACATAAGATTATGGCCCCAACTAAATGTGGAGCTTGTGCAAAATTTTTGTCTCCGCAGGAGGCCGCAAGATGTCGTCTATGTAAAATAGCAGTCCATCGAGCTTGCAGGGCTTTACCACTCACGGGTAATATAGCGCCAAATTGGTCGTGTTCAGAGTGCAAAAAGAAGGAGAGTGTACAGCAGAGGCCTGATGAAGCGACAGATAAAGATGACAGCTTTGATAGCGCTCATGAAATAAGCCGAATATGTCCGAATGGATAACGGTGGAGATGCGCAGAATATTGAGAGAGGAACTACGTACTGAATTCCAAAACATGCGAGCTGACTATCAAGCCGAATTTCAGGGGTTGCGTGCCGAAATAGTCAAGCTTCAAGCAGACAAAGAAAAGCTTACAGAAAGAGTAGGCATACTAGAAAAGCAGCTCATGACGTCATCAAAGCTAGCCGATGATATTGCTCAGTTGAAAGCGAGATCAACGAGCGAGACCAGCAACTGTTAAGTAATGAAATCGAAATTGCCAACCTCTCTGAAAATAGCGATGAGAATCTAGCGCATATTGTTAGGCTAGTAGCAACGAAGCTTAACGTAACGTTGGCGGAATGTAACGTAATCAGCGTGAGCCGCGTCGGCGCTAAACACCTCAACGCGATGAGTGCCGCGGGACCAGTGGAGACCCGCGCGCGTCCGGTCGTCGTGCGATTCGCGAGGCATGACGTACGGAACGAGTTTCTTCGCTGCGCACGAGTTCGGCGGGGAGCGGACACCTCAGATCTAGGCATTCCTACGCCGATAACAAAATTTTACGTTAACGAAAGGCTGGCGAGCGCGTGATACTGCTAAACAACATGGGTGGATATTATCTGGACGAGGAACGGTCGAATTCTTGCCCGACGCAAACCCGGCGAACCTACAATCAGCATACGTAGCGAAGCGGATCTGTCACCTATACAATAACATAGACGATTTCACGTCATGCTCCCGGTATTTGTTTGTATTGTTTAATGATTCACCATATATCTTACCAGAATATTATATACTACGGCTATCCTTCAGTAGGGAAATAGCATATTCTAAAATGGTCTGCCTACGCGCATATGAATTGCCTGACATTGCATAATTATAATTATATTTATTTGTACAGTTTATAGGAGTATCAGTATGGGTATAATATTTTTTATTTATGTACGTTTATTTATTGTTTAACATTATATTCTCAGTTATATGGTATAAATGGTCAATTTATAGAATATAAAATGTCACAATACCATTATCACAAGGACCATTTGAAAGTGTATTTAACTTATTTATTATTTTATGTCAATGCCACGAAATAAAACATTGCGTTTGGTTTGTTAAATGCGGGATCGTTGGCAACGAATCACGACGAATTTCTGGTAGCAATGGATAGTCATTCGATTGATGTTATGACCATCAACGAAACATGGCTGCGCAGAGGGGAGGAAGGGCGAGCACCTGTGGTACCGGGCTATCGAATGCGACATATTCCCCGTTCGGAAACAATCCGCAAAGGACGAGGTGCTGGTGTCGCATTTTATATTAATAAACCGGTCAAGTGCGAGTCGGACTCGCGCACCGAGGGTTCTGTACAAACCTGTAGGTATACAAAATTATTTAAAAATTATGTGATGTAACTAAAAATTTAGGGTTTTCAAAATTTTTCCTACGTGCTATAAAACGTTGCTTTATGCCAAATTTCAAGATTCTAGATCGACTGGACATACCCTTTAGTTTTGACGTGAGCAATTGATATGCCTTTAGAATTATTTAAAATATTTTAATTATATGATGTTACTAAACATTTATGGTTTTCGCAATTTTTCCTTTATCTGTGCTATAAGAGTTTGCTTCGTGCCAAATATCAAGATTCTGAGTTCACGGGATGTACCCTGTAGATTTTGATTCCCTTGCGAGTAGTTGCGAGTTTGAAAATATGTTTAAATTGCTGTTTCTGTTGATTGCGTCGACATAGAAGTTTGATTTTGTTACAGCTTTACGGTATTATAGACTTGAGTATTTGATATGAATTTCAATTTAATATATTTACGCGTTCATGAGACAATGGTTATAACTTTAAAATTATTAAAAATATTTTTATGATAATTATGATGTAACTAAAAATTTACGGTTTTCTCAATTTTTCCTTTATGCATAAGACTAGACATTGCTTCGTACTAAATTTCAAGATTCGGAGTTCACTGGAAGTACCCTGTGGGTTTTGAGTTTCGAATTTTTGCGCCAATTTCTTTTTTCTTTTTATTAATAAAGGAACAACAAACAGCTACAATATAAAATACAATAATATCGGTATTAATAAATAAAAAAAATGAATTCCCAATATTGCAGCCCACTATGCTGTTCACAGATAGGCAGAAAGATATTTGATGGTGTAGTAATCACTTGGGTTACAAATACAAAATGGCTTACTTAACTACTGTGTCAGGAAGATTACAGTATAACTACCTAAATACAGATGTGTAACGTTTAAGAAAGTTCCTTAAGTAACAGTTCTTTATATTTACTAGGTTAACATGCAAAAATATCAATATGTTCAAATAGTCGATTGTAATTTTCAACCATGTTACGAACGGGAGAACGCAACCCAGAATTGGTCTGAAATGTACCAACAGAAAAAAGTTTGCCAGCACGCACTTTTCGCTTGTAGATGGTCCTAGGGACCACAAAACATAACATATTAGACAACTCCATACAGTCAAATTTGTTTCTAACAATATTATATAGGTTGATTGCTGCCAAGTATTTGCGTCTATTTTCTAGACTTATAAGTTTATATCTACTGAGTAGCTCATTGTGTTGAACACACTCAATCATATCCATGTATTTATTATAGTAAGGACTCCAGACAGGTGCAGCGTACTCAAGTTGAGAGCGTACAAGGGACTTATATAAGCAGATATATGAGGAAGGTTTCTTAAATTCCGTTGTTGAATGCATTACAAACCCATATAATTGATACGCCTTATTAACTATTTGCTCCACATGCAGATCTAAACAAAGCTTACAATCAAGTATTACACCTAGGTCTCGAATAGAAGCGACTTTAGTAAGGGGAGCATCGCACAGGTTGTATGTATGATTAATTACATTTTTATTTTTGGTAAAATTTATCATATGACATTTAGGTAAACTAAGTTGTAATTTATTTATTTTACAGTAGTCGGAGAGTCGGTCCAGATCTTGTTGGAACAAAAGGCAGTCACTGTATTGAGATATAGCTTTGTATACCTTCAGGTCGTCTGCATAGAGCAAGAATGTTGTGTTGGGAAAGCATCGACTAATGTCGTATTAACGACATTAGTCGATGCTTTCCCAACACAATGTATAAAACAAATAATAGAGGACCGAGGATTGAACCTTGGACCACACCAGACGTCATTTGTGCAATTTGCGATTGATAACCATTAACAACTACCCTCTGACAACGATTAGTGACCTAAGAAGTAAACCATCTAAGGAGATTGCCACGGATTCCGTTAAATGCTATTTTATTTAGTAATATTTCGTGATCCACCTTGTCGAATGCCTTACGAAAGTCAGTATATACTGCGTTGACCTGTATGCAATTGTCGATATTATTAAACAAGTAACTTGAAAATAGCAAAAGATTAGTTGTTGTAGACCGGCGTTTCACAAAACCGTGCTGTTGCTGTATGATTATATTATGTAGCGCAAGGTAAATTTCATTGTGCACAAGCCTTTCCAATACTTTGGACAAGGTAGAGAGGATAGAGATGGGGCGGTAATTCTTTCCTTTACGTTTTGATCCGTTTTTATGGACCGGTACAATGTATGCCTGCTTCCATTGTTTGGGAACAACTCCTTCCGATATACATTTGTTGTAAATAATAAATAAGTGTTTACATAAGGAATTAGCTGTATTCTTTACAAAATAAGGTGAAAGTCCGTCTGGTCCAGGTCCTTTCGATGTGTCTAACGATTGCAGTTCTTTCAATATATTTGTTCACTAAAATATAGGTCGCTAATAAGAATATCGTGCGGTGCGCTATCATTAGGAGGTGTCCACTGAGACAATGTTGGCGAGGCAAATTCATGGACCGATAGAAAAAAACAAGAACGGTAACGGTAGAAATCAAGAAATATAACAATTTCAACCGGGAGGATAGATATAGATTATCGGCTACTTGGAATCCAGTCATCAGCAAATGTAAACACCGCCGCAGTGATAAATCTCAACAGTGTGTAGACGTCATTAGTGTAGTGTGTCGGAGTACTGACATTGCGAACTTAAATATCGAAGTATGGATTCGACGTACGCATAGTAGGCTGTGCATGCCGTATTTCGGTCAGAAATTTTTGACAGTTTGTACAGGGCAAAAGAAAACCCATTTATTTTATTTGTAACCTTTTCTATTTGCTCTTTCCAGTTTAGTTTATTGTTAATTATTATACCTAGTAATGTACTATTATTAGCCGTCGATAGATTTTGTCCGTTATAATTTATATGTATGTCATTATTTTTTAAATTATTTTAAATTATTGAAATTAATTATATGTGTCTTAGATAAATTTACCTGTAAGTTATTAGAATTCATCCACTGTATTATTAATGTCAAGGTATTGTTTATGTCAGTTTCGTGTTGTTTGATTGTATTATTTTTGTTTGTAGTCACAACGACAGATACATCGTCCGCAAATAGTATAGTGTTGTGATGAGTGGCATCTGGTAAATCATTGATATATACTATGAAGAGAAGCGGGCCCAATATACTGCCTTGGGGGACGCCGAATTCATTCATAGCATAATTGGAACTATTTATTTCAACACAATTTTTTGAGTTTAGGTGTGGTACATCAACACACTAATACCTATTCTCTAAGTAAGTTTTGAGGCAATTAAAAGCTGGTCCCTTTATACCATAGTGCTCGAGCTTCATAAGGAGCTGTTTATGTGACACAAAGTCAAATGCCTTTGACATATCGAGAAACATTACTGTTTTTTAAACTTTCGCGATTTGTATACATAACACAAAATAATTTAGCGGGTCTTAATCGCGTTAACTTAACTCATTTAAGGTATACATACCTATTTGTTTCCGACGTTTCGCTCGTCTTGCACCGAGCTTGGTCGCGGAGAGACTGATGAGAGCTCAGCGCCGTACTAGAGGTTCGAAATGGAGGTGGACGGATCGTTACCCTTTCTCGACGTTAAAGTGACAGTGAGAGATAATGGTACCCTTGGACACACTGTGTATAGGAAACCAACACACACCGACAGGTATCTCAACGCGAACTCGCACCACCATCCGCGGCACTTGGATTCCGTTGTGTCCTCGTTAGCGAACAGAGCGTATGACTTATGTGACCCTGAACAATTAAATAGTGAGCTGTCACATGTTCGGGAGGTACTTAGGCGCAACGGATACAAGAAAAACATACTCCGTCGGAAGAGGAACGAGCGTAAACCTGAAGTAAGCAGAGTGCCCGCTTACATGCCGTATCTAAAGGGAGTGACGAACAAAGTTGCAACAGTACTCAAGAAATACTCCATCAAGACTGTATACAGTCCTCTCTCTAAGATAGCACACAATCTGCGTACCCCAAAGGATGTCATTCCTCTCCAAACACCTGGCGTCTACAAAGACGATTGCAGCTGTGGTAGTTCATATATCATGCAGACTAAGCGTTCAATCGCTGAAAGAGTAAAAGAACATATCGCAGCTGTAAAAAACCGACATATTAATAAGTCAGCGATAGCTGAGCATTTGTTGGAGTCTGGACCAAACCACTGTATAGAACTGCATCAACCACAAGTCTTATCCACCGATCGTCACTATTACTCCAGGATAGTACGTGAAGCGGTAGAAATCAAGAAATTTAACAATTTGAACCGGGAGGATGGATATAGATTATCGGCTGCTTGGAATCCAGTCATCAGCAAATGTAAACACCGCCGCAGTGATAAATCTCAACAGTGTGTAGACGTCATTAGTGTAGTGTGTCGGAGTACCGACATTGCGAACTTAAATAAAGACCAAGTGAACCCTCACTTGGTCTTTATTTAAGTTCGCAATGTCGCAGGTGCCGAAACCCGCACTTCCACAAGACGGCGCTGAGCTCTCATCAGTCTCTCCGCGACCAAGCTCGGTGCAAGACGAGCGAAACGTCGGAAACAAATAGATATTTATACCTTAAATAAGTTAAGTTAACGCGACTAAGACCCGCTAAATTATTTTGTATGATGTATACAAATCGCGAAAGTTTAAAAAACAGTAATGTTTCTTGATATGTCAAAGGCATTTGACTTTGTGTCACATAAACAGCTCCTTATGAAGCTCGAGCACTATGGTATAAAGGGACCAGCTTTTAATTGCCTCAAAACTTACTTAGAGAATAGGTATTAGTGTGTTGATGTACCACACCTAAACTCAAAAAATTGTGTTGAAATAAATAGTTCCAATTATGCTATGAATGAATTCGGCGTCCCCCAAGGCAGTATATTGGGCCCGCTTCTCTTCTTAGTATATATCAATGATTTACCAGATGCCACTCATCACAACACTATACTATTTGCGGACGATGTATCTGCCGTTGTGACTACAAACAAAAATAATACAATCAAACAACACGAAACTGACATAAACAATACCTTGACATTAATAATACAGTGGATAAATTCTAATAACTTACAGGTAAATTTATCTAAGACACATATAATTAGATCGATATAGATAGAGACCGATCCTGATGACGTGCCGACGTTTGTGGCGAGGGACTTAAACAAGTTACCTCCTGTCACTGTCGACCACGTCGATGTTACAAGCCTTTTGAAGGACATAGTTTTTCTGAAGGCAAGTTTAGCGGATGTACACAAGAAGTTGGAGACATCTGAAGATACCGTCGCAATCTTGCGCACGGAGTTAGACGACTTACGTAAGGTTGTCGATTTAAGTGGGTCACCGGCGCGTAGTAACATCAACACGCGCCGAGGTGCATGCGTCAATACATCGGTCGCAAGCTTCGCGTCAGCAGTTCTGTCGCCGCGTAAGTTTGTGACTGCTGAGTGCGCTACACAAGCGCCCCGCAGCCCTGCCCCCGTCCCCGCGACTTCTCCGTGTATCGCCGCGCGACCTACATCAATAAAGGCTCAGCAGGAAACTGCGAGCACCCCCGTAGCTGCGAAGTCCAAGCCGTAAAAGGCTAAAAAACAGGCTGACGTAGTAGATGATGGTTTTGTGACGGTGCAGAGGAGGAAGCGTCGTCAGAAGACCGTCAAGAACTGTTGCGGTTCGGCTCCTGTGGAGCCTGGTGCAACCCTGCGCGCTGCCGCACCGAACACACCCGTGTACATCTCTCGCCTGCACTACACCACTAAGGCGGAGGACATCGCGGAGTACGTGCGCCAAAAGTCCAAGTACATGCCGAGAGTACAGCTGCTGGAGTCGCGACGCAACGTCAACTTCAAGGCGTTTGTGGTGCGGATCCCGACGTGCTTTCTGTCTGTTGTTATGAAGGAGGACTTTTGGCCGAAAGGTATGGTGTTCCGTCGCTTCCGCGGACAAGTGCCACCAGAACGCACAACATTATCGTGGCCGTAGATAAGTGAAGCAATTTTAACATAGTATATAAGTATATTTCTATTATTTACTAACAAAAATTGTATATTGTATGTATGTTAGTATGTAAGGTATGTATCTAAATAAAAAATATATATGTCAAACCATTGTCTAGTACCCATAGTACAAGCTCTGCTTAGTTTGGGACTAGATGGTGATGCATGTAATATATGTATTGTGTATTTACTTATTTAAATAAATTGATTTTGATTTTTTTGAAAAAAAAAAGAAAAACAATCAATAATTTAAAAAATAATGACACACATATAAATTATAACGGACAAAATCTATCGATGACTTATAATAGTACATTATTAGGTATAATAATTAACAATAAACTAAACTGGAAAGAGCATATAGAAAAGGTTACAAATAAAATAAATGGATTTTCTTTTGCCCTGTACAAACTGTCAAAAATTTCTGACTGAAATACGGCATGCACAGCCTACTATGCGTACGTCGAATCCATACTTCGATATGAAACGGTACGGATATTGAAAGTGCCTTTATTGCACAAAAAAGATGCATACGATCCATATACGACATTGCCCCGGATGTATCATGCAGTCCATACTTAAAAAAATTGAAAATACTCACTTTACCGGGCTTGTACATCCTAGAGGTTTGTAAATTTGTAAAGCAACACCCAAACACATTTGTTTAGAGTTTGGCTATAAAGCTGAGAAAGGTTTGCAAAAGACAGTGGAAGCGATTAATTCATCCAGTCTGGTCTAGCAAAAGCAAATATCTAAACACTTATGTACTGTGTTTTCACAGCAATAAATTCAAGTAATAGATAAAGATATATGTGCGAATTTACCTGGGATCTCCTGGTGATCTTCTTGAGTAGACCTATAAGATTACACTCATAATTTTGGCCAAAATAATGACGAAATCGTTATAGCTACCAGAACAATGGTCAGGTTCTTCAGATCACGATGCACGTTGGTGGATTCACACAAGTTTTACAATATTCAGTATGATAGAAGTTTATCTTTTATCACAATATACCGGTGCCGGTTATAGATCAAAGAAGCGGCATTCACTCGGGTTCCAAATTTACTTCAATATCACAAAATCACGCGAGAAGGCAAAACGTGGAGAGCAAAATTCAACGTGTCGTCACAGAGAAATTTCGAGAACAATGGAGAGTGAATGATTTGACAGTCCATAGTGTGACCATAGTCAGAAATTTTCAATAGACAAAGTAACACGCAACTAAACTGATATAATCGATTTAACTTATCATAAATAATATTTCAATTTAAACATCCACCCGCCCGGGACCGGCCTACCGGTCCGCTAATCAGTTGGAAGACGTGACAACGTTGCAAACGCTCTCCTCAGAATCGAACCGTCCACCAAGACCTCAGCAAATCGGGGAACTCCATCAGCCCCAGTTACCAAACGAAGGATGCGCCCCCTGCGCCATCTGAGTGGCGGAAGGTAAGCCTCCTTGATCAAAACGGGGTCACCAATCTTGGGTGGATCGGTCTTGTCGGTCCACTTAACGCGTTGCTGGAGTTTGTGCAAATATTCCAAATTTTTTTTTTTTTTTTTTCTTTTTTAAAAAAACAACTCCCGCACTAGGAATAAATTCCTGTGTCGCGGGGGACTTTACAAACATTCAATCAACGGACACAAAGAACACCCAGATTCGAGACAACAATTTGCGGATCTCACAAAGTGTTGTCTCGTGTGGGAATCGAACCCACGACACGCGGCGCAGTACCAAGCGGCGAGGCGACCGCTTAAACCACTACGCCAACCGTGCAGTCAATTCCAGCGTTTCCAAAAGCTCTGAGTAATCTCGCGTACCAATTCAAAACGCAAGAGACGATTAGGTCTCGTATCAATATAAGGGTACTCAGGCAAGGCGACAAGTGGGCGACCAATCAAAAAATGGCCCGGCGTAAGGGCCTCCAAATCATTCGGATCTGAGAAGATCGGGCACAATGGCCTAGAGTTCAAAACGGCCTCAATCTTACAAAACACAGTTGCGAGTTCCTCAAATGTAAGGACAGATTCTTCTATTGTCCTGCGCAAGTATGTTTTGGCCGATTTTACAGCGGCCTCAAATATACCACCCCAGTGTGGACAATTTGGTGGGGAAAACAACCAATTTATTCCACGTCGGGCAAGCCTATTGCCTATATCAGCCTTGTTGGTTTAAAGGAAATTAACTACGTCGTTCAAATAATTATAGGTGCCCTTGAAGTTAGTGCCGCCATCAGAACGGATCAAGGAAGGCAGCCCTCTGCGGGATACAAGTCTGTCAAATGTGGCTACAAACGCCTCGGTCGTAAGCGAGGAGACCAGTTCTAAGTGTACGGCCTTTGTGGAGAGGCAAACGAAGGCGCACAAGTAGGCCTTAACAGTCTTGCTGTTTCGAAGTGTCGATGTTTTCACCAAAAAGGGACCAGCGAAGTCCGTACCTACACCGTCAAACGTCCTGCTCTCAGTTACGCGATCTGCCGGTAAGTCTCCCATCAAGGGCTGCATGGTAGAAGTCTTGAGCTTATAGCAAGAGATGCAGCGAAAGACTACACTCCGAATAATTCTTCGGGCAGACAAATCCAAAACTCGCTTTGCAAAACGGCCAACAGAGCATTGCAACCAGCATGCGAATTTTTAGGTGACGTGACGGTCAGTTACCAACAAGCGTACCATATGACCGTCCTTAGGTAACAACAGGGGGTGACGTGCCCCGTAGCGGAGGTTGGCGTTCTTAAGACACTCTCCAACGCGCAAGAGACCCGTATCGTCCAAAAAGGGGTTGAATTTAGATACAGCTCCCGATAATTTCGATCTCCCTGACTTAAGGATAGCAATCTCCTTCTCAAAATGCGGCAATTGCACAGAACGAATCCAAAAGGTGAGGGACTCCTGTCGTTCCTATGGTGAGAAAAACGGTGTCAGACGATTTTGTTGTGGGTGCCTAAAATTGAAAACAAAACGCTTTATCCAAGCACCAAGCGTAAGGTGTTACACCTAACAACTTGTCCAGGGAGCTGTAGCGATTTGACAAAAAATCGGGGTCGAAGGCGCATTCTACCTTCTCAAGAGCGATTGTTCGCAGACCCGGCAAATTGGAAGTATTCAAAACTGGCGTTCGAGGCCAATCAACTTCTGGTCAACTCAACCATTTCGGACCCCCACCCACAGCGAATGACTTATCAAACTAGGCGTCAATCATCCGCGCGAGGCACAATCAGCGGGGTTGAGCTCACCTGGCACGTGTCTCCAAACAAGCTTGACTTCAGATTTTTGTATTTGGGAAACGCGATTAGTGACAAACACCTCCAAGGTGTGGACAGACGTCTTCAACAAACAAAGAACAATTTGGCTGTCTGTCCAGGCGTAGGTCCCATTAATACAAATTGTTTACCCAAAGAACTAACCACGTAGTTCAATAAGCACACAAGTAGGGCTGCTCCCGAGAGCTTCAATTTCGGGATGGTCAGAGATGTTCGAAGGGGTGCAACCTTGCTCTCCGCCATGATCAGGGAAACCCTCACCTGACCTGAGGCACTAACTGTGCGCAAGTACACCACGGCCGCGTGACCACGTTCCGAGCCATCACAAAACCCGTGAAGGGTGGCCTTGTACTTCCCGGGAGGAAGGATGGGACGAGGCAAGGACATCTCGTTGACGGCAGGAAATGAGGATACAAAAGAGGTCCATTCCTCAACAAGAGTACCGTGTACAGGTTCGTCCCTGGTCAATCCTGCTGTCCAAAGCTTCTGCAAGAAGCATTTTGCCCAAAATATAACAGGACAAATCCAACCGTTCGGATCAAAGGTTCTGGCGACAGTAGACAGTACGAGACGTTTAGTCCAAGAAGAAGACAAGTCTACGTTATACCTAAAGATGTCTTGGACTGGTCTGTACTGAACGCCGAGAACAGTCATCATGGGGGGGGGTTGTCAACAATCTCAAACAAATGTGGATCCTGCTGATGATCCTCGGGTAAGCCCTCCAAAAGCGCTGGTGAGTTGGAAATCCATTTGCGCAACTCATAACCAGCGGAGGCCAAATTACCTATCAGTTCGTCCCGCAGGAGGATCGCCTTGTCCGCTGTGGAGGCGCCTGAACAAATGTCATCCACGTAAATATCGTCCTTCAAGATGACGGAGGCTCGTGGGAAACGTAAGCCTTCGCGATCTGCGAGCACCCAAAGAGAACGTATTTCCAAGTAGGGGCTTGACCTTAACCCGTACGTATTAGTATTGAGCTCGTAGACGACCATGGGATCGCGAGGAGTCTCTCTCCAAAGGATCAGCTGGAAGCGACGGTCATCAGGGTGGATAATCATCTGCCTGAACATCATTTTTATATCGGCCACAAAGACAACCTGATGTCGTCGGAAGCTGGTGATGACGTCACAAAGGTCCTTGACCAACTTGGGACCAGAATGCAAGCACTGGTTCAAGGATACGCCCGTAGAAGTCTGCGCAGAACCATCAAACACCGTGCGCAGCTTGCCAGTTGATGGCTTCAATACCGCATGATGCGGGAGAAAGTAATGCTCCACCGAACACCAATCCAAATTTGACACAGACATGTGTCCCAATTGTTCATATTCTCTCATGAACTCAATATATTTCTGCCTGAGCTCCAGATCACGACCCATGCGACGCTCCATAGCTAACAATCTTTTTTCGGCTAAAGATCGTGACTCACCAAGCGGAGGCCGAACAGACAAAAAGGGTAGCCTCGTAATAAGCCGACCAGTATTGTTCTGGCAGAACAGCTCGCACTCCTCATGTTCTGGATTCAAACGGGCAGCTTGAGGGAGCTCCTCTACCTCCCAAAACCTCTGAACCGCATCAGAGAGAGCGGAGCCTACAGCCAACAAATTATCAAGTTCGGGTGGAAGGGGGTCCCTAGGTACAGGTCCCATCAAAGCAAATCCAAATATGGTCGGGATGGCAGTCAAACCATTTGGCACCAAGACCCGTTTCCCACCAATCAAAGTTCCACCGAGGACATCAGAGGCAATCAACAAGTCGATCCTGGTGTGTCAAATTTGGGGTCTGCTAGTTCCAATCCCGATGTCAAATTCACCACAGCAGCAGGTAGCTGTTTCTGTGGATGCATACCCAAAATATTCTTCAGCACAATAGCCGAGGTTTTAATCCTCGGGTTTGAAGGTTCAACATGGGCAAACAAAACCTTAACTTGCCCTTCAACATAAGAGGCCACGTCACCTATTCCACGTATACAATTCGGAAAAGAACCCATATTTAATTTAACCTGCCGACCAAATAAGTGGAAACAATGCAACCTTGTGAACCTGTTTCCAATATAGCACGGACAACAACAGAGGCCCCCGTGGGTCCCCAGACCCTAACAGCAACCGTTGGTAGGATAACGGTCTCAATGGGGGTGGTTGGCGTTATAGGGCAGGAGTCAACGACCTATTGTTGCCTGGGCGGCGACCGTTGGCCAGGACCAGGCTAATCAAAATGAGGGTGCGGCTTGAAGTCCTCAAAGGCGCGATGACTCGATCCGCGCGCCATCTGTGGGGGGTCATAATGACGCACCCGCCCAAAACGAGGTGGACACGAGTCAAAGCGGGGACGCTCCGCCAAAGGAGGGGAATTCCTGGGGCAGCATTCATTGTGCTGGTGACGTTGAGCGGTCGCACATTCTGGTGTGCGAGAGAGAGGAGGCTTGCGCTCTCTACGGTTCTCCAAGCGGGGTGAGTGGCGATCAATTGAGCGAGGCGACTCTCGGCTTTGCGCCGGTGAGCCTCGGCTGCCACCTTCAAAACACCCGCCCGTGCGCGGCGTCGGCTGGTGGGACAAGCGGCCTACGTCTCTGGCATTCATGCAGATAATGTCCAAATGCTGTCCTCCACAGTGGGGACCGGGGCGAGAGTTTTGGCAGTCTCGCTGGTAGTGGGACCCCAAACAAGAGAAGCAAAGGCGGCGGGCATTCGCGATGCGCCAACGAGAGGCGACACGAAGGTCCAAGAATGCCCTACAACTGGCCGTTCTGTGCCCCGTGACCTTGCAGTAAGAGCACTCCGCTTTGTTCTGCGTGACTGCAAAGCGAGGAGGGCGCCGATCAACATTGGCTCGGGTGTGAACGCGAGCCTGCTCCTTGACCTTGGGCGGCTGCGACTTAGCCGGCGTGTCACCACCGGAGTTATCTAAGACCCGGCACTCATCCTCGAGAAACCTCTCCATGTCTGCAAAGCGGGGCAGATAGGTCGCACAATCCCCACCAAAGCGCTGTTCAAGTCGTGACCTCAGGTCGGCAGGCAGCTTTTTGAGCACAATGTGCACCAATAGGTAGGACCATTGGTTGGTGGACCATTATTTTTAAACAAACATAAGATTGATATCTTATGTATTACGGAACATTGGTTGCGAGGTGACCAATTAATATTTAACAATCAACATTACTCTGTTATAAGTGCATTCGTAAGAAAGAAGGCTATTCGTGGTGGCTCTCTAATATATGTATGTAATAGTTTGAAATGTAAAGAACGTAAGGATATACCTAAACTTTCTATCGAGCGCACTGCTGAGATTTATTGTGTTGAGCTTGAACAACATATTATAGTGTGTGTATCGACCACCACAGAGTGACTTTACTCAGTTTGAAAGCATCGTAGAGGATGTCTTAAAACACATAATTTCTGGTAGGAAGTCCATAATCGTATGTGGCGATTTTAATGTCAATTTGTTAGAAAAATCACCAATTTGAACTAGGTTAGTTAGCTTATTTAGGTCAATTAATTTAAATGTTTTGTTCTCTGAACCAACCAGAATAACATCACATTCGTCTACATGCTTAGATAATGTTTTTTGCAATTGTCTTTCTTTAAGTTAGGCTGTCTTAACTGACTTGACATCGGATCACTGCGGGCAAAAGGTTGTAATTCCAACTAATACAACCCCTAAAGTACAAGAAATTGCATGTAGGCCAATGACCTCTGCTCGCCTCAAACACTTTAGTAATGATGTTGCTGCCAAGATCGCCAGTATTGACTTAACCGTTGATGATCCTGATGAATTATATAAATGCTTATTTAAAATTGTTAATGATGAGTACAATAAAATTTTTAAACAGAAGACGTTTGCAAGGAGCATTAAACTAAATTTTTGTGATTGGGCAACAGTAGGTATATACAAAAGTAGAGCTAGGTTGTATGAACTATATGGTATGAAGAAATACAATTTTAATCCTGAATTTATTCAATATGTTAGAAATTATTCAAAGGTTTTTAAGAGGATATGTGCTTTAGCCAAATCCTTATATTTAAGCAATAAAATCAAAGAATCTAAGAACAAAATTAAAACTACTTGGAGCATTATTAACAATGAGCATGGTCGAGCTAAATTGGTAGATAACAATTATGAATTAAAATTTAATGGTGAATTTATTACTAGGAAAACTGATGTATCACATCATATCAAAGACTCAAAGGTTCTTTGGAAAAACCTGAAAAGGCATGCTCTCCCAACCCATAAACATAGTGAACTTCCAGAGCAGTTTGGCGAGCCTGACGCTATTAACTTAGCATTTTTGGATGTGCCTGGCAATTCTAAAATATGTGCTTCAGAACTCAAGAAGTTACAGAAAACCGCTTTGGTACAGCTAGATTCACGCTCAAAACTGTGAGTCAAGAAACTGTAGCGAATGTTCTGCAGTCCATCAAGACAAGTGCGCGGGGGGTGGATGGTATATCAATTCACATGATACGTCTAAAACTTCCGCAGTCTCTAGGAGCCAATGCGTCAATTGTTAATCAGTCTATAACGACAAATTGCTTTCCAGACCTGTGGAAGAGGGCCATCGTGCGATCTATACCAAAGAAAAATGATCCCCAAACACATAAGGACCTCAGACCCATAAGCATCTTGCCTTGCCTGTCAAAAACATTGGAAAGGGTGGTACAGCAGCAAGTTTCGGAATTTCTGGAGAAAAATAGCATCCTTCCAGACTTACAGTCAGGATTTAGGAAGGGTAAAGGTACAGCTACAGCATTGGCAGATGTTGTGGGTAACATCATCGAGGGAAGGGACCGTGGGGAAGGTTCAATTTTAGCTCTTTGATGCCATCAGTACCAGCTTGCTGCTTGCCAAGTTGCATTATTATGGCTTTGAACATGACACGGTGAAGTGGTTCGAAAGCTACTTGACAGATCGCTTTGAGCAAGTGAAAATTAGCAACAATTCTGGATCAATCTCCACTTCCCTTTTACCACCTGTCCTCAGAGGAGTTCCCCAGGAATCATTAATCGGCCCACTTCTCTATATACTATATAGTGTTGATATTACAAGATGTTTCCAACATTGTAATTATCACAAGTATGCAGATGACACACAAGTTTATATGTCCTTCCCAGCCAAGGATACTAAATTGGCAGTTGACAAAATCAATGCTGATCTTTCTGCAGTTGCAACATGGGCAGAAAAGAATTCCTTAGTGTTAAACTCTAATAAATCCCAGTTTATTGTGATGGGCACTAACAGGCTGACAAGGGACATTATATGTGCAAATTCAATAATAAAAATAAGAGGCGAAACGATCGAAAGAGTGGAGACTGCGCGTAATCTAGGACTAATTATTGACCCGGAATTACGGTTTAAAAATTATATCAATAGTGTTGTAAGAAATTGTTTTTACAGACTTAAAATATTATATAGAATACGACGGTTTCTTAATGTCAGTACCAGAAAATTATTGGCAGACAGTTTAGTTTTATCGCGTCTGAATTATGCTGACACTGTTTATGGTCCATGTTTACTCTCTCGGACGGATCGATTGATACAGAGAGTTCAAAATGCGTGTGCTCGGTTTTGTTTCAATATACCTTGGCGTAAGCATGTAACTTCCTACATAAACGAAAATATATTACTAAAGATGGCACCGAGAAGGGAGTCACACTTTGCTAATTTGTTATTTGGCATCAGTCAATCACGCAAACCTGCATATCTTTATAAGAAATTACAATGGAGGTACGAAAATAATCATTACTCCACTCGGCCCATTACAAATCCATTTGCTATTTCACAGTATAGAACTTCTGCCTTCAGGGGATGTTTTAGGTATGCAGCTACTCGCTGCTGGAACAACATACCGCCTCCACTCAGATCATTAAAAACCAAAACTAATTTTAAATATCACTTTAGAAAATATCTACTCAATAAACAAAAAGTCAGTAAACCTGCATTTACCTTACACAGGTTTCCCAGTACTGTTAATCTAGTGTTTTGCAACATGGACGGCTTAGTCAGAGGTCTTGAGTTTGGTTCCCACATGGGGTAATTCCTTGTATAATGAGTGCAATCACTTGATCTGAGCCTGGGTGAAATTTGTCTGTAATAGATGTTTAAGTATTACATATATAATAGTAGGTAGTATCTCAAATGCGGCGGGTGGCTGTCATGGTAACAAATATAAAAGTATGTGAATTTGCAAGTTCAGGGAATAATCACATAAAACAGAGTTGTTTTAAAAATTCCTTAACTCATGCTCATATTCTCAGTATTGACCCATTTTTTACTTTGTATTTATAATATGATGTACAATCATGGATATTCCTATTGATACTTACTGAACATGTTTAACTTTCCATTATAACTTTTGTATGTGTGATTTGTTGTGATCTGGATACATTTATAGGAATCCGGAAGCATGAATGCAACATTCTGGTCGGGTGTTTTTGTTTACAGGTAATGTTGCAAATTGCAATTGATGTTTAAATTTGTATTGGTGTGTAAAATTTTATGGATTACTCTAAATCATTTGTCTGACAGTCACTTAGTACTTACTCAATATACTTGCATCTCATGTAATCAGCAAATGTAACATAACAATTATCATGCTATAAAGAATACCTACTTACCTTTGTTACTTTATGAGTTGTAAGATAAATTGCCATTCAGATGAAACACTATTCTGTTTGTGCCTAAGTTGTTTTTGTTGTGCTTTCGGTTAATGGTTGCGAATAGCGATCGATATAATCGATGTTCTCCGGTAGTGGCGGCGACAGTATTTTGTCGTGACATTTATTATGTGAAAGACTCATTGACGACCAGTTGGCGCAGCGGGAGTATAAGCGACTGCTACGCCGAAGGTCGCGGGTTCGATTCCCGCTCAAGTGAAACATTTGTGTGCATGAACATGGATGTTTGTCTTGGTCTGGATGTTTCTATGTATAATATGTATGTATTTATAATGTATTTATAATACAATGATTACATAACCTATGTGGTCTGTTTTGGTGCGCGGATGGTATTACAACACCGCTGTTGGCGTCTATGTACATCTCGCTCTTTAAATGCATTATCTCGTCGTTTCAACATTGCTCGTCACGATGCAATTATTGCCACGCTTACGCCGTGACCTTTTTTTAATCAGTAACATGCGTGTTTATGTTGAAGCACGGAAATTATATCTTTAAGTTTGTTTTTGTTTTTATTATGTAACTGAGTCGTATTTCTGACACTTGTTTTGTTTATATCTATAATGTTATGTTATGTAACGTTATCATATTGGTGATTTCATTGGTCATTGGTGACATTACTGAAGCATATGTGTCAATGTCATGTCAAGAACTATCCAATTGATCCAAAATGTGCATTCACAAATGTCGTTATGTACAAGACAAAAAAAAATAACAGATGTAATCCAGTGCTTTCGGCTAGCAGTAAAAACTATTTAAAAATGTTATTTCAGTATAAAAAAAATTAAAATGTTATATATGAATAATTATTTTATAGTTAGTAATATTGTTCATTGGTTTTGACGTCCGCGTCTACTGGGGAGCCAGTTGAAAACCAGCGCCGGGCACGTGTGTCCGGCAATATGCTGAACTGGTCTCCTATTTCTATGCAGACGACAGGCGTGTATATTTTTATACCTACATATTATAGTCCATTTTATCACATTGATTTTTCATGTCTTTTGTCTGTTAGAAATAAATGCTTTTTCTTTCTTTCTTTCTTTCTTCTATGTTGCTCAGACATTAAACAATTTCTTCATAAACATACCAGTGAACACAACCAGCTCTCTAGATTCATGTCCAAGCAAAGCAGTAATGTTGGTTAGGGGCAATGTGAATGAGTGTCATGTGCTTTTTAATTTTAAATATATTGACACTAATGACATATTGAAGGTATTCAAGACGCTCAATAATAAAAAAATCTGTTGACTTATGGGCATTTCTGTTAAACTTGTTCAACAAATTATTTCTAGCTTAGCTCCTTAATTAGCTGCAATATTCAACAGATGCGTATATACAGGATTATTTCCTGATCTAATGAAACACAGTAAAGTAATTCCATTATTCAAAAAGGGATCAAAGAGCGACCCTAGTAATTTTCGGCCAATTTTTATCTTACCTGCAATTAGTAAAAATTTTGAAAAGATTATTTTGCATTAACTAGAGAGCCACTTTCACACAAATAATTTATTTCACAGTGAACAGTATGGCTTTACTAAGGGTCGCTCCACCGTTGATGCCGGTGTAACTTTGTTAAAGCATATTTTTAATGCATGGGAAAACTCGAAGAAGGCCATTGGTGCTTTTTGTGACCTATCAAAGGCGTTTGACTGTGTGGAACATAATACACTTTTACTTAAATTGAAACTTTATTAGAGATACCGCACTCAATCTAATTGCCAGCTACCTTAGTGATAGAATTCAGTATGTAGATGTTAATGGGAGTAGGTATCTAGGTTTGCCAGTAGGAATGGGCGTTCCACAGGGCTCTATTCTCGGTCCATTTCTTTTTTTAATATATATTAATGATTTGCCGTTCTTTGTACAAAATTTATGTGATATTGTTTTGTTTGCCGACGATACGTCACTATTTTTTAAAATTGATCGCAATTTAAATAAATTTGATAGCGTCAATAACACTCTTGCACAAGTATTAGATTGGTTTTCGACAAATAATTTGGTACTCAACTTTAGCAAAACCAAATGTGTTAAATTATCTTTGCCTAATGTGAAAAGTGTTCCTACTAATATAATTTTAAATAAAGAAACAATTCAACTAGTCGAATCAACCTTCTTAGGTGTAACTTTAGATTGTAAGCCTCAGTGGGGCGCCCAAATATCCTGTCTTGCAGTAAAACTTAGTTCTGCAGCGTTTGCAGTTAGAAAAGTTAGAGAATTCACAGATATAGATACTGCTAGACTACTTTACTTTAGTTATTTTCACAGCGTAATGTCTTACGGAATAATGTTATGGGTACAGCTGCTGATATACAGACTATTTTTGTCATTCAAAAGAGGGCCATACGTGCAATTTATAAGTTAGGTGCCAGAGATTCTTTACGTGATAAATTTAAAGATATATTGACAGTTGAATCGCTATATATATATATATATATATATATATATATATATATATATATATACGCTAACTTAATGTACATTAAGAAAAACTTAATTCTATACCGCAAAAATAGTGATTTGCAGAAAGTGAACACAAGGAATAAGCATAAACTGGTGGGAACTAACTACTGTCTACATAAAGTTCAGAACTCATTTGCAGGGATTGGTATACGATTTTTCAACAAATTTCCTCTTGAAATAATGAATCTACCCATGCACAAATACAAACGGACAATTAGGAACTTTCTCTTACACAGGGGTTATTACACTATTAAGGAATTTTTAAATGATAAGACACCTTGGGGATAGGCTTAGGCTGGTTTAACTCACGATTATTTTGTTTTCTGACCGTTTATTATAATTGTTATATGAATATGTTAAATTCTAGTTTTGATAAGTGACATGTTAAGTGGAGGTGCCTTGTGAACACATGATTTTTGCAGGATTTGGTTATTTTTATGATTTGTTGAATGTAGTTTAACATTATTTATCCCTGATCATATCATTGTTCACTTGTCACCTTCACAAAAATTCTTTCTACATTTGCATTCCTTCACGCGTTCCACCAATTTATGTTAATAATAACGATCTGGAAAATGGAGGTAATTGGCGGTCATGGTCAGTATACTTATAGATTGTTTCTTATTGCCGGTTCATATACCGTTGTCGTCATGCTCACTAAAATGTCATTTCTTGTGGTGGCGTCGTGTGTCGGGTCATCCCTGTCCCTCTAATATGGCGGGAGGGATGATGGCTGGCACATGCGTCATACTCGTGAACGGGTGCTACTTGCGATGACTGGTCGATGACGGTCTTGCGGGCTGGTATTCGATTTTAATATTTAACTGCATCATTTCCATCATGGTTCTGATCACTTTCGCGGATTGCCTGCATTATTAGGTATATATAATGTAAGTGGATGCTCCTGTTTCACCATGTCCACTCTGAGGAGGCTAACCAAATAAACATCAAAAGTATTATGCTTGAGTATTATTATGTACAGTAAATATATACAAGTGATATAGAAGGTGTTACAGTTGCAGCACCTTACAAAATGTAAATTATGTGTATTATGCAAAACCTGGCGATGAAAAAGAGTGACCGCGAGTTTCATTGCCCGTTCTTTCTCATGGTTCTACGCCCTTGCTTTGCGAACGTGGCAGCAAATGTAAATGTAGAGTCTTTAAGTAATTATTTTATAATAAATTATTCTGACGTTCATAAACGTCACATTGTGACCCAAATGAATAAAGGATTTTGAATTTGAATTTGAATTTGACACTTCGAGACAGAAAGCGCTGAAAGTACGAAATTACTGTTCCACACTTGCCAGGCGATCATCGAGCCGCTCATATCTTTGTAGTAAGGCCTGCTGGCGATCAGGCCGGTTCACCAAGGTACTGGCTGAGGCAAACCAGCGCAAATATGATGCAATGGCACCAGCAGCCGCACGCAAGTCCTTGATAGCTGACATAATTAAGTTTCAAAAGAGCTCAAACAAGCGCTAAATAATACTATCAATTAAAACTTAATATTTGTTGATTCTTTGAAACCAACAAAGTATTAGCCTGTTTACTGCTGGTGCAAGCAAGTGACAGGTATTTACTGCCCAACAAAATTATATTGACACAAAACAAAGTTATCAAAGTCGAAACTTCAAATTAATTAATTAATTACTTGCAACAGACAGACTGGCTGTGATATTTGAGATATACCATAGTAGCAGTATGTATTACCTAAAAATATTATCAGTATATTACAAGAAACAAAGATTTATCTATGCAAGGTCAAGTTTGGTTGTTATAATGTTTCAAACTCAATATATGCAATTAACTAAATTAACTAAATTAATTGATACATATAACTGTTATGTACTCAATCAAAGATGACTTATTAATACTAACAACAACAAATTTAAGCTAGATTTCAACAATACAAGTCAAACAATTACTGATTTGAGGTTATGTATGACAATGTGTTTCAAATTATGTAGGTCAACTAATACAAATAAATATTATGTATTTTAGGCAAAACTGACCTGAGAACACCACAACACTGTTAACAAATGAAATATATAGCTCATACAATACCAATCTGAGTTTAGATACAATCAACGGCTAGATACAACAGCGCTCAGATACCAAAATTTTATGTTTAGAGTTTGGCTAGAAAGCTGAGAAAGGTTTGCAAAAGACAGTGGAAGCGATTAATTCATCCAGTCTGGTCTAGCCAAGGCAAATATATAAATACCTTTGTACTGTGTTTTCACAGCAATGAATTCAAGTAATAGATATAAGTGCAAATTTACCTGGGATCTCCTGGTGATCTTCTTGAGTAGACCTATAAGATTACACTCATAATTTTGGCCAAAATAATGACGAAATCATTATAGCTACCAGTCCAATGGTCAAGTTCTTCAGATCACGATGCACGTTGGCGGATTCACACAAGTTTTACAATGTTCAGTATGTTAGAATTTTATCTTTTATCACAATATACCGGTGCCGGTTATAGATCAAAGAAGCGGCATTCACCCGGGTTCCAAATTTACTTTAATATCACAAAAGCACGCGAGAAGACAAAACGTGGAAAGCAAAATTCAACGTGTCGTCAGAGAGAAATTTCGGGAACAAGAGAGAGTGAATGATTTGACAGTTCATAGTGTGCCCATAGTCAGAAATTTTCAATAGACAAAGTAACACGCAACTACACTGATATAATCGATTTAACTTATCATAAATAATATTTCTATTTCAAACAACATTTAAACAAGCTAAAGACGTTACTAAGAGAAATAACATCAGAAATCCAAATAGATTAGTATTGGGCTTAATACCTAGAACAAGCCGGCTACAGAAAAATAGTCTTTCGATGTGCGTTAAAGCTTTTAACAAAATTCCGGAATGTTTCAAAACATTGCTGTTCTATAAATTTAATCAAGTGTTGAAAACATGGCTGATAGAAAATGCGTTTCATTCGGTTCAAGAGTTTTTAAATCATAACAGTAGAGACATTTATCAGAATTAATACCGATTATAAATATTGTGATGATGTAGGTACTTATATAACTATGCTTTTCCTCTATAACGTTTGTTAATATTTGCATGCTGTTTTTATAGCTAAATGGGCTTGTTCTCCTGGATTGTTATACACCACATTATGTATTACCCTATTTAAAGCAAATAAATAATTTGAAGTTGAATTTGAATTTGAAATTACGGCCGATTGCAAAAAATAGTAATCCGCAAAATTATAAGGACCTTCACCCAATAAGTACACTGCTTTGTCTATCCAAAGTGTTGGAGAGGGTAGTATATGTACAAGTCATCAACTACTTGGAAGAAAATGGTATTCTACCCGACCTCCAGTCTGGGTTCAGAAGAGGACGGGGTACGACAACGGCTTTAGCGGATGTGGTGGGTAATATCCTCGAAGCTCGCGACTGCGGGGAGGGTTCAATTCTTACCCTGCTTGATTTTTTGCGTGGTTTTGAGTGTATTAATATTTCATTGTTACTTTCGAAACTTTCATATTACGGTTTCGAGTCGAACACAATCAAATGGTTCGAAAGTTATCTAACAAATAGGCGGCAGCAGGTTGAAATACGTAAGAGGGACGATTCCGTAATGTTGTCGACGTCACGACCCGTACCTCGGGGTGTTCCTCAGGGATCACTCCTGGGACCACTCCTGTTCGTTTTATATACTGCCGATATAACAACCAACTTCAGGGACTGCATGTACCACATGAACGTTGATGATACGCAGTTATATATATCATTTAACCCTGATAATACTGCTGCTGCCATAGCCACCATGAATGCAGAGCTCAGCAGGGTAGCGGAATGGTCTAAACGTAACTCATTGGTACTAAACACACAAAAATCAAAATTTATGGTGATAGGGAGCCAAAACCAGGTTAAACTAATAACGTCACTTAATCCAAAGATTGAGATGATGCGCGGTAGTATTTAGTAAGTGCAAACTGCACGTGACCTTGGTCTTATAATCGACCCGGAGTTGCGCTTTGAAGATCACATCAATGGCGTTGCACAAACCTGTTTCTACAGACTCAAAATTCGCTACAGAGTAAGAAATTATCCTAGTGTCACTTTGAGAAAGAGGCTCGTGGACAGCTTAGTGCTCTCAAAATTGAATTACTGTGACGCCGTGTATGGTCCATGCCTCTTAACCAACATCTTATACAGCGTATACAGAATGCGTGTATCCGTTATTGTTTAAATGTTCCCCGGCGTAACCATATTACACCTCACATGAACAATCATGAGATACTTAAAATGTCTGCAAGGCGTAAACTTCATTTAGCAACGTTATTGTTCGGCGTTGTGAATACGGGCAAACCAAAATATCTTTATAACAAACTTAGTTGGAGACAGGATCACTACAGCTATTCCACTCGATCCACTACCAGGTCACTGTCCATTCCTCGGTATAAAACCACAGCTTTTAGGGGATGTAATAAGTATGCTGCCACTCACATTTGAAATGACCTGCCCCCGCCGATAAGATCCCTGAATACAAAAGGTACCTGTAAAATTCACGTTAAAAATATCTATTACTTGAACAGAAATGCGATCAGGACAAATATTACAAATAAATGATAATTTAATGCACAATAATATAATAAATATTTTAAAAATAATATTTAGATGATACACATAATGCAAATAATTAAATATAAAGAAACTTTATTTATTTTTAAATTATATTATATACTTATATACATTTGACATTTTAATTGTGGTTAGCTGACATTGCACTTTTATAATTATTATTGATATTTTATAATTTCATTTTTATTTTATTTCATGACATTTTAATATTCTTATTTCTACATTATGAGTATTATGAAATTTTGGACTCTTATTTGACATTGTATATTTTGACGTTAAAGTGTAATAATTTATGTTGTGTTTAGTATTATAATACGTAATAGTTTACTGTTTCAGTGTTTGCATGCCTAATTGGTGGGATATGGTAATAGAACTATGTATTTATTATTAAGATCTGCAAATGTATACCCATATTCGCAAATTAATAAATGAATTATGAATTATTATGAATTAAAGTTTTGTAATATTATATGAAATGCTTACGTTTTATTTATGACCTTCAAGTAATATAACATAATGAGTTTATAATCTCAGTGAGTGTGTGTCTTCCAGTCGACAAGTCGTGGCATGATTTTTGGGTTTTCTGTGTTAATTGTTGTGCCCTTATACTAAGAGCCTAAAACAAAATAAAAATAACTTCCTGTTTAAGATAAAAATATACAGCAGGGTAAACATTTTATGATTGTATGCAATATAAGTACCTAATCTTACACGCAATTAGAATTATTATAATTATTATGATATCAATCAAATAGTAATACGTTACCTCTTGTTGTTAAACATTGGAGTTTCATAACTATACCCTTTTTCTATCTACTCTTTCCTCCTGCTCAGTAATCCGTTTCATGTCCTCTTTCTTCTCATTCTGTAGTGATTCAATCCGTTTAAGAGCCACGTCATACTTCTCTGATAGGAAACTAATACTTTCTTTAATCTTTTCGCTCTGCTTCTGCAAGGTTGCCTGTAATTCCTGAAAGCGTAAATCCTGTTCAGCCGCTAGAGAACGGAATAATGTACGCATTTCTTGCATAACATCACCAACATTGCAGTTTCAGTTTGAGAAGGCGTTCTCAAAGCTCGTCTTTTATTTGTTCTGCGCGACACATTTTCATATTCATTTTTATGTTCTTCCGAGTCCTGTTCAGATTCGTATTGCAGTACACTAGCTCGCTCCTAAACATTTTAATTGTCTTTTTGTGATGGCGTGTGCTTAACTGACATTTTTCTCAATCTCTTAGTTTTACTAGGGCGTTATGAGGCTACAGGAGGTAGAGTGTTAAATCTTGTATACTGAGTGTGAATGTAATGTGTACAACAAACACGCTTTGTGTTTAGATTGTAGAAAGCTTCGGTGAAGGTACTAGGCGCACATAAATGTGTACAAAGGTGATGTAACTCGTTATAATAATAATAATTATTTATTTATTTTCAGACCATAGATCCATTTTGTTAGTAACAGTACACTTAACCTAATGTTAGTAGCACATACAGTTTAAAACATTACATATACATAAAGACAGCACAGAGGACAGTTATGAAAAAAAAATACGACAGTCATGACCACCAATCATTGCTGCACAGTCCCATTAGAGACTGTGAAGCAATGACAAATAAACAATCAAACCGGTTCGCGATCATGCTAAGAATGCTGTTGGTACTGCCACGTACTCTGCGCACCAGGGAAGCGCATCGTTTTCGCATAGTGGCGTAGAAACAATCTACACGATATTCTGCGAAAATTTCCGAGGCACTACAGAATCGCGGCAGTCCCATCAGCACCCTAAAAGCATTGTTATATTGGACCCGGAGGGCGCCGCACATTTTTTGAGTATATCTAGCCCACAGGTTGCACGTGTAAAAAGATGTACAGAATGATTTGAATAGAGTGGTTTTCACTTCAACGGAACAACGTGCAAACCTGCGAGCTATCATGTTCGCTCTCACCGCCAGCGCCCTCCGTTCCATTTCGATATCGTCATCGTCCTTGAGGTCAGAGGTCAATATGTGTCCAGGTATTTAAATTTGGTTACTTCCCTTAAGGCTGTACCCGTAAGCATTACGTTCGGCAACTGACCTATATCTTCCCCTTTGACCCCAAAGACCATGACCTCACTTTTGGTAGCGTTGTATTTCAACCCATGCCGTTCAATGTAGGCTTCACAAATGGCGACTAGTCTCTTTATTCGCGCGTAGCTAATGTTATTAACATTTATACCATCTATATGACAGCTGACACGGGTGCCACTGAGCGCAACTACCAGGTCATTTATATATAAATTGAATAGGGTCGGTGAGGACAAACCACCCTGAAATGTACCCAAACACCCTGTTATACCCAAAGATATTATTCTTTCGGTTTCCGATCATATTTAATTGCGCTTTAAGTTATTCTTACGCTTAATTTATTTGTGTTTTTAACTTTTCTGCTGTTAAAATTAATTAAGTTATTATACATGATATTTATTTAAAATTGTTTTCTTGCAACCATGTCTTTGTACTGTTTCACTAGCTCTAATCTCACGAGACATGGCAATGTTCTCATTTATTATCGCCGATACACCGCCACGTAACAGATAATGGTATTTTATAGAATTTCGTAAGCCATTGAAATACGTAAATATTACGCAATAATTTGCCGTATTTCAATGGCTTACGAAATTATATACAGAGACCAAGCACGCTTCCTTGCGGAACACCCACTTTGTTGACCCTTTATGAGTAACCTATATAATCTAATAGGTTAAAACCATTATTCTGTTTTTAATGATGTTGTATTTATTTCAAAATCTAATACTCCATTGTAAAACGCCTTCGTAAAATGTTTTGGAGTTAAAATCGAGCGAGCAAGCAGAACGCCGGAGGCCGAACGAATGTTTAGTTACTGCAGTAGCGCCAAAGAGTCATGTACTTTTTGGTTTGTAAAAAGCAAAGACAACCCAGCCTACTAGACACGTAATGTTTTCATTTCTACAAACAAACAATTCTGTCAAAGTGGTGAGGTATGCGGGGCGAAGGGGACTAAAAAAATGCATTCTCATTAGCCAGTTCAAATTTGCGGTACGTTATAATTCATAACTAGTGTTGGGATTGGTCTTATGTAAGACGTATAAGGCCTCATTTACGGAGACGCGGGGCGTCTCGCGTCGCGTGTGGCGTGACGTCTCGCGGCGCGTCGGACGTTTTTTCTGTTTACGGTGGGGCGGCGCGAGAAGCGGCACGCATCATCGCACGCGTAAACACAAACTTATAGCAATATACGACGTTGTTCATAGAGAAGCGAGACGGGAAGAGTGGCGGTGCCCGCCGCTGCGCCCGCGGCGAAACCTCAAGCGTGTAGCGAAGAACGCGGCGGGCATCGCGGCGGCGCACGCTCACCTCGATGAAATCGACTAGTTTTATGTTGGCGAGAGAGTTGCATATTCCCCAAACTTCTCATGTTCCGTTGCTGTAAACACTGGGCCACTTCTTATATTAAATATAATTCACTTTTTAACATTGAATTTTCTTCTAAAAAAAAGTCGATCATATCATACTCCATTGCGACGGTGACTACGTCTGTGTTGCGCGATTTCTAAATAAGACTGACAGAAGATTCCACCTCGAGCATAGCTTCATCGAGAATTGCCGCTGCGTGCGCCGCCGCGATACACGCCGCGTGGGACGCGTCGGTGCCATCAGCGGGATCGGCCGCAAAAAAACGCCCCATTTCAAACAAACGCGTCTAAAATCGCTTCTCCGTAAACGCACTCATACAACGCCATATATTTGAATTCAGTGCGGGCCGCGCCACTCATCGCAACGCGCGACGCCCCGCGTCTCCGTAAATGAGACCTTAGTCTAACGTGTTGTGAGAACGTGTTCGCCTTGCGTCTGCCGTCTAGTAGGGTGGGTTGTCATTGGTAAGAAGAATAGCACTGACGAAACATTTAATGGCGTTGGTTTAAGAAAATAATTTACTGTGCTATTCATATAATTATGAGCAATCAATACTGGGTGTACTATTTGGTCGTTGCTTGCATGTTTGTTAAGTCCCCGCGATACAGGAGTAACTCCCTTGTGCGGTGCCTTTATAAAAAGCAGCAAATATACCAACTCTGTCACAAATAGTTTTGCATTATTATACGTTAACAATGCTAACTATTAAATATATAGTTTTATTTTTCACAATAAAATAGGTTCATCAATCTGCCAAAAGTGGCAACAATATAATTATTTAGTTTGTATTAGGAACATATGTTGTCAATGTTATTTTTTTTATTTTTGTTTCTTCGTTTCTCTTAATAAAGTGCAAAGAAACTATTGTTCTCACAATACATAGAAGTCTCAATTTCATTTATAAGTACATAAGAATCTTTAATCTTTATACTAACAATATCTTTAATAGCTTATATATCCTGGCACCCATTGAAACTTTATGGGAAAATAAATCTTTTTCCAGAATAATAACTTATATTGCCGTCTCAATTAACGGTACGTTAACAATTTTTATTTTGTTCAGTTTTGATCTAGAGTTTTTGCTTAAAGTATTCTTAGGAATCTGAAAGAAACTTTACCTTTATCTACACTATATAATACAATAAAGAGGAAAAATATGTATTTTTGTTTGTATGTTTGTTTGTAATGGATAAACTCAAAATTAACTGGACCGATTATAAAAATTATATCACCATTAGAAAGCTACATCATCTGCGAGTAACATAGGCTATATTTTATTTTAGAAAAAATAGGGGTCCGTAGGATATTTGGGTTTTTCGGGTACCCGAAGTAGTTCCCTCAGAACGCGGGTGAAACCGCGGGAAACGGCTAGTAATATATAATTAAATTAATATTTTATCAAAAAAATACAAATTTAAGGGATAACACTCAAAGTTAGTACTTACTATAACTAATAACGATCAAATTAATACTATGTGTCTATATTTCCCAGCCACGTATCGAGCTCTTATTGATTCTCGACTACGTTAATGACCACACTTCACAAAATGGACACTATGTCATACCATCATAGTTATACATTTGTCGTTTATTTGTTGACTGTGTCCACGAACAGTCGTTTACTCAACCAAATAAAATGCCTACCCAAAATATTATTCTAAATAATGTCAAGAAGCCGGCGTTCTCATTACGGATCATTCTTATTTTTAGACTGTTCTTAGGCTTTTACTACAAATTAAGTTCTTCGGAATTAGTTCGCTGGATCGCTAGAATTTATTGTATTCTTTGCCTATTATTTAATCTTTGGGTTGCTTGGTATCATTGGATTTATTTAACTGTCAATATCGAGGAAATATTTTTTGCAGTTTTGTTGTGTGTGGAAGTTACTGCAAATAGTTCATTTTCCTTCTTATCAGGGGAAGAACCTATTATTAAATTTTCCACAATTGCAGATTCTGAATATATTCGGCGGCAAAATTCACAAATTACGTATGTAACGTATATTGGATTAACTGTACTAATATGTACAAGATATGTTGCGATAATCATGTCAGGTCAATCATTAAGTTTGATCACCTCGTATCTGTTTTACAATTACACATATTTGGGGTGCATATGTACTAATTTACCGGCAATATATTTAACGGATACGTATCGCAAAAATATAAATATTTTGTACAAATCGCTACAAGCTAGTTTAGAAATGAAAGATACCACTGACAAAGAGAAAACTGAACATATTAAACATTTCATACACGCTTATAGCAATTTAACTAGCTGTATGGATTTAACATGGACTCTTACGAAACCAAGGGTAAGTTAGTTTAAAAAATATCTTAATTAAAATTAACAGTGTCTGATAATAATTGTACGACGGGCAAGGAAATAACAAAAATTAAAATAATGTGTGATTGTGAAACATCATTAATTTATTTTGATATACTTTATGTTTATTTTTAGCTTGCGTCCGGTATAGTCTTCGCCTGGTTTAAACTCGTAGCTGAAATTTGCGTGGCAGTCATGACAAAATGGGTCTGTTTTGAATGTTATTTTAGACATATTTATTGTTTACTGAAATTAAATTGAATATTCGTATGACTCTGCACCGTTTTCAAGGCTTGATTCTTAAGTCCAGACGCCGAAGTAGTGCAAAATAAAAGCAAATGCAAATAATTGTACTTGGACTACCCAGGACATGCTAACTTATCATATTTAATTCCTTTGTTACATCAGGAAGGCACCCATACGCCCTTTATAGCATATCTTATTGCAGCGTTTGTGGCTATCAGCATTCCTTTTATATATATGGAAATTGCTACAAATGACATAGAAAAAACCAAACATCTGATTGCAAATCAAATTTTGAAATACGAAGGTGAGTTTAGAAAAATATCGTTTAATATTATTCAACCTAATTTGATAGAAAGCTAAATCCCAAAGGCCAATCGTTTTAAATAACATTAAAATCGAATTCAGCTTAAAATTTTAGTACGGTAGATCACCATAACAATGCAGTTCAGGCAAACTGAGACTAAGAGATTACTTAATAGTGATAAAGCCGCCAATTTTATTGTGCTATCAGTTATTTTTGTTATTGTAAAGGAGATCACCCAGCCGCCATACAAATTTGGGCTAATTCTAAAAGTGCCGGCCAACTTAAATAAACTAAAATTATTACAGAATAGTTTAAAATTAACACTTTTTATTACTACAGCAAAGTTCTTAGTGTATGCTGTGAGATAATATTTGAGCTCAAAGAATCTGAGAAAGCATTAGAAGCAGCATTTGTCAAGCTGTCTCGCTCTAATACGCACTGTGCTCAGCGCATACGCTGCTTGTTTTCTGTTATTCTTTCAGTATGCCTTAATGGCAGAAAAATTATCGGCTGCTGGTCCCATGTAATGTGCATTGTGTGATACATTAGATATGTAAACCACCTTTTTTGGTGCGTGGTTGGGTCTACCTACTATAACCACCACAGTGTCCCTTGACAGTGGTGCCCTGCGAATTATGGCTAGCATCGCGTCGTACGCCGTGACCCTGTCAGGGTTCGACTCGCCGTTGGATGCTGGTGGGCCACGTCATATTTGCTAATCATCATATCTGGAGGCGCACGTGGACACGGTGAAGCTGCCTCAGCCTAATGGCGGACGGGGAGCGGCCCCTATGGCTGCCATAATCTCCCACTTTCACTTCACCGTCTCTTTGATCAGCATGACTGCCTCACAGAAGAAGACGGTGACGTTCCAAGCTGTCACGCACCTCACCATGAACAGGGCAGGGAGCGAGGGTACGACTGTAACATACGGTCGATTGAATAACAATTGTTGAAGGAGGTACCCTTTGGAATTCGTCCATAAATATGTATACCTAGGGCAAGAGATAAAGATGGGTAAGCAAACCAGGAGAACGAGATTGATAGACGTATCTGTTTGGGTGGGGCTTTTGACAAACTTGCATCTGCTTTTGTTATGCATATAACGAAGCAAGAAAAAGCTAGAATATTCAACCAGTGCGTCCGGCCAGTGCTTACTTACGGAGCCGAAACTAGGGTTACTACAAAGGCAGCTCTCCAAAAACTTAAAGGACAATGGAAACAAGTAGAAAACTAGTAGGAGTGACACTAAGAGACTGAAAGACGAATAGATGGCTCAGAAAAGAAAGTCGAGTATCAGATGTTGTCAAAAGAGTATCGAAGCTAAAGTGGCAATGTGCCGGACATAGCCAGAAAACCCGAAACATGGTGCAAGCAAATATTGGAATGGAGACCGTAGGATTATAAACGACTAGCTGGAAAACCGCAAATGAGATGGAAAGATGACATCATAAAGAAAGCGGGCAGTAATTGGCTGAAAACAGAACGGAATGGAAAGCCTACACAAAAATGGTCGAGAATGGCTTAAGATGATGATAATTTAAGATCTTAAGGCGCTGGGACGCCTAAGCGGGACATTCCGACAACGTTTGCAGCACCGTTTACACGTTACAATTGTGACATCTAGGCGTATCCTCCTGGCCTTACCTCTAAAAGTACTGGTCGAAACAACCAACACAATGAGAACCCCATGTCGCATGGCATGCCCATATACAAGACATCTGCCTGTCATAGACATTCCTACTGAAGGTTTAGACGATATTTTTATATTTGGTCAAGAGAATTAAAAAAATCATTTAAACTTTTTTATGAGCTACTGCATTTTAGGATTCCCTTGAGACTGAAAACGTATACTTTACCACCTACTACCACCACTACACCTCTTTGATTTATCACTTTTGACAAAACAAAACTGCTCTACGGTACTTTGAGACATAAATTCAAACCTAAGTGTTGTCTCAGAGAATTGACTTAGAAGTTTGGTGTGGTAGTAAAAAATTATCGTAATCGTCGTGTTTTATTAAAATAACACAATTTGATTGATTGGCCGGCAATATAAAAATTAGGCCAATTTGGGTAATCTCCTTTCTTTGCTATAATAAAGATGATGATTATTATTATTATATACATCACTACCTGGTAGTGTTAGTTATTCGAAAACTTCTTAGAAATCGAGTGTTTCACCTTGGAATTATTTTTAACAACAAATGAAGCAAATTTTCCAATTTGGAATTACGACTTTGGAACGTCGGAATAATATATTGTTCCGAATTGAGAATAACGCCATCTATCAGTGAATGGGAGAACTACATGAGATTAGATGTATCGGTTGTTCAAGGCTGTTTCATCTATCCTCTAATAGATGGCGTAGGTGTAAATAGAACATTTACGCAATTCTAGAAACACCTTACACGTTTCCAGAAATATCGTGAGTCGTCTCGAAAAGCCTAGTGATGTTATCCAGCCAGTATAAATAGAGCGGGAGCGAACGGACCGGACAGTAACAATTGAATACGGAAAGCGATCAACATCAAGCGAAGGAAGTAATTCGGAAGTGTTTAGTGGTGTTTTATTAGTGTTGTTCTAGTGGTGTGAATAGTGTGTTTTACTAGTGAAGTGAAAATTAAGTGTGTGTATCTAGTGTTATACTTAGTGTTTGTGTAGTAAATAAAGTTCAGTTTTCTGGCATAGTGAGTTATAATTTATCGTCGAACCCCAGCTCGTAACAAATTGGTGTCAGAAGAAAGGGATAAATTATGCCGGTTATGCCGAAAGAAGAAACTGAAGGAGTGCGCACCAGGAACCAGCGCCAGCAAGACCTGGACCAGAGACGCTTCGGAGACGTTCCTTCTCCATCGTCTGGTGGATCAGGCGACTCCGCGGCTGCAGTGGAGCCTGCAAGCGCACACTCCATGGCGGTGCCCGACATCGCGGCTCTGATGGCGTTCATGCAGGAGCAGGCGCGCCGCATGGAAGAACAGCGACAGCGCGACAAGGAGGAGCAGGCCCACCGTCAAGAGGAGCAAGCGCGCCGTCAGGAGGAATATGCGCGCCGCCTGGAGGAACAGCTTCAGCGCGACAAGGAGGAGCAGGCTCGCCGTCAAGAGGAGCACGCGCGCCGTCAGGAGGAGCATGCGCGCCGCCTGGAGGAACAGCTTCAGCGCGACAAGGAGGGGCAGGCTCGCCGTCAAGAGGAGCACGCGCGCCGCCTAGAAGAGCAGGTGGTGCTTATGAAGGACCTCAGCGCCGCTGTAGGGAAGGACTTGAAGGCGGTCAAGGAGGAACTTCAGCAGCATGAGGCCCGTATCAGCGACATAGAGAAGCGTGTACACGACCACCACGAGACCTGTGTTGCTGAAGTGGAGAAGAAGTTGCGTGGGCTCGAAGTGACACCAGCGGCTGTAGCGCCCTCACCTCGTGGATTTAAGGTTCCACCATTTGATGGCTCGTCATCATGGTCTGCATACAAGATCCAGTTCGAGGCTGTGATGCGATCGAATGGGTGGACCAAAGAACAAGCCTTAACCGCCCTAACCTTGGGCCTTCGCGACCGGGCCTTGACAGTGTTGGAGGCACTCGGGCAAGACGTCACCTACGAAAAGCTCCTAGAGGCGCTGGAGGCGAGATACGGTGACGCGCACCTTGAACACGTTTATCGTGCTCAGCTGAAGGACAGGACACAACGCAACGGAGAAACTCTGCAGCAGTGGGCTCTAGAGGTGGAAAAGCTGGTCAGGAAGGCATACCAGTCGTCTCCTGCGCTTATTGACGGGAACCTCGTACAGGCGTTTACGGATGGGATCCGGGACCTGGAGGTAAGAGCAGCAGTGAGGCTTGGGCACTTCAAGGACCTCAAGGACGCCTTAGCCCACGCTCTGGAGGTGGAAGCAGTGCGACGCGACGACCGAGGTCACCGCATCAGGGAAGTCTTGTCATCACCTCGGTGCTACAACTGCGGAGAAAGAGGCCATATCCGTTTGAGCTGCCCAAAGCGTAGGCAGCCTGGTGACACCCTGTCTCCACCAAAGGGGTCGCCTGATGTGCCTGCCAGGCAGCGAGAGCAGGGAAACGAGTAGAAGCCAGGACTGCGGGGCGGGTGCTGGCTGGTAATGGAAGAGCCCCAAGTATCTCGATCTCGCAATCATGCGACGGGAACAGCCTGATCATCGAAGGCGAAATTAACAGAACACCATGCAAGCTGACATTGGACACGGGTGCTTCTCGGACAGTCGTCGGTTTCCATCTGGCAAGACGGGTTCTTCGGGGCTGCTTCAGGAACAATGAATGTGTGAATCTGAGAACAGCTACCGGTCAGCACATAACCGTCCGAGGTGAAATGGAGGTGGATCTGAAGCTAGGCAACAAAATTTACCGTCACAAAGTCATCGTGGCCGATATAGTGGACGACTGCATCTTGGGCCTGGACTTCATGCGGAAGTATCGCTGCGAGATCGATGTTAGACAGGGAGTGTTGAAGTGTGGCTCGGAAGAAGTCTTCATGGAAGGTGCAACTTCAGGAAAAGTGTACTGCCTGAAGAATGTCATTCTTCACCCGCGGTCGGAAACTGTTGTACCAGTTTGTTTATCAGGAAATTCTGGTCGAGGGAACCGCTGCGTACTAATCGAAGGTCTAGAGAAAGAGGCCTCCTGGAAGATTGCACGAACCTTGGTAAGGGGTACAAAAGTTTCATCAGTACGCGCACTGAATGCAAGTGACAAGGAAGTGTCGCTCAAGAAAGGGACGGAATTGGGCACCTATGGAGGAGCGGCTTGGATGCGTAGATGTCAAGAGCAACCTACCAGCGCCAAGGTTCAGGGTGCACGATTCGACGTGTCTACTCTTTTAGAGGACTGCGAAAGTACCCTGTCGGAGGAAGAGAAGACCGAGGCTCAGAAGATGTTGAACCGGTTCGCGGATATTTTCTCGACCAGTGATGCCGACATAGGGAAGACAGCACTAGTCCAGCACAAAATAAACACGGGAAGTGAAGCACCGATTCGCCAGCGACCAAGACGTGTGCCAGTAGCACGGGAACGTGAAGTGGAAGCTATGATCGACGGTATGGTGAACGAAGGCGTAATCGAGCCTTCGTCCAGCCCGTGGTGCTCTCCGGTTGTCCTAGTTAAGAAGAAGGATGGCAGCATGCGCTTCTGTGTAGACTACCGCCGATTGAATGACATCACGAAGAAGGACAGCTACCCGCTGCCAAGGATCGATGACACACTGGATACGCTGACGGGGATGAAGTGGTTTTCTACCTTAGACCTAAAAAGTGGCTACTGGCAGGTGGAAATAGATCCTCGAGACAAAGAGAAGACGGCATTCTCCACAGGCAAAGGACTGTGGCAATTTAACGTCATGCCCTTTGGATTGTGCAACGCTCCGGCTACTTTTGAGAGACTGATGGAGCGAGTGCTTATGGGACTGATTGGAGACGCCTGCTTGGTCTACCTGGATGACATCATCATCGTGGGGCGCACCTTCCAGGATCACCTTCGAAACTTGGAGCAAGTGCTGTCAAAAATACGAGGTGCTAATTTGAAGCTGAGTCCGAAGAAATGCGCGTTATTCAGACGGCAAGTGAACTTTCTAGGACATGTGGTCTCGGAGAACGGTATTCAAACTGACCCGGATAAGATCATTGCCGTGAAGGAGTGGCCAGTTCCAGAGAACAAAACGCAGGTCAGAGCATTCCTCGGATTATGCTCCTACTATCGACGGTTTGTGAAGAACTTTGCTGACATTGCTCGACCTCTTCATAAGCTCACCGAAGACAGAGTGCAGTTCTGTTGGAATGAGAGCTGTGACGTTGCATTCCAGAAGCTTAAGGAACATCTGTGTACTGCACCTATTCTAGGCTACCCTGACAATGAGCATGAATTCATAGTTGACACAGATGCCAGTAACACTGGAATTGGCGGCGTGCTGTCACAGAAGAAGGGTGATCAAGAAGTTGTTATAGCATACTTCAGCAAGACCTTATCCAAACCCGAAAGAAACTACTGCGTCACCAGGCGGGAACTCTTGGCTGTAGTAAAGACATTGCAGCATTTCAACAAATACTTGTTGGGCCGTAAATTCCACCTGCGAACCGACCATGCAGCGCTGAAATGGCTACTTCAATTTAAGGACCCAGAAGGACAAGTAGCTAGATGGATTGAACTACTGCAAGAGTTTGATTTTGTAATACAACATCGCAGCGGCAAGTCCCATGGTAACGCAGATGCCCTATCGCGTAGGCCGTGTCCCGACCAGTGCAAGCACTGTAGCCGACAGGAAGCAAAGCAGGCAGCGCTAGTGAGGATGTTAAAGACGGATCTAAGCGACGAATGGAGAGAAGCTTTGCAGAGTGCTCAGCGAGATGACAAGGATGTACAGCCGATTCTTGAATGGAAGAAATCAGATGCGCCTAGGCCCAAATGGAGTGATATCGCAGCAATGAGCCCCATCACCAAGAGTTATTGGGCACAGTGGGAAAGCTTGGTCGTCCAGGATGGAGTTCTGTGCCGCAAATGGGAAAACGCTCGCGGTAACCAGTGCCATTTGCAAATGGTAGTGCCCAAAACTAAGGTGCCGGAAGTCTTGCAGCTCTATCACAATGGTGCTTCGGGAGGTCACATGGGAGTTAAGAAGACCCTTACTAAGATCCGAGAGCGGTTTTATTGGCTCCACTGTCGAGATGACGTCGAGGATTGGTGCCGCAAATGCACAAGTTGTGCGGCTGTCAAGGGGCCACACACTCGAAGCAGAGGTGCATTAAAGGTGTACAATGTGGGAGCTCCATGGGAGCGCATAGCGTTGGATGTCGCTGGGCCGTTTCCTGAGAGCCAGGACGGAAACAAATACTTCTTGGTTGTGATGGATTACTTCACGAAGTGGCCTGAAGTGTTTGCAATCCCAAATCAAGAAGCTACCACAGTGGCTGATAAGCTGGTGCATGAAGTCTTTTGTCGGTTCGGGGTGCCCTTGGAAATCCACAGCGATCAAGGCCGGAACTTCGAATCTGAGGTGTTCAAGGAGACTTGTCGCGTAATGGGTGCACATAAAACCAGGACCACGGCTTATCATCCGCAATCAGATGGCATGGTTGAACGGTTTAACCAATCACTGGAAAGGTACCTGGCGAAGGTCGTGGAGAGCAAACAAAGAGATTGGGACAAGCACATCCAACCATTTCTCCTGTCATATCGCAGTGCGGTCCACGAAACTACAGGAGTAACACCAGCTTTTGCCAATTTCGGTAGAGAGCTCCGTTTACCTGCAGACCTTATCACCGGTATTCCACCAGAATCTCCACGCAATATAACGGATTACGCAACCGAGCTACGCAACAGGATGAACGACGTATACGAGCACATCAGGGAATCTGGACAACAGATGTCTGAGAAGATGAAGACTCGCTACGACCGGAAGGCAAACAACAAAGGCTTCGATGAGGGATCATTGGTGTGGCTTCATAACCCAGTACGAAGCAAAGGAAAATCGCCTAAGTTACAAGCCAGATGGGACGGGCCATATCGCATAATTACCAGGATGAACGACGTCACCTATCGAATCCAGAAGGGGTCGCGAGGTGCACCGAAGATAGTTCATGTGGACCGGTTGGCTCGTTACTATGGGTCTAACGATGTTCGAGACGAACACGTTTAAGAGGGAGGCCGTGTTACGAATTGAGAATAACGCCATCTATCAGTGAATGGGAGAACTACATGAGATTAGATGTATCGGTTGTTCAAGGCTGTTTCATCTATCCTCTAATAGATGGCGTAGGTGTAAATAGAACATTTACGCAATTCTAGAAACACCTTACACGTTTCCAGAAATATCGTGAGTCGTCTCGAAAAGCCTAGTGATGTTATCCAGCCAGTATAAATAGAGCGGGAGCGAACGGACCGGACAGTAACAATTGAATACGGAAAGCGATCAACATCAAGCGAAGGAAGTAATTCGGAAGTGTTTAGTGGTGTTTTATTAGTGTTGTTCTAGTGGTGTGAATAGTGTGTTTTACTAGTGAAGTGAAAATTAAGTGTGTGTATCTAGTGTTATACTTAGTGTTTGTGTAGTAAATAAAGTTCAGTTTTCTGGCATAGTGAGTTATAATTTATCGTCGAACCCCAGCTCGTAACAATATTTTTGGTTTCCTATTACACAATGTTGGTCTTCCCTTAACATGATCACAAAAAAAAAAATGAAGTTGGTGCTAATTTGAAATCAATATCAAGTCAACTTAAATAGTAGTTTATATCGAAGATTAATGTTGCTACCTAGAAAATTATGCTGACGATTATTGTAATAATGACTTTGTATAACATTATTTCAGATACACACTATCGATTCGCTTTATACGATGCCCTGGATTTCATAAACGCTTCTTCAGATATACTTACTTTGTGGAACAAAATACCTCTCAGATTCAGCACATTTCTAGGCATTATTAATTTGAGTGTTTCTTATGTGATCGTAATACTTCAGTTCGTATATTAAGTAGACAACTGTGATGAAATATTTACGTAGACCAGCAGTAACTGGTGCAAAAAAGATGCTGGATATTGAACACATCGGCCAGCGTCGATGTCGTTATCAAAAACATATACGCTAGACTAACATATTAAGATACGTACCTATGTTTCTCGTGTGATTTCATTAGTGCTACCCCTGTCCATAGGTTTCGCAAAAATGTTTTGAGCACAATATGTGTTGTCGTTGGTAATTTCACAATCTGCGATGTAAAGTTTGACTTATTTTGTATTAATTTAGATAGATAAATATAAAATTATATGTAAAGCGGTTTAAGTTTTGATGATATTTTATTTATTATTTTAATTCGTTTCGCATATATTCCTTTAGCGTATAAAACACTTATTTACTTATAATTTGTGTAAGTGAGTTCTAAAGTATTAAAATATTAGTTGCCTTTATATTCTTAAGTATTTTTATCCGACTACGGCGAAGGAAGGGTAATGTTTTTAAATACAGAGATGATAATATTTATTTAGATTAAAATACTTCTTTTTACTTTAAAATGAATCCTACAAATTTGAGAACTATTACACTTTTGAATTTAAAAAACGTATTATGTTTTCTTACCAACATTTGTTGGTAAGAAAACATATTGTGGCAATAAGGTGGCATTGTTGCACGTTTGCTTCTAAACCTACTTGATCTTCCTTTATTATATATTTTATATTAATATTACATTTTATGTAAAAGCGAATATTATATTTTATGTTAAAGGGGTTTTTAGATTTAAAATATTAGTATCTGTATTATACCGAAATAAGTGACATCGCCATTTGCCATTCATATTCAAACCTCATCTTGCATATTTCGGCAAATGTTTACAGTTTCTTGCAAAACCTATTTAAAGGGATAAATACAGATTTAGTGCAAACAGTGTGAAATACGGAGAGTTCTTATAACCAAAATAACGCCGAAAGCTATTGATATTAACGAATTGTGGTGAAATATTTTCTATAAACATTATTTATATCCTTTTTACAACATAATTATTATCTACGTAAAAAAAAATATATTTATCGAAAATATGGGAACATATTTTTTATTACACTATCCCAAGACTATATATATTGACTTACGTCACTTAATTTGATATGAAAACCAAAGAAATTGGATATTTACATATTCTTCTGTGATGAAAACAGTCAAATTACCAAGGAGCAATAATAACTTTTTCACCTAGGAGGTATAGTTCTATGAAGCGATAGCTTTAAGCTTAAACCAAAAACATATAGTTATTTCTTTTTACGAGTATAAAATGTCATATGTGTGACCGAGACATTAGAATGGTATATACCTATTGAAATACTCATGTTGCAATTTCTTCTAAAGAAGAAATTACTGTCAATATTCACGTATTAATCTTTGATTGGTATTGGTATATTATACATGTACATATTTAGAGACAAAATAAGCTTCAATATTTTTATAACAGTGAGTATTCAATATTATTTAGCGGGTCTTAGTCGCGATAATTTATTTATTTCAAGGCATAAATACCTCTGTTATTCTCCTACGTTTCTCCCGGCTTGCAACGGTTGTAAATAAATTATCGCGACTAAGACCCGCTAAATAATATTGAATGATGTAAACAAATCGCGAAAGTTTAAAATCGATTAACAGTAAGTATGTTATTTTCAGTATATCAGTAAGTATGGTACGTACAATTCGGAAAATGGGTCAGACGCGAGTCAGGCCAAACAGAATGTAGTTTCGCAGACGTCCTACCTTACCCAGGATCTTTCAAATTTTTATAGAACATTATGTCAACCTAGTTGTAATGAGAGATGTAAAACTACCTATGTCAAATTTCTGCTCTATAGTACCTACTTACAATTTCTGCACAAAACCGCAGATCGACAGACCACCGGAGATGATGAGACTTAGAGGGCTTTTGCAGCTCCTAAGGAACTCAGTATAGACAACGGACGTCATCAAACGGAGTATCGTCGAATATTATTACATTACAAAATAACTACTCATAGAAATATTATAAAATCATCTTATTTGAGCTTTCTAGGAAAGAGATGATTCTTAACTTAAGGAACCTTTTATTATAACACTAACAGAATCTAAGACCAGTTAAGCTTTTGGATTTGACTCAGTCTGAAACGCTCATGTATGTAGTATAATTATCCACGATATGAAACTTCCTTCTACAATCTCCAATTTGCGGTTCGGCTGTCAAGCGTACCGATTACGGCAAAAAGTTTCCAACTTGCGGAGGCTTGTGTCCAGTAATGCATGGATTTTGACTAAAATGATGATGTAACTAACATAATGCGTAATATACGAAAACAGTACCTAGTTGATTTCGATGTTTATAGCGTAAACCTAATACGTAGGTAGGTACGAACTGTTGGACAAATTATTATCTATCAACTTAAACAATGATTTAAAGTTCAGGTTTAAAAAAATAAATGACGACTGGCTGGCGCCGCGGCAGTGTAAGCGTCTGCTACGCCGAAGGTCGCGGGTTCGATTCCCGCTCAAGGCAAACATTTGTGTGCGTGAACATGGGTGTTTGTTTCAATGTACCTATAATATGTATGTATTTACAAAAAAAAGGTATGCCTATATATTATGTTTATCCATTCCATCTAGTACCCATAGTTCAAGCTTCTGCTTAGTTTGGGACTAGATGGTATTGTGTGAATGTGGTAGAATATTATTATTATAAATTGAAGTATGTCATTGAAAATCCCTCACACCCCGGCCTTTATACCTAGGCTGGCATTTTGAAGGTTTCCAGCACGAAACAAGAAACCGAATTAAATAAAATTAAGTTTTATCTTTACTAGTTGCCTGTCATTTGTGAGATTCGGATGACTTGCAAGTTTTGTATTATTATAATAGTATGCAGTTATGTATTCGTGTAATAATCATGTATTGTTACATTTCAATTCAGTACTGAACGAAAATAATCTTTCTGTCTTCCAAATAAAATAAGTTCTGAAAATTTGCTTCGTAGGTAGTGTACCATACGAAGTAAATTCGTTGTACATACGAAGCAAATTTTCAGAACTTATCTGTCTTAAAAACTTTTGATTTTGCCCTCCTCTTCTCATAATTCGGACCCAATTTAAAAAAATCTTGTTTGAATAAGGTATAAATCCTTCATTCCAGTATATTCAAATTCAAAATCCTTTATTCATTTGGGTCACAATGTGACGCTTATAAACGTCAAAATAATAAATTTATAAAATAATTACTTATACTCAAATTTAAAACATTATTACTGTATGCTTCTACATTTACATTTACTGCCACGTTCGCAAAGTAATAGGTAGAACCATGAGAAAGAACGGGCAATAAAACTCACGGTTACTCTTTTTCATCGACAGGTTTTGCATAATACACAATTTATTTACATTTTGTAAGGTGCTGCAACTGTTACACCTTCTATATCACTTGTATATATTTACTGTACATAATAATACTCAAGCATAATACTTTTGGTTATATATATATATATATATATATATATATATATATATATATATATATATATATATATATATTTACATCCCCATGTTGATATTGCGTCCTACATGGCGGTTTTTACCGATGATGTTGCGTCCGACTGACTTGTTGCGTCCTGTATACGGACGCAAAATTGACCATCTCTCAAATTCAGCCAGGAGCCATCAAAAGATCAGTACAATGCATGGGTGAAATATTGGCATGGACGTAGTTTTGTCACGAGAGTGAATTTCGGCGTATTTTTTAGTTCCGCAGTGCGCCGCGCGAATTTTAGAGGCCGCTACTGAGAGATGTATATTAATAGCGTATATTCATTATTTAGGTTACATACATCATGCCGATAATATTGCTTCCGTAATTCTTATTCAGTATAATAAAAAGTTTTTATCGATTCTTATTACCGATTTAATTGCTTCCAACAAAACGGCGCAAATACGGAGATGGCTAGTGTGAGGGGGCGGAGTTAGCACGCGGGTTGCAACCTGTTAGAGGCCCGCAGCGTAATTTTGTTTACACCGTTTTGACTAGCCAGCCAGGGCGGATGCAAAAACACTTGTGGTTTGAAGTGGAAGTAAAATAACCAGCAACATGAAAAGAAGTGCCAGGTTACTTTCATTTGCAAGTAACTAGTATCATAAAGTTCAATTAAAATGATTAATAGGTAATAGGTAAATGAGTATTTTTAAGTAAATAACTTATTAAGTAAATAACTTGTAATCAAATTGTAAGCTGAGAGTAAATATTAAACATACATACATACATATCGTCACGCCTTTTATCCCCGAAGGGGTAGGCAGAGGTGTATTTCTACACCCACTTTTCGCCAGATATACTTTAGTCCCACGTAATAAGGGTCGAGCCTATTGCCGTACCGGGCACATTTCAAGACTCCGTGCTGCTACTGAGAATTTCGTGACAGAAAAACCCAATAACACTGCCCGACCCAGGAATCGAACCCGGGACCTCCCAATCCCACGCGCACATTTATGCCGCGAGACCAACGAGGCAGTCGTATAGGGTTTGATGTCGAGTTTTCCGTCTCTACGCAAAGATGGTATTTGCATCGTGTTATCCCTTAGTCGCCTCTTACGACACCCACGAGAAGATCACACGGCAAAAAATAAATATTATATTTCTTGAAAATATACCAAGAAATGTAGAGTATGTTTTGTCTACGTAACTCGTACTTCCTTCAATATTTTTTTTTGCTGAATTAGGTAAAGCTATCAACAAAAGCTTTACCTACATATAATTGACAATAATAAACATAACTATCAAACGATGTAACAACATTCATTCTTTAAGTGAAAGGTTGCATTTGAAAGAAAACCTACTTTTTACCTCAAATTTTTTTACGCATATTTTACGGTTTTATTTAGCTTGACCAGTTTATTTGTTTGTTTGAGTCAAATTTACAGCAAAAATATGTCTAGTGTTGTTGATTGACTTGATTGAATCGCGAAAAAAATTGTAATTTTATGATTATGGTCTTAATATTGTACTTAATAACTCGACAAAAATAAAGCTTGATGGTATTACCGATACAATTCCTTTCTTTTTGATGCTTCCTTAGTTGGGCCTCTTGATGGCCCTTGGTTACTTCCCTTGATGCCACCTTGGTTATAGGTCGCGCCACACAAGTTGGCGAATGTTAAATAAGCTACAAGCTGCGCAATATCCAATCAACGCGGAGCTTTATGTGAGGTTCAGTCAGGATTGGATATTGCGCAGCTTGTAGCTAACTTCACATTCACCAACTTGTGTGGCGCGGCCTATACGGCCCTTATTATTTTCTGGTTGCTTCCCTTGATGCCTCACCCTATATCCACTGGTTGTCTTTATATTTTTTTTTACTCGTCTTACCTACCTGTTATGATGATCGTGGAGTGAGTGGGTCAGTTGTCGGTGACTAATTATTTTTCACCAAAGATGACACACAACCGTTTTTTATCGTGTACAAAATTCGAATAGTTCACTCGAGTTGATATATACTACTCAAAACAAAATAAGGGCCACTAGTTTATTTACATTTAAGTGCACTTTAGTAAACTGAATGTGACTGATAAGTAGCATTATATTGATATTACGAACTCTTTGGTGTTTGATCTATTTTATGCTGGAGTGTGTTCCTAATTTGAAAAGTATTGGTCATCATTCCAAGAAAAAAAATTAAATGTTATTCTTAAGTTTTTCTTCGATTGTCTTCCTAACTTGTCTTGGTTATTTTAGGAAAAAAGTTTTACTTTTCAATTTTAATTGATTCATTTATCATCTCGCGTTAATCATGTCACCATTACGAAGGCACATGGATACAATTACGGCAACCAGAGCCATTACTATGATTCAAGAAGGTCGTTCTCATCGTTACGTGGGTTTGCAGTTGGGATTTTCTTGAAGAGCTGTCCATAATGTATGGAATCGCTTCCTAGAAACCGGCAGTGCTGCCAGGAGACCCGGTTGCGTATTTACAAAGCCTATAACCATTAGAGTGAAAGTGCAAACTGAACTGGCTTAGCTTTTGTTTGACAAAAATTTGGCGAAACCCTAGTCTATTCTAGTACAGAAATTAACCGAAATCGCGTAGACTTTGTAGGATAAATTCATTCTAACATTGCAGCAATAAATGCTATTTAATTTTGGTCTAGATTTGGGAACACAATGTGCCTAGTGCCTAGTTTTGGTTGGTTAGGTGCGACTGTATGTAGGTAATTCAAGTAACTAAATAGGTTATGTTAGGTTCTCTTTTGACCCTTAACCCAAAAATAGGAGCCCTGCGAAGCAGGGCTCCGTCAACTTAGTTTATATTATATTATATCAGTAAGTAGACTTTATATTCAATTAAATAGTTTTTCAGTTCAGTTCAAAAGATAACCTAACATAACCTATTTAGTTACTTGAATTACATACAGTCGCACCTAAAAAACCAAAACCATGTTTGAAAATATCTTGACAAAGGCTTATCTATTTGAGTGAATATGAATCATACTGTACTAGGTTTGTACGTGTATTTTCTTTGAAAATATCAAGGCAAGAATCTAATCCATTTGAGTCAATTTTTTTACTGAGATAGATTAGGTATTGTCGTGTAATATGCATAAACAAAAGCTATTCTATTAGAGTCTGACTCGTGACTCAAATAATATAGGCTTTGTTAATACGCGACCCGGTTCAGGTAGAGTTCGTGTAACAACGGCGCACGAGGATCGGTACATCCAACTAAGTGCTCGCCGTGATCGTACAGTTACGGGCCGTAAGTTACAACAGCGCCTACGGCTGACAACGGGTACCCGTGTCAGTGATCAAACTATACGTAATCGATTGCACGAAGACCAGCAAGTGTCAAGACGACGAGTTGTTCTAATTCCTCTGACCAGGGTTCAACGTGCAAACCGTTTAAGATTCTCCCGTCAGTATTTATACTGGGGGATTAATCAGTGGGGCAAGGTGCTTTTTACAGACGAATGCAAAGTAAAATTTTTCTATGATGATCGGCGTGTTAGGGTGTGGAGACCACGCGGCGAGTGGTTTACGGAGTCCTGCATCCACGAAGTTGACCGTTTTGGTGGTCCCAACATAATGGTTTGGGATGGGATTAGTTTACACGGTAAAACCGAGCTCCATTTTACCATTTTAAATGCGGGTACCGTAACTGCAGAACGTTACATCGAGGATATCATCAGGCCTCAAATGATCCCATTTGCACAGCGAGTGGGGCCTGGATTCATCCTGAAGCAAGACAATACCCGTGCACACACAGCTCGATCGACCCAAACTGTCCTAGAAGGGTCTCATATTGAGGTATTACCATGGCCAGCTAACAGTCCGGATTTAATTCCAATCGAGCAATTGTGGGACCAATTGAAACGAAGGGTTAGAGTGAATGAGCAAGGAGTCTACAATCAACAGCAGCTGATTGACGCTTTAAAACGTACCTGGGAAGAGATTCCAGATGAAAAAGTGAGGAATTTGATTCAAAGTATGCACACAAGGCTTCTGGAGTGTATTGCTAAGAGAGGAGGACATACTCGTTACTAAAAAGAAGAAACAAAAGTGACAAGAACAGTATTTTGTATTTTTTCGGTGACTTCTTTTGTTCATGTTTTTCATTCAATATGACCAATTTCGTTATGGACTTAAAAAGCAATTCCTGATCATTATTTTAAACAATTGTTAGCCTAATTTATAAACAATAACATTATTTTGTAATTACATAAGTTAAACAATTGTCTTTATTGTTTTCATGGTACAGCAAAGAATCTTAGTGGCCCTTATTTTATTTTGAGTAGTATGTATATATATTTTTTTTAATTATTCTTAATTTTTCAAAAACAGCTCAGCTGATTTCGATAAAATTTGAAAGGGACCAACATTGAAGTATGACCTATGAAAAAGAGAACCATTGAAAACGGTTTCTTATTGGCGGAGTAATCCGCGAAATAAATATACAAAAAAACATACAATCGAATTGATAACCTCCTTCTTCAAGTGGATTATAAATCAAATAACTTTGACTTGCAATATGATTCTTAAACTACTAGTACGATTTAAATGAAATTTGGAAATGAACCTCGTCATACGATATTTTCTTAGTTAGGTATTAAACATTCAGACGTCTAGGTTATCCATATGGGCTAAATTGCACCTGGAACCCGACATCCTAAGATCGGAGATAGTAACGGCCATTGGATCGTTAAAAACTAACAAAGCGCCAGGTCTGGATCAAATTACAGCTAAAGTGTTGAAGGCTCTGGGTGAAAGAGGTGTTGACACACTGCACAACATCTGCAACCACGTATAGTGGAACGGTAAGTGGCCCAAGGCCCATAAAAAAGGTTCGAGCAAAAAATGTGACAATTATCGCACACTCGCTTTAATTTGTCACGCAAGCAAAGTCCTGTTAGACATCATAAACAACCGGGTCCGGTATTATCTTGACTGGCAGATCCCGCAAGAACAGGCCGGTTTTGTCAAGGGAAAAGGCACGCGTGTACAAATATTAAACGTCAGGCAAATTATATAGCCCAGAGATCTAGATGCTTTCCTAATGATCATTTCCAAATGAGGTACAAAGGTTAACTTTTTTGTCTAACAAAACGCCTAAATCTCTAACACAATCACATTCATTTAATTCTACGCCGTTGATCGAGTTTTTTGATGTTATATGGTCAATCTCACGAGTAAACTTTATAAACTGACATTTATTTGGATTCAATAGGGTAGTTTTCAGGGTCAAAATAATTACACTTTATTTAGTCCGTATTTTAGATTAGAAAAAAAATATTGGATACGTATTATTTTTTCGATTAAATAAAAAATAACAAAGATATAGCCCATTAAAGTTACGTGTGACGTCATCTAGTGCGAAAAAATGCAGCACGGCCTGACGTTATACGTAACTTTAATGAGCTATATCTTGGTCATTTTTGGTTTAATTTACAAATAAAAAAATACGTATCGCTTATTTTTGAATAATCTAAAGGACGGAATTATAAAAACAATTTTGTCAACTAGCCTATTGCATACCATTATTTGTTATGACACCATATAGACCAGACCAGATCTTTCTGAAGAAGTAGGGCCTCATTAAGTGACTCTACAGGCTTAAATTATCCACTTGTAGATTGGTCCACCAAATCCGTACATACATAATTTTTCTATGGAGGGTCTTATCAGAACTGGGTGTACCTCATCACTTGATTGCACTTCTGCAATCTTTATATCACAAGAACCAAAGTGTGGTGAGGATAGACAGTACGAAATCTAAACCATTCCGTTTTGAAAAAGGAATTTGACATGGCTGCGTCCTTTCAGCCATCCTAATCAATATAAACGGTGAATATATAGTGAGGCGTACTTCCGATAACTGGGAGGGAGGCATTACCGTTGGTGGACGCAAAATCTGTAATTTGCATTATGCAGACGACACCGCCTTGCTAGCGTCATATGACGCCAAGATGATCACCGAACTGGATAGGATGGAGCGCATCAGCAGTGAACTAGGTCTCTCTATAAACAGGTTCAAAACGAAGATCATGGTCATAGATCGCACAGGCAAGCTTGAGCCCACTGGGTCACTCAATTTAGAGACGGTTAACAGCTTTATATACCTGGGTTCAAGCATTAGTAATAATGGTTCTTGTGAATCTGAGGTGCGAAGAAGGATCGGGATGGCAAAAGGAGCCATGGCACTGCTGTCAAAGATATGTCAAGAATATCTCTCTGAAAACCGAGATCAATCTTGTATGCACTCTGGTGTTCTCCATATTCTTGTATGGCGCAGACACATGGTACTTGAAGAAAGATGACCGTGATCGCACTGATGCTTTCAAGATGTGGTGCTGGAGGAAGATGCCGGACATCCTAGACGACCCGGTGGCGTAGCGGGAGTGTAAACGACTGCCACGCCGAAGGTTGCGGGTTCGATTCCCGCTCAAGTCAAACATTTGTGTGCATGAACATGGATGTTTGTCTTGGTCTGGGTGTTTCTATGTATAATATGTATGTATTTACAAAAAAAAAGTATATAAGTATGTTTATCCATTGTCTAGTACCCATAGTACAAGCTTATGCTTAGTTTGGGACTAGATGGTGTTGTGTGAATGTATATAATAATATTATTATTATTATTATATCCCCTGGACAGCACACCGCACGAACGTATCGATCATACAGGAGCTCAAGATCCAGACGAGGCTTTCCACCATCTGCCTGCGCAGAGTTCTAAAGTACTTCAGGCACATTGCGAGGAAAGACAGTGATAACTTGGAAAAGTTAATAATCACTGGCAAAGTGGAAGTAAAAAGACCGAGAGGCAGAAGCCCGATACGTTGGATCGACCAGATACGCACGACTCTTAACACCACGGTATCGCGTACCGTGGTGTTAAGAGTCGTGCGGATCGCTTTCCACTCAGCAGCAGATAGGAAAAGATGGCAGGAAGTGGTCCGCAATAGACTGTTACCACGAGGTGGTCACAACCCTCAGCATTGAGGAAACTGACGCGAGAAGAAGGTTATCCAATCTCGAGTAAATAGGTAGGCAGGTATCTTCTGCGTTAGTGTGCTACAACCTCGACAACATATTTGCTTAACATCAGGCAGTACGTAGTACATCGATATGGTTAGAACAAAAATGCCAACTCAATTATGACTGTAATAAGCTTTTTTTATCCTGGATAACGCTCGTATTTAATCAGGGTGCACGGCATTGAACCCAAAAGAGTCGAGCAAAAAAGCTCAGTCGTTAGTTTTGGGTCATTCTTCAAGGCCTCGATTTTGGTGGTCACACGGCAGTATGTCAATAGTTATTGAAGTTATGGTTTTAAACTATTTTTTATATGTTTCTTTATGTAATACGGCAACCAAAAAAACAGTTTTACTGATATCGTAAACAACAATAAATAGCCGATATCTAAATCCAAAGACTGAAAACGGGGACAATATTGCTGTTCTCCGCATTTCACACTCATTGTGTAATTCAAACAATCGTGTATAATTTTCTATTCCCTTTACGAATTGCTATGTATTATACCTTAAAATATGTGTCCCGGGTAGAAGTTTTCAAAATAAATATGGACTTACATAAATGTTATAATATTTAAGAAATTTCATATAAAATGTATCGGTCACACGATTTTGGCACTCGTGTGAACGCGTGATTCAACCCTCAATAATTCGACTATTGAATGACTTTCGGCATCTTATTTGTATTCACGCGCATCACCAGTCAGCAAGCGACGGCCGAGGGAACCACACATGATTCTCGATGGCACATACGCGACAGTAGGGTTACGTAATTATTTCGTCAATTTTTTTTTACCTACGTAGGTAAGATTCGTGGCTACTAAGTTTTAATGATTCATAGGATTCTCAACAGTTCTTATTTATTGTAATAATAGTCTGAATAGGTAAGATTGCCATAAGAGTTCTTGAATTACGATAATGTTTTACTGTAAATAGTTATTTAGGAATTACAAAAATTTCATCAGATTTGTGGCATCAGATTCGTGTTCCCAGTACCATGAATCTGACTCATTGAACCACGAATCTGATTAGCAGCTTTTTAATACCGTGTAATTTCATTTTAATCGTTATTTTACGGTTTAAAACTACTTAAAGCCATTTAATAAGCATTTTTGTGATATTTTTTTTAACTTACCGCCGTAAATGAAAACGATATTGGAGGAGGTGGATTGTATTATTTGATTTCTTGTTGTCTTGGTGACCTTTTAGTTAATACTTTGTTTAAACGGAACATATAGACGACGCAGGCTGTTTTTATATCTATAACTCATTATGCATTATGTGACATGTATTATACTTATCAATAAAACTATCTTTATTACAGATCAATCAACATCTAGTCAAACATACCGCGACGTAGCCAAGAGGAGAAACTAGATCTTTCTTTGGCCATCCATCCAGTTATAATCCAACTAAATTCAAAATTAAACATCTGGTACCTAAATGATGAAACCCTAGGCGGTGACGTAGAGTCTGTGTACCAAGATCTAGGACTTCTGAAATCAAATTTTTTATCCATAGGCTTAGAACTGAATACAAACAAATGCGAAATTTTTATTAATGACAATTTAGATAAATCCTCTATTCTTTCAAAATTTCAATATTTGGCTCCCAATATCACTCAAGTTGAAAAAAGTCCTCTTCGCCTCCTGGGGTCCCCAATTTTAGACGATGGTTTTGATTCCTTTATACAGCAAAAAATTCAAAATGTTAGTGAAATTTTTGACAGGCTACTCAAAATTAATATACCTACATTCGGCTTTCACTATTATTCGATATTGTCTTTTTGTCCGAACGACCCGGTGTGGCTACAGGCGTCCTTACCTGTGCGCTTGGGCGGCCTCGGCGTTCGCAAAATTACCGACGTAAGCCTGCCAGCGTTCTTGTCATCGGTCCACAGCACTGCAAAATTGACTAGGAAAATGTTAGCTCCCACACTGGTTGATTCTGAGGTGCCGTTTAAGACCGATGCCTTGAACGCTTGGAGAAATGCTTGTCCAGGAACTGAGTTACCCCGAAACTTATCCTGCCAGAGGCAATGGGATGGGCCGCTTTGCATCATGGTACGAGAAAACCTTCTCAATACATCGTCCAAAACTGCAGAGCGTGCTCGCCTGCTGGCTGTGGGAGAATGAGAATCGGGCCTCTGGCTCCAGGCACTGTAGGTACCTCCAATATAGGTACCGTGTTAGACGATACGACCTTTCGCTTCGCTACTTGCCTCCGTTTAGGTGCGTCATGTGTCTCTCCGCATCGTTGTCACTGTGGAGAGGCTGTCGATAGCCTTGGTCACCATGGCCTGTCATGCAGCAGGAGCGCGGGTCGTATTTCACGACACTCCAACCTCAATGACATACTGCGCCGTGCTCTTGCCACAGCTGGCGTTCCAGCCCAACTTGAACCTCAAGGCTTGGCACGCGACGATGGCAAAAGACCAGACGGAATGTCGTTACTGCCGTGGAAGCTGGTTAGGCCTTTGGTATGGGACGAAACATGTATCGATACCCTTGCGCCATCTCATCTTCCCAGCACAGCAGGTTATCCGGGCGTTGCTGCTGCTACAGCGGAGACCCTCAAACGGCGCAAATATGTAAATCTAATAGGAGATTATGTATTTGAGCCGTTTGGGGTCGAAACATTGCGGCCATGGGGTCCAAGTGCGCGATCACTTTTTAGAGATTTCGCAAAGAGACTCATAGACGCCTCGCGTGACCAGAGGGCTGGCACGTATTTGGCTCAAAAAATAAGTATAGCCATACAACGAGGCAATGCTGCCAGTCTTCTGGGCAGGCTTCCAATTGACTGCGATGAGTTTAATGACGCCTTCTAAATTTAAATTTTTAATTTTTTGATTTTTCACTTGTAACTATATATTAATTAGTTCTTTTTAATTATTTTAAGACTTAATCTAATTATATTTAAATAATTATTTAATATACTGTTAAACGAGCTTATAAGCTGTTGATTTTAACATAAAATTTTATCATGTCAGATTCGTGGTTTGCTACGTCAGATTCGTGGCACCAACATTTTTAAAAGTGAATATTTTCTTTATTTGTCGATCAATTTTGGTGTAATTACATCATTTGGTTTGTATTATTTTGAAGTTTGATAAACAGAAGCCAATTTTGTAAAAATATGAAATAATAAAAATGCCACGAATTTGATGCGAAGAATCTTGCGCGAAGAATGACCCTTTTACTTTTACCGAAGCCATTCAGGCCATTTTCAAGTCTCTGTAACTTCGTTCTGGATAAAGCTAGACATCTGAACATTTCATTATCAAGAGAAAATCTTTATAATAATAGTAGATTGTATGACAAGGGAGCAAAATGGTATTTTTACGGCGAGGGCGCTACTTTGAACCACGAGCGAAGCGAAGGATTCTAACGTAGAATCCTGAGTGCAGCGAGGGGTTCAAAATACATTACCCGAGGAAAAAAATATTTGCTCTCGAGTCACATACTCTACTTTCCATCCCCTTTCTATGAGAAAATAAATAAGAGACGGTGTTATGTAATTAATGAATATATTTAATAAAATAAGACGTGTGAATATAAGTTAAAACAATTACAAATTTATATTTTCCTCTTTCACAACTCGACGTAGAACTCATTATTTTTGCAAAATTCAATAAAGTATGTACCTACTGATTACGAGAACAGAGTCGTAATTCGCGCGCTGTTTTTTTGTTAGCGTGGGTCACGCCCGTGCAGCCAACACGTACCAGCCAGTTATTTACACAATTTACGTTCGATTTCTATGAATGATATACGTTCCAAATTCAAATCACTTTTCCGCCCGCTAAAAAGTGCTTAACAGAAAAGAGCTATTTTGCTCCAACTAAAAGAGGAACAAAGCGACACTTTTCGAATAGAAGGGATAAAAAATATATTACAGAGTTTCATCCAAATCGAACTAGTACTTTAAAATTATTGATTGTCACACTCACTCAACGGTCTTCATAAAATTCTAAGGTATTTCTAGCAGACATAGGTACAAGCTTGTAATTTTGATGATCATTATCATTAAGCCTAAAAAAATAAAAAAATCCTTAAACCTTTAGGAAAAATTCAAACAAATGTACCTTTTTAATTTTGGTCTACTTTTCATATTTTAGAATCTACACAAATAAGTTTGTGAACCTTTGTAGTACGTGGATTAGGTATTAATTACTCCACCAAGATAACTTTGCGGTTTAGAATTCGGAATTCAGTTTATGTCCCTACTAGATTCAAATATTTTTGGCTATCTAGAAGTACTCGTAGGGTAGGATCAGGGTAGGGAACGGGCAGGCACCGGGAAGGGACCGGCGAGAAGCACGGGTGGAGGTGCATAAGTCGCGGCCCGGGTGGAGGGCATAGGTTGGGGTTCACAGGTGAGGACACGGGTGGGGGTTTACGGGTGAGGACAAGGGTGGGGTTCACTGGTGAGGGCACGGGGGGGGTTCACGGGTGGAGTACATAAGTGGGGATGCAGGTGCGAACTCATTTGTTCACGGGTGTAGGCACGGGTAGGGGTTCACGGATAAGGGCAAGGGTAGGGGTTCACGGATGAGGCCAAGGGGGGGGTACACAGGTGAGGCCATGGGTGGTGGTTCACTGGTGAGGGCATGGGTTGGGGTTTACGGGTGAGGGCACGGGTGGGGGTTCACGGGTGTGGTCACTGCCAACAGTGTAGTAAGCTCCATCCGTACCCCATCCGCGCCCCCAAGGGCACGGATGGGGTACGGATGGAGCTTCACGGATGGTGGTCACGGTGGGTGCAGGTTACAATAATACCCCATGAGGAGAGATGTTCCATAAAGACCATCACTAGCAAAAAGAAGTTAGATTTCAACAAAAACATTACATGTAAAAAGAACAACAACTTGAGCAACAGTTCTTCAGTATATAGTTGTGAGATCAAATATGGCAACTAATGGTAGGTACCATTCGAAACGGTCATGACGGCTGGAACTCGAGAGGTTAGGGTATCGATAAATATATCAGTTTAGGAGGAAGCAGCATTCTCAACACAATATATGGACTATATACAGAAAAAATATTCGGTATCAATATAACCTCTAATGTAGTAGGAAGTCATTTAATTAATGGAATGCTTATATTAAATACAGGAAAATATACGGATCCGATATAAACTTAAATTTAGATGGATGTAGGATAATCTGTAATACACATAGAACATATTCAGAAATATACAGTGCGTCACATTATTTCCATCATGAACGGACGCCAGAAACCAGCGAGAATTATTTGAAATTGAATATCTTCATTTCGTGTTTAATCAAAATTTCTTGTTGATAATTGAATTTACATGACTAAAGTGTACCTATATTCGCACAAATAACAATTGAAATCTCATTGACAGTGGTGGACGCCACAAGGTACGACTTTGAAATGACGCAAGAAGTCTTCCGCGAGTTAAATGTATATATATATATATATATATATATATATATATATATATATATATATATAACCAAAAGTATTATGCTTGAGTATTATTATGTACAGTAAATATATACAAGTGATATAGAAGGTGTAACAGTTGCAGCACCTTACAAAATGTAAATAAATTGTGTATTATGCAAAACCTGTCGATGAAAAAGAGTAACCGTGAGTTTTATTGCCCGTTCTTTCTCATGGTTCTACCTATTACTTTGCGAACGTGGCAGTAAATGTAAATGTAGAAGCATACAGTAATAATGTTTTAAATTTGAGTATAAGTAATTATTTTATAAATTTATTATTTTGACGTTTATAAGCGTCACATTGTGACCCAAATGAATAAAGGATTTTGAATTTGAATATACTGGAATGAAGGATTTATACCTTATTCAAACAAGATTTTGTTAAATTGGGTCCGAATTATGAGAAGAGGAGGGCAAAATCATATATATATATATATAGGTTATATGTATATTTTCCTGTGACGCAAAATCCAGCTAACTTGTCGTCTTTCTTGTTTTGTCAAATCGTAAAAGGGAAATGCAATATATTTTTACACCGTACAGCAATTTATTTTACTATAAATTCGTTTGCTTCTGTTTTAAAACCTTGAACGTCTACAGTGGCATTCATGATAATCTGCGCACAATGTTGCTCAGAGGTTTGTATTCCACAAGGCGATCGTTTATAATCAAACAATATGCAGCAGTGTTATCTGGTAGTGATGCTGAACACTCAATTTCTAATCGAACATCCACAGGACCAGTCTTTAGATTATCGTTTTGCCTTGAACAGTCTAAAATAAACAGAGGAGCCTTCTCTTTAAAGTCCTTTACATTGAACAAGAGGTCTACTGGACAGTTGTAATACGACTGGCGAAATTTCGCATAAATCTCGTATAATATACTGTATTTAATCTCAAAAAACTTTAAGGTTAAAGATTCATAAGGATAATATTGAGAATGTAAAAAAAGGATTACGTTTGTCAAGTGACAAACGTAATCCTTTTTTTACAATGATCGAATATTAAATATTCGATCATTGTGAAGTCACAATGATCGAATATTCAATATTCGATCATTGTGAAGTGACAAACGTAACCCTTTTTTTACATTCTTTAACTATTTTTCCATTTATTATTTTTTCTATTAGTTTGTAAGCAGAAAATGACATACTGAGGCTTTTCTAATTGAGAAGCAGTCTGTACTGACCAAGAATGCTTTGTGATTTTACGTAGTAGAGGATACTCATATAAATCCCAATTTCTAAAGGCCATCTGAATAGGTTTATCTATTTCTAAGTGCTTTAAAAGTATTAAACGTTCTCGATCTGAAACTTTTATATGTGGTACTCTCCACTGAATTCTTTGTATATCTATTTGAAGCTGAACGTCTTCATCAGTAAGAATAATACTATTTAAGTTAGAATTACTCCTATTCAAAATAAGTTCGTGTTTACTATTTATCACAATTTTATTGTAATCCTCGGCACACCCTAAAATCTTATTTAAGGGCACCCAACGCTAAAATGCCCATCACTTTGGAATCCGTTTAAAATCCAACCCCATAATGCAGAAACTTTACTCTCTGCTTCATTAAATGAGATGTATGACTTTAATGTTGATGTTATTCCAGAATTTTTTATACGATCTATTTTAATTCCATTAATTTCGTACCTAATGTCTTCGAACAAGTTCATAACAGGGTTATTAGTAAACGTAACAGCTTTCTTGATCGGATGCCTATCCTAACCGAACAGCTTTGCCTGACCTTCGATGTAGATTGAACTGGCTGATGGTACCACGTATATATCTTGCTGGTGTATGGAGATTCTGATTACATAGTTTTCTCTAAAACTGTTATTGTAGGGATTGTATGAATGGATTTCATAACTTTCGATTGAACTATCAAAGTGTGGTAAATCTGTAATCTGTAGTATACTCATACTTTAAACCCTACAGCTTTAAGAAAGTCTTTATTTGATTTAGTCAATTTCTTCACGTTTTTCTTACGTCTGTGAACCTTAATGATCGTTGACGGAATAGGACGTTTTATTTTCACTGAAGGGTTTTTATAATATAATATCATTTTGTTTTTCTTAACTGAAGACGTAATTGAATATGTTCCTCACCAAAGTCAATAGAGTAACCAAACTGATCTACAATCCTAACAGATATGGATGAAATTATATTTTTGTTCACTGGAAAGTAAATAACTTTCTGAGGTATTTCTGAGTAGCCGTGACTTGGAGCAGTATCAGATATAAATTCATGAATAAAATGATTTGGTAATCCGTTGCAGTATGAACCTTGCACAAGATCACATTCAATTCTGATAACAGCTGTTAAACTGCTGTTATTAACGGGCACATTCAGTCTTGTTTTTAACACTGAAAAATATAGTAAACCGCACTCGTACTGATCAGATAAATGAAGAGGTGGTTGAAAATACGATATCAGTTCCGATTTATTTCCAGAGATGTTAACCCATGTTTACTCATTTCATGATTATACCAAAACTTCTTTAACAAATTTAAACATAAATGTCCACAATTGAAGGGTTGATCACGTTGTATATTTTCATAATTATATTGAATGTTAGAACCTGCATATTTTATAAATTCCTTCGGAGGTTTAAGATTTCCATAACTGTCAAAATACTCAACATAATCATTATATTTGCATAGGCTACCCAATGAGAACCAGAGTTTTTAGAACTATCTAAATTTATAACTCCGCATTCTTTTCTAAAATGGTATGTCTTATCCGAAAAATCCAACCTCTTATCAACCAGATAAAAGCGGGGTTAGGTAGGGCCAGATAAAAAAGGTGTTGAAAGACGACACATACTTGTTCAAATGGTGTGACCCGGATCAACTACCTGTTATGTTAGTTCGCTCAAAACTCAATCAGGTGTGTAATTATTATAACAAATTATTGAAATTTATTTTTTAAATATTCATAAGGCGATCATGCCATCGAGTCGAAGAGTAGGGCTAAAATAAATAAATGAAAATATCGACGATAATAATTATGAACAATAAAATATTTTTTTACATGTTGTAATACTCTTTTAAGATTTTTATAATATTAAAATAACATTTTTACTTTATTTAACATGGCTATGGACGTAATAATTTTTATTTTATTGGATATCTTAAAAGATCGCAATCGGCTAAGCTCTCGCGCTCGTGCCTACAGCGGATTTTCAAAGTGTCTGACAAGATGTTAAAACCATTGAAACTGTCCGGCTGTAAGGCTAACATATTTTTATAGGGCTACAAGTAACATATATAAAATTTAGCTTTTATACTATAACGAGTTTTAGGAACCATTTTATCCACCCTTACTACCTGTTAATTGCCAAAGTAACCACAGCCCAAACTCTATAATCGGTGGTCGTTCTTACCTTTGTAGGGGGCATGCTCAGGCAAACTTTCAGCTTTTATAAAATAACGAAGGCCTGGCAGTCGTGGGCTCTTGCTCTATAACATAAACCTTACACTCGGCGAGAGGGGGCACTTACAATCACATTAAAGAATCCTGTAAACCCATCCAATTCTTACAGGCTTGGTTACACGTTATCATTGCCGCAAACCCATCCAATTCTTACGACAACGATAACATACACAAATTTAACTCTGCGAACCCATCCAATTCTCGCAAAATTAAATGCAATGCTTGCTTACCCATCCAGTTCTAGCAAGATTGACATTCACCGACATGCAGTTCCTGCTTACCCATCCAATTCTAGCAGGAACTGCTACACCGCTTATAAAAACTTACAATCCTGGTCAACCCATCCAATTCTGACCAATAAATTTTATAAAACACCGCTTATAAAAGCTTACAATCCTGGTCAACCCATCCAATTCTGACCATTACATTTTATAAAACACCGCTTATAAAAGCTTACAATCCTGGTCAACCCATCCAATTCTGACCAATACATTTTATAAAACACCGCTTATAAAAGCTTACAATCCTGGTCAACCCATCCAATTCTGCCCAATACATTTTATAAAACACCGCTTATAAAAGCTTACAATCCTGGTCATCCCATCCAATTCTGACCAACACATTTTATAAAACACCGCTTTTAAGAGCTTACAATCCTGGTCAGCCTATCCAATTCTGACCAATACAATTTATAAACAGCTTATAAAAGCTTACAATCCTGGTCAACCCATCCAATTCTGACTAATACATTTTATAAAACACCGCTTATAATAAGTTAGAATTCTGGTCAACCCATCCAATTCTGACCAGAATTTTAACATAAATAATGCAATACTTGCTAACCCATCCAAATCTAGCAAGATTGACATTCACCGACATGCAGTTGCTGCTAACCCATCCAATTCTAGCAGAAACTGCTACACCGCTTATATTAGCTTAGACATGTTATAAATGCAATGCTTGCTAACCCATCCAATTCTAGCAAGATTGACATTTACCAACATGCAGTTCCTGCTAACCCATCCAATTCTAGCAGGAACTGCTACACCGCTTCACCGCTTCACCGCTTCACCGCGTATATATAGACATGTTATAAATGCAATGCTTGCTAACCCATCCAATTCTAGCAAGATTGACATTTACCAACATGCAGTTCCTGCTAACCCATCCAATTCTAGCAGGAACTGCTACACCGCTTCACCGCTTATAATAGCTTACATTTCTGGTCAACCCATCCAATTCCGGCCAGAATTTTCACATAACAAAATAGACATTTTATAAATGCAATGCGTGCTAACTCATCCAATTCTAGCAAGATTGACATTTACCAACATGCAGTTCCTGCTAACCCATCCAATTCTAGCAGGAACTGCTACACCGCTTCACCGCTTCACCGCTTCACCGCTTATATATAGACATGTTATAAATGCAATGCTTGCTAACGCATCCAATTCTAGCAAGATTGCCATTTACCAACATGCAGTTCCTGCTAACCCATCCAATTCTAGCAGGAACTGCTACACCGCTTCACCGCTTATAATAGCTTACATTTCTGGTCAACCCATCCAATTCCGGCCAAAATTTTCACAAAACAAAATAGACATTTTATAAATGCAATGCTTGCTAACCCATCCAATTCTAGCAAGATTGACATTTACCAAATTGCAGTTGCTGCTAACCCATCCAATTCTAGCAGCAACTGCTACATAGTAATATGCTTATAATAATAGCTTACAATTCTGGTCAACCCATCCAATTCTGGCCAGAATTTTCACATAACAAAATAGACATTTAATAAATAAAATCATGGCTACATTAATAATTGTATCGTAACTCAACCAATACGGTTTTACAACCAACAGTGCAATATATCAGCTCATACAATAATTAGCGAAACATGTGTAAAGCACCACTATTACTAACCATTCAATTTTTAGCACAAGCTAACAACAAATTATTATCATAGCGACATAATATACACAAGGAATTAATATAAATTAGAATGATAGGCTGTTTTATCACTGCTACAAAAATAAGCCGATAACAATACAGCTCTGGACTGTACCATTAATACCTAGGTACATATTATTTTAAATTAATAATTTTGGGGGGGGGTGAAGTTACTCGCGTCAGTAGGAACTACCATCTTTTTCTAGACCCACCCTACATGTGCCCCTAAAAAAATAACTGTTATCCGGTCAAATGGGCTATCAGCTATACATTCACCCCAAAGGACAATAAAAGCTACCGCTTAGTCATTAAAAACCTCCACCGTAGCCAACAACCACCAAAGATTGTGAACTACAACAGAGATGCAAGTATGGTAGCCGCCGAGACCGTAACGCAGTCAAAATCTACACCAGGTTCTGATAACACCACTGATATTACTGGCAATCAACGAAATCTGACTCTTGAAAGCATACTCATAAAACAAAGTGTGACGATCGATCTCCTAATTCAACAAATGTGCTCCATGTTGGACCTTATCATAACTCTCATTACAAAACAACAAATTACTTCTCTAAACCTTGCAACGTGGAACATCAATGGCCTTGCACCTAAACCTCATGAACTTGAAGCATTCCTCCACTCCAACAAACTTGGTGCATGCCTTATATCCGAAGCACATACAACCAATCGAAGCCGAATCTGCATCACCGGATATAGCGTGTACTTTACCTGCCACCCGGATGGCGGAGCTCCTGCTGGTTCTGCGATTGTTATTAAAAATAGCATAAAACACTGCCTACTGCAGCCATACGCGACTATTCACCTACAAGCTACCACAGTGCGCATAGAAGACGGCTATGGTAGTAACCGTTACAAGAGGTGGAAAACTAAAAAAGAGCGTCGATTCCAATCGATTTATACCATTATCTACTGGTGAACCGACATACTGGCCCACAGATGGCAACAAGATACCAGATTTGTTGGACTTTTATATCACCAAAAATATTCAACCCCTTTACGTTCACATAGTATCAAGCCTCGACGTCTCCTCGCACCATAGTCTAGTGATGCTGATGATAAGCACAACAATCATTTACCGTGTACCCTATAATGAGAACCTGTACAATGCAAAAACGGACTGGGGTAATTTTCGTGAATTTCTGGAATCCAATATAATTATTAAACTTCCACTGAAAAATCCCGAAAACATTGACCACGCGTACCCATACATCACCAACAAGTACAGGTACAAGTACAAGATACAAGTAGCGGCTTGGAAAAACACTCCCACTCTAGAAACACCCAATCGTAGAAAACTAATTCCAGTTGATATCCGCAGCAAGATATCTGAAAAGCGCAGACTTCGCAGAGTGTGGCATCGCAATAGAGAAGACAAAACATGACTCAACCGGGTGACTTTCACTGAACTAAAGGCTGCTCTAGCACAGGTTGCAAATGCATAGAGTCTACCAAAAGATAAGACAAAGTCTCGAAAATAAGGAGTACTGCTCAGCAGCATTTCTCGATGTCCAACAGGCTTTCGATCGGGTTTGGAACAAAAGCCTATTATGCAAAATAAAGAGGACCCTGCCCCACACGTTCTACCTTCTTTTGACATCATATTTAAAAGATAGAACCCTCCAAGTCAAGCAACGCGGCTCCAGATCCCCTCCGCACACTTGCGACGCAGGAACGCCTCAAGGCTCGGCCCTTGGCCCAGATATGTATAACATATTTACTCACGACCTACCGCAAGCCCCCAAACGTAATTATTGCGACGCCTGCGGATGACGCTGCATTTCTGACATCTAGTAGTGACCCAGACGAAGCCAGGGGACCCTTACAAATCCAACCAGACCAAACCTATAGCTGGTTGCAAAAATGGCGAATTAGAGACAGAGACATCACTTTTACGCCGCGAAAGAAACTATGCCCAACAGCAAATCCCGGTCAAGTACCGCTACATCGATCTACATGTGTGAAGCCCCCGGGCCTCCACTTGGATCAACGTATGACCTGGAAGGAGCATGAAAAACATTAACGGAACGAAGTCAACTATCGTTTTAAAAACCTATTGTGGTTACTCGGTAAACAATCCGCTGGGTCCCTGAGTAACAAACCCAGAGTCTACAGCTCAGTTATAAAACCCATATGGACTTATGGATTCCAACTGTGGTCCTCAGCCTGCAAATCAAACATCCAATGCCTCCAGAGCCCAAAATAACATCCTCTGGACTACAAGTGGCGCCGCCCGGCCCACTCGCAACTCTGAGATCCATAAGTACTTGGAGACGAAAACTTCTGGAGGGGTCATGAGGCAGCTCTTTGTCGTCCCGTTAAAGACGGCATCGCTGCTCACCTCGGCCGTCCTTTCGAAAAGACCGCATCTCATCCTGTCTCAATGATGTCGGTCTATGCGACGATAACGGCATCGTCATCAAGTCAGAGAAAACCAAACTGCTAATAACACACTATACATATTTGCGACCATCAGTAGAACCAGTATTGTACACACACATCCATTCAAGCTTTCATAATTTATCAAACCGTCAATGTAAACCTATTGAAAAAGTAAACTGTTTTAAATACTTAGGCATGAAAATAGATGAACATTTTTCATGGTCCCATCATTTAGATTACCTTTGTGACAAACAGAGTATTACTGGGAAAATTCTATCATTTAAGCTTTAAAGTACCTAAAGGAACATTGAAATCCTTATATAAGTCACTCTAGGAGTCCATTCTCGGTTATGCTTCAGATTGCCATGGTCTTACATTCAAAACATATATAAATAAATTTGAATCAATCCAAACAAAGTTTCTTAAAATTCTTGTCAATAATAAAACTAGAAATCAGCATAAAAATGTCTACACAAAATTATTTTAAATTTGTAAAATACTACCAATTTCCCTAAAACATAAGTCAAAGTCAAAATCCTTTATTCATTTAAATCACAAAGTGACTTATGAACGTCAATTTAAAAAAATAATTACTTAAAGCTTCTAAATTTACTGCATTTACATTTACTGCCACGTTCGCAAAGCAAGGGCGTAGAAACATGAGAAAGAACGGGTAATAAAACTCAAGGTCACTCTTTTCCATCGCCAGGTTTTGCATAATACATAAAAATTTTGTAAGGTGCTGCAATTGTTACACCTTCTATGTCATTTGTATATCTTTACTCTACTTAATACTCAAGCATAATGTAGTAAAATTTTGATGTTCATTTACGGCCATTTTCAATATTCGAACTGTAGATAGATCTGTAGATTTTACATTAATGTTTGACATATTTTGTATGGAGCTTATGTCAAAAACTGTCAAAAACGAATCTAAAATCTACAGATCTATCTATATTTCGAATATTGAATTCCGTAGTTAATTAGCCTCCTGAAAATAGACATGGTGAAACAGGAGCATCCACTTACATTAAGTACCTAATAATGCAGGCAATCCGCGCAAATGTTCAGAACCATGATAGAAATGATACAGTTTAATATTAAAAATGTAATACCAGCCCGTAAGACCGACATCGACCAGTCATCGCAAGTAGCACCCGTTCACGAGTATGACGCATGGGCCAGCCATCATCCCTCTCGCCATATCAGAGGGACAGGGATGACCCGACACACGACGCCACCACAAGAAATGACATTTTAGTGAGCATGACGACAACGGTACACGAACCGGCAGTAAATAACAATCTATTGGTATACTGACCATGAACACGAATTACCTGCATTTTCCAGATCGTTAATATTATCATAAATATGTGGAACGCGTGCAAAATAAATACTTATTGGTAAACAACCATGGCAGTCTTGAGCATAACTTGGAACATGTTACAAATAATCATAACACCCGATCGATGGCCTCTGGCAATGAACATGGCATGAACTTTAAAAACTTTTGCCCTATCCGCCAAATAATGTCCCAGAGGACATAAGGAACGAAAATAATAAAACTATATTTAAAAGGAGACTTAAGCAATATTACTTAGATAAGTGCTAGAATTTAAGAGTGAAGTTAGCTATAAGTAGTTATTGTAATTTTATTTATGTAAACGTTATCATTTACTGTACAGAGACTGGATCCTATAGTCAAACCGATGACACGGTTTTGTGGGACACTGCACTATTCCTGTATGAACGTGTGAATGACAAATAATTAAATAAATAACATATATGTGTCGCAACGCGTAACGTACATACTTACCAAGATGTTACCTAAACTGAGCACTAGATGTCGCTCGTGAGAGTGCGTGTGACATAATCAGCCTGTCACTTGTCAAGTTCGCGAAACGTCAATGTCAATGTCATTCGTGAGCACATTCGGCCTGTCATTTGTCAAAGTGCAGAGGCGATGTCGATTAAGTCGGTCAGTTGAGTCGAGACGTGCAAGCGAGAGTAAGCTCACGAAAGGCATCCGTTTCCATCCGATTAGTTTGTGTATAATTGTGATTGGTGATATTCTTAAATCATTAAAGAAGACATTTACTATCCATCTGTGGTGTTATTTTGTATCCCCACAAGATGCAAGAGGAGAATAACCGTGTACCAGATGACTGCAACTTTATGGGTTCCCCGTCATCAGAATTGGGATGGGACCACAACGACCCACGTGTTCAAAATGAAGACGCTAGTAACGAAAATTGCTGGGCCTGTTGGAACTACAAAATCGTAATTTTCTGACGCTAATGCAAGCCATGAAAATACCGATTACATCGTCGCATGGCCTTTGTTTACCGGAATTCGATCCTGAGCAACAAGATATGGATGCACGTGCTTGAGTGACGACTGCAGACATGTGATTGAAGATCAAGACTCGCATTGCGCCCCGCTTGTGGTCGCACTAATGCGTATCGTTTCCTGGGATGATATTGTGCAATGCAGTGTGCACAAAGGCGCGAGCGATAGAGACTGCTAACGCTGCTATGCTGGTGAATCAGCTGAGCATTAAATTGCAACCATGGTGAGCGTATTTTGTCTGATTTCCTTATTGGTACCTACTGCCAATTTTATTAAGTGACGGTACTTGTAAAACATTACGCGTTTAACCTTGGAAATGTCGTAATCGTTGTGGTGATGACGCGATCACATCGTACCGAGTGTTGTAGGTTCGATTCCTACACGAGACACTGAAATGTGGAACCACTTGACCTTTGCCGTATTTTATGCTAGCGTATGGTTGTCTGACTACCACAGTGACCTAGCTATAGCGTAGATATCGAATGGACGTTTTGAGTTTGATACGCCGGTTAAAAAGAAAGCGATTATTTTTTACTTCTACATGCGAGGGTGGCTCGCACTCATGAACCTTGTGATCATATTATGCTTGCTTGCAAATAAATTATCTTGTCTCGGTCTTACTTTATGGACTGTATCAGTAACGAGAGTGAGCGTACAGGCCGACTTGCATTATTCCAAACAAGTGCGGTTGGTTGGTTAGTGTAACCTGACCATAATCGAAAGATATTACTAGCGCCATTATTTTATCGACTCGTGGTGTTGATAATATCTAAAAGATTTCGTTTAAACTTGATCTAAGTAAAAAGTGACACTGTTACTCGTTGTTATTCTGAGTTGTACAGACGATCTCGATGTTGCAATTACACCTGCTTCTTTGTGTGCGTAAATTTTTAACATGGCACATTAAAATGTTTCTTACTCTGATTATAAGATGGCACCACTAGTAAAATTAAATTCAATTTTAAGATTTTACGCGTGAAAATGACCTACTGTGTATTTTTAAAATTAATGTGATACGCTGGGAATTTTTATCAAGTGCCCCGAGTTCTCTGGCCAATTCCAGGTTATGCTTAGGACGTTTAAGAGTGATAGTGTTTCTAGTAGAAGTTGTTTAACTCGATTACCAGACGTAGAAGAAAATGATTGAGCTATCATCGTAGTGCTTTACGATAATCAGTTTCAGAGATTTTAATTGTCATTGTAGGTAGGACTAGGTTAGTGATCGTTAGTGATGATTGTATTCTTAACCTTATTCTCATTAAATAGGTACTTTGTTAGTCTTTGTGATAATTTTGTGGTACCCACGTTACCGTCAATGTAGATTTGCATAAATTGGATAAGCCGTTTGTGCGGCTCCATGTTTAGCCATGCGTTGCCATTGTTTGGACCGGTAAAGTGTCTTTCTGGTTAGTCAAGTTTACCCTTGAGCTTTTGTGACAGCCGTTAGTGCATTGTCATAGTATCACAAACGTTGTCCATCGTCTTGAACGCGTAAGGTCCGTTGCTGTATTGCTAATGATTAGGTTAGGTTATGCTTCGTATTTAGACTATCCATGACAAAATTATAACGCCGAAAAGACTGATTGGATACCTTGGTAGTAAACTTAACATCTAAACTATCATGCAGCCTAGTAAGATTTTCTTATAGTCTGCTATGTGATAAGGAAAACCAAAGTAACATGTTCAACAAGACTAAGTACTTTAAGATTACTTTGTTAACCGCTCGAAATGATTATACGGGTGGTGTTGTGTAACCGGATGGTGGTTGTAATGAGTTTCCTATTATTTTAACGAGTATGCGTGTTGTTCAACATATCAGCTTCGAGCGAAATAATTAGTTGTGGTTTTCATTAAAACCTGTCATGATTTTGTTTAGAGTAGCTTTATTCCCCACCGACTTGGGTCAGGAATAGCCGAACGACTAGAATGAGTGTTGTGCGATAATTTTCTTTTATTCCTAGAGCGAAGTACATTAAAGTGTGGTCGTTGATCGCAATCACGGATACCCTGCTACTCAAGTAGCTCTTATTTGATTTTTGATCGCTAAAATTACCTACCTCTGGTTTCTGTGTCGTATGACAAGAGCATGTTGCGAGAATCTGAATGTGCTCATGGACTGACGATTGCTTATTTCGGAACTGTAGTCTTTGCCTCTATGTAGCCAAAGGAAATCAGTTTGTCCGAAAGTAGCTTATCGGTTCTCGCCATGTTCGCATTTGGTTTTAGTTTTTGTCAGTGGTCAAATCCAGTTTTGACATAGCTCATTGAGAGTATGGACGGTAGTTACGTTTCGCGGTTGTGAAGTAGTAAATGAATTTGATAATCGCCTAAAATTTACGAAGTGCGGACGTTTAATTAGTCTGAAACAACGGATACTCTATTTAGTGGGTATACAATGAGACGAATCTTTGAAATACTAATGGTAGATTTATTTCCTTTTTGGGTAATCCTGGTGGCTAGCGCGGCCTGATGGCCGGCGCGGCCTGGTAGCTGGCGCGGCATGGTGGCCGGCGCGGCATGGTGGCCGGTGCGGCATGGTGGCCGGCGCGGTATGGTGGCTGGTGCAGTCTGGCGATCGGCACGGTTTGGCGGCCGGCACAGCCTGGCAGCCGGCGCGGCCTGGTTGCGAGTGTGGCTTGGTGGCCAGCATAGCCCGTGTGTGTCGCGCGGCCCGTGTGTGGCGCGCGGCCCGTGTGTGGCGCGCGGCCCGTGTGCGGCGCGCGGCCCGTGTGTGGCACGCGGCCCTTGTGTGTCGCGCGGCCCTTGTGTGTCGCGCGGCCCGTGTGTGGCGCGCGGCCTGTGTGTGGCGCGCGGCCCGTGTGTGGCGCGCGGCCCGTGTGTGGCGCGCGGCCCTTGTGTGGCGCGGGGCCTGTATGTGGCTCTGAGAAGCTTGGTAAATGGTATAACTAAAGCCTACCTGGCCGAAACTGGCAATGAAAGTGAAGGTAGTTTATTAAAGGAGTTTGCTTAGAAGGTTTAGAATCCAAAGACCTTAGCTTTAATGTTTTGGTTAACTTGGTTTGAAATATCTTAAAGGCCCATTTGAGGTCACAGAAGTTCTTTACGATGATCATTATAATCGCAAAGCCCTTAATTCTAAGCGTAACTGTAAGTACGCACTCTGCAGGTTGAGAAAAATGCCTGAAGTTCAAAGTACAACTGACGAAATTGAGGTAGAACAAAATAGTTCTAATATTGAAGAAAGTGTTTAAGTTTACATGATGATCGGATCGGATTGTGCCAGAGGCTGACGTGTAGCCGTAGCTCGGTAGAAATCGGCGTCTACTAAGTAGTCCGTGAGTAGGCGGTATTGCAGTCGGCCCTGGCTGAGGTCGGGTTTCAGTCGCGTTCCCATGTGGGTTTCGCAAAAAGCAGAGTAACTGGAGGTAACTGGGCTATGCATAGCCATGATCACATGTAGGGCTTAAATGTTATGGTTTACTTGGTTTGAAAAACAAAATATCTTGAGAGATACAGCGATAGTGAAATGTCAGTTTTACTTTGAGTTCCTGATTACCTGACTGATTAAACTCGATGTTGATAGAGTAGGTTTGTATTCGTAGTTCTTGTCACTCTTATATGCCCCTGGTTAAGGGATGCCGCTGGTTAAGTGATGCCCCTGGTTAAGGGAAGCCCCTGGTTAAGGGAAGCCCCTGGTTAAGGGATGCCCCTGGTTAAGGGATGCCGCTGGTTAAGTGATGCCCCTGGTTAAGGGAAGCCCCTGGTTAAGGGATGCCCCTGGTTAAGGGATGCCGCTGGTTAAGTGATGCCCCTGGTTAAGGGAAGCCCCTGGTTAAGGGATGCCCCTGGTTAAGGGATGCCGCTGGTTAAGTGATGCCTCTGGTTAAGGGATGCCCCTGGTTAAGGGATGCCGCTGGCTAAGTGATGCCCCTGGTTAACATTTTCACGGACAGTAAACGAGACACAATTGAAGTTTTATTGTTATCACATCTATAGGCGTTTACTGTCCTTCAAAGTGTTAAGGGATGCTAGATGAACACTTACACGAGGACGTGTAAGGCGCAGGACGGCCGTGTCGCAACGCGTAACGTACATACTTACCAAGATGTTACCTAAACTGAGCACTAGATGTCGCTCGTGAGAGTGCGTGTGACATAATCAGCCTGTCACTTGTCAAGTTCGCGAAACGTCAATGTCAATGTCATTCGTGAGCACATTCGGCCTGTCATTTGTCAAAGTGCAGAGGCGATGTCGATTAAGTCGGTCAGTTGAGTCGAGACGTGCAAGCGAGAGTGAGCTCACGAAAGGCATCCGTTTCCATCCGATTAGTTTGTGTATAATTGTGATTGGTGATATTCTTAAATCATTAAAGAAGACATTTACTATCCATCTGTGGTGTTATTTTGTATCCCCACAAGATGCAAGAGGAGAATAACCGTGTACCAGATGACTGCAACTTTATGGGTTCCCCGTCATATGCGACGTATTACGGTCGTTGCGACGAGAGTTATGCCGTCGGGAACTCGGTTGCCGACGACTCCGTTGCAAGTTGATTTCCTCTTCCAAGCGCCCGACTCCGTCTCGTTCTCTCTCCGACTCAGGATCCCTGTCCCGGATGCTCCGGCTGCAGACGCCGCGATGAGCAGGGCCACGGCTCCTATAGCGAGTGCGACCTCCACAGTCCACCTCGCTGCGCAGTCGACTCCCGCCCAGTTCCTTCGCCATCGCGTCCCGATCCACCGGGCTCCGGCGTCTCCAGGCGTCGGCTTGGTCCATTCCCGCCTTGCTCCATTTTCTTTAACTCAGAGACGAAAAGTTCGGTTTGAATTTGTATTTTTAAATAGACGGTAAATTAATTTTTAAACAAAATCGTCTATCTCGAAAACGGTGCGTGTTAGCGCAAAAATAATAAAAAATTCATACCCCTTTATAAAAGCCCGCAGCATATTTCTTAAAATTCTTTTCTGACCTTAACATGACCTTGACCAGCCCAGCTCCTTCGCCATCGCGTCCTGATCCACCGGGTTCTGGCGTCTCTAGGTGTCGGCTTGGTCCATTTCCTTTAACTCAGAGACGAAAAGTTCGGTTTGAATTTGTATTTTTAAATAGACGGTAAATTTATTTAAAAAAAATCGTCTACCTCAGAAACGTTGCGCGTTAGCGTAAAAATAATGAAAAATTCATACCCCTTTATAAAACCCCGGAGCATATTTCTTAGAACCCTTTTCTGACCTTAACATGACCTTGACCCTGGACCTGCGAACCACAACCAATGATACACTTTATTTAAAATAGTAAATACCCAAAAAGAGCGACCTCTGTACCCTTGCGTGTTCCGACTCATAAGACGACTGCCTTTCGCGGTAGTTTCAAGTACAACGCAACTAATTGTTGGAATAATTTGCCGCCGCCGATTCGCTCTTTAAACAGTGCGCTCAGCTTTAAAAGGAAACTCAAAACCATGTTATTGCAAAAACAGAAAACTTGCTCATAACCGAATTTTAAATTGTTTTTTTTTATTAATGATTGTTAGACTAGATTGACAAGCATTAAGCTATTTAAGTTATTTATTATATTTTAATTTAGTTTATTTTAAATGAGTTAGCTAGTTGTATCATATTGCAAAGGTTAAATATTCATAATACATAGCTATTTTTAATATGGTATTAATTATTACATAATATTATAATTGAAATGATAATATTATAATTGATATATTATTATTTTGTTTATTGACATCATATTATTTGTAATCTTGATCTATCCCTTAACTATTGACATAACTATTTGACATCTTTTTTTGTGTCCGTCAGAATGAACGGTCACTAGGCGTATTTAACGTTGAATTTATGCCTAACAATTGCTTCCCTATTGCTTCTATTTGCTTCCTATTCTCAAACAATTGCTTCCATCGTATTGTAGAAGAAAAAAACATTTTAAGAGTGACCGTTCATTCTGATGTCAGGACGGCCGGTCACCGAGTCGTAGTGTCCTTGTTAAATAGAAATATTGAAATTCACGGTGGCCATTAATTACTTCTAGTTTGCTTCTCTCTATGTTTTACAACGATAATACTGTTACTATCGCGGCAATAAAGATATCGACAAAAGTGTTGTATAACAATATTTTAAGTGCCTGACAAAAAATAAAGGCAAAACTCTTTTTGAACATTGCAGTTACGCTTGATTAGGCGATAAATCTATGGTATTGTACAGGGGGCCTACAGCTAAGTTTTATGTTATTAAAAATAAAAACAAGTGCCTATCGTATTTAGTGACAAATATTCATACAAATAATAATAACACCTTAAAATATTTCAATTCAAGTGTGTGTGGAGTGTCTTGCAACAATAAGGAGTAGAAAAAAGAAACAGTGACAACAGTTTATTAATTATTTTTTTAATGTACATAATGCAAACCTTTTTATTACTCCTTACAACTCTCTTACTTAAATCATCATAACATTCCCCCCAATAAACAGAAACTATCAATGATAAAATAGAGAATAACGAAAGTAATAGGTATTAGGTACATGCTCCTCGGTTATTAATAAATGAATAAGATACACAGGGCTCCACTAAGTCCGTCCCTTAAAGATTGTGGGATGTATGGATGTAGGTTCAAATCCGGGATAGGCCGAAGTTGGTTTTTGTATTTTGCAAAAACAGTTTATTACACTGTATTGTTTTAGTGAATAAATAAGTTTATGTTAGTATTCATTTTTTTAAAGTCTGTTTTTGTTATTCTTTTTCAATAAAACATTAATACTTTTATTATTGAGATTATTCGTAACGAATTCAATATTATAGCAGTGTAAGATTTTAATACTTGGGGGTTAGCAAACAGTGCCTAGCGCCTATAAGAACACTACCTAGGAAGTTAAGAATTGAAATATTATCTTTAAATGTGTTTTTTATATTTGTATGAATTTTGTCACTAAATACGATAGGCACTTCTTTTTATTTTTAATAACATAATACTTAGCTGTATGCCACCGTTACAATACCATAGATTTATCGCCTAATCAAGCGTAACTGCAATGTTCAAAAACAGTATTGCCTTTATTTTTTGTCAGGCACTTAAAATATTGTTATACAACACTTTTGTCGATATCTTTATTGCCGCGATAGTAACAGTATTATCGTTGTAAAACATAGAGAGAAGCAAACTAGAAGTAATTAATGGCCACCGTGAATTTCAATATTTCTATTTAACAAGGACACTACGACTCGGTGACCGGCCGTCCTGACATCAGAATGAACGGTCACTCTTAAAATGTTTTTTTCTTCTACAATACGATGGAAGCAATTGTTTGAGAATAGGAAGCAAATAGAAGCAATAGGGAAGCAATTGTTAGGCATAAATTCAACGTTAAATACGCCTAGTGACCGTTCATTCTGACGGACACCTTTTTTTATTTTTTACACTTGACCTGCACTATAATATTATTAATCTTCGTATATTTAGACATACCTATCTATATATTATTACCTAATTTTATTCACTTAACTGACATTCCTATTTTTATTTTTTCGTATATTCGTATACCTACTTGTATCTTAGATCTAGTATTATTATTTCGTATATCCGTATTGCTTGTATTTTAGATTTAGCCATTTCTTTGTATTGTTCAATCATATAACTCAGACTTTTAGCTCTAAACACATATGACTATTTAAATCTATTTGACCAGCGGGTGTGGCTAGCGAGCCACAAAGAGGCGCCAGCTGAAAATCAGCGCTGCAATTAACATTGCAGCAATATGCTGAGCTGCTGCCTTTATTGACACACAGTACCGAGCCTAGCATAAAGAATCAATTGTATTCAAATGAATTCACATGTAATTATTATTATGTACCAACCTATTTTTATTCCTATATTTAATTATTTTCTTTTGACTTTGGATTGTATGACATTTTTTTTTATTTTTTTTTGTTTGTTTTCAATTTAATAATATGTTCATGATTTTATATTATTATCTTCTTTACTGTGAATGTTATGAATGTACCTTGAATTTGTATTGTGTGATCAAAATAAATATATTATTATTATTATTATTTAATAATAAAAATAGACGGTCTTGGAGCTTCCTCCTCAAGACCATGGTTGCACCTTAATGTGACCTTGACCCTACGTTCACGGCACAAGCTAACCATAATCAAGTAGTATTCTTTTCGTAATTATCCGTTACATACATACACAGTCTCCCTTCTATATCCTCGAAGAGCTAGGCAGAGCTAGATATTGCTATACTCACTTTGACCAGACCAAAGAAATCCCAACAATACATTGCCCGATACGGGCATTGAACCCGGGATATGTCCCACGAGAAAATTTATGCCGCGAGACCAACGAGACAGTAATAATCCGTTAGACAATTATTACACTGTGAAGAGGGTAATTTTAGATTTTTTAGCGTTCAACCAATATTTAAAATATTAGGCTGCACGTACAACGTACATTGTACGCTGGTAACTAGTTTTCTATTCCAATATATATTTAACAAAAGTTCAAAACTATGACGAATACAATATACACGCACACGTAAAATCATAATTTGAACTAAAACGAGTATAAATTAATGTGAGCATGTACTGACCACTTCTGATTTGTAGTAAAACTCCAGTTATACTTTTTAGCATATAGTTTATATATTTATATTTCCGATATAACACTGTACAGATATTATAATATTGCCGAAGAGCCACCGTCCGTTCGGTACCGTCACCAGGAATAGAATGCCCGCTCTCGCCAACCGCCATTTTGAATTATTTCGATAGTGATGTGACTCGGACGAGTCAATCGACTACAAATTATTAAATTCCAATCGATATTAATTTTAATAAAAATGGGGACCTTACACTACTAAGATACTGTTCGCTCATGAGAGAGTTGTTTTCTTAATATTATGTGATGTCTATCACATCACATAATATTAAGAAAACAACTACTAGGATGCAGTTGAAATAAACTTGATGTTAACCCTACTACAATAAGTGGTTTATTACGTATCGAACCCTATTCTTTAATTAAACGATGATCAGGATGGGCCGAGCTAAGAGCTTGAGATATTGCAGAACGTTTTCTCTTTTGCAAGAGCATCACACAGGGACGTGTGACGTGTCAAGATGGCCGTGTCGGAGATTGGAAATAGGAACCTCAAATCATAATAGATTTGGGCGTATTCGGATACGATGGTTGGCAACCTCTGACTGCCTCGTTGGTCTCGCGACATAAATGTGCGCGTGGGATTGGGAGGTCTCGGGTTCGATTCCCGGGTCGGGCACGGTGCTATTGAGTTTTTGCGGTAGGAAAGTCTCAGTAGCAGCAAGGAGTAATGTGCCCGGTACGACATGGTAATGTGCCCGGTACGACAATAGGCTCTGAAAAGGCTAGGAAAAGTGGGTGTAGTAATATACCTCTGCCTACCTCGCGGGGATATAGGCGTGAGACTATGAATGTATGTATCGTTGGCAACACTGACATTGACAGCTGTCAACTGCGAACCTGGTTGGCAGTTGACAGCTCTCAAAGTCATTTGAAGTTTTTACCTTAAAGTAAGGAAGTAAGTTTTTACAAGCAAACGTGGAGCTGTCAACGGGCACTTTGGTGACAGACACAGCGGAGGAAACAAGTGTGGTCCCCACCTACGTCCGACTTCGCCGCGTTTCCAAAAGTTATCCTTCCGAGCCACGTGTGCGTATTAAGATCGTGAAGATACTGTATTATGTGTCCTCGAATAAACAGTGTGTTGTACTCAGTGCGTATTCATTGCAAAGAGACCCAACTGTGCTCACATATAACTGTGAAGCGTTGATACCGGCCAAAAATGAAGATACCCATCGTTATATCCAATAAAAATATATTGCAGAAAAAATTTCTGTCATTATATAAATACAGCTACATTTCGTTGAAAACAAAAGTTATTGTATCACTAGTAGTGAGACGGGGGGAGAGGAGGGATGGGCCGCTTGATTGCATCCGGCGCGTCACAATGCTCCATTGTTGATACGAAATAAACAGAAAGCACAAAAGACGCTCGCTATAATGAGGCCGCGGACGTTCTGCGCGGAGACACGGATGCGAATCATTTTGTAACGCTCTGCAGTTTGTCGCGTTATACGCCGTGTCTAGCCGCGCGTTGCACGCGGCGCTTTGTCGCGCGTCATAATCTTGTCTTACCACGCGTGACCCGCGGCGTGTTGTCGTGCGTCATACGCCAGGTCTTGCCGCACGTCAGATGCGGTGTTTTGTCGCTAGTGGTTTTTTATGTAATAAGTGTCAAACGAGCAGACGAATTACTTGATGGCTAGCGATTACCGCCGCCTATAGAAATGAGCAACACCAGGTTGGAAAAAGGAATAGGAGGAGGAGTGGGATGAGGAAGAATGAATAGGAGATGGGGCCTGCGGCACTCTCACTTACCAAACGACACGCAATTACTGTTACCTTACATCAATTTTCAGTGAGAGGATATTACTTCACCAGTCGAGCTTCCCATTCATGCGGAAATCATCAAGGCTCTACTACCTATACGAAATATGTATGATGCGTTTTTTCGCGCGTGACAAGCTCAAGTGGCGACAAGCGACATCACAACATATAACTGCGTCGGTATACTAATGACGCACTGCTCGCCATTGCTTGTTTCCGCTATCACGATTTTATTTTAAGGTTGCATGCACTGTTATTAAAATACTTTGCTTTATTTTTAATCAGACCGAAGCTCCTTATTAAGCTAGAATATCTACATATTTTTGCTTAGATATTTTTTCTTTTTGGAAGTAATAAAGTTTAACCGCATTATTAACCGTCTTATCATGAGCAACATATTCTAGCATGATGAAGACAGAATTGTGATGATATAATATTACAAGTTGAATTATACAGTGTAATTAATTATGGTTGCATTTTTGGTGTAATTCGCGGCAAAAAATTTAGGTAGAAACGTGAAATAGATGGTCACTTTATAAATTGTCCGTGCTGTGAACCCTGGTAAGAATCTCAGACCGGCAATGCATTATTGGATTATCGCAGCAAATGAGCGTGATGAGATTAGCCAACGCAGTGTGAGGTACACAAACTGCACATATCAGTTGAGACTTAAATCATCATCAGCCTTGTTTAGGATCTGACCCACGACTGGATCAAAGCCACTGCTCATTATTAGAAGGATTAGTCATCACCCTCCACGCTGGCCAAGTGCAAGTTGGCAGACCTGAGGGCCTCGCCTAATGGCATAAACATGTCAGAGGACCTTGCCTAATGGCAAAAACGCTAGACGAATAGAATATAATACGATAAATAATACAAGGTATGGGATTGACATAAGCTTAAAACGCATCTCATACAGTCATTAACGTATTATATTCTATTCCTCTGGCATTTTTGCCATAAGGCAAGGCCCTCTGACATGTCTAGTGAGAACACTATGGAGAAATCTCAGACATGCTGGTTTACCCATATGTTTTCCTTTACAGTTTATTTAGCAGTTATTAGTAATTGAATACGATCTTCAAAAAGTCGATGGTGCACGCCGTGGGTTTGGTTTTGAGACTCTTTGTGTAGCGATTTGTTAACATCTCCACTAGACTACTGCTACCGAGACAAAGATAAAGGTACGTACAACAAAAATACGTCTAGCTGTTTTGGAGGTTACAGTTATGAGTTAGTCAGAATATTTTTGATCTAGAATATACCTTGGATAAAAGTGTGAATAGATTTGTATTTAGTGAGTACAGCTCTGACGGCCGTCGGCACCTCGTTAATTTCCTTCGTACCGTGTCATTATCACAAAGCAATGTCTCAGTAAAATAACACACCAAGTTCAAGAGATCGAACATAAAGTATTAGTGATCCATACTTAAATTTTCAGTGATCAAAATCAAGAGGAGATCGTGTTTATTGCTTCTAAAACCTTTTGGCAATAAAGTTTTCAAGAAAAATATCTTGTATCCAGTCCTTAAAATCCAACAAAAGACCAACTCAAGAAAATATTAACGTTTCTCTTTTTTCCGGCCTATTATAAATTCACCTCAACTTCTCGGAAACAAAAATGATTGTGGCCCGAGACGATGGATTATGGGAAAATAATCCGGACTTCGGCCGAATCATCTTAGCAGCCGATAATCTTAAGCCCTCAGCGGCTCGCTATGAAACAATCCGTATTTGATATCTTAGTACATGAATTACTAATAACTTGGATTTTGGTATTTAAAAAGTCGTATTACAAATCGGGGTGGGTTGTGGCTTTAAACTATCTCATAAAGAGATGATTTTTTTCATAATAAAGATTTATTGACCCACTAAGTTACGATTAAACTATCGAGGTGTATAAAGTTTTAAAAGAAAACGGAATAAAATATACCTCGATATTGTGTAATTCGTTTGTAAAGTTAATGTATCTGGATCGATAGCCGCTTGCCGGCGCTAGAACATCGGAATTCCCGAACGCCCGGCGGCTCACGCGATGACGTAACGCCACGCGCCAGATGGCCGCACTCAACAAAACATTTTTTGTTTACTCGTTGGCGACGGGCGTAATCTCAAGTTATATTTTTGTTAGAGCTTATGAATGGCCCTTTCGGGACGTGTTAAGTGTTTGTTGATATTTCGTCTTTAATTTATTATAATAAATGGTAAACATTGACTATGGTTGAAAATAAACATTATGTGAACTTTAAAAATTATTATTTCGAAAAGTAAATCGATACCATATATATTTTATGGCTTTTATTGATGGTAGGGTTCTATCTTCATACGAAAAAAAATACAATTACACGTCATAATAAAAAATATTTATTTACAGGCATAAAACTGGCACAAAATATTTTGCCGACGGTGAAAATTTTTTAACAGAATTAAATAAATTATTACGACTATACAGTTTCACGAAACTTAAAAATATAGTTACTATCTGAAAACTACATTCATAGAGGAACTTATGCGTTAAATATTAATGCATAGGTCTATTCAATACAGAAATACATGGGATTGATTGAAGGAAAACAAAAGTCCGTTGCGACTTACACGGCACCGAAAATCACACAGAAATTGAAATATACTTACCTCTGGGTAAAACCCCGTTGCACACACATTACCTATATTATAATTAACCAAAAAATCTGTAATTTACTCAAAAATACTCACCCGTTAGCAAAATTTTTTTTTTTTTGTAACAGCAAAATGTGTGACGTCGCGAATTCGAGATTTTTCGAGATTTGAGAAATTATTTCTTAGCCACAGACAAACTTTTGACGGCCAGTGTTTGTTTTTTGCAATTTTTTAAGGCAGATATTCTCGATAGTTTAAATAGAAAAGAGAAAACCGATTCAAAACACAGAGGAATAAAGGGATTAAGCAATATTATGACGACCAGCACTATCACCCCATTTGGGGTGAAGAGCCGTCAACGGTCAAAAATGTCTTCCACCCATTTGGGGTGATGCGCCGGCAAGCGGATAGATGGTGGTCTATGGCATTATCGCAAGAAATGGACCTACTACTGCGGTTTTTAATGTTTCAAAGCTGTCGTGCTCCAGATTGTTCTTCAAAATAATTAAAGTTTTTCTACTTTTATTTTTATATACATCTATTTCTCTATTTCATTTCTATGGCAATTCGTTTCAATTGGAACGAGTTGGTAACAAAGTTGAACGTACACAACATTTTGGAGTTTATTCATTTAAGGTATATTATTTAAAGTTGCTCCCAACATATTGTGTTAAGTTTGAATTGGAAGAGTAAATTACTTTTATAAAGTTTCAAGATGAGAAAACGCCTGCGTTGTTTGCGAACTGTTTTTGATGAATACAAACCATTTAATTGCCAGCGTTGATGTGTGGGCGTCGAACAACTTATTAATTGCTTTGATATCAGCCCGCTAAATAATTATATTTAAAACTTATATACAAATCTGGAAAATATTTTCTAGTACTTATTTTGGTATGTTTTGTTACCAGTTCTTAATAGCGGAAGTAGAACCGGACTTAAACTAATTTGTGTTCGTAATTATTAAGCTACGTTTGTATAGGTCACCACTTGGATGGGTGACCACTTGAAGATATATTTACATCAGAGTACCATACTTCGGAAGGCGTGTCAATCTTTCGATTCCAAATCAGAGTTGGCCGCCACACACTCTCACGAAAAGAAAGAAAACACTATTTTAAGGATGTAAAAACCTCTTTTTGCTCTGATGCTTTGGACGGCTTACAGCAACCATGGTTACGGCTACATCTATGAACTTAACTTTGAAAAGTAAGAACGGTGTGACGTGGGTTTACACTCGAGAGTTTTTGCATGTCATTAAACTTAAAATGTGCAGCAGTACGCTAGGCTCTCTCCACTAGGCTATACGAAAGTACGTTTTTAGTTCCCGTCAATAGTAATTACTAAGCGAAACGTTCGTTTTTCCTACAAGATGCGTCACTCTTAAGGGCAGGCGGGGTTAGGGGGAGGGATGAGGTGGCTTGTCAATCTGTGCAATAGTGTGACGTCAGCACGGTAAGACCTCCATAGCAAAAACATATTACGCCGTGTTACGTAGCAGGTCTACGGAGCTACGGGAATGCTATGGTAAATCACTTTGTGAAAAACTGTATGGCTGAATGGAAATGAGCTTTACAAGACTGGTTTTGTTATTAGTATTATAACAAATTAAATACGTTGATTTTAAATTAATAAATACGACTAATATTTGATTAAATTTTCAAATGCATGCTCTTTGCAGTTTTAGAAATGCACTACTACTATTTTGCATAAAAAAATAATTATAGCAAATATAGGTGAATGATATTAATAGAATGATATACCCAATATATTTCGTTCTGGGATCAAGTATTGCCTCGCAGGGAACTTCACGAAGGGGAACAAAGTACACACAGACTTGAAACAACAATTTGTAGATCACACATAATTTTATCCCACGTAGGAATCAAACCAACGACACGAGACGCACTGGCAATGGCGGAGCGACTACCTACATTTTAAAGCCACTTTATCGATCATTGTATCAAAGATATGAAATACTAGCCGTTTCCTGCGCTTTCACCCACGTCCTAAGGAAACTGCTTCGTGTACCCGTAAAACCCAAATATCTTTCGAACCCCTATTTTTTCTAAAATTAAATATAGCCCATGTTACTCGCAGATAATGTAGCTTTCTAAAGGTGAAAGAATTTTTAAAATCGGTCCAGTCGTTTTTGAGTTTATCCATTACAAACAAACAAAAATACAAATGTTTCCTCTTTATAATATTAGTGTAAATTATTTTTACGAAAGTCTTGTGAGTATGGATGGATCTTTTTTAACCTTTCACGCAAAAAACAATAAAGCAGCTTTTGACCTTGCAGTGTATAGCACACTATACTGCAAGTTATTCTGATACCGGCTTTTTACTTTTGTCGCGATGACTGACACATTCGAGCAGAGTCACAGGCAGTAACTAGTATTATTAAATAGTAAGGTTTCACCACTATGTGATATATCCCAGTTAAATTACTAGGCAAAAATTCAGACCAATTTCGTTCCGATTTTGCACTTATCTGGAAGACAACGTAGGCGTTGGCTTGAGCCAAGTTGCACCCACTTTTGAATAGGTCCAAAGGTGGTAGAACTTGGCTTAAGTCTTATTGTTTGTAGCCATAGGGCTATTTGCCAAACAAAGCAGAAACAACAGTAAGAAGTTTTTGGGTAAAACATTTTTCTCAAAAGCGTTGCGAGTAATGAGAACGCACAAATCAGCGAGCGAGCACGCGTCGCAATCAGCGGCTACGCATGACGACAATGTGCGCTGTGCAACTGTATTGGTGCGTACGCTTGTCTTAAAATAGTGGAGTAGGAAGGTTTATGGATACGGTATCATTAGAGACAGTAATTTATTTCTTCGTATAAGCTCAAAACATAGGTATCTGCTTAAATACGCTGGGTATGTGAAAGTAAACAATATTAAAAATTAATACAGTTTTTTTAATAATCCTCTTTACTTAAAATAAATGTTTATGTGTGTGAAGAATCATTACTTTACGACAGCGTTCAATCGAAAAATTATCATATTTATTTAGTTACGGAGTTAATATGCCAAGGCAAACATACAGATACATAGACACGGGAATCGTAAAGCTCCACTGTTTGTAGTGGGATTACTTTAAGTGTTCCGGGACTCAAGGACTTCCTCTTGAGTCCCGGAACACTTAATATAGTACTTAATAGAGTAATAACTGACAAACATCCTAACCCGTAACAATAATTGAGTAACATATTTTTATTTTAAAAGTGACTATGTTTTTCTTTATATAAATTGGTCACGTTCAAAAGTGTAAACAGTGCACCTACATGTCCTGCACCATTTTGTTATATTTTCCCTTCATAAATAACTTTCTCGCACTTTGACGAATATTTTTAAAATATTACCTTATTGGTATAGCCGTTCACGAGATTTGTGCTTAGCAACACATTTAGTAATTAACTTTTATCTGCGAGTGAGTAGTAGGATTTTTGGCCATTGTTCAGGAAAATCAGACACTATGTGGGTACAAAATTTGGTCTCCTGCAATGAAAACAAACTTTGTACGATACCCAGAGATTATTTTAAGGGCCACACGTTTTGTGACATGGCTCTTATACAAATATATTTTCTTGAAGTTCGCTTCTCAATTTTAGTCAAACAATATAACTGTACTTTCACTTGTAACTTCACTTAGAATCGTTATGAGCAATGTGATATGTTATCCGATTTTACACTGAATATCCAAGTTATAAGGGATATAAGCTATTGCAATATTTAGAATAATCATTTATTTTTAAAATATCATATCTACGTGTTTATTTTCTTCATACTTCATGATCTAAAGTCAAAACAATGATAACAAGATGCGTGGAGCTCTCGCACTAAGAAGCAAACGTTGATTGCAGTAGCTGTATCCGGTGCTTTTAAATCTAAAGGTGTTGCCGAAAATCCTTAGAAAAATAAAATTCTCAGTCAACACTGTGGCGTGGGCAGTGAGCTTACTTTATTTTTTTATTAATTTGAAGCAATTTTATTTTATTTATACAATATAGTTATGGTACTTATGTTTATTGTTTTTAAAATAGCACATGTTTCAACCAATCTCCTAGATGTGAATGTGAATGAAAAGAAATAAAAACCATCCACAGGGTCAAACAAAATGCTCTCAAACACGAAGTATGTAGTTGTTGAACGGCAACGAAATGCCTACGAGCCGCAGAGTGCTCACATATCGTAGAGGGCCTACCAGCTACGAGTGCTACACGCTCAAAGGTGCACCATCAAAGCTCGCCTGTGACAAAGTGAATTCACGCAGTGTATATACTGGTTTATGTTTTGCTGAAATTAACACCTCAATTTTCATGAAACTTCTTGCGTTATAATAAACTTTAAATTAATAAGGTAGTTGCAAGCAAAAATTTAGATCATGTGATATTTGTATGAGAATTAAAATGCGAATTGTTTCAATCCCCTTTACCGCGGAATTCATTATTCGATCTATCTATTTATTTGAGATTGTGGATTAATTTTAAACATACCTCGAATCTTGGAGCTTCGAGATAGATGTTTGACATGTATGGATCGAATATTGAAACCGTCCGGGCATATTATCGCTGAATCCCAGCTAATCTTAGCTTGGGTTCAGCGATAATATGCCTGTTATAACAAGTGATTTTATATAGTATAGAGGATGCCCACAGCAACACCCGCACATTTTTTACGATCTCGTAGGAATTACAGGAAATCCCTTCTTAGTGCACCCCTACGGTCCCCGAGGAACATACATACCAAATTTCAGCTTCATGCGCCCCATAGTTTTGGCTGTAGCTTGTCTGTCAGTCAGTCAGGCAGTAACGCAAAAAAAATTATATATACAGATACATTTGTATTCTGTATAATTAAATAATTTTTTTGCGGTAGGTAATACAGATATAACGACCATAACCTCAACATTAATGTAACCCAAAACGAAGCATAATTTCACTGTAAAAGTAGTTAAAATTTTAAGCAGAATGTTAAGCTGTTACAGAATATTTTAATACGTTTGGTTCCGCTCGCGAACGCTGCGGCCAGACGGATAGAACACTTGAATTTCATTCCTTTCAAATGAAATGTATGTTGGCTTTAGTTTTTTTGTATGGAGATAAAGACTTTGGTGCTTAACTCTTGTATTACATTAAATATTTGTATAATAATAATATTAGCGATGTATATAAACTGTCCCCCAGCAGGACATGGATCTCTTTTCACCACGGCAAGAGAACTTATATCATAGTTTACTACGCTGCCCAAGTGCGATTTGGTGGACTTCACTAATCTTTTGCACACATTAGAGAGCACTCTCAGATATGTTAGTTTCTTCACGATGGTTTCTTTTACCATGAGCAAACAATAAATAAACATTTGTAAAACATAATTGGTGAATTGAGAACCTCCTCCTCTTTTAAGTTTCTTAAAAAGGCGATAAGCGCCTACCACTACCTATGGTCAAACAACTGAGGAATCACTAGTTGGTTGCCAGCCTTTTGGGTAATGAAACAGGAGGAGGAGTGGGATGAGTGAGAAGGATATGGGCCTCCGGTACTCTCACTCACCAAATAAAACGCAGCAGTATATACATTGTTACTTTACATTTGACAGTGCAGTACTACTCTGATCGAGCCGGCTTATACATGCTGAAATCAGCAAGACTCTAAATACATACAAACATTAATACACCATCTCCAATCCAATAATATTCGCTTCGTCTTTTTATGTTATGCTGAATGCAGGTAATAGTTATTTTATTCAGCTTTCAAATATGAAATAGAGATTCTGCTTTGATGCGTACAGTATTAAGTATTAGTCAAATGACGTGAGAGTCGGCTGTTTGAGATTTGAACTCTAGACGCCTGTGACCTTCCTCGCAATATTCATGACAAAGTAAAATGGACTCTACGTTTAAATACTAAAGTCTGAATCTGAATAACGCTACATTCTGAATAGTAAATGCTCTTGTGATGGTAAAATAGACTTTATGTGTGATAGGTGAGGTTGAAAATCGAAGGGTGAGACATATGTTCTAGTTGCGAGTATTTTATAAAGTTCTTATATTGACGCGTGGTGTACGTGTGTGTCTTCGGTACTGCGCCATTTAATAACTGCTCCGAACGTACACTGTACGTGTTATATACTAAGGTTCGACTTTATAATTTTCCACTACCTACGTAGGATATGAAGGAAATATATTCACTATAACATAGTACTGTTTTGCAGCGTATAAGTCGAGAAAGACTCAACTGGTTTGGTTAATCCGTTCGTAGTTACTAGTGTAGTATTCAGAATAAGAATCAGTCTTAAAAAAAGCAACAAGTATGTAGATAAAGTAATTGTTTTTGTGTATGTGTGCGTGAGTGCATGTGCATGTGTACGTGTGTGTATGTGTGCGTCTATACATAGGTGTGTGATGTGCATTTAGATTAGGTAAAATAAATGAACAGAAACCTTGCGTAAATCGTCCTTTTCATGGCTTCAAGTACAATATAAATAAAATTAACTACGTTACAAAAAACCGACTCGAAAATCTACATACATACATAGACTCACGCCTGTTTCCCGGAGGAGTAGGCAGAGACTACGGAACGCCATTTGCAACGATCCTGACATCTCTCTTGCTTCATTCACTCCCATCAGATTCCTCATGCATGCTCTTCTGTTCAGGGTACTTCTAACCTGCCCTGTTTTGAGGATCCGGCACCGACTTCAAACCTTTTAGTAAATAGCAATTATAAACAAAGGGTAGTATTTAATTAATATTAAATCTTTATTATTTTTTACTTTTTAGATTTGAAGTAGGTTTTTTTAACGTAGTTAATTTATTTAATAATTTTGATGTATTGTTGTATTGTCAACTAGTTATGGGTAGACCTAGGAAGCCCGTGCACTTCATTTCATTTTAACTCCATTGAACTGCACTGACTTCTACTCTCTGCATCTGCGTCTGTTGCAGAGTTTGGCGAATGGCCTTAGGGGAGAGCCCAAGTTGTGAAGATCCCTAAGGCAAGGCTGGTTGACTATCCTTCCCGAGGTTGCCACCCGTTCTTGGTCTGGTTCCCTATGAACCAGACGTAACGAAAACCTCCAGCCGCCCTCACCGACACACATGCACAGGCACGCATACACATACATTCACCACACTGATTCAATCATTAATACGGACGCGCACACGTACATATACATACACCACACCTACATACAAACACACACACATATGCCCACGCACACGCTCATACGAAGCCAAACAAAAACATGGAAGTGGAACAAAAAAATAAACTACCCCAGGAGGGTACCAGCGTCCGTGACGCTGGACAATCCCTCCCTGCACCCTCACGTATTTTGGAGGGGGGCAATGTTTCACGAAAGAGTAGTCTTGACCTGCATAACCTGGCAAGTGCCATGCCTCGTGCAGAACACACCACCAACACCTCCTGGATGGTTGTACCGCGTCGAGCAGACGAACGCCGCGAGGAGAACGTTAGCTCCGCGACAACCGTAACCGGTAGGGGTAAACACTGCGGAAAGCGCTCCCGTCATCATCGACGCCAGCGTGAGTACGCAGCGCCCGCGGGAGGTTGCGAACTGACAACATCGGCGAACGCACCCCCCGCGGGAGGTTGCGAACCGACAACGTCGGCGAACGCACCCTCCGCGGAGGGTAGCGAACCGACAACATCGGCGAACGCACCCCTCGCGAGACAACAAACAGCTGGTGCAACGCACCAGCGCGGACATCCGGCCCCAGCCAGCGTGATGAGGGAACCACCCAGGACGAAGCAATCGGCCGAACGCGGCGCGAGTGGTGGACGCAGCAGCTCAGGTATGCAAGCGGAAGCCACGCGGACGGCGAAGAGTGAGCCTTCGGGCTCGCTCCCGCCGGCTGCACGCGCCGCTCCGGCCGGTGTAGCGCCGGGCACCCCCCGTCCCGCCCCTCCGACAGTAGTCGGAGATACGGAGCCGGTAGCCCCATGGGGCACCACCGGGCCACACCGCAAACGCGGCTCTAGAAAAGGGACTCTCGGGACGGCCCACTTCGGCGACACCGTCGAAGAGGAACTGTCACGACGACACACCACCAAGATCACCGTTTTTTGTGTGATTTTGGATAAAAAATGTGATAATACCGAAAAAAAATCCGGTAAGTGTTTACTATTAATTTCTTTTATTAGATAAAGGGTCATGTTACTTGTTTATGTAATTCATTAGTATGAAAAACAATGAGTGACTGAATTTTAGGCCTTAAAACTACGTGGGAAATATTAGCTTGTTGCCCGTTTAGGTTTAAATATTTATCATATTGTGGGAAATATTTTCCTGCGAAGAATATTTATGTTACACAATCAGACTGAAGGTAGTGTTTTTTTTTTTCTTTCAGAAACATCTTCGCGATTCAGATATTGAAACCCAACTGTCCGAGCTGTTATGTTCGTCAGAAGATGAGGTAACGAAAAAATATTGCTCCAGTATTCAAAACCAAAAAAGGAGGTGCCACTGCAGTACCCGAGGAACTAAGAAAAGCGAATGTTGGATCGCACATGCCAGAATTGTCCAAATTTCGGCGGTGTAGGATGTTCAGTACACATGCAAAGGAACAACACAGCAAATATATTTGCAAAATTTGTAATGTCTCTTTGTGTGCTGCTCCTTGCTTTGAAATGTTCCACCAATAAATAAATATTTACATTTATTTGTGTTTTATTTACATACAATATTATCCTGTAATAAAATAATCACAATATGTTATTTTTTGCCCCTACTACCGGATGTGTATGAAATATTTTTCCCATAGGTAGGGAAAAAAATTCCCACATAACACTTACATGTGATGATCTAAATGGACAAGAGGAATTATTTTCCCACAAGTTTTCCTGAAAAACTGAAAACACTTGGGGATGAAAAGATTTATAATCCTACTTCACTATACACCCATAATGCCAAATTGATCACCCTCAGTTTGCCCATGCCCTATTAAGGATTATACAATTGCTAAGCTATATTATTACATTAACTTAACATTGTCTATATTGACAATACTCTAAATAACACCACAATAGCAATAACGAATTGTGAAACACATTATTAGTAAAAACACAATATATGTAGAAACAATAATATAAAAGTCAGAATTATATCGCACCTTATTTAACCGTTGCCGGGGCGGAAGTGCATAGAGCCTGTTCACATTTTATACTCTTTTTACCCGCTTGATGGTGTCAACTGTCAAATGTCAAACCAATTTGTCCATTTAGAATTGGCAACACTTGTTCGTCTGATGTTCACACTTCGACTACCGGAAGACAACTGAGTGTCGCTCTGTAGCGGTCTGTCTTTTATACTAGTGAACAAACAACTCGCCACGTGGATATGACGTTTCGTCGCCACGTGTAGATTGAAATACAATGTTTTATTATAAAACTAATTTATAATACATTTTATATTAAAAATATAATTATTTTAATATTTTATAGAAACATATATATGCACAATAATCAGATTTATCTATCACACTCAACTAAGCACAGTCAAGAGCAAGCTACAGAGCATACAACGCCTCGCCTGTCTGGCCACAACAGGCTGCATGAAAACAACTCCAACGGTGGCATTGGAGGTGCTTCTCGACCTGCAACCACTGCACCTCATCATCCAGCAGGAAGCGGGTGCCACCGCGATCCGGCTCAATAAGGTCGGGCTTTGGAGAAGAGATGACCGAATAACCCATGCACGCCTGAAAAGGACACTAACTAGCGAAATCCCGATGCTAGATCAAACGTGTGACCTCGTACCCAAAACCTTTGTCTTTGACAAAAAATACCGTATACAACTGCAAGAAGAGTACAAGGATAGCTATGGTATACACGAGGTTAGAGTATACACAGACGGCTCAAAAACGAAGTATACTCAACACCATCTTCCAAGATGAATGCATTAGGATTATAAGGGCGGCGACGGCGATCGCGGCCAGAAATGTGAGTGACCTGTCAATACACATCGTCACAAACAGTGCGTCAGTACTACAAGCTCTCGGCGGCTACTGCTTTAACAGTGGCCTAATCATGGAGTGCCACCAAGAGCTACAGAAAATTGCAGCGAGAAACCGGGTCACGCTTCAGTGGATTCGACGACACAGCGACTCCACGGGCAACGACGCAGCAGACCAACTGGCAAGGAAAGGATCGGACACAACAACTCTAGGACCCGACCCAATTGTTCCGATACCGTTCAGGCAACTAAAAATGTGGTTACGCGAGAGAACCCTACAACAACATGAAAAAGAGTGGGCAGAACTGAAGGAGTGTAGGCAATCCAAAAATGCCATCCCCCAACTTAACAAACGACTCTCGCAAAAACTGTTGCACTCCAGCAGGAAAACACTCAAGCAACCGACTGGCATAATAACCGGCCACGGTCCACTAAACAAACACTTCTACAATATTGGCGTCACGGACAGCCCACTATGCAGGGGCAGCATGGAGACCAAAGAAACACCCGCTCATGTGCTTCTAAGTTGCACCAGCGTGAGTGACCAACGGACGAAGTTCCTGAACAATCCCAGAACCACGAGCGAAGCTATACGTTACATTGGTCAACCCATGGCATTCTAGAAGGAGCTTTCATGGTATGAGTAGTAGGTGACAGCCGTGTCGCTGCTCACGCACAACGGCCCAATTTAGTGGCTTAGTGCGGAAAACACCTGTCCTACCAAACCAATGGGTAGACCTACAAAAGGTTGCTGCGCGCCTTAAAAAATATAGATTTCAAAAAACGGGAACGGATAAAAGTAGTCGTCGCCTTGTGCAAGTCAAATTGATTTTTGTAATTACTGAGTTACGTGTGGCCACCTTCTGGGTCCTTCATCGGACTCTAGAGACTATTAGTTACCACCCGCACTAAAGTACTCGTCAAGACGAATCAAACGAGCCCAAACTCGATAGAGTTTTGTATTTTAATTACCAAATTCCTTTATCAGATCAGCTCTATGTCATAATAATTTTTCATTGTCATTCAATTTACATACGTATACAACATTTCAACTCAATCAGTAACCGGGAAGTTGATGAAATTTACTTGCGAGATTTAATTTCAGACATCGAGATAGGTGAAAGTAAAAAAAAAATGCTCGCAAACTAAAAACTGGGCCTACCTGAATCAAATATTTATGGGAACAATTCGAAACTATATACGCATCTAATAAAAAAAGAATCACGTAAATCGGTTTCAGAAACCTCGGCGAAATCGGTTTACATACATACAAAAAAATATATACAGGGTGTCACAAGACCAAGCCGAAGTCTACTCGATGTGGAGATCATGCCAAGTCATAACTAACCAAAAATAATGCCTGTGGAATGATATTTTTTTAGGTTTTCATATGTTTTAAACTGCTATTAAAAGCGCGCGCGTGCAATGCTCGAAATACCTACTTATCCATGCGGTTATAGGGCATCTAAAGAACATATCGGCGGGGTAAATGCATCGATTTTGTACCTAATTAGATAAATTCCATACTAGCTTAGAGCCTCAATATCTCTTGAACCAGTAATTTCCCAGGTATGGTGCCGTAGTAAAAATGGTCGTAGTGACTGATACAACATAGGATTTCAGTTTTCGTTAAGGGTCTTTTTACACCCTGTATATACCGGCTGAATTGGGAACCTCCTTCTTTTCTGAAGCCGGTTAAATAGTAAATAATAAACGAAAACCAGCTAAGATGTATGTTCTAATAATGTTAAAAAAAATTGTTATGTTAATAAAATATTATAATAATTTCTGATGGTAATGTTGGTAAATATAATTATGTCTCACATGCCAGAAATTGTGAATATGTGGCTACTAGTTTCACCCATACATTTGTGAGCTAATAAATTGTTTAGATGGTTTAAATGGCCTTGTCCAAAAGTAAAATATGTCAAAGTCAGTCGCAATCCGTCTCGCCAAACAGAACCTTAAATACTTAAAGTGAAAATATTGAGTCGTAATCTGCCACAGCCACCGCAGTCGCACGAAAAACTAGCAGATATGGTGCATGTGTTACCGGTAATGCGGTAAATGACATGCGAAGATTAAGATTCATTTTGCAGTAATGAGCTTGAGTCTCGACGGTCACCGCACGTACTGCAGCGGAGTCTCATTACCGGAGAGTGTCCTTCGTCACGAGTGTGTGCACGGCTTTATTGTTGTTTTTAAGAAGACTACACTACTAGTTTCAATCATGAATTGTTAAATCTGTCAATCATGGCGATGTTAACGAAATAGTTATTCTTTTAATAATATTAGCCCTTATTATAAACCAGGTATGTTAGAAAGGCTAGGCCGCAGTACTCTACGCCGGCATAGTGTGGGCTGGCAAGGTTGCTTTCTAAAACATTATGCAGAACTCTCAAACATGTAGGTTTCTGGCAGGGTTCTCCAATACCAAACGCATAATTATAACTTCAACAAGTCGGCATTGAGAGCCGTGGCTTTGAACCCTATAATAGATATTTAGGCGTGAAACAGTGCATGACAATTTGTGAAAAAACAATTACAGCGTCGTAGCAGACTGAAATTCAGATTCAAAAACATATAACCGTCAGAAAAATATACAGACCTCCAGCTATCGGCGCGACACCTAATTCTTTGTTTCATTCATTTACTTCTGTAATACTACAAAGTCGTATTATTTCTTTGATATGTCGTATTGATAAAACAATATATTTTTATAAAACCTACAACACAAAGTCTCGCTTCGTTAGGCCCGCCATACACGGCCTGCTGGAGCAGTTATCCAGTTATCAACATACACAGATCGCTCTTGCAGTCAAGAGTCAACAGCTGGAAGCTGCCAGTGATAGCTGCTCGAGCAGTTGGTTCAACAGCTCGAGCGGTGGGCAATTTCAAATCAGTAGCACCATGGATTTTGAATAGGAAGCACTTCTGCTGCTTTTGCTCATATGACGACGACGGCGGTGTAAAAATAGAAAATTGTGGGTTCATCCAATATTAGAAACAAGAATTTATAATGGAGAATTTAATCACTTGTTTTTAAAACTAAGACGTGACAGAGAAAGGTTTTTTAATTATTTTAGAATGTCAATGACATCTTTTGACGAACTTTGTAATATACTCAAGGAAAAAATTAAACGTGAAGATACTATTATGAGAAAAAGTATTCCACCAGCAGAAAGGCTAGCTTTTACACTAAGGTTAGTAAAAAAATGTATAATTTTTTTTATTTGTTTATTCATTGAATATATTTGTAATAATATCATCAGATAGAACAGACGAAGGTGGAAAACTGTCTTCATAGGATGACTCAGAAAACTCATCATTAGCTGAGACTGGAACGGAGTTATAAGGCTGATCACTTGTTGATGTAGAGGGTGCAGACTGATAACCCTTGTTGTAACTTGAATAGTTGTAATTAGATCCACACTGCTCACTAGCTGAAGGTGCAAAAAATCCCCTACTTTCACCTCTTATTTTCAGGTACTTAGCCACTTCACAAACATTTATGGATTTGCAATACAGTTATAGAATTTCAGCTTCTACAATTGGTGGTATAGTAAGAGATGTATGTAAAAATATATGGATCTATATGACAGATATATGCGTAACACCATTAACTGAAGATAGATGGAAAGAAATAATAAATGGGTTTATACAAACTGCACAGTTTCCAAACTGCCTTGGAGCAGTGGACGGCAAACATATAAGAATAATAAAACCCGCACAAAGTGGATCGGCATATTATAATTTCAAAAATTATTTTTCTATAATACTAATGGCCGTGTGTGTCAGTCATTAAATGTTTACTTTCGTGGATGTAGGATCATATGGAAGGCATGCATATTCGACTATTTTCGAAGAAAGTACTTTTTTACAAAAGGTTAATGGAAAAAAAATTAAATATACCTGTACCTTCTTCAATATCGCGAAATGGACCTGTTTTACCGAATGTATTTGTAGGAGATGAGGCGTTTAGCTTACAAGAAAATTTGTTGCGTCCTTACGGAGGAAATAATTTGCCAGAGCAAAAGAGAGTCTTCAACTATCGATTATCACGTGCTAGACGGTTTATTGAATGCACATTTGGTATATTTGCTAACAAATGGCGCATATTCCATCGACTACTTAATGTAGATTGTCGAATTTGTAGTAGATATAATAAAAGAAGCATGCGTTTTGCATAACTATGTAAAGCAAAGAGATGGACATAAATTTGAAGACACATTTGAGGGTCTTCCAAAGTCTATAATAAAATCAACTCTGAATGTTCATCGAGGTGGACCTATTTTAACAACAATCAGAGAAGAATTTGCAAATTACTTTGTGAGTGAAGAAGGAAAACTAGATTGGCAATGGAATATCATATGAACTAGCTGTATTTTATACCTATCTATTGTGTTAATATCAGTGGCCACTGGTCAACTAGTGATAACTCCAAAATCGTGAGAGATATCAGAGTTTTTTTTCTGATACAAATGGATTTATAATCACCAAAACAACTTTTTTGGAGCTATCACTATTTGACCGGTGGCCACTGATATCTAACTGCTATCATTTGTTTTCGAAAATAAAAAAAAATCATATCAATAACTCACCGATTTTATTTTTATCCGCCACCGGTTTTTCTTTAAAATTTACAATTAGTTTTCCACAAATTGCTGCCTATGCATTATCTTTCTTTATTTCGTCACTGTGGTCATCAATTTTATAATTCCATTTAAGTTCTTGTGATTTTATTTCACTTATAAGCGCGTCACAATCGATGTTGTCTTCCATTATTATGCAAACAAACAAACGAAGCGTGCGGCCGGGAAGCGTTGTCGAACGGGAATGAAGAGCGCGGGCGGAGGCTGCGCTCAAGCTGTCGACAGCTCCAGCAGTCAGTGTATGGCTGGCGACAGCTTGGCTGCACGATGAAAATTCACCGTGCTGTCGACCGCCCCAATCAGTTGCAACTGCTCGAGCGGTTCGTGTATGTGCGTCCATAGAACTTTGCAGTTCACTGTGCAGTCGCAGCTTGAAGTTGTCGCCCATGACTGCTTCAAGCGGTCCGTGTATTGCCGGCCTTAATTATGCAGAAGCTGTTTGTCTCGAGTACTGTTGCTTGCGGGCAAGAGCCGTCTGCTTACCATTACTTAATCACTGTTTTTAATTATGAAAAACTTCCACAATGTATGCGAACTAGAAATGTCTATTCATTTAAAGTGAATACAATAGTTGACGTCTTGACTTTGCTTGTAGCTTTGTCGTACTGAATTATGAAGTGGGTAAGCATATCTGGTAAATTCTGGCCGTTTAATATTGAAGAAGAACATTGTCTGCTCTTGTATTAATGTACTTTTATTTTAGGTACTCGTTTATTCTTGTATCCCTCTAAATGTTTAATCTAGTTTGTAATAAAATAATTATGATATTGTAAGATGTTATCTTTGGTCTTTTCTTTACATCGTGGTCGTCATCTGATCCGAAATTTTCAGCACCAGACTCTTACTGGAATTGCCGATTCATTGACATGAGATCAGCCTAAGATGAATATAGATTACTTATTGTTTTGTACGGGGAAAGTAATAAAATCTATTCAATTAATCAAATGTACATAGCAGTTTTTCATATTTGAAGTGAAATTTGTCCCAAAAATAGTTCAGAATATTCCTATACTATAGACATAATCAAAATAAAATGTTGAAACAAGAATGATAGAATGAACCCAATCAATTTAAACAGAGTGGTGTTGGCTAAAGTTTAACGAGTCTTGGATTGCTCTCGACAAAGAGGGGTGAACCCAGCAAGATGCAGGTAAAACTGCCGAGGACTTCTGTATATTAATATTTCCTCAAATTTGTTTGTGTTTCTCCAAATTTGCATTTATATTGGATCCACTGTGTCTTTTTCGGCCGGCGCGCGGCGCATACCTATAGTCACCGTAAGTAGCTACAGTGATTATTCTTTCTTTCGCTTTTATAAGTTTCTGCAAATGTTTGAGGGAGATTGTGGTATTTTTTTTGTATTGAATTGGAAAATCTGGGCGAAGGGCGAAGGGCACTGTCAGACTCTTACTGACTGAAAACCAACCCGGGTATGGCTGAAGCATTCGTCGCTACCCCCGACGGGAGATTGTGGTACTTGCTATGCTGTGTATTATAAGTCAGTGTTTTCCCGAAGAGTATGTACTCGGCCTATGATAATGCATATTTTTACAATATAAAAAAATATTTTTTCAGTTTAGTATTTGCGCTTCGCAGCACTACAACATGACGGACGATGCGTAAGGTCGATGTACTCTGTTTGTTACCTACATGGTGGCTAAACTCTCGTACACATCACGTTGTTGTGATGTGCAGTGTTGATTTTAACGAAAATGCTTAATTGAAATTAACCAAATTTTTTATTTATTTTTAGTAAATAAATGCAAGATGTAGCTTCATTATTATGGGATGAGTACATACTTTTCGAATTTCAACTTTATCGTTCCAACTTATATTACACGGTATATTAAACAAGTGAGTGAGTTGTCCAGTTTGGATCTCGATTTACTCAAGTTCATTACTGGTATCCGACTTGAATTTTTGCCATAAATATAATGCCATGGTCGTGAAAACAGCATGGCATTTACTTTCTTATTGAGCTAGTGATATGCACTTTCATATAACTAATTAGACAGGGAGGGTGGTTGTGGCAATTGCCCTGAACGCACTATAAATTTAAACGGAAGAACAGCGTCTTGTATAAACTCTACAACTCTAAAGGTTGAAAATAAGGGTATATCCGATGTCCAGTTGGCGTTTCAGACCAATCAGAAGGAAGTATACATGCCACTGCAAAGGCAAATAGAAAGATCAAAAAGGCGACTGAAGGGAAGATTCTAATAAGGTACCGCTTCAAATAAATGAAGATATATTAATATTTATTTTATTTATTTATAGTCTCACGCCTGTATCCCCGAAGGTGCAAATATTTTAGGTCCCACGGAATAGGGGGCGAGCCTATTGCCGTTACCGGGCACATCACCAGACTCCGGGCTGCTACTGAGTACTCGGAAAATCCCTGTAACACTTTTGCCCATCCTGGGAATCGAACCCGGGACCTCCGATCAGCAGTCGCATACGCTATCCACCAGACCACGGAGTCAGGCATAATATATTAATCACTACCCGTAATTTCCATTCATATCTATTCTTGACAAGATATCAATTTTCTAGTCTAGTCCAACCATTTACAGACCTATAGCTAAATTAAAAAATATCATAACGAATAACGTAATGAAGAACGCAGAGATATATTTAATTATACCAATTATGCTCAAATGAAGGAAACGATGATCAAATCAAATAGTTAATACCAAAATTGACGCGCGGTTTAATATAGCGTGGTGATACGAATGAGTACACATTGCTAAGGGTGGCTTTCCATTGGAGCGATAGGAGTTAGCTAGCTCGAATATGAGAACATAAAATGATGGCATGAAAACTTTTAATAAGTATATGAATTCACTGGAACACAAGTTTACACCCCTTCATGTCCTTGCTGCTTATCAGATCTAATCATTATAACTTCGTTATTTGTTTCCCGCTCTGCTAAGGACGGAAGTGGATTATTTATTTTCCAACTCCTTCAGTATACGTATTTAAATTCTTTGCGGGTACATACATACCAAGCTTCAAAGCACTTTGGTACACACTCAGGGCTGAGTGTGTTCCGAGTCCGAAGCGTGTAGGTATAACTTTTGTTTGAAATAGAAATATTGTCTATGATAAGTTGAATGGATTATATTGGTTTAGTAACGTTTTGTTTTGTCTATTGTAAATTTTGACTCTGGTCACACTATGAACTGTCAAATGATTCTAATTGCTTAAATTGTCTTGTGTCCGCGCTTGTTATTTCACGTATTTTATAGAATTGAAGTAAAGTCTTGTAAATTCTTGTATCTGCCGCCTTTTGACCATTACCGGCAAGGGTTGTAATAGATTTGTGAAATATTGAACATTTGCAAAAATTGTGTAAATCCGTCCACGTGTATCGTGCCCGAAAACATCGTTTGGAGGAACGGCTGGGTAGCTATAACGATTTCCTTATTAGTTTGGCCAAATTAATGAGTGTAATGTTATAGTTCTACTTCAGAACATCACCAGAAGATCTCAGGTAAATTTACATGTTTTAATTTCACCGCTGTGAAACACAGTACATATATGTTAGACTCTTTGACTTGCCTTAGAACAACTGGATGAATAAAATCAAGCTTCCACTGTCATCTGCAAACAATTTTCCAGTTTTTCTAGGCAGTTCTAAACATATTTGTTGGTATGCAGAGATAGATTAATATTGCAAACTTGTATCTGAGCTGGGCATCACATATGTTAAACAGTGTTGTTGTGTTGTTAGGTCAGTTTTGCTTAAATACATAACATTTATTTGTATTGGTTGACCTACTTAATTTGAAACACATTGTCATATACATAACCTCAAATTAGTAATTGTCTAACTGGAATTGTTGAAATCTAACTAGAATTTGTTGTTCTAATCATTAATCAGTTAGTTTGGTTGGATACATAACAGTTATATGTATCAATTGACTTAGTTAATAGTAAACATTGTGTTTGAAACATTATAATAACCAAATTTGACCTTGCATAGATGGGCGGGTCACATTGATAAGTCAACTTAATAAATCTTGTTTTGTTGTAATATACTGATAATATTGTTAGAGTTATTGTAACACATATTCTGTGTGTACTTACGGTTGTATATACCACAAATAACACGGTTAGTCTTTCTGTTGCAAATAATTAATTAATTAATTAATTTGAAGTTTCAACTTTTAATTTGTTGTAAGTTATAACTTTTGATAAATTTTGTTCTGTTTCAATATATTGAAACTTTTAATTTTGTTGGGCAGTAAATACCTGTTGCTTGCTTGCAGTTGTAGTAAACAGGCTAACACCTCGTGGGTTTCAAAGAATTAACAAATATTAAGTTATGTTAACATTTAATTGATAGTATTGTTTAACACTTGTCCGAGCTCTTTTGAGAACTAATTATGTCAGCTATCAAGGACTTGCGTGCGGCTGCGGGTGCCATTTCATCACATTTGCGCTGGTTTGCCTCAGCCAGTGCTCTAGTAAACCGGCCTGATCGCTAGCAGGACCTATTATAACGATTTGAGCGGATCAATGATCGCCTGGCAAGCGTGGAACAACAATTTTGTTCTTTCAGCGCTTGCTGTCTCGAAGTGTCAGTTGTTGACTTCACCGTGGACCAGCTAAATAGACTCAGTGAGGATTATGCCCAGATATTGGACCTATATGATGCTGTCTCAGACTGTGCAAGACAGCTTATTGCCGAGAGGGACGGGCAACCCGCCTTGAAGCAGGAGCTTCCTAGGACAGCACCGGGACTGGTGACTAGGCTTCCCACTTTAGACCTCCCGCATTTTGATGGCTGCCTAGGAAGCTACCTGGGCTTCGTTAATTTATTTGACAGCCTGGTCAATGATAGGGCTGACCTTCGGCCGGCACAAAAATTGGCATATTTGATGTCGGTTCTAGACGGGGAGGCCAAAGGCCTCATCCAGCATCTGCCCGTGTCGGACGAGGCGCACCAGACGGCTCGGGACTTAATTACCCGTAGGTACCACAACAAGCGTGGTCTATTGAATTGTTAATTATCGCTTGTCCCGTGCCTCGGAGAGCACGTTAAGCCGTCGGTCCCGGTTGTCATGAAGATTTTTGACAGTCGTTACAGGGCGTCAGTACCTTCTAAATAAACTGACACTAGTCTAAACCATGGAATATCGCTATCCCTTCGGGTTGCGGAGGTCAGACAGGCAGTCGCTCCGTGGAAAAGCTAATATTCAGCCAAATCCGGTTAGACTAGAAAGCGGACCCCAGATTGAAAACTGGGATAACGCTAAGAGGATGAGGTACCACAACAAGGGAGGCCTCGCAGACACCCACATTAAGCAGATTTTGAGTTTGCCCACGCTCACCCGGGTCTTTGGGTTGCGCACCCAACTTTTGAACCCGCTATTGGTGGCAACCAACGCACTTAAGTGCCTGGATCTGCACGTGGACCAATGGTCCTATCTGTTGGTCCACATAGTTCTCAAAAAGCTGCCTGCCGACCTAAGGTCACGATTTGAGCAGCGCTTTGGTGGGGATAGTGCGACGCATCTGCCCCCTTTTGCAGACTTGGAGAAATTCTTGGAGGAAAAGTGACGGGTTTTGGACAACTCCGGTGGTGACACGCCGGCTAAGTCGCAGCCGCCCAAGGTCAAGGAGCAGGCCCGCGTTCACACCCGAGGAAATGATGATCGGCGTCCTCCTCGATTTGCAGTCACGCAGAGCCCAGCGGAGTGCTCTTACTGCAAGGTCACGGGGCACAGAACGGCTAGTTGTAAGGCATTTGTGGACCTTCGTGTCGCCTCTCTTAGGCGCATCGCGAATGCCTGCCGCCTTTGCTTCTCTTGCTTGGGGTACCACTACCAGCGAGACTGCCCAAACTCTCGCCCCTATCCTCACTGTGGAGGACAGCATTTGGACATTCCCTGCATGAATGCCAGAGAGGTAGGCCGCTTGTCCAACCAGCCGTCGCCGCGCACGGGCGGGTGTTTTGAAGGTGGCAACCGAGGCTCACCGGCGCGCAGCCGAGATTCGCCTCGCTCAATTGATCGCCACTCACACCGCCTGGAGAGCCGTAGCGTGCGCACCCCTCCTCTTTCTCGCGCATCTGAATGTGCGACTGCTCAGCGTTACCAGCACCATGACTGCTGCCCCAGGTATTCCCCTCCTTTGGCAGAGCGTCCCCGCCTTGACTCGCACCCACCTCGTTTTGGGTGGGTGCGTCATTATGACCCCCACAGATGGCGCGCGGATCGAATCACCACGCCTTTGAGGACTTCATCCCGCACCCTCGTTTTGATTTGCCTAGTCCTGGCCAACGGTCGCCGCTTAGGCAACAATAGGTCATTGACTCCTGCCCTATATCGCCAACCTCCCCCATTGAGACCGTTATCCTACCAACGGTTGCTGTTAGGGTCTGGGGACCCACGGGGACCTCTGTTGTTGTCCGTGCTTTATTGGACACAGGTTCAGAAGGTTGCATTGTTTCCACTTATTCGGTAGGGCAGGTTAAATTAAATATGGGTTCTTTTCCGGTTCTTTTCAATTGTATACGGGGAATAGGTGACGTAGCCTCTAATGTTGAAGGGCAAGTTAAGATTTTGTTTGCCCCTGTTGAATCTTCACACCCGAGGATTAAAACCTCGGCTATTGTGCTGAAGAATATTTTGAGTATGCATCCACAGAAACAGCTACACGCTGCTGTGGTGAATTTGACATCGGGATTGGAACTGGCAGAACCCAAATTTGACACACCAGGACGAATCGATTTGTTGATTGGCTCTGATGTCCTCGGTGGAATTTTGATTGTTGGGAAACGGGTCTTGGTGCCAAATCGCCATCCCGTCCATATTTGGATTTGCTTTGATGGGACCTGTACCTAGGGACCCCCCTCCACCCGAACTTGATAATTTTTTGGCAGTAGGCTCCGCTCTCTCTGATGCAGTTCAGAGGTTTTGGGAGGTAGAGGAGCCCCCTCAAGCTGCTCGTTTGAATCCAGAACATGAGGAGTGCGAGTTGTTCTTCCAGAACAACACCAGTGTCAAAAGTCGACCAGTGGGTCGACTCCGTCCTGGTCGGATCATTACGAAGCTACCCTATCTGTCTGTTCGGCCCCCGCTTGGTAAGTCACGACCTTTAGCCGAAAAGAGGTTGTTGGCTATGGAGCGTCGCATGGGTCGTGATCCGGAGCTCAGACAGAAGTATATTGAGTTCATGAGAGAATATGAACAATTGGGACACATGTCTGTGTCAAATTTGGATTGGCGTTCGGTGGAGCATTACTTTCTCCCACATCATGCGGTATTGAAGCCATCAACTGGCAAGCTGCGCACGGTGTTTGATGGTTCTGCGCAGACTTCTACGGGCGTATCCTTGAACCAGTGCTTGCATTCTGGTCCCAAGTTGGTCTTCCGACGATATCAGGTTGTCATTGTGGCCGATAAAAAAATGATGTTTAGGCAGACGATTATCCACCCTGATGACCGTCGTTTTCAGCTGATCCTTTGGAGAGAGAATCCTCGCGATGGTCGTCTACGAGCTCAATACCAATACGTACGGGTTAAGGTCGAGCCTCTACTTGGCAATACGTTCTCTTTGGAAGCTCGCAGGCCGCGAGGGCCTGCGTTTCCCACGAGCCTCTGCCCTCCTGAAGGATGATATTTACGTGGATGACATTTGTTCTGGCGCCTCCACAGCGGACGAGGCGATCCTCCTGCGGGACGAATTGATAGGTATCTTGGCCTCCGCTGGTTATGAGTTGCGCAAATGGATTTCCAACTCACCAGCGCTTTTGAAAGACTTGCCAGAGGATCATCAGTGGGATCCACATTTGTTTGAGATTGTTGACAACCCCGCCATGATGGCTGTTCTCAACGTTCAGTACAGACCAGTCCAAGACATCTTTAAGTATAACGTAGACTTTAAATTGCCTTGTTCTTGGACTAAACGTCTTGTGTTGTCTACTGTCGCCAGAACCTTTGATCCAAACGGTTGGATTTGTCCTGTTATATTTTGGGCAAAATGCTTCTTGCAGAAGCTTTGGACAGCAGGATTGACTTAGGACGAACCTCTCCGCGGTACTCTTGTTGAGGAATGGACCTCTTTTGTATCTTCACTTCCTGCCGTCAATGAGATCTCCTTGCCTCGTCCCATCCTTCCTCCCGGGAAGTACAAAGCAACCCTTTACGGGTTTTGTGATGCTTCGGAACGTGGTCACTCGACCGTGGTGTACTTGCGCACAGTCAGTGCCTCAGGTCAGGTGAGGGTTTCCCTGATCATGGCGAAGAGCAAGGTTGCATCCCTTCGGACATCTCTGACCATTCCGAAATTGGAGCTCTCGGGAGCAGCCCTACTCGTGCGATTGTTGAATCACGTGTCTAACACTTTGGGTAAAACGATTTGTATTAATGGGATCTACGCCTAGACAGGCAGCCAAATTATTCTTTGTTGGTTGAAGGCGTCTGTCCACACTTTGGAAGTATTTGTCGCTAATCGCGTCTCCCAAATACAAAAGTCTGAAGTCACGCTTGTTTGGAGACACGTGCCAGGTGAGCTCAACCCCGCTGATTGTGCCTCGCGTGGATGCTTGACGCCTAGTTTAATAGGCCATTCGCTGTGGTGGGGTCCGGAATGGTTGAGTCGACCAGAAATTGATTGGCCTCGAACGCCAGTTTTGAATACTTCTAATTTGCCGGGTCTACGAACACTCGCTCTTGAGAAGGTAGAATGCGCCTTCGACTCCGATTGTTTGTTAAATCGCTACAGCCTACCTGTCAAGGGTGACAGGTTGTTAGGTGTTACTGCTTGGATAAAGCGTTTTGTTTTTATTTTAGGCACCCACAACAGAAACGACTGACACCGTTTCTCTCACCACAGGAACGACAGGAGTCCCTCACCTTTTGGATTCGTTCTGTGCAATTGACGCATTTTGAGAAGGAGATTGCTATCCTAAAACTCTAATTGCTCGAAACTGTTGGGAGCTGTATCTAAATTGAACCCCTTTTTGGACTGGACTGGCGTCTCAAGAACGCCAACCTCCTTTACGGGGCACGTCACCCCCTTTTGTTACCCAAGGACGGTCATTTGGTACGTTTGCTGGTAACTGACCGTCACCTTAAAAATTCGCATGCTGGTCGTAATGCTCTGTTGGCCATTTTGCAACGCGAGTTTTGGATTTTGTCTGCCCGAAGAATTATTTGAAGCGTAGTCTTTTGCTGCATCCCTTGCTATAATAAGCTCAAGGCTTCTACCATGCAGCCGTTGATGGGAGACTTACCGGCAGATCGGGTAACTGAGAGCAGGACGTTTGACGGTGTTGGCACGGACTTCGCTGGTCCCTTTTTGGTAAGAACTTCAACACTTCGAAACAGCAAGACCGTTAAGGCCTACTTGTGTGTTTTCGTTTGCCTCTCCACAAAGGCCGTACATTTAGAACTGGTCTCCTCGCTGACGACCGAGGTGCTTGTAGCCACATTTGATAAATTTGTATCCCGCAGATGGCTGCCTTCCTTGATCCGTTCTGATTGCGGTCCGATCCGTTCTGATCTTATTGTTCTGATCTAACATCAATGGTACTTATAATTATTTGAATGATGTAGTTAATTTCCTTGAAACTAACAAGGCTGATATAGGCGATAGGCTTGCCCGATGTGGGATAAATTGGTTGTTTTCCCCACCAAATTGTCCACACTGGGGTGGTATATTTGAGGACGCTGTAAAATCGGCCAAAATACACTTGCGCAGGACAATTGTTGAATCAGTCCTTACATTTGAGGAACTCGCAACTGTGTTTTGTAAGATTGAGGCCGTCTTAAACTCTAGGCCATTGTGCCAGATCTCCTCAGAACCGAATGATTTGGAAGCCCTTACGCCGGGCCATTTTTTATTGGTCGCCCACTTGTCGCCTTGCACGAGTACCCCTATATTGACACTAGACCTAATCGTCTCTTGCGGTTTGAATTGGTACGCCAGATTACTCAGAGCTTTTGGAAACGCTGGAATTTGGAATATTTGCACATACTCCAGCAACGCGTTAAGTGGACCGACAAGTCCGATGGACCCAAGATTGGAGACCTCGTTTTGATTAAGGAGGCTAACCTTCCGCCACACAGATGGCGCAGGGGGCGCATTTTTCGTTTGGTAACTGGGGCTGATGGAGTTCCCCGGTTTGCTGAGGTCATGGTGGACGGTTCGATTTTGAGGAGAGCGGTTGCAACGTTGTCACTTCTACCAAACGATTAGCGGACCGGTAGGCCGGTCCGGGGCGGGTGGATGTTTGAAATATAAATATTGTCTATGATAAGTCGAATCGATTATATCGGTTTAGTAAGGTTTTCTTTTGTCTATTGTAAATTTGGACTCTGGTCACACTATGAACTGTCAAATGATTCTAATTGCTTAAATTATCTTGTGTCTGCGCCGTTTTGTTTTTTCCCGTGTTTTATAGAATTGAAGTAAAGTCTTGTAAATTCTTGTATCTGCCGCCTTTTGACCATTACCAGCAAGGGTTGTAATAGATTTGTGTAATATTGAACATTTGCAAAAATTGTGTAAATCCGTCCACGTGTATCGTGCCCAACAGCATCGTATGGAGGAACGGCTGGGTAGCTATAATGATTTCCTTATTATTTTGGCCAAATGAATGAGTGTAATCTTATAGGTCTACTCCGCTAAAAGGCAGCGATAGCCGAGTGGATATACCAACAGACTGCCATGCAGAGGGTATCAGGTTCGAATCCACGGCGCGCACCAATGACTTTTCGGAGTTATGTGCGTATTGAATTGTTAATTATCGCTTGTCCCGTGCCTCGGAGAGCACGTTAAGCCGTCGGTCCTGGTTGTCATGAAGATCTTTGACAGTCGTTACAGGGCGTCAGTACCTTCTAAATAAACTGACACTAGTCTAAACCATGGAATATCGCTATCCCTTCGGGTTGCGGAGGTCAGACAGTCAGTCGCTCCGTGGAAAAGCTAATATTCAGCCAAATCCGGTTAGACTAGATTGCGGACCCCAAACTGAAACTAGGATAACGCTAAGAGAAAGAAGAAGAATCTTATAGGTCTACTCCAGAACATCACCAGAAGATCTCAGGTAAATTTACATGTTTTAATTTCACCGCTATAAAACACAGTACATATATGTTAGACTCTTTGACTTGCCTTAGAACAACTGGATGAATAAAATCACGCTTCCACTGTCATCTGCAAACAATTTCCCAGTTTTTCCAGGCAGTTCTAGACAACTCGTGTTCCTACGGTTTGTACGAAGTTAAAATACTGTATAGATATCTTTACCGTGGTTTAACATTCCCCGAGACTTCATGGGTGTCAAAACTCTGTAATTTTAATGGTCTGAACATGGTTACAGAGGTTAAACAGTAGTAGGAAGTGGACGGGATCACTCCCAATAATAAAGTGAGAGCGTATGAACTATATATACATCTTCTTATACCGATATTTCAACCGGCTTGCATTGGTCGAACTAGACCATACACAGCCGTAGCCGTTACAAACTGATACCAATAAATATGCGATGAAAATAAAACGTCGTTTACATCTTGAATGCCACTAATTTATTCCGTAACACACAAGGGACACAGAAAAACATAAATACATATATATATATATATATATATATATATATATATATAATACAAAGGTAGACACAATAGACTTATTGACATAAAGTCCCCTGCATGCGACCAAACAAACAACTAACATTATCAAAATCATGCCCAACAATACAACATGATAGGTCACGACTACGCAATGCGACGTGCAGGTGTAGGGAAGCGGTAAAATAGGCAGCGGGAAGCGTCGCCTCCTACTTCGATGGACTGACTCGTCAGTAGAGGACTAATAGACCTACGCCTTGCAATGCGTTTCCGTGACCTATACTTACAATAGTTTATATTAAGTATATAGGTATCACGTACTTGTATCGTTTTATAATATATCTTTTTTATGTATGTAAATAATCTGTAAAATAATTATATTAGGTTAAATATTACCAAATTCATATAATGGAAATAAAATATTACCTTATGTAATACAAGTAAGGTTAAATCATCAAAGAAAAATACACGAATACCTAATAATTATTAGCTAAAAGAGAAACAAAAAACAAACAATATTTAACTCCACGACGAAATTCGCATACACCACACAAAAAAACACACATAAATACAGAGCACGCGCATACAAGCGCAGGCATGGTCCGAAGCACATGGTCCGAAGGCTTCTCTGTGCATCGTTATATTTCAAATAAAAGACTCATTACTTTTTATCATACCCAGCCTCCGCTGTGCGTCAATAAGATGACGTCGTAATCCATTTTTAAATGCACCTATCGTACGGAGAGACCTAATCGGCGGTGGAATATTATTCCATATTTTTAACGCCGCATAGCGGAAGCTAACTGTAAACGCAGCCGTTTTATGCGGTAGAATAGAGAGCTGTTGCGAGCATTGTCTGCGGGTACAGTCTCGTTCACCAGCCACCCAATTGAGCTTACGGTGTAGATATGGCAGTTGTTGGAATCCAATAAAGCCGAACATAACATACGCTAAATGCAATTTTTGACGCAATTTCATTTTTAAAATCGTTTTTTTATTTAAATACGGTGTCACATATTGTCTGGGCGGTATACAAAAGCAGAATAGAGCGCAAGCGTTCTGTACCCTTTGGATCAGCCTATCCGTGCGTGATAGTAGCCTCGGCCCATATATGTACCGTGTCAGCATAATTTAATTTTGATAGAACTAGAGATTCCACGAGTCTCACGCGTAAATCTTCTGTCAAAAATGGTCGTATTTTGTAGAAGGTACGCAATCTATAAAAGCAGTTTTTAACCAACTCCGCGACATGCTTCTCAAATCTCAGTCGAGTCAATGAGCAGGCCTAAGTTTGGGGCCTCATCTACTTTTTCGATAACTTCGCCCATTAACTTGAGGTTTAAGGTAGGCAAACGTTTTAACTGGTTTTTGGTACCGAATACGACATATTTCGTTTTTAGGTTTAGAACCAGAGAGTTCACTTCTGCCCACTCCACCACTCTATTTAGGTCTTCGTTGAGGTCAGAAATAGCTGATTCGAAATCACTAGGCCTAAAAGAAATGTAAACTTAAATGTCGTCGGCATACATGTGATAATTCGAGCATTTTAAACAACTTGTTATGCCTTGTCATTCGTAATAGGTCAGCAAAATTAAGCAACGCTTGCACAGGTTGCCACTTGGGTAGGAGACTCTATGTGATATTTACATCAGAGCTGCTGGATAATGAGAATGCTGGAACGCTGGATCGTTCGAGAAGGAATTTCGCAGGAGAATTGGCATGGCTAAGAGCGCCCCGCCATGTCCCAGCTTGAAAAAATCTGGAGGGACCGTAACATCTCCATAAAAACCAAGACCAAGCTGGTACGGACTCTAGTCTTCTCGATCTTTTCGTATGGCGCTGAGACTTGGACGTTAAAAACCGCAGAGCTAAGCGCATTGTTGCCTTTGAGATGTTGTGCTCTTGTCGTCCGAGTGTCTACGCAAAATTCTAGAATACTTCGGTCACATTACAAGAAAAGACGGTGGTTACCTTGAGAAGCTCATTGTGACCGGTAAAGTAGAGGGGATAAGACCTTGTGGACGCAGCCCAATACGCTGGTCCGACCAGATCCGCACCACTCTTGACTCCACAGTCCACGACGCTCTTCACACCGCCAGAGACAGGATTAGATGGAGGAAAATCGTTTGTGAGAAAGTGATGAAGATGGGAGGTCACGACCCTCAGCACTGAGGAATACGACGCAAGGAGGAGGAAAGCTGCTGGTCCCTTGTTCAAACACGAAAAGAATCGGTAGCCCATTCCGGAGGCCTTCTGAAAACTCCGATACGAGAGTCACGAGTCCCTAGACTCACATAGAAAAAAAAAGTGATAGAAAGTAGATCCAAATCACTCTCATCTAAACATAAAAAAAACGTCGTCTTAAGGGAATACAGAAATGAGTTCGTATCACGCACACTTGTTAATATCGCACAAAATTATCACAGATGCTGGAAAGCTACTTCGTGCCGCCAGTAGTGTGTACCGTTGGTAATATAATATAACACCTATGCCTACCCCTGCAGGGATATAGATATAGGAGTCTATGAGATGTGAAATTAGCTTTGTTGAACCTTTTGATATTCCATTGATCATTATCCCCGTTTATCCCAGTTTCTGCCGATGGGCCGTTTACTAGTCTAACCGGATGCGACTGCCTCACAGACAGTAGCTCTAGGGAAAATTAGACTGTCAGACGGGTAGTCGCTCTATTCGATACAATCCGGTTAGACAAGTAAGTGGACCAAGGAAAAGTGGGCAAGTTGCAACTGGAATAACGCTAGAACAATTATTATAAGCATTTATAAAGAAATAATAAAATAGGCATTTATGAGTAAATAAAGTTAGCGTCGATTCGTTTATCGAAACGCTCTGATAAAACCTCTCGTCGTTTCACATTGTAACAGTGAGATATCGGTAAACCGGACTCGTTTTAGTATCCCGGTGGCAAGGTAGTCAAGTAGCCTTAGACCTGGCCGATACATGTGTTGACTGCATACCTACATATTAAGACATAGACTCTAAGCCGTGTGCTGCCTTTTTATAGGAACGCAATAAACTAAAAAGCTATCGAATGGATTTTTGTACGGTTATCACCTGATTCCTGAGAACAGTTTGCCGTGTGGTTGACAGCATAGAATACAAGTGTCACCACCCCTATCTTCCCGTGGGTGTCGTAAGAGGCGACTAAGGGATAACACGATGCAAATACCATATTTGCGTAGAGACGGAAAACTCGACATCAAACCCTATACGACTGCCTCTTTGGTCTCGCGGCATAAATGTGTGCGTGGGATCGGGAGGTCCCGGGTTCGATTCCTGGGTCGGGCAGTGTTATTGGGTTTTTCTGTCATGAAATTCTCAGTGGCAGCACGGAGTCTGGAAATGTGCCCGGTACGGCAATAGGCTCGCCCCTTATTACGTGGGACTAAAGTATATCTGGCGAAAAGTGGGTGTAGAAATACACCTCTGCCTACCCCTTCGGGGATAAAAGGCGTGACGATATGTATGTATGTAGAACAGTTTAGGTGTATTAATTCAAAGAGTATCAAACATCCACAGGTACATCCATTCATACTTATCAAGCGTCGCATTCATGTAGCATGAAGTAACTTCCTTAAAATAAAATTCAAATAATATACAACACTGGCCATCAAATTCAAAAACTGCAATTTATAATATAATTCTTATGACATCACTTTTTCATCCACCACCATTCGTGATAAAACATCGGTATAGTTTTACGAGTGCCTCAGCGCGACGCAATTCGACAATAATACTCACGTTTTATTTGTACTCAACGCTTTTGGCGAACGTAAAAATATGAATAAAGAGATATCTACATAATACAATTACTGTGGGGAACAGTCGAGTAGAAGACATTGTGTAACCAAATCAGTAATGTATTAGACATCTCTTACCCTTGTCGTACGCCTTAGAAAAGTTTATTAGCGGGTCTACTCTACCACTCAAAGTCGAGTTAATCTCAAAGTTGAGTTGGGGCCTTGTAGAAGTTACAACATTAACAAGTAATTAGGAATTTTCCTAATTGTTTTATCTGAGCAATATCATTGCGACACTAAAATGATTTGAAAAAGAAATTGATTAATTTGAGACTAGTATTTTGGACACAGAAAAAGACCTTGTACTAATTATTTATTATTCTTAAAAGTTCTTAAGCTCCTCCTAGAGTTATCCTAATGGCTACGGGGCATTCGTCTCGCTGGACTTGACTCAATACCAGGTTTCCAACAGATCAACTGCCTGCCATTCTTAATAATTAGCAACTAACGAAAGCCTTTTCAATCACTCCATTCCTTGTTGTGCGTTCCCGTACTGTGGTCTGTGAGCAGTATTCTACAGCGTTACGACTTCCATTACGTATCAGTTCTACAAAGAGTACAATCCAGTACATTGGGTGCAGCTGCATTAATCGCCTTGGGGGCAAGGGGGCAGAAAGGAGGCTGGGGGAAGGGCAAGCTTAATGTTATTACTTCATCATGAGGCGAGCGGAGATGTGATTGCAGGAACAAGTGCAATTTTATTGTTATTGTTTGTTCTTGTAAGGTGGTGCAAGTTTGTATTGCCCGAACCGTGAAGTAATGTATGTTATTTGGTGTTTAAATGATTTATTGCTATAACGGTTTAAATTGCTATGTTATGGTTAGTAAGTCGCCACTGTGCGGCGATTTTACTAAAAAAATACCAAAATTTTAGATTAAAATCTTTCTGTTTCCTACGACTCAATGTACGTATTTATTTGTATTTAGAAGCATGTTACCAGCTCTGTTACTAACTATGTATCGAGTAATTCGTTTTCTTGGCGATACTGCCAACTCGGATAAAGTGTTCAAAGCACTAATAATGCTAATATAAAGTTCTGAAGTCCGATTTCCCATTCTCTACTAAGGATATGCCTAACCTATCTACTAAGGATGCCATCAGATGCACGCCGAAGTTTACAAATATTGAAGCAACGAACACTCGGCACAATATAATTAATTAATCAAACAAAATCTTTTCCCGTATGCTGATCGAACCCACAATACTCGGTGCCAAGTTCAAATATCAATATTCTATGTGAATTTAATCCGTCTCGGTTTTTTATAGTATCCGTTATTACGGCACTGCTGCAAGTGATCGCGGATGTACTGAAATACTGCGCGTGGATGAATGTAACTCGAAACAAAGGTACGTAGTATAATAATAATAATAATAAAATAATAAAATCATCTTTATTGTACACCAAAATAATTCCAAGATTATAAAACATAAATGTAGAAATGTAAATAAGTGTGACAAATGGCGGCCTTATCGCTATTTAGCAATGTCTTACAGGCAACCTTAGGATGGACAAGAAAAGCACGGAGCCAGAAAGAAAGAAAGAAGGGTAGTTTGGCGTTGTAGATGATTCAGATATAATAATAAACAAATAGCAAATATAATATATTATACACATATATATATACTAGCGTACAAAAATACATACATATAGTTACCACGTACATACACTATATACATAACTATATACATAATAATAATTCTAAAATACATAAATACTAATAATATAACATAACATAATATATACTAATAATATAAATACTTAAATAAATGAAAGAAGAAGGAAATTAAATAAGACAGTCTTACTAGAATATCAAGGTTATAGAGATAAGTAGTAGTCTTTTAGCAACTTTTTAAACGATTTAATAGTTTGAGCTTGTTTGATTGATAACGGCAGTGCATTCCACAAGCGTGCAGCTTGGACTGTGAACGAAAGATCGTAAAATCTGCTCGAATGTATTGGGATAGCCAGTCTCAAATTCACCAATGACCTCAGAGATCTAGAATGTGTGTCCGTAAGGAATTCGAAGCGTTCTTTCAAATTAGGGGGAGTGGAAGGATTGAAGAGAATATTATAGAGTAAAGAAAGTATGTGAGTATTCCGTCGAAGGCGAATTGGGAGCCACTTAAGCATATTGCGGAAATTGGAAACATGATCATATTTGCGCAATCCAAATATGAATCTTATACATAAGTTCTGAAGACGCTCAAGCTTATCAAGTTGCTCCTCAGTGAGATCTAGATAGCTGACATCACCATAGTCAAGGATTGGTAGGAGGAGAGAATTTGCAAGCGCAATCTTAGTGGCAATAGGTAGAAAGTTTTGTAGTCTTCGCAAAGTCCCAGCCGCAGAAAATATTTTACGACTAACTTCCCTAATTTGAGGACCCTAGGATAAGGTCTTGTCAATATGTACTCCCAAGTCCTTTACGCAATCACTTACAGGTATAGGTATGCCATTAAATTGAATCTGGGGTAAGCAAGTCATGTCAATACGCGATATCATTCTGGGACTACCCACAACAATAACCTGCGTCTTTGTGGGGTTGATTTGAAGACCAAATCTGAGGCTCCATGTAGCTATTCGCTCTAGATCAGAATTGACGATTCGAAATGCTTTAGTCAACTCATGGACAGGAGCTTGGGTGTAAATTTGAAGATCATCTGCATAAAGGTGGTAGGATGACTGAAGTTGATAAGAGATAGAATTAATAAAAATTGAGAAAAGTAAGGGAGATAGAACGCAACCCTGCGGAACGCCGAATGTAGTCCTGCACCACGAAGAGAACGAGTCTTCAATTCGTATACGTTGTCGGCGACCAAACAGGTAACTGTGAAACCAATCAATCACAGGTGGAGATATGTTAATTGAGCGTAGGATGCCAAGCAGTATATGGAAATCAACGTTATTAAAGGCATTACTGAAATCAAGTAAGCATAGTGTAGTTACTTTACCATTTTCCATACCCAGCCTGATGTCGTCGGTAATGTTGATCAGTGCCGTGACCGTGCTGTGACCAGGACGGAAACCAGATTGGAGCGGATTAAAGTGAAGGTTATTATTGAGGAATGTGGTAAGTTGGATATGGACGAGGCGCTCGAGTACTTTCGAGAGGAATGGTAGCACGGAGATTGAACGATACTCGGAAAATGATGAAGGTTTTTTTTTTTTTTGGGTAAAGGAATAATTTGGGCGTCTTTCCATAAAGTGGGGAAGACTCCTTCGGCTAAGGTAAAATTCAAAATATGACATAGGATGGGAAGGATTTCATTAAGGATGGGAAGGATCATTTTTCGACTGACACAATCATTACCGACAGCATTCGAGGCAATTGATAATACGGCTCTCTTAACATCACACTCTGATAGTTGATTAAAAACGAAGGATGGATAGTTTGGGGTTGGAAGTGCTGAAAGATCATGCAAAGTATTAGCTTTAGTAGTTTTATCAAATTTAGACAAAGCAGTGAAATGGTGATTTAGAGAATCGATATCTAATTTATCAGAAATGAGATTTTGTGTAGATTTTCCAACTCCCAAAGTTTTTAGAAATTTCCAGACTTTAGCTGGATCTTCATTCTCAACAGAGTTATGAATGTATTGGCGTTGTGCTTGCCTACACACCTTTTTGCAGTGATTTCTAATCGCTATGTAGTTGTCCCAATTTCTAGGAGTTGCTCGACATTTAAATTTCGTTCTAGCCATAGCTTTCTTCGACAGTAAATCCTTAATTTCATTAGTTAACCAAGGTGAGGGAAATTGACGAACTCTGATTGCGCGAACCGGTGCATGGACATCATATAAACGAATAATAGAATTCGTAAATAATTCCACTTTCTCGTCAATTGACTTTGCGTGCTGTAAGGGATTCCAATTTATTATGCCTGCTTCAGCACGGAGATTTTCGACATTCATGCCACCAAAATTGCGTTGCAGAAGAATTTTAGTTTTTGTCTTAGGAAGACGAAGTTTATAGGAAAGAAAAATCAGCATCAGCTGCAAGCTGACCATGCTTGGCAGAAAGACAGGGGGGAAGAAACAAAAATCAGATCAAGAAGAGAAGGAGTAGAGTTTGGAAGATTATGTGTAGCATTAAGAGGGAGAATAGATAGATTGCAGGATTCAACAATACTACAAAGAGATGATGAGCGGGTATCCTTTTTTAATAGACATGTGTTGAAATCGCCCATGACTATAGTGTGACTGTAAGAAGGAGCTAGATTTTCTAAGATACGTTCAAAAGAAGAAAAGTAATTGACACGACAGTTCGGAGAATAAAATACACCAAGTAAAACCTTAGTATAAGCCAAATCTAATTCGAGGAAGAGATGCTCGCCGGCATTGAGTGGCGGTGGTTGTGATGACATAGAAACAATGTTAAAAGGAATGTGGTCCCGGAGATAAATGGCAACACCTCCACCACCACTCCCGGTACGATCATTTCTTATAAGGCGGAAATTTGGAAGAGAGTAAGAAACAGAGGACAAGCATGGTTTTAACCAAGATTCGGAAACAAGAATGGCATGAATATTCTTACTGTCAAAAGTTGTCAGCATATCCTGGAAATGGGCCGGAATACTCTGAGCATTAATATGGACAACATTTAAGTTACCGGGTACATCGGCAAACTTGCTTTGGAGGGAGTCAGCAAGAGATGGAATGCTTGAAAAGCTGTTATTCAGGCTACTTGCAGAAAAAAAGCTGTCATTATCACTACTTTGATACAGATCTGACATGACATAAACAATATTATATAATAAAAGATAAAATAAATATAGATATCGATGCCTTACGGCCAAAAGAGGCTAACCGCCACTTAGCAAACTTTACAGGAGAGTAGTTTAAAGTTCAAAATAAGTGAAAAAAAATCATAGAAAATTTTCTGTACGTTCCAAAAGTTTCAAAATTTAACCATATAGTTTTTGACTAGGTCTCTACGAAATGACATTGTTAATTAAAACAAATCACACTCCTAACATAATTTACTGTCGCTTACCCTCAAATGGTCCAAATTACACTAATAGGAAAAAACGTCGTAAATGAAAACAACCCAATTAATGAGTTCCAACCGAAATGATTTAACTGCACCATTTATTTTATTTCTGTTGAAAAAAAAAAAGCATACCTGTGCTTTTTCTGTTCATCAAGTGGAGTCAATATGACATAAACGGCTATTGGTTAATGGCAGAAGAACAAGAAAATTGTTATAAGTTAATTAACTATAAAAAAAATACTATAAGCTCTTTTATGCAACGCGAAAGCACATTGTGATTAATTCTTACAAAATTATACATACATACTTACATACATACATTAGACTTTTATAAGTTTTTAAACAGGCTAACCGACTAAGGTATGAATTTAAAAAAAGAGAAATTGTGCTCAATCAGTCTTTATTTTAGAAAATTAAACAAAACAATTGTTACTCATTGTAAGTTAGTCTTGCATTATACATTCATGCTGACATTCTAGGTATGACAAAAAAATATAAACTTAAGATTTCGTACTTAAGGACCACTTTTAGGTATGACGGTAGGCGTTTGGTCCTCGTCGTCCGCATGTCCGCGTCTACAGTTGCCGTAAATCGCCTCGCAACGTCCGTTGCCGGGGAGTCCTCCACAGCAAAGAAACTACCCAAAACAACCGTGTCCGATGAAGACATGCGTCAGGCGGAAGGTGAGGACACCGTGGTGGCCTTCAGCCACTCCAAAAAGAGGGTTCTTACCATCGCTTTTGCCGTGTATCCATTCATTCGCACTCACCCATCCATTCACTCAATCGATAAAGCAATGATGATGACACATGTTAAATCAGTCACGGTGACAAATCTTGAGGCAGAATAACAATTTGCAAAAGAGGGACCTACTAACGCTAATATATGTGCAAAACAAACGTGCAGTTTTTATTCTCTCACTCTCATAGTCCCATAGGCAATTCGACACAACAGAGTCATATCAGTCGCAGGATTAACTCTTGACTGTTACTGAGAATTCTTCAAAAAATCCAATAATTCCTTGCTGGCCCAACCTGGGATTCGAACCCTTGATTATGATCCTAAGCCAGGCCAGCCAACAAAAACTCTGTAGGTACTTATTTAACCATTCAGTATGGCAGCGATAGCCGAGTGGATATACCTACCAACAGACTGCCATGCAGAGGGTATCGGGTTCGAATCCACGACGCGCACCAATGACTTTTTGGAGTTATGTGCGTATTGAATTGTTAATTATCGCTTGTCCCGTGCCTCGGAGAGCACGTTAAGCCGTCGGTCCCGGTTGTCATGAAGATCTTTGACAGTTGTTACAGGGCGTCAGTACCTTCTTATTAAACTGACACTAGTCTAAACCATGGAATATCGCTATCCCTTCGGGTTGAAGAGGTCAGACAGGCAGTTGCTAAGTGGAAAAGCTAATATTCAGCCAAATCCGGTTAGACTAGTAAGCAGACCCCAGATTGAAACTGGGATAACGCTAAGAGAAAGAAGTATTGTTTGAACAAGATAGCAAAAGAATGACTTCTTACCTATAAAACTTAAAATAACTATTTTTGTTATTTTTTATTTATTGACCAAAATTTTCAATTTACAATAGTCTCACTTATACCATTCGTTTAAACCACTAGAGATTTTTTGCGAATGTGAGTTCATATTTATCATGACTACAATATTTACAACGAAATGAGTACCTTATCTATGTTGTTGACGAAATTCCTTTTTAACATGTTTTTATACGGCTGTTTTGTTACATATTTACTAGCTATAACTTCTGGTAAACTATTTAATATCTTTGGAAGTATGTATCGACATATCTTAGTTTCATACAGATTATTAGATTTTGGTAAAACATATTTCTTTGCGTTTGGCAACTGTCTTAGAGTACTATGGCGGTTGTACTTACTAAGTCGGTCTGTGTTTACAAGTTCTTTCATAACGGCCATTTGGATTTTACATTGCACTGGTAACACGTTACAGTATTTGAATAGCTCGTTATAATTTTCTTTTAATTAGAATACACAATTATAGATGAATATAAAAGTCTATTAAAAGAATCTTACCGTTTTATTTCCTTCGAAAACTTCGCGCTAAACGGACTCGCAAGCACGGAGGTGCTTATGCCCGCGGTGAATGTTCGCTGTGCAACGCTTACGACATTTTGTTCGAACGAAAGAGTGAGATAACCGACGCTGTTTGTCATTCTTCTGTAAGCTAACCGCCAAACCTTTGATTTACCTTGTTATCTAACCACCATACCAGATATTTTTTTGGGAGGGAAAAAAAAGGGTAAGCAACATTGCAAGGCGACATTCGTTTGGATGAATTATCCTAAGTGCCTTCGATGATTGATTTGGTGACTAGGGAAAATAAAAATAAACGCCAAATAAAGTCACGGAAATGAGACCTAAATGTAATAAATGACATATATTTTATCCAAAGGAACTGCCCTAATATCCTAACCGAAAGTTTGGTACACAAAGATTCAAGTAAAATTTGACTAATGTATTTTTTACAAAAAAGTATTTACAGCCCAAACTACTTAACGTTCAAGTAAAGAAAAACATATTCAAAGCCAAAAATGCTTATCTCACAGTTTTGAAATATTATTTTTATCTAACCACCATAATACAAAATACACCAAAAATAACTGTCGTTTATGACGAAAAACTTAGTGTTAGAACCTCAATTCTTTTACCGCCTAAGCGACAAAAAGTTTGTCCTAGAGCCACGAAACTTAGACCATTAGACGCAGAAAAAAAAGCCGATTCTAACCATATATATAAGTCAATTTCGCAAAAAATGTCGCTTACCCCCTTTTGGCCGGAAGGCATCGATATTATATAATAAAATATAATACAGAAAATATATTAAATAAGAAAAAAAAAAGATATAATTATATAAACGGTACTAAAAAGCAAAAAGAAACTGATCCACCTGCCAGTTGAGTGTTAAGACTTACAGAAAAAATAATAATACATTACACATTTGTTACACATACATAATGAGTCGACAGCTAAAATTTAATTATAAAACAGTAAACCTATCATGGCAACATCGAACAATACAATTTACTAATTGCAGCATCCGGGCAAAATAGAATAATAAGGCGAAGAATGAACGGTAAATAAACAAAGGGATTGAATAAATATATACCAATAGTTATTTTAATAATATACTTGTATAAATATGAACTAAAAGAAAATGAGTTAGAAAAAATAAAATATAAGTAAAATATCTATAGGTTCAAATAAAAATCTCGGCTCCTTTTCTGAACGATGCCCAATAGCCCAATAGAAGGAACGAAACGTAATTTTGACATTGACAATCGTCAGTTGTCATTGTTGTCAAGTACAATTCTGAATTCATAAGTAATTAATGATAATTATTTGTGAGTGAATAGGAGGTATAAAATAATTAATACAGTACAAAAGTCAATAGTAAGCAAATAGGAATTAAAGTAACGAAGAAGGAGGTATAACGTAGTTTCAGAGCCATTAAAGAATAGGGTAAAAGTGTAAATAAAATACATAAGTACAAACAAAGTAAACAAACCGCGGATGCTGCAACTACTACCTGTGATTTAAGCTATATTATTTCTTAGTGGCCGCTGCACGTTTCGCCTTCGAGGCCGCGGGTTTCTCAGCGACCGGCGTCTTATGTGTGGCCGTCTTAATACGGCTGAGTTCGCCGACTGAAGAAACTTTACGTTGTGTTCCATCTGAGTCTACCACAAAGATATAACCCTCTCGAGTCCAACATTTTGTAATACCGAATTGGTGCCTTGCCGCCATGAAAACATCGTGCCGGGCCTTGGTCAAAAATTCGGAGAGAGTTATGCCGCTTCCTTTTAGTTTAGTTTTGGAGTACCAAACTTTGTCACGAACTGCAGTTACTTTGAATTTCACAAGAATGGGCCTAGGCTTGTGAGCACCTGACGGCCGACCCATCCTATGACAGCGCTTGATGTCGTCTTCAATCACATCTGTTAGATGGAGATCTTTCGAGAAGAAGGAGGACTTTTGGCCGAATGGTGTGGTGTTCCGACGCTTCCGCGGACAAGTGCCACACAGCGCACAGCATCATCGTGCAAGTTTTTTTTAACATAGTTCATAAGTATATAATATAAAATTGTACAATATAAAATTTTAAATTGTATGTATGTTCATTCTGTAAGGTATCTATCATAATAAAAAAATATGTATGTCAATCCATTGTCTAGTACCCATAGTACAAGCTCTGCTTAGTTTGGGACCAGATGGTGTTGCGTGTATTATATTGTGTCTATATTTATACTTATATAAATAAATTGATTTTGATTTTGATAATTAGTCAGATATCTTTGCAATCCCACGTATTCAACCCGTAGTCTTTATAACCTCTTGCATGTTCAAGGCGGAAATCGATAAAGCGAATGATAATAACCAGATCGTGTTACAAGTGCTAAAACCGTTTAATATCACTTCATAGGTGCATATGACATGTAGAGTGCTTTTTTCTTATGCACCTATAATGATTACTATGTTTAAAACAACAAGAAAAGCGGACACATATAAAGCTTTAGTTCATGTAAATATGCACATCAGTTCACGGCAATTTTGCCGACGTCGCAGTTAAAAGTCAAAGTAAAATTACGTAAATCTTGCGGGTCCAAAGAGATAGAAGTAGCCTGTTGCCTGACTGTAGTAAAACATAACGCACATTAAACCCACGAACTTAAAGTCTGTCAGGTCCACTTTGCACAGACATTTCCTTTCAAATGTAAAGAAATAAAAATGTTGTTTCAGTTTCCACACAATGTTTCTGGAAGATTGTCGAAACGTTTAAGCTTTTGTAAATAAACTTGTTTTTTCTAGAAGTAATGATAATTAATTGTTTGTAATAAACGTTTGTATGAAGATTCAGAGTACAGTCAACGACATAAATACTAAGCAAGGATTTCTTGATTCACTAGCAGAAAATCCTGAGCCGCATAGGATCCTACAAACATACTATTGTCCTATGTTTGCACGATTGCTGTTCATTGGTTTCATTTTACCACATTTTATTTTGGTTTATCAATTGTTAAATTCGAGCCGAGGTATCTCTAACTCTGTATTTAATAGAAAATGAAACGTCTGATAATCGTGAAACGTTATTCGATTTTATCTTTACTCACATTCAAATTACGGACACAAATAAACCCTGACTCCTAAAATAATATTTGCGCATTGCACAGTTTTGCTCTGTTTTGAACAAACTTTTCAAACCTTTTCGTTATTTTCTAAATTGTATTAATTTATGTCATGTCATGTACTGCTTGTATGCCAAAGTGCTGATGCATTTAATGTAGACACTTCACAAGTTTTACCTTTAGCATAATAATAATATGTTGACAGCGAAATACTGAGTCAGCTTTTTTGTTCAGGGGACCCTTTAGTGTTTATTAGAGATTAGCTTTTACTGCCTTGCTTGTAAGTCATAATATACAGCGTGTGATAATAAACCATTTCAAAACAGTTGTCTAATGGTCGTCATGCACAGGGTGTAAGGGTGAAGTATGTATGGTGTTCCAATTTTTTGTATCATGTTCATTAAAATGATGACTTTGATAAAACATGCATTTTGGCAATTTAGTAAGCTTGCCAGGTATTAATTTTAAATTGTCTTTTGGTATTAATACTGTACCCTCAATCGGTTATAAACTTTCGCGATTTCTATATGTCATGTATGTAGATACACCGTAACCTTTGTTTCAACTAGCCGATATTGCAAAGTTAGTAATGGTTAAAATCGTGATCTGTATTGAATCAGTGTTTATATTCAACTATATCTAAAACATAATGAAAGAGCGTTATAAAAATTTCACACATTGGATGGTCAGCATAGAATTTTCATCGGGCTCAGCGGTGTGCCATTGGAGAGGCCTATATTCAGGAGTAGACTTCGGCAGGCTGATGATGATGATAGTATTTTAAATAAGTCATCTGTGAGGAAATAAAGAACAAACTACTTCTTTTTCTGCCTGGCGATTGTTAATCCCGGTCTATACCAGGGCCCGCCTTCCTGCTCAATGCTCTCTATTTTGTCTTTTACAATCATGCAAATAAAAAAAATGCAATAACATGAGTGCGTTACCTAGGCAACAACATCCAAACCTCCTATATATCCAAACATTCACATAATTGTGATATGTGTATGATATATCATGTTCACCCTTTTAAAACCGATCGTTTATGAAAATATAAGGCGACATTATTCTTGTTTTGAGCGTATGGGTCTCGTGACACTCTTATTACGGAATTCAATATTCGATCCATAGATAGATCTGTAGATTTTAGACTTGTTTTTGACATAAGCTTCATACAAAATATGTCAAACACGAATTTCGAATCTCAAAATCCATGTATGGACCGAATATTGAAAATGGCCGTTAATGTGGTACATGGACACATAGCCTGCTGCAGTTGCGCCCGTCTTGTATTATAATAAACTAGATTTTGCCCGTGGCTTCACCCGAATGTGTGACGGTCTAAGTGACAATAGTTAAGCTATGTGTTATTTTGATTTATTTGATTTTGTATCAAAATCAAACTCCTACAATAGGAATAAATTAAATCCTGTGTTGCGGGGGACTTAACACCAACGTACACGATGAACATCCAGACTCGTATTAACAATTTGTGGATCGCAAAATGAGGTCTCGTGTAGCTATCAAAACCACAACATAACATTTTTTCATGAAAGTGTAGCATACACCATCCATCCTCACAAACTTTCTAGTATATAACAGTAGTAGGATGATATTTCCATTCTCATTATATTCCTTCCTAGAGTTTTTTTACAACCAAAGCCCAGTCGCCGAAGTAATTAAATAAACAGGGCTTCAATATGATGAAAATTTTACAATAGTTCACAAATCACAAACAAGATCAGTGAAGATAAAATGGCTGTGACATACGGACAGACAGACAGACAGGCATGGCGAATCTATAAGGGTTCCGCTTTTTGTTATTTTAGACTATGACACCCTAATAAATGTCAGGGTAGCGGGTACTTGTTTCTGTGATATATAAAAACCTAGTGTCTTTCAGAGTAAGTCTTACTTTTTCTTAGCTATGTATCAAGATGACAATAAAAATGGTACTTACTTTTTTATGGCAGCGATGGCTTGAGACTAACAAAATATCTAGACTACAATCCAATGGCGCATACTTATGACTTGTCAAAGCCAAGTGCATACGCACTTAACTTTTTAATTGTTAATTATCGCATACTAAACGGTGAAGGAAAACATCGTGGAAAATGTCTGAGAGTTCTCCCTAATGTTTTCGTAAGCCATGCGAAGTCTGCCAACACGCACTTTGCCAGAGCTGTAGACTATGGCAAAGAGCGCCCAGTGACACCTCTGTGAGAAAAAGCCCTTACCTAATACTAGACTTCGGCTGCGGCTCAAATACGCGTGAACTATACATATAAACCTTCTTCAGCACACCATATATTAATAACCACCGTACAAAAATCCTCTTTGACAGGTACATATTGTTATGGTGGTCAAACAAATGGACAGGGCGAATAAGGTAAATAATAATATGCATAAGCACTTTTTTGTTTTCTTGCAAAAACAAATTACTGTTTAGTGTTTCCTTCAATGATATTATAAGTAAAAAGGTGAAAGTAAGTTACAAGTCCAAACAAAATTCTGGGTCCGTCACTGAATTATTTCCCTATTCGACAACCAAGTCCTAAACAAAAATGTTTGGTTTGCCGTAGATCATTGCTTTTATATTTATGTGAAACCAAACATTCAACCGTTAAATTGGAAGAATTGAGGTTCTGCTGGTGTCATTAAAATGCTCATTTTCTTCTTAAATGTCTGTCAACATTCATACACTATCCAGTAAATTAACATTTATCTAGGATCAATAGAACTAAAATAGATACTCTGAAATTTGTAGAAGTTATCGCAAACACGAGGCGACTAACAAATTGGTCTGTCTGGACCCATATAGCGTCTAGGAAAACAAGGGATTTCTTCGAATTAATAAAGTTTATAATAGATTACACGTGTAACTGGTTTGGCTAGCATCTAAACATAAATAATACTAGCTGAAACCACGGTTACACCGGCACTATTCAGGGCTATCACTCCGCACCCATGGTATATAGAGCTTTTTAAAAACATAACAAGCCAAAGGAGAAAATAACACTCTGTCTCCAAACAAGAATTTATGTATTGCCCGACATAGTATCGAGGGCTTATAATAACAGGACATTCGGGACTTACATAGATGGGCAGTGGCTTTGTTTCATAAGTTAGGCACCCACCACTTCAAAATCATCAAATAGCTTTAAAATTATCGACTTTCGTCGTCTCTCGGTGCCGTCACAGGTGGGTCCGACCCTTAGGCACCGCCGACCGCGCCAGCTGTCATCTGAGCTCCTAGGACGTAGTACCTACCGGGTTTGTGGACGACCAACCTAATTAAAATACATAGATAGGTAGTGCCTTTGCGAGATTCATTCAAGATACAAAGCAAGCGAACAAACAAGCAGTTTAGTACTTAATAGTTGATGGTGGAAGCCGTGACTCGAAACGAAGTCCCTCGCAGTGACAGTGCATTGGCGACGTCACTGCGATATTGCTGATAAAAATTGAAGTTATCTTCCATATCGTAAGGAGAGAAAAAATAAAGATTCTATCAGATTCATATCTTCAAAAGAAAAGTGGCTATACACACAGACATTTTGAAAGCACGTCTTAAACAAAATTAAACAATAACACAGATAACAATATTTTTTATTAAGTACTAACTAATAATAGTGTTCTACAGAACAATTTGCACTTATCTATTCAAAGCTTTGTTGCAGATAATTCGTTGTAGAATTATAGTTGTAGTAGTACCTTTGTTAAACTCAAACTGTACTTAAAGATATAGTTTAGTATCTGCAAGATAATTTCTCCACCATATTAAAGACTCTTCTATGTTTTGAGATATCAATCATTTACTATAATCGCTCACTACACGCGTTGCGCAACTGTTAGTGTACTGGGCAGTTGCAATAAATAAATGAATAAAATAAATTAAGTTATTCTTGAATTTGCCATAAAAAGTTCTTGTTAAAGATATGGAATAATCTACTAGTAAAAACATTAGAAGGCTTACAGTGCTCTTCAAAGCACGGGGCAAGCTATAATAAACAACTGAATATGCACATAACTTTGAAATGTCTTGTACATGTGAATTTGTATATCGTCAAACAAATCGTGGCAATAATATCGGTGAATCCACGTACGTGGTAAATGTTGGCACTAGATCGTGGTTAGTACGTAATTATGATAAAGTGACGTATGACAAATTATACACACGTATATAATATTTATGAGGTCTTACCGCCGACGGGGAATGATATAAGCAGGTATATGTGTCTCCGTTGTGACAAGCAAATGTAAGTATACTCTATTCACATTAAGAAAAAATAAAAGGTAAACAAAGAAACCAATGATTCACAAACTTAATAGATAGCAGGATAACCGATCGGTATAACCCGACCTAATCAAAAGACTCCCTGTCATGCGAAATGGTTACTTTGGATGTAATACTTAAGTTGCCAGGATAATAAATGCATCAAAATTTTAGAATCATTGGAATTTTAGGTTCTTTATCTTGTAAAATACTTTATTAGCATAATCAATAATAAAAATCGTTATTATAATGTCAAAGTCAAAGTCAAAACCATTTATTCGTCTAGGCCACAAGGTGACGCTTATGAACGTCACATTTTTAAAGTAAATTACTTAATGCATCGACATTTACATTTACTGCCTCGTTCGCAAAGCAATAAGTAGAACCACGAGAAAGAACAGGCAATAAAACTAGTGGCCACTCTTTTTAATCGCCAGTGTTATGGTAGGTACCTACATATTTTGTTTTTGTAAGGAGCTGCAACTGTTTCACATTGCAATTAATTACTTGTAAATAGTAAATAGGAACGTACATTATACTTAAATAATTAATGCAGTTACCAAATTAAGTGCTGTAGTACATTGTACGGCAAAACCTTACATTTTTAAGTTATTCAGCAATTTAGACGCTTTAAACATAATGACCTAAAATGAGTCAGTACGTAACGCAACCGCAGCAAGTGTTGTCGCGCGTGCTCCCCCATTCGTTTAGCAATTATCATTTGTTCTGTAATATACTGTAATATACGGTTTTCACAGAAAGATTATCGCATCATTTTAACATCTTTTTCGCACCAGTTTCTTCATGGTCCTTCGAGAAACCGTTCGGGACCTCGCGTGTTTTTGATAGTCCTCCATCCGGTAGGAGTCGACTAGTGGTAAATCAAACCGAAAACTAGTGAGGACATTCGTTCGGTGAACTAGCAGCTTTGTGGAGATCGCAGTCTCGTCGAAGCAGTCATCAACTCATCAGCAAGGAGACAGTATCAACAGCAGATCTGTCACCGTAAACGGCCGTAAGCAACGGATTACAAGTAAGATCTTTCCTTTTTACTTTTTATAAACAATAACGTCTACTAGCAAAATGGAAAGTCTTTACGTGTCGCAGCGGGAGCTTAGCGAGGCTATGACAAAATTGAACGTGAATATCAAAAAGGATAGCGCTGAAAGAAAAACAGGAGACTATTTTAAACGTCGTTTAGAATTACTTGAGAGCTATTGGTCCGATTATAAAAATAATCACTTGCGTATCTGTGCGGGTGGGGACAAGGAGCATGAGTATTTTAAGAATTCGGAGCATGAGCAAGCGAGTAAACTGTATACCAGCATTAAGGCGTTAATTACCGAGCAAAGTTTGGAATTAGCAACTACGAGAGTACCTACACCGAGACGCCTTCAAGCAAAACAACAAGATCTAGAAGTAGCAAGTCCAAGCACCAAGCATTTGATGGAATCAAGAGTTTCTACTAGTAAGCTCGACGATATGCTTCGCAAGCAAGCAGCAAAGATCAAGGCTTTCAAGAGAACCGTGTCCAACATCGATCTGGATACAATCAATGAAAAATGGGAGATGGAAGATGCTCTCAAAACACTAAACTCTAAGTGGAAACAGGTGGATAGTCTCCACTGGGAAATCGATGGTGAAATGTATGGAGTAGATGAAGAGTATGAGCTTACGTACAATTGCAATGAAAGAACATTTATCGATCTCAAAAAATCTATTAATAAAAAGCTCTGGTCGGTGTCTCACAGAGAGCATAGCACTCCACAGATGGACATACCCATATTTTCTGGCAAATACCATCAGTGGTATTCGTTCAAAGATTTGTTTAATGAGACGATACACAACAATGCTTCATTGTCAAACGCTCAAAAAATGCAATTTTTAAAGGGAAAATTGCGAGGTGAAGCTGAAAAAATTGTACAACATCTTCCGATTAGCACGGAAAACTACACTACATGTTGGGAGCTACTAAACCATCGCTATAATAACAAAAAGCTGATTTTTAGCACTACCATCAACACTTTACTTGGTTTACCAAATATGCAGCAACAATCCATAGTACAACTAAAACGATTGCATGACGTAACACTAGAAAGTATTCACGCCATCAAAAACTTAGGTGTCGACATCGCCACGTGGGATCCACTTCTCGTCCATCTGCTGTCACAAAAATTGGATGGGGAGACTTTCGGAGACTACGTTTCTTCACTGAAGAACTCAAGAGAGTTACCAGTGTTGCAAGAGTTTCTTGACTACTTAGAGAGCAAGTTTACAAGTCTAGAAACTTCGCGACGAAAACAAGAGAACTCTACACAGAAATCTCATTCAGAAGCAAAACCCTTTGGTGCGAAAAATCATACGACACAAAATAATCAGCATAGCAACAACAATTCGAGATCATTCTCTAAAGCGTTACACGTGTCATCAGCATCACAATCTCCAATACATTCAGCAATATTGGGAAGTCGAAGACATTAGCGAAGAATCAAGCTTGTCATCCGAAGACCAAGAATGCGTTGATTATTACTTGTCTACTACCAAGCGACGTGCAGACGGAAGGTATGAAGTCAGGTTGCCTCTCAAACCAAATGCCAGTGAGAAGTTGGGATCATCTAAAGAAATAGCCGTAGCACAGTTCCAGAGCTTGGAACGAAAATTCAATAAACAACCAGACTTAGCACAACAATATAAACAATTTATCAATGAATATATAGCTTTAGGTCATATGATTCCCAGTCAGTATAATAACAATGACACAATATCTTGTTACTTGCCGCACCACGCTGTACATCGAGCTGAATCGGCAACTACGAAGCTACGCGTCGTATTCAACGCGTCTGCCAGGACGTCTAGCGGCTACAGTGTCAATGACTTGATGTTCAAGGGTCCTAACTTGCAACGCGATCTGCAAGGATTGATCATAAAATGGCGTCAATATCGATATGCGTATACAGCCGATATTGAAAAGATATATAGGCAAATTATGAAAAGGATCAGTCATACCAACAAATTGTATGGAGAGATTCGCCAAACAAGCCAATAACATCATACAAGCTGGCTACTATCAGTTTCGGCACCAAACCAGCACCTTATCTGGCTATTATGACCTTGCAGCAGTTAGCGAAGGATGAGCAGCATCATTATCCTGAAGCATCCAAGGTCCTGAGGGAATCGTTCTATGTCGACGATTTGGCTCATGGTTCTCATTCCTTAAAAGGTGGTCAGCAGCTTATAGCAGATTTAAACTCATTATTAAAATCAGGAGGGTTTCAATTACGAAAATGGTCAGCGAACCATACAGATCTCCTGGCATACATTGATAATGACGAAAGCAAGGGAGATAACATATAGCATTTTAAGTCCGAAAACAAATCCAAAACATTGGGATTACAATGGAATTCGGTCAATGATCAATTCACTTTTACATATAACATAGCAAAACCAGTAACAAAACTAACAAAACGTATGCTTTTAGCTGAAATATCTAAATTATTCGATCCGTTGGGATGGATAACACCTGTGTCAACTAAGCTGAAGCTTCTTTTCCAAAAACTGTGGTTAGAGAACCTGCACTGGGATGAAGAGGTACCATTGAATATTGGTCAGGAATGGAGTATTTTACGCACCGACCTAGAAAACATAAACTTTTATAAAATACCACGATGGTTCGGCTATCAACCGCATGACGTAATCGAACTGCACGGCTACTGTGATGCGTCGACAAAAGCGTACGCTGCAGTTATTTATGCGCGTATTAGGAAGCAAAATGAATCTTCGATAGTACTGATTGCTGCAAAATCCCGTTTGGTCCCGGTCTCAAAGAGCGTATCATTGCCGAAATTGGAGTTATCTGGCGCACATCTGCTGGGAAGATTGATGAAGAAAGTAATTAGCTGTTTAGAAGAACAAAACATACGTGTGTTTGGATGGACAGACTCGATGGTAGTTTTGGGCTGGCTACAGGGTGACCCTGGACTCTGGAAAACGTTTGTAGCAAACCGAACAAGAGATATTATCGAAGTAATAAAACCGAATTGCTGGCGTTACGTTAAGTCAGAAGACAACCCAGCAGACTCAGCAAGCAGAGGTAACTTGGCATCGCAATTAAAAAATCATGAGTTATGATGGCAAGGACCCAGTTCACTGAAATCTTTTGATGAAACGTCAGCAAAACAAAACACCTTTACAACAGATCTAGAACAGAAACAGACGTACATTCAAGGTTATCAAGCAAGCATCATCACGCATAACAGTGATTCTGATAACATTATCATTCAATTATTAGAAAAACACAGTTCTCTTACAAAAATTATTAAAATATTAGCCTGGCTATTACGTACTACAAAAACAATGCATTCGAGGAAATATGCAGCGTCGGTCAAACACGGGTCGTTGCCTTCATACCTCATAGTACATGAATTGCAGAAAGCAAAATTATTAATTATTAAACATATTCAGAGAACAGAATTTTTTGAAGATATTGAATTCATAAGAAAGCATGGTAAATTAAGCAGTAAAAGTAATTTACTAAAACTTAACCCTTTTATCGATCGTAAGGGGATCCTCCGCGTAGGTGGACGTTTAGGTAACGCAGAAATGTGCATGGAAACTAAACATCCAGCGATCATTCCGCATAGCCATCGTTTCACTACGTTATTGATCCAACAGGCACATGAGCTAACTTACCACGGCGGACCCCGCTTAACATTGTCACATATCAGGCAAAAGTATTGGATACTTGGAGGAAACAGGGCAGTTAAAAAGGAGGTCAGAAATTGCGTCATTTGTAGGAAGCATGCACCTAAGATGCAACAGCAACTGATGGGAGATCTTCCAGGAGCCATAAGCAATCCCGCCCACCCCTTCTACCATACGGGTGTAGATTACACCGGCTATGTCGAAGTGAAAAGCAGCAAGGGACGAGGGATACGAACAACAAAGGGCTACATAGCACTATTTGTTTGAATGGCGAGCAAAGCAGTACACCTAGGACTCGTGTCAGATCTAAGTAGTTCTGCGTTTTTAGCTGCGCTACGTAGGATGGCAGCAAGGAGAGGAGCCCCGCGTCACATGTACAGTGACAACGGGACGAACTTTGTAGGGGCTAACCGAATCTTGCAAGAAGAGTTTCTCGACCTACAAAGCATAATTGACAACCATACTTTAGCTGAGTTGGCGGATCTAGAAATAGAATGGCATTTTAATGCACCGTCGTGGCCAAGTGCTGGAGGATTATGGGAAAGAGCCGTCAGGAGCCTTAAACATCACATCAAGAGAGTAGTTGGTGAGCAGAAACTAACTTTTGAGGAGTATAGCACTGTCTTGGCACAAGTGGAGGCATGTTTAAATTCTAGACCCCTGTGCGCATTATCTGAAGATGTCGAGGACCTGGAGGTACTTACCCCGGCTCATTTTATGATTGGAAGACCTGGAACAACAATTATCAATACGGAACATGATGCACGCACCAGATGGACTTTATCAGCAAGAATTTCGTGTGATATTTGGAAGAAATGGCAGGCCGAATATTTGACCCAGTTATCAATACGTTCTAAATGGACGAAAACACAAGAAAATCTCAAGATAGGACAGTTAGTAACGATTCAAGACGACAATCTGCCACCAGGAAAGTGGATGATGGGCAGAGTAGTAGATATTCATCCTGGGCAGGATGGACACGTTCGTGTCGTATCGTTAAAAACAAAAAACGGCATAATTAAAAGACCTATTGTCAAACTGTCCATTTTACCAATTTCGTCAAACAGCGAAGAAGGAGTGGAAGATAGGCAAGAAACAGTTAGGAAATTGCGAACAGAAGAAAGTGGAACAAAGACTGGTGCAAGCAAATCGAGATCAACATTTTCTGCGCTATTTCGTTACTCTTTTTCGTGTCGATATTAACTACATCACAGGCGACATTCAACTTAACAGCATTACCTAGCAATATGTCGTTATATTTTGACCCAATAGATAATATGCAGGTTATAAGAGACAAATGGACCCTCGTTGTCTATTATAACATGTCTCCGTACTGGGACGGCATGACAACAGCAAGCAAATTCGTAAATTATTTAAATAAAACATGTAGCGCCATATCAAAACAAAGTCGATGTGCGATGATACTGCTCCAATTACATCACGAGTACTCGGAACTACAACATTACAATCGGCTACTGCTCGATCAGCATTTTGACGCGCACGCCAGACAGCGGCGCGGCCTTATCAATGGTGTAGGTTATGTTGCGAATACTTTATTCGGCGTATTGGATGACAGTTTCGCGGAACAATATAAAAAGGATATTCAGCTTATAAGACAGAATGAACATCACCTTGTCAAACTACTGAAAAATCAGACATCTATCGTGGAGGCTGAATACAATGTGCTGAAACGAACTGAGCAACATTTACAACTTCAACATAAAACAATAAACAAACACTTGAATGAATTAGATCAAGCATCAAATACTCTTAAAGTAAACGAAGATAAGCTGAGTGAAATTCAAGATTTTACTATGTCAGCATTAACAGCACTTACTTTAATTCAAAATTTAAAGCAGGTTCAGGAAACTTTATTAGATACAATAACCGACATTTCCCACGGGAAATTTAACTCTCATTTATTGACACCAGATCAAATGAAGAGTGAATTACAGTATATCTCTAGTCAGCTAACGAAAGACGTTACCTTACCTGTAGAGGATATACAGTCGGACCTGAAGACAATTTATAGCATGCTAAAGATCAAAGCAAGAGTAACATCAGACTTCGGAATTTTTGAGATTACATTCCCATTATCAAGTAGAGACGGTTACAGGCTTTACAATGTGTTACCCGTTCCTCATCAAGTTGGGATGGACATGCTGAACGTAGTTCCGCTTGCAGAATATATAGCCATCAACTTGAAAAAGGATTCCTATTTTACATTATCAGCTATGGAACTTCAGTTATGCTTACGCAATGAATATTCCTATTTATGTGCAACTAACAAGCCTATAAATTACCTGAACATTGACGAGAAGTTTTGCAAACTCGATCCTACTATCAACCAATGCATGGTCAGCAAATCCACATGTGATGAGATGTGGATTGAGTTGAATAATCCTTCAAAGTTTTTATATTTTTGCTGCAATTCTTATTCCATTCGTATTATTTGTCAAGGCAGAGTGGCTTACAAACCAATTGCTGGAGCTGGTATAATTAGTCTGGAACCAAATTGCATCATCAAAGGCAGAGACTTCGCTCTATACTCACGCTCTCATTTGGAAAATACTCTGCAATCTGACCCCGAAATTGAAAACCCACAGATAACAGAGCTCAATCAATTAGTTAACATCTCGCTATCGCATTACTCAGATTCGGTATATCCGTTCAATAGCACCTTGGAAGAGATCGGCAAACAGATCAAAGAATTGAAAATGGCCACGGCAGATACTTCGGACAATATGATCTTCGACTTATCACCGCATGACATTCACCAGTACGCCATTTGCTATGGCTTACTAGGCGTAGCTATATTAGCAGCGGCAGTGTTCCTGTGGAGGAGGCGAAGAGTTGCCAATAACAGTATTTCTGAAGCGGCAGTGAATACAGTGCAGTTTTCGCGAAAGCAGAGCACGGCTGACCGTCAGCCTAGTGAAGTGAACATTGTGGCTAGCACGTATAGTTTGAATAGTGTGCAAGATAGAGCAACTTCCCCTATACCCCAAAGACGTAGTATTTACATAGAAGATCTAGCTTAATTTTTGTGTATTTTTCTTCCATTTGTTTTATTTGTTACTTTTCCGCCCGGGAGCATGTACGGCAAAACCTTACATTTTTAAGTTATTCAGCAATTTAAACGCTTTAAACATAATGACCTAAAATGAGTCAGTACGTAACGCAACCGCAGCAAGTGTTGTCGCGCGTGCTCCCCCATTCGTTTAGCAATTATCATTTGTTCTGTAATATACTGTAATATACGGTTTTCACAGAAAGATTATCGCATCATTTTAACATCCTTTTCGCACCAGTTTCTACATACATAAAAAAATATAAATATAATGTTGTACCATTTATAAATCTAAGGGACAGTGGTATTTTTAAAAAACTACTTTATCGAGTCTTTCGCTAGGAATATTTAACTTAAATCTAGATAGATCTTTTTTGGTAGATAGGCGATGTAGTAATTGCTATCACAGCAAATATAACCACTACACGAATCGATGTAACACTGGCTCACCACAACACACAGATCTGAGGGCACGTCTAGCGCGCACCGTGCCTTACAACCGACTGACTGTCCTTAGTGACAGTGACAGCCACAGACTATACAGATATTGTTGGTTAAAGGTTAAAAAAAAACCAAAGTTGGTTAAATATTTACATATTTAACCAACTTTGCAAAGCATTGGTCCACACAAAATATCCCGTGTGGTTATCGAAAATCTTCCCAATAAAGTACTTTTTCTTAGTCTGGTTGTTTCTTATAAAAAATATACATTGACTTCTCTTGGTAAATATGTACATACGCTAAGATCCAAAGAATTACTAGAGTTGCGTATTAAATAGTTAATTATCGCTTGCATAGCGGTGAAGAAAAATCATCATGAAGAAACCAGTAAGTATCTTTGTGAACTCTCCATATTGTTCCCGTAAGGCACGATAAGTCTGCCAACTCGCACTTGATGACTTGGACCTTCTCATAAAAGCCTAGATGTCTGTCTAGGCTCCTATTAGAAACCTGTCTACCCTAGACTGATTAAAAACACGACCGATGATGATGATGATAATGATGATTATAAAATAAACTTGTGTTACGTACATTCATGTAGCGATGTTTTCTATTTGTTCACATGTATAATCATCTATAAGCATCTAAATAGCAACCTACTAACATGATATTGTCTCACGTGGTAGCAAGCATAAAATAAAATCCACGGAGGATAGCACCGCCGGTAGTGTGAAGCTGTCGACTGTCAAGCTGTCGCGATATATCGTCGTCTCGTCTCAACTCTCAGGAGGAACGCGAGAGTGTCTCACGCATACTCACTTGCGGCGAATACGTTTGTACAAGCATACCGCTTTTGTATTCCCAAGGATATATCTACATATACAGTGTAAACTAAAGTCCACCGGTACAGACAGTACCGGTCTGTCTGTATGAATGCGACAAATTCAAAAGCTACCGAAAAGCTTTTTGTACGATTTTCGCCTATAGAAGTTGAAGGTTTAGGTTACCTATTTAAATTCCTAGCATGGTTACATTAGCCATGTATTTGTTTTTGTGGTTGCTGCTCCGCACCCTTTGCTATTTGCGTGATGTTATACGCAAAAGCCTTCCTCGATAAATGGATTATCCAATGCAATATTTTACAATTCCAACAGTGCCACCTTTCTTGTGTCATAAACATAATTATCGCGAAATTTTAAATTCGTGTACCATACTAAATATCAAACATCTAACATGATATTGTTTGACGTGATAACAAGAATAAAATAAAATCCAAGGAGGATGTGTGTAGCTGACGACTGTCAAGCTGTCGCGATATATCGTCGTCGTCTCGTCTCAACTCTCAGGAGGAACGCGAAAGTGTCTCACGAACATTCACTTGCGGCGTATACGTTTGTACAAGCATACCGCTTTTGTATTCCCAAGGATATATCTATACATATTGTAGAATAAAGTCCATCAGTCTCGTCGGTCTGCCTGTATGAACGCGACAAACTCAAAAGCTACCGAACAGTTTTTATATTTGAACTGAATATTTAGGAGAAATTTTTACATGATGAGTACTATATATGAATTCTTTCGAGTCTGGATGTAACTAGTGCATAAATATAGTACCTATTAAGAAATATATAACTTTTCTTATCGATATCGATCTAGTAATGATTTCCTTCTTATTTTATTACGAGGGAGATTAAAAAGTTCTCGGCCTAAGGTACTTATCGAAAGAAAAGTATGGGCTTTCAATTTTTATTTTTCAATATAATCTCCTTCAAGTGAAATACACTTCTCACATTGTAAATACAATGCTTTTAAACCATTGAAATAATATTCTAAAGATTTATCTTGATAATGGCTCCTCACGGTCGACTTCATCTCAATGTCATCCGAAAATCTTCGTTCCCGTAACTCTGCTGGACTGCTTCACGTAACTGTCCCAATAACATGGCGTTATATTGACCATTAATAGTAGTTCCTTTAGGCAGGTAGTCAAATAATAAAACTCTCTCGTTATCCCAGAAACTGATTGCCATAATATTACAGGCCCACTTTTCCACTTTTAACTTCTTTGGTGGTCTTTCTCCTTTTTTATCCACTGCATAAACTCTCCATCTCTCCATCCAAATTTTGTCTACTGTCACAATGCAGTTACAAATTTCGTCCAAATTACTCTAACACAACTCAATCCTTACAACTCGCTAGTCGTCGTTGTTTGTCGAGTGGTGTGAGCATTCGCGGTACCCAACGCGCACATTATTTTGTTCATAATGTATATTTTGGTGTAAAATTTCTCCGATTCGCTCTTTACTAATCTGTTTCTCTTCAGCTATTTGGCAAACTTTTATTCTTCGATCAACTTTTGAACATTTTCTTCGGTACTACTGTCACAGGGCGGCCTGGGCGTCTTGATAGCTCTCCCTTCCTTGATGAAAAGTGGAGCCCAATCGATGACATTCCTTAAAAATGTCTTTCGGTGAGTTTCCTTTTTTTTACAAGAAATTTAACCACTAATCAATCGCGGTGCTAAAACACCTAATTGAACAAATTGGTGTTATTTATGCTATCAGTTTAAAATGTTCAATCGCCCGTAGTATTATTTAATACGGCATATTATAACTATGTTATTTGTCACAATTCAAATCACGTCACAAGTTAGTTATTTTCTCTCAACTTTTTTGCAATCTTATGATATAATATAAATTTTGCAAATGGTATTTGTAAATAAATGGGCATCATATTTTATTACAAATTGGCCAATTTGTAATTAAGTTTATGAATTAAATTTCAATGATATCAGTATAATTATAACAAAATATAGTCGAGCTTGTTATAAACTCCTTATAACAACAAACAAAGTATTTAATTAAAGCTGGCGATATGTGCATGCATGTTTAATATATCATATTACTATGTATGTATAAAACCTAATATATAAACAACGTTTATCTATATCAGAACAAAGGCTTCGTGTAAACATAGGTAAACGTCGTAACGTATTTCCCACAACACCGGTACGCACCTCATAACATATTAACGCGATGTCTCGGGACCTGCGACTTGATAAAAACGACTCAGACACCATGTATATAATTTACACACGTGTAGCTGTAGCCGATAGCACTTATGAATTCAGAGTTTATATAATCGATCCTCCTCAGTCTAATAATGCATAAAAACGTAAATTTATGTAGCGGTAGTACCTTAATTACGGTTTTCTGAAATATGTGTGAGGATAAACGGGGCATACACTGACTGGTTTACCATCAACACAGGTGTTAGACAGGGATGTGTAGCGTCGCCGTGGCTGTTCAACCTCTTCATGGACAGTTGTTTGCAAGATTTGAAACATAGTGATTGTAGATTAAGGATGAATGAGTTACTTGTCAAATGCCTCCTTTATGCTGATGATCAGGTTATACTTGCGTCTTCAGCGGAGGAGTTGCAGGAGATGGTAACAATCATGCATGGTGCGTTAGAGAGGAAAGGAATGAAAGTGACTGTAAGTAAAACGAAAGTTATGGTTTTTGAAAAGGAGGAATACGTTACGACTTGTAATGTTATGATCGATGGACAGCGAGTGGAGCAAGTGAATGAGTTTGTATATTTAGGTACGCTGTTTACAAGAGATGGTAAGAATGTAGGAGATATTGAAAGAAGAGTTAATGCAGGTAATAGAGTGAATGGAGCTCTGAAGGCGTTTATGAATAGCCAAAACATGTCCAAAAGGCACGTTTGGCTGTGCTGTGCGGTGTTAATACCTACTTTTATGTATGGTAGTGATAGTTGGGTATGGCAGAAGAGTCATGAAAGTAGAATAAATGCTGTAGAAATGAGAGCACTGAGAAGTATAGGATCTCAAACTTTTATGAGCAATGATATTATGAGTAATTATTAAATCAAGTGCTAGTCGAACTCGCTCATCAAGGTTATCGTAGTAGAGGGATCCACTTAACATAAAGCATCATAATAGCCCCCTAGCCAAATATCACTATCACTTTTTCGCCAGTAAAAATAACTTTGCTTTCCTTGGCTTAGTGTTTGTATATCGATATTGTTTATTGATATTGAGCACCAAGGGTTTTAGGATGAAAATTTAAATTTAAAAATCTACATAGACACCCTATTAGTATAGGACAGATATTTTTAATTTTTTTTGTATAAAAATCGTGAAGCGGTTTACAGAATACATCTACTTACCAATTTTGAAATTTGTAGTCATAATATTTTCGCCAAAAAGTGGCTGTGACATAGAAACGGATTGACAGACAGTCATGACGAATCTATCAGGGGTTCAATTTTATGCCACTTTGGCTACGGAACCCTAAAGATAGGTTAAGTCAAATTACAACTTGATGGGCATGAAGTTATATTATTATTATATTTTAAAGAAACGTAGGACTTTAAAATATAATAATAACTTTACAATGTAGGATAATTATGTGTTTGTATTTCTAGTTTGCATTTTCTAGACAAAATAGGCATGTTCCATTCATACTGTTACGGACGGGGTAACAGGATTGCAAGGAAACACCGAGTAGCAAATGTATGTTACAGAAGTGACAATATATGTATACACAAAATTACAAATCGTTAGTTTACAGCCCATGATCACGAGTTATCTTCATCTTACAGTACAGTAAAATTTTAATATTGTTACGCCATCTATCGGTGAATGTGTCATCACCTCGGTGCTACAACTGCGGAGAAAGAGGCCATATCCGCTTGAGCTGCCCAAAGCGTAGGCAGCCTGGTGACACCCTGTCTCCACCAACGGGGTCGCCTGATGTGCCTTCCAGGCAGCGAGAGCAGGGAAACGAGTAGAAGCCAGGACTGCGGGGCGGGTGCTGGCTGGTAATGGAAGAGCCCCAAGTATCTCGATCTCGCAATCATGTGACGGGAACAGCCTGATCATCGAAGGCGAAATTAACAGAACACCATGCAAGCTGACATTAGACACGGGTGCTTCTCGGACAGTCGTCGGTTTCCATCTGGCAAGACGGGTTCTTCGGGGCTGCTTCAGGAACAATGAATGTGTGAATCTGAGAACAGCTACCGGTCAGCACATAACCGTCCGAGGTGAAATGGAGGTGGATCTGAAGCTAGGCAACAAAGTTTACTTTCACACAGTCATCGTGGCCGATATAGTGGACGACTGCATCCTGGGCCTAGACTTTATGCGGGAGTATCGCTGCGAGATCGATGTTAACCAGGGAGTGTTGAAATGTGGCTCGGAAGAAGTCTTCATGAAAGGCGCAACTTCAGGAAAAGTGTACTGCCTGAAGAATGTCACGCTTTAACCGCGGTCGGAAACGGTTGTACCGTTTGTTTACCCGGGAGTTCTGGTCGAGGGAACCGCTGCGTACTTATCGAAGGCCTAGAGAAAGAGGTATCGTGGAAGATTGCACGAACCTTGGTAAGGGGTACCAAAGTTTCATCAGTACGCGCACTAAATGCAAGTGACAAGGAAGTGTTGCTCAAGAAAGGGACGGAATTGGGCACCTATGAAGGAGCGGCTTGGATGCGTAGATGTCAGGAGCAACCTACCAGCGCCAAGGTTCAGGCTGCACGATTCGACGTGTCTTCACTTTTGGAGGACTGCCAAAGTACCCTGTCAGAAGAAGAGAAGACCAAGGCTAAGAAGATGTTGAACCGGTTCGCCGATATTTTCTCGACCAGTGATGCCGACATAGGGAAGATAGCACTAGTCCAGCACAAAATAAACACGGGAAGTGAAGCACCAATTCACCAGCGACCAAGACGTGTGCCAGTGGCACGGGAACGTGAAATGGAAGCTATGATCGACGGTATGGTGAAGGAAGGCGTAATCGAGCCTTCGTCCAGCCCGTGGTGTTCTCCGGTGGTGCTAGTTAAGAAGAAAGATGGCAGCATGCGCTTCTGTGTAGACTACCGCCGATTAAACGACATCACAAAGAAGGACAGCTACCCGCTGCCAAGGATCGATGACACACTGGATACGCTGACGGGGATGAAGTGGTTTTCTACCTTAGACCTAAAAAGTGGCTACTGGCAGGTGGAAATATGTCCTCGAGACAAGGAGAAGTCGGCATTCTCCACAGGGAAAGGATTATGGCAATTTAACGTCATGCCCTTTGGATTGTGCAACGCTCCGGCTACTTTTGAGAGACTGATGGAGCGAGTGCTCATGGGACTGATTGGAGACGCCTGCCTGGTCTACTTGGATGACATCATCATCGTGGGGCGCACCTTCCAGGATCACTTTCGAAACTTGGAGCAAGTGCTGTCAAAGATACGAGGAGCTAATTTGAAGTTGAGTCCGAAGAAATGCGCGTTATTCAGACAGCAAGTGAACTTTCTAGGACATGTGGTCTCGGAGAACGGTATTCAAACCAACCCAGATAAGATCATTGCCGTGAAGGAATGGCCAGTTCCAGAGAAAAAAACGCAGGTCAGAGCATTCCTCGGATTATGCTCCTACTATAGACGGTTTGTGAAGAACTTTGCTGACATTGCTCGACCTCTTCATAAGCTCACCGAAGACAGAGTACAGTTCTGTTGGAATGAGAGCTGTGGCGTTGCATTCCAGAAGCTCAAGGAACATCTGTGTACTGCACCTATTCTAGGCTACCCTGACAATGAGCATGAATTCATAGTTGACACAGATGCCAGTAACACCGGAATTGGCGGCGTACTGTCACAGAGAAATGGTGACCAAGAAGTTGTTATAGCATACTTCAGCAAGGCCTTATCCAAACCCGAAAGAAACTACTGCGTCACCAGGCGGCAACTCTTGGCTGTAGTAAAGACATTGCAGCATTTCAACAAATATTTGTTGGGGCGTAAATTCCACCTGCGAACCGACCACGCTGCGCTAAAATGGCTACTTCAATTTAAGGACCCAGAAGGACAAGTAGCTAGATGGATTGAACTACTGCAAGAGTTTGATTTTGTAATACAACATCGCAGCGGCAAGTCCCATGGTAACCCAGATGCCCTTTCGCGTATTCCGTGTCCCGACCAGTGCAAGCACTGTAGCCGACAGGAAGCAAAGCAGGCAGCGCTAGTGAGGATGTTAAATACGGATCTAAGCGACGAATGGAGAGAAGCTTTGCAGAGTACTCAGCAAGATGACAACGATGTACAGCCGATTCTTGAATGGAAGAAATCAGGCGCTCCTAGGCCCAAATGGAGTGATATCGCAGCAATGAGCCCTATCACCAAGAGTTATTGGGCACAGTGGGAAAGCTTGGTCGTCCAGGATGGAGTTCTGTGCCGCAAATGGGAAAACGCTCGCGGTAACCAGTGCCATTTGCAAATGGTAGTGCCCAAAACTAAGGTGCCGGAAGTCTTGCAGCTCTATCACAATGGTGCTTCGGGAGGTCACATGGGAGTTAAGAAGACCCTTACTAAGATCCGGGAGCGGTTTTATTGGCTCCACTGTCGGGATGACGTCGAGGATTGGTGCCGCAAATGCACAAGTTGTGCGGCTGTCAAGGGGCCACATACTCGAAGCAGAGGTGCATTAAAGGTGTACAATGTGGGAGCCCCATGGGAGCGCATAGCCTTGGATGTCACTGGGCCGTTTCCCGAGAGCCAAGATGGAAACAAATACTTCTTGGTTGTGATGGATTACTTCACGAAGTGGCCTGAAGTGTTTGCAATCCCAAATCAAGAAGCTACCACAGTGGCCGACAAGCTGGTGCATGAAGTCTTTTGTCGATTCGGGGTACCCTTGGAAATCCACAGCGATCAAGGCCGGAACTTCGAATCCGAGGTGTTCAAGGAGACTTGTCGCGTGATGGGTGCACATAAAACCAGGACCACGGCTTATCACCCGCAATCAGATGGCATGGTTGAACGATTTAACCAATCACTGGAAAGGTACCTGGCGAAGGTCGTGGAGAGCAAACAAAGAGATTGGGACAAGCACATCCAACCATTCCTTCTGTCATATCGCATTGCGGTCCACGAAACCACAGGAGTAACACCAGCTTTTGCCAATTTCGGCAGAAAATTACGTTTACCAGCAGACTTAATCACCGGTATTCCGCCAGAATCTCCACGCAATATAACGGATTACGCGACCGAGCTACGCAACAAGATGAACGACGTATACGAGCACATCAGGGAGTCAGGACAACAGATGTCTGAAAAGATGAAGACTCGCTACGACCGGAAGGCAAACAAAAAAGGCTTCGATGAGGGATCATTGGTGTGGCTTCATAACCCAGTACGAAGCAAAGGCAAATCACCTAAGTTACAAGCCAGATGGGACGGGCCATATCGCATAATTACCAGGATGAACGACGTCACCTATCGAATCCAGAAGGGGTCGCGAGGTGCACCGAAGATAGTTCATGTGGACCGGTTGGCTCATTACCATGGGTCCAACGATGTTCGAGACGAACACGTTTAATTGGGGGGCAGTGTTACGCCATCTATCGGTGAATGGGGGTACTAGAAGAGATTGAATGTATCGGTGGTTTAAAGGTAATTCAGCTACTCTGTACTAGATGGCGTTGCTGTATCGAGTAATCGACTGTTCGAGATTATTTCGACAGTTTTGTAGAAGCATCTAGAATGCGCTGGTGATGTTATCCGGCCAGTATAAATAGAGCACGAGCGAACGGAACGGACACAGTTAAAATTGAATATCGAAGCGATCAACAAGAAGCGAAGGAAATAAGTCGGAAGTGTGTAGTGTTGTTCTAGTGGTGTGAATAGTGTGTTTTATTAGTGAAGTGAAAATTAAGTGTGAATATCTAGTGTTATTGTGTTAGTGAATAAAGTGCAGTTTTTCTGGCATAGTGTATATAATTTATCACGAACCCCAGCTCGTAACAATATAAATAATGGAACAACAATGCAAATGTAAATGTAGAAAGTTGGATGAACTAAGAACTAGAAATACCTACTAATATCATAAATTCGAAAGTGTGTATGTATGTATGTTCCGTTTTCACGCTAAAATGGCTGAACCGATTTTGTCAAAATTTAATGTAGAGCTAATCAGGTGTCTCACACAACTTGAGACTGCAAGTAAATTTATGTTACCCCGACTTCAATGCGCGCAAAGCCGCGGGCAAAAGCTAGTATTATATAATTATTCAAGGTAGTAGAGCCTTGCTGATTTCAGCATGAATGGGCCGGCTCGACCGGGGAAGTACTATTGTTTTCAGTTAGTTGCGAATTTGGCGAACAATTGACAGAGTGTTACTATAGTGAGTGTTAAAGTAATCTAACTGAAAACTCATATTAATCTAGCCGCGATCCGTCACAATACTAAATTTGACAAACACTGTACACCGCACCCGCGAACGCGCCTACGGACACATGAAGACGCGCGCGGCGCCACGTGCGGCCCGTGCGCGGGTCGCCCGCTCTACTATGGCCAAGCACCTATTTGGTCAGCGTACGTCCTCCTAGGGTGCCCCCTACCGACAGTTCCATTCATTCTCGCACGTTCCAAATGTCCAAACCAACGCAACATTCCTTTTTCAATCTTTGTCACTACATCTTCTTTTAGACCACACTTATCTCGTATCACACTGTTTTTCACTTTATCTATCAGCCTTACTCCGCACATACTCCTCAAAGCTTTCATCTCCACAGCATTGATTATACTTTTATGCTTCTTTTGCCATACCCATGATTCACTACCATACATCAGTGTTGGTGTCAAAACTCCCTGCAGTATAGCGAGGCAAGCTTGCCTTGGGATAATACCATTGCTGATGATGGACTGTAAGGCGCCATTCACACTATTTCCTGCTTTCACTCTCTTTTCAGTATCTCCCTCACATTTTCCATCTCTCGTAAACAAAGACCCTCAATGCACAAACTCGTTCACTTGCTCCACTTTTTCATCTCCTATCATTACGACACATTCAGTTACACTATCGTCCCTCTCTATGACCATGACTTTGGTTTTGTTAACATTCACTTTCATACCTTTCTTCTTATACGCCTCATTCATCGTGGTGACCATCTGCCGCAAACCCGACGCTGACGATGCAAATAGAACCTAATCGTCAGCGTATAACAGGGTCTTAAACACTGACTCACCCATTCTTACTCCACATTCAGACATATGCCATGCCATAACGGCAGTAGACCGTAAGGAAATCGTTTCCGTAGACAAGATGCATAGCCCGACTGTGACATGAATCCGGCGATTTCACGGCGTATGAACGAAGAGCCCTTAAATTATTTTATAACATTAGTTCCTCTTTAGTTTGAGACTAGTTGTGTTGTGTGGTTTGGTAAAATATTACTTTTAAATTATATTTGAAAAGAAAGGTGATTTCAGTCATGCCATGATCAAGGTGTATCTCGACAAAATTTAACTAAAGGAAAAACTTAGGTTGGAATGCGTTCCCCCGTGGGATCTCCACCTTGTCGTGGTGGGGGGGCTCAGTAGCCGTGGTTGGGTCACCCACAGTGAAGCTAAGCGAGATCCCGGGAGTGGACGCTCCGCGTGGGCTTGACGGAGGCCTGCGCAGGATGCGTCCAATGGTGCGTGTGCGAGGGACAGTTCTTCTGTCCCTCGCAGTCCCGCGTGATCACAGAAGGAGCGGCGTGTCGGTGTTGCATTGCAGCGCGCTCTATCTCCCGCGACCAAATGGAAGCGCGCCATTTGTTGCGTCGCAGTGGGGCCGCAGAGGCAGAAGAGATGCGGTGTTGTCAGGTTGACTTCCTCCCTATCCTCTGCGGCCGTATTAGTGCCTGCGGACGGCGAGCGCTAGGGCTACTCCCCATCCGCCAAAAGGCAAGGAGGCGGCGTGTGTCCGCGCCGCCTCCCAAGTCATAACGAGACGGGGCCCGCCAACACCAACAGTGGGCCAATCCCGGGCGGGGTCACGGAAAAGTATGCTATCCGCAAATCGCGTGACCCCGCCACTACACGGGACCGGTAGAGACGCCGCGGTGGTTTAGTGGGTATGCCCCGTTATAGGGGAGAGCCTCCACACACCTCCTCCGCCAGTCCCAAGCCCGGTCGAACACACTCATAAGGAGAGTTGCCACCGTAGTGAACAAAAATAAAGTTGGAATGCGTCACTTAATAACGTGCATATACACATACATACATATACTCAGGCCTTTTTCCCCGGGGTAGGCAGAGACAACGGAACGCCACTTGCAAATATCCTTACAAACCTCACGCGCTTCCTCTACATTCATTACTCTCTTCATACATGCTCGCCGGTGCCGGGTGCTTCGAACCTTGCCATTTTTTAAGATGTCCCCAATCTGATCGACGATAGTCCGACGAGATCTGCCGCGACCGACTTGCCCACACACGATAGCTTCCTAAATTTGATGCGTCACTCTTTTTTCACTCATTCGCTCCACGTGCCCAAACAATTTCAGCATTCCTTACTCAATACTTGTCACGACATCTTCTTTTAGGCCACATCGCTCTCGTATTACTGCATTCCGAATTCTATCAATCAGTCTTACCCCACACATACTACGCAGTGAACGCATCTCAACTGCTTTAATTCTGCTTTCATGCTTTTTCTGCCACACCCAACACTCACTACCGTACATTAACGTAGGCACACGCACTCCATTATGAACGTCGCGCCTGTTTTGGCACATTCTGGCCGTTCATAAAGGCATGCAGCGCTCTATTTACACAGTTTCCCGCAGTGACTCTTCTTTCAATATCTCCTTCACATCTTCCATCGCTTGAAAACATGCTACCCAAATATACAACCTTTTCTATAAATAATAACGTATTATTATTAATCATTACATTATTATTACAATTTAATCACTTAATGATGCAACATTTACATTTAGTGTCTTGTTCATAATGCAAGAGCGTAGTACCAAAAAGAAACAACAGGCAATAAATCTCATGGTCACTATTTTCAAAAGAAAATGTAGAAAGATTTAAATATTGTAAGGAGTTGCAAATGTTACACCTTCTTAATGACTTGTAAAAATTAAATATTAATTCCACACTCAATATTTTATTGCACTCCATAAGTTACGTAAAGGTGTTAAATATCACATTATGGACCCTGTAGGGCACGGCAAGATAATAATATTATGTAGAAAAGAGGAAGATGCTATTATTTTAATTATTCACATCATAGGCAAGCCATTATATAAACGCAGTTTCATAAACAATATTCATTTAGTCAGCCTCCTAAACTAAATATAGTGAAACTAGAACATCTGAATCCTTTCTGTAAATGTAATTTACTAACCCCGCCATTTTCTTTCCGAGTATATCGTGAAACCAGCGTTAGCAGCAACACCCGTTAAGCCTCGCCGATGGGAGCATTATAAAAAGTAATTACTCATTTTCATATAATGGGTTTTGTTATTTCAAATTTAATTATTTCTCACCGGTATTATGAATGTAGGCTTGTGTTTACGATGGCTCGTAAAGCGTGGGCTTGGGTGTCGAAAGGAAAGGGGGGAGGTGAAAAAGTGTGGCCGATAATTAGCATTTACGAGCTATTAAATTTACTACCGCAAACAAGAACGTGACCAGGCGCCGCCATATACTGAATAATCGATTCAATAAACAAATATATGCGAACTGTGCGTTCTCTTTCATACGGAGTCAGTCTTTTACAATTTGTATGTAGACTTTTTAACTTTTGGGGTGGGATTGCCAGAAAACCTGTCTTTGTGCTCCTTTACAAAACCCTCTGAAGAACAAACATGCTCAATTGCAGCTTATTGCGCCCATCTATGTTCAGCGGTGGCTTTTGGCTGAGATGAAAATAATACTAATAATAAGTAAGTCAATGGACTCATTGCCAAGAGCCTCGACCACCACCTCAAGAGGCTCTCGTTAGACGGCTGGATCAAGTCCTCCATACAGAAGGCAGTATTGCTGGACACGACACGCATCGTTCGGAGGTTCCTCTCTCTGGAGCCCTAACCACCGATGGCTTGGTCCCTGTGCCCGATGCCGGTGGGTCTCCGTGGTCCCATTTTATATATTTGATTTTAATTTATAAAATTATTTTAAGTACATAAAATGTGATTTTGTGATAATGAGAAATAAAGGGAATAATAATAATAATCTACCACATTCACACAACACCATCTAGTCCCAAACTAAGCAGAGCTTGTACTATGGGTACTATATAGATAATGGATAAACATACATATATACTTTTTTTTGTAAATACATACATAATATACATAGAAACACCCAGACCAAGACAAACATGCATGTTCATGCACACAAATGTTTGACTTGAGCGGGAATCGAACCCGCGACCTTCGACATAGCAGTCTCTTACACTCCCGCTACGCCGATAAATAATGATGGTGAACTTCTGAGAATATTATTTTCCGAATATTGCTACGCACGAATATTACCACAGTAACTTTTTATTATGTAATTTCCATCCGCGTTTCATTCGTTTGACTCCCTCAACATCCGAGTCTACAAGGCTAAAAAGTAAAAACCCTTTCCGCTACCCGTGTCGTAGTAAAGTCGACACGTAGTTTTCCACTTGATACTCGTAACACCGAGAACAAAAAATTAAGTGTTGACGTAAGGACACTTTGCCTCTTGACGGCGGTCACACGGAGAGTTCGAGTAACATACGACACGACACGATATGACACGACATGGCACGACAATACAGGACATGCCGTGAAATGACACGACAGGACACAGTACTATATGATACGTCAACGAGACAAGATTTGCATTTATTTATCACTAACTGACCCGGCGAACTTCGTACCGCCTAACAGTCGATTCTTAGCTTATAAAGAATTAGCGAAATCGGTTCAGCTGCTCTCGAGATTTGCGCTTAGCAACATATTCACCGATTCATTTTTATATTATAGATTATACAGCCTTTCTCTGTCCACTGCTGTATGTCTAGCCTCTGCTTATTTGCATCACAATGGCTCTGAAGAAGAAGAAGAAAAGCATTTATTTCCACAACGTACATGAGCATACATACATACATATGTTATATGGCACCGGTTACATATTGTTTTTAAACACAATGACAAAGTAACAGTATGCATGTTGAGAAAATGAGGTTACCACTCAGACTTATTGTTGATTTGAGGCTACTTAAAAAAAAGAGATTATTGGTTGATTTGGCCTATTACACCACGCTAGCCAAAGGTTGGTGTAGATACCATATGAACAACATTTACTGCTTGAGTATGATATCAATAGCTACTAAAAATTTTACTAGTAGATGTCTACAATGTGAAACAGTTGCAGCTCCTTACAAAAATAAAATGTACCACCATTATATTTGTTTGGAAAGAGTGGCCATGAGTTTTATTGCCCGTTCTTTCTCGTGGTTCTACCTATTGCATTGCGAACGTGGCAGTAAATGTAAATGTAGAATCATTAAGTAATTAACTTAAATTTTGACGTTCATAAGCGTCACTTTGTGGCCTAGATGAATAAATGATTTTGATTTTGATTTTGTGTCAGTATGGTACATACTACTTGCTTTGTGTATTCTTCGTGACACCCACAGAATGAAAGTGGTGACAGTTTGTTTTCTTAATCAGTCGCTACATGGATATCACTCCCACTATTATAAACTCGAAAGTTTGTGAAAATGGATGTATGATTTTCTAGTTTATGCAAGAAAATTGTGAACACATAAGTAAGCAAATATTTTTAAACAATACACTGTTGTTTTCACTTATGTGATAAAGAGAACTTAAAACTAAAATAAAACAACCGAAATACCAAAATAAATAACAAAAACTAATTAACCTTCCTCTTCGACCGTCCATTACAGCCGTGGTCCAGCCACCCAGCACTAATAGGCAATAAGTCATCAAGGTGGCCATCGCATACTAAACAAGTGACCGGCGATTCAATAACATCGCACTAATCGCACACATTAGTCACATATGGGACACCGAAATAACGGTAGTATGTTCTGAATTATTAGTGAATGCTTTTTGTGGTAGATATCCACGTTTAAACTAGGTAGATATAATATATGGTAGCGACTTTCTAAACAAAAACTATTTGCCCCCGAAAATGCTGATATTTTTCTGTATATGACTAAACGTATGCAGCATTGCTTCTTAGCAATCAAGCAAAAATTAAAATAGAAAGCGGATTCTGGTCTCCAAGGAAAGTTTTGAATGCGACTGGGATGACTATTAGACGTTGAGGACGATGATGTTAGGTGTGTAGCCATCCCCCCTGAGGGATATCCACCTTGTCGTGGTGGGAGGGCTCAGTAACCGTGGCTTGGACACCCACGGTGAAGCTAGGCAGGATCCCAGGAGTGGACGATCCACGTGGGCTTGGATGAGGCCTGCGCAGGATGCGTCCAAGGGTGCGGGTGCGGGGGACAGTTCTGTGTGACCCTCGCAGTCGGGCGCGATCGCGGGAGGAGAGGCGTGTTGGCTTTGCGTTGCCGCGCGTCCTATCTCCCGCGACCAAATGGGGGCGCACCATTTGTTGCGTTGCGGTGAGGCCGCAGAGGAAGAGGAGATGCATTGTTGTCAGGTTGCCGTCCTCCCTATCCTCTGCTGCTGTTGGGTGTTTTGGCGGCGGAGCCCAATACATTCATCCGCCGCCAAGGTGCGGCCTTCGAGCTATTCACCGGGGTGCCAGGGTAGAATGAAAACGCGACCTCCTGGCGCCCCCAAAATGGCTTGGATGTATGCGCTGTGGTTTTAGTGGGTATTACGGCCTTGCACTCCAATATCGCTACCTTCTTAATCCTCGGATTATCTAGGTAGCGAAAGCCTACTGGAGATACCAACAGAACGCAAGAAGAGAGTATCGCATTCGAACCCCCGGCCCCGGCGCGCATCGCTGACCTTTCGATGTTATGTGCGTATTAGAAATAGTGCAAATTTAGTTAATTATCGCATATTCCGTTCGTCGGAGAAGCTTTAAAAGGTTCTTCAGTCTGTATTGTAATTTTACTGCTAATATAAATGTGAAACTTCGTGGGAATGGATGTAACGGGTTCTTGTAGTAAAAACGCAGTAGAGGTTTTAGATGCGTTTATTGCAGAGTATCGTCTCACTTCCCTTGCCACGAGTATGACCGACCAACAACACGACACTGGCCTGAACACTAATGGCTGTAGTCTCCCACGCTGTTCCCTCCGGTAGTGTGTAGGCAGGCTGCTCGAAGGCTGTGCGTAGCGGTACAGGCCCTCGCTGACGTTGGCTCAGCTGGCAGACGCCGGCGGTGTGAGTACGATGAGCAGGGCAGGCCAGACTCTTCGCCAGAGGTGAAGCCGAAGGCGATGCAGGAAAGTGTAGCGGTCTAGGAGCGTAGCCGGAGTCTTAACGTGAACCTGGAACTTGAAGGAAAGCAGCATTAGGAGAGCCACAACCAATAGAGTCAGGCAGGCGGCATCAGCCGGCCTCAGCTAGCAGGTAGAGAGATGGGCAGTACGCTAACGCAGTAAATGTAGTGCTTACCCGTAGCTGGGAGCAGGATACACGTAAATACGACGTAGGGTCAGTAGGTACGCTTAGTTATAGTAGAAGCGACGTTAGAGTAGCGGTGCCGGCCTCTCTGTCGGCCCCTTTATATACCGGGCCCTCTATCAGGCTGAGAGTCCGTTTATGACCATATTTGGTCAGGCTTTGCGAGTGCGGACGATGGCTTTCTCTGATTGGCCGAGCGTATGGGCGGTACTGTGACGCAACGCGGTAAGTACCGGACATACGTTACAATACCGCCCGCCTTAGGAGAGGATTTTACGTGGCTAACAAGGAAAATCCGACTATCTGCGTTAGGTCTATGAGTCCGCTACTGTCCAAGCTAAGACGGCATAAAGAGAGAAGGAAGGGAAAGTCTTCTACGGTTTGTAACAAATAGTTAGGCACCATAGTGTATAAGTTTTAGGTCCTTAATGTGCCAAAACCAAATAGAATTTCCAGACGCGTCCGACAACTCGTAAACGAGAGGCGACTTCTTATTAATCACTGTGCACTTCACGAATTTAGGGGCTAGTTTCTTACAGAAGGACTTATCCTTGTCGCTCTGATAAAAAGTCCGTTTCCACACAGTGTCTCCCACATTAAACTCAGCTGGTTTACGGCGTAAATTATACGTTTGGGAATTCCTAGTATGAGCTTGAATGAGGAGTGCCTGAACTTTGTCAAATATGCCTGATAAGTGACCAATGTTTTCTGCGTAATCGTCCCTAGGTATGTATACTATATCATCAGCGTCTGTGTCGACATAGTGTGAGCCGCATGGAACTAGTTCACGTCCATAGACTAAAAAACTAGGTGTATAGCCCGTGACTTCATTAACTGCAGTATTTAATGCAAACTGCACCTTAGGTACGAGAGTATCCCATAATCTCTGGTCATTTCCTACAAACGCCGCTAAGGTAGAACCAATGGTTTTATTATAGCGTTCGACCGTATTGACATGTGGGGAATATTTAGGAGTATAATGAAGATTAGGGATTTTGTACTTGCGCAACATAGCTTTTAAAGTAGCACTGACAAAATGTTTACCATTGTCCAATATAATTGTAGATGGTATACCATGAACTAAAAATATTTTTTCTTCCAAAATATTAGTTATTATTTCAGCAGTTGCGCGCCTGATAGGAAAAAGTAGACAGTATTTACTAAAACAACAAGTTACTACGAAGATGTAGGCGTTTTGTTTTCTTGTGACGAGTAGTGGCCCCACCAAATCTACACTAATGGTTTGGAAGGGTCGTGAACACACTTTGGGTCGTCCCATGGTTCCCAATGGTGCGTGGTTCTGATGTTTGTGCGCGATACAAGTGTCGCAAGAATTTATGAACTTAACTACGTCATCGCGCATTTTGGGCCAATAGTAACGCAGTGCTAAGCGCTTGTAAGTTTTAAATATACCGAAATGCCCCGAAGTGGGTTCGGCATGGTTCTCTAATATGGCATTATTTCGATCAGAAGAAGGTAGTACTTCTTTCCATTCGAACTCCTTACGTAGCATACACCTAGATTTAATCAAACGATATAATTTATTATTTTTAATAGAATAGTCTGGATAGTCATTAGGCGAAGATAAACAACCATTGTAGGTGGCTGAATACCATTGATCAGTGTTAACATTAGGGTCATTCACGTTATTATTATTCGCGTTAATTATATTTACAGGTAGGGATCGTGATAACGCATCGGCTATAATATTATCCGCACCGCGCCGATGCTTTATTTCGAAGTTGAAGGCTGACAGACGAACCGACCACCGAGCTAATCTACCAGTCGGGTTGCTCAAGTTTAGGAACCATTTCAGTGCGGAATGGTCAGTATACACAACAAACTTTAACCCGTTATCTAAATAACAGCGCCAATATTCGAGGGCTGTTAGAACTGCTAATGTCTCCCGTTCTGTTATACTGTAGTTTTGTTCCTGTGCATTTAGTGACCTACTCATGTAAGCGATAGGTAGTTCCACGCCATCTATTTCTTGTGTAAGTAACCCACCGATGCCGCTCGCACTCGCATCTGTGTGAACTTGAAAAGGTTTCTCGTAATCGGGACACGATAATATTGGTGCAAAGCTTAACAATTGTTTTAGTTTACAAAACGAGTCATCAGCTTCCACCGACCACTGAAATGGTGCGGCTTTCTTACCGGTAGAGGTAAGTTTGTTCAGCAAACCTAGCAAACCTAAGTCTAAACCTAGCTCTGTCGCTCTAGTCACGTCCAAGTACTGCCCGCGCTGCCGAATCAATGATCACAGTTTGAATGAATGCAAACGCGATCGCTTCGCAATTTGCTTCAAGTGCGGCTGTAGGGATGTGACATTCCCTAACTGCCCGAACTGTAAATCGACGAAACCAAAAAACTAGTTGGTCAGGGTCGGGGCGTGTCAAAATCTAAATTAGGTTCTACAACCTATTCAACCAATTTTGACAAAGATGATTGGAGAAATTGGCTAAACACTCTAAAAGTGTATTTCTCTAGTTATTCCGTCGCCTCGATCCTGGATAATAAACCTAAAAATGACCTACGGCCCTATGTTAACGTAACGATTAATAGTTTACCTATTTGTGGATTGCTCGATTCCGGTTCAGCCATTACAATTCTAGGTAACAACTCCCATCTGGAGGTAATTACTAAAACCGGGTTAGAAATACAGCAGTGTCACAACACTAATTCCATTCGGTCCGCGGGTGGAAATATATTGTTGCCGCGCGGTTTTATCAACTTACCCACTACTTTTAATAATCAAACCCACTTATTGAAAGCTTATATTATTCCAGAAGTTACAAGTAATTTAATTTTAGGCATCGATTTCTGGAAACTATTTAAATTACTGCCTAACCATATCGCATCCGTATGAATGTCTAAAACATTGCCGTGTAGTGTGTTAGGTGAAAATATTAAAAATTGTAACGTATGTCCGGTACTTACCGCGTTGCGTCACATGGATGAAAGTTTTCTCTTACCCTCAAACTACTGAAAAGATTTTAAAAAATTAAGAAATATAGTTTATACAACAGAATAACGCATAGGTAATAGTTGCCTAAAATAAATTGATTTTAGCGATTAGGCCGCCTATTATATATTGCTGTATTGTGTTTGTATTGTAAGCTTGTATCTGGTGTAAATAAAGCGGTTTACATCTATTTATCTTTGGTCACAATAACTGAAACCCTGGTGAAACCGCAGTCAAAGGCTAGTCTAGAACGCAGGTGGTGCAATGTAAACACAGTATCCAAATACCAATCACCAAGCCGAAGTCTTCTCATTGCACAACATGCCAAACTAAGCAAATTTAATACCTAGGAAATTAAATGTTTTTAGGCTTCATAGCTTAGAAGCCGCAATGTAAAGCGGGCGCGTGCATTGCTCGAGATATCTAATTATCTATGGGTGCATTGGACATATTATGTATATAGGACAAATTGGTGCGAGAACTGCAACGATTTGGTAATAATAAGATAAAATGTATGGTTAAGTGGGGGTGTGTAATACACCTCTGCTTACCCCTTCAGGGATAAAGACGTTAAGGTATGTTATGTTATGTATTGTGAGACGGGGTGTCAGGTAGGAATGTAGGGGTTCGATGAAAACACTGCTAGACTGAACTGGTTTTTTATAACGTATCACTACCGCTTACATACATTATGACCGAACTTGGTAAGCACTGGCCTTAAGGCTGGAATGTATACTCCTGCGAGCGTGCGAAGTGCACGCTGGGCAGGCGGCTCGGTGGTCGAAGTGCAGGCTGAGCGGAGGCTTAGGCATAAGCCGGTGCAGTCAGGCGTCCGTGGCCTGGCTGTAGAATGCTCGCAGGCAGGAGCTGATGCGTAGGCGGCGACTGGTAGCAGCACGGCGCCAGCAGCTCATAGGTCGCAGCTACAGCAACCCGTAGGGAGAATTGTAAACCGTAGGTAGTACGTCAGGTGCAGACCCGTAGGGAGAAGACAGCCCGTAGGGAGAACTGGAAACAGCACAGAGAATACACAACAACCGGTCAGGAACAGGCTGTCCTTAGATCCGCTTTCATGCTTAGGAGACAGATACTACAGACAGAACATATAGGCACACAGACAACTAGAATATGCTTACCCCCAGCGGGACAGTAGATAGAGAAGTAGTAGAATAATACTTGGTTGTCACTACAACCAACAGCATAACGACGTGTAAAGAAAGTGACCGATTTACATCGCGCACCCATCTTATACTTCACTATTTTTTAATTAGTACAAAAACTTTAAGGACATATTAGCGAAGACATTATTATCATATATATGTGACGTAAGAATTTCATAAGAGCTATAAATAGCAAAGTTATAATCATTAGTTTTTTGTAGAAAATCTCACCTAAATCATAGACATATTTTACAATCCATTCACTACTTCATTGATAGTACTTACTTTCCGTCCTACTCATACGCATTCTTTCCGTCGCACTCGTAATGTAGGTAGCCTCAGACAATAAAATGAAACAAAATAATAAGTTTAGGTAGCTACTTTTTAATTTACTAAATTTTACCCTCCCCTTCATACTTCATCCGGGCTTAGGACCGGCAAAATTTACCTTTTTACAAGTAATTAAATACGGAGGTAAATAATTAGAAAGCAAACAAATATCAAAATAAAAGAAGGTATTCTGTAATAAAAGAACCGAGTAATTTTGGCGTATTTATGAAGTTAGAATCATCTGTTATTTACAAATATTATTTCATCATCGTGTCAGCCTAGAGACGTCCACTGCTGGACATAGGCCTCCCTTAAGGTTCTCCACACAGACCGATTTTGAGCCGCCTGCATCAAATTATTGTTTACTTAAGTAGGTATTATTTACTAAACTTACAAGTATTTCCATTGTCCTTCGAAACGTCCACCACCATTGTCAATACAGAGATGGGCACGTTTTATTAAATTGTTTTTTAACGAGAGAAGTACGCTTCTGTCTTTTCACTTCGTCAAAAGCGTCCAATATGCGCTCTTTTAATTGTTCGACACTAACCGACTTACTTTTGTACACTCACAAAAAGAAGTCCATGACACAGCTGCACTCGCGATTCCTCCACTCAAAAAGTAAGCACGAAGCATAGCTACATACTCTCGTGATGTGAACTGATAAGCCATCGCGTCAGGCAAACGTAAGCAAACAATTAACTTGCAGCGAAAAAATGGATGCGCTCACTTCCGCTAGCAATTTAGCACTGTTTGTCGCATTGGGGCGCGGCGCGGGCGCAAAGAGACAGGGAGAATTTATCATTGAGCAGTTTACTACTACTACTACTCGCATAGTACGCGGGTCAGTCATAGTCTTAGTTATGCATTTACCAATTATTATGTATTTGTGGACAGTTTTGAGATAGTTTTGAGACTAAGTGTTTTTATTTTTTACTTACACAAATATGATCAGTTAAAGATACTTAGTGCCCCGTTAGTTTTTTTGTACTAATAAAAAAATTGTGGTGTATACTCATAGACCAATGAGTCACAGACTGCCTGTGCCTCCGTCCATGACCATATAAGCGTTTGGCGTAGTGGTTTAAGCGGCCGCCTCACTGCTTGACACTGCGCCGAGTGTTGTGGGTTCGATCCCCACACGAGACAACACTTTGTGTGATTCATAAAAGTCTTGTATGTTTACAATTCAGTCCCGTAATGGTACCTCAACAGGAGAACTATCAGAGGGAACTTTGGTGCTCGTGAGAGAGCGAGGACAACCACCGCTACTGTGGCCATTGGGACGTGTCACCAAGGTCTTCCCGGGAAGCGACGGAACTACACGCGTGGTCGAGCTGAAGACGAAGAAGGGGACGCTACTACGGTCATTTAATAATATTTGTCCTCTTCCTCTAGATTAATTATTGAATTCTTCAACCCGGGGAGCATGTTCGCGCCTTGTATGTTAGTGCCCCTGGCGGGGGGACGGTGGAGCGTGGAGGGCACGGTCTCAACGGCTTTCGGCGGCGCACGGGCGGCGACACACGACTCACTCCGCGACCGAACGAGGATCGGCACGCGCGCATATCAAATATTTTAGTCTCCAATATTGTACAGCTTACCTTTACCGGTGAAATATATTGTGATTATACAGTCCACACAATTGTTTCCTTTACATCGAAGAAGAAACCTCAACATTTTGGCGCAACACAGGATTTTTTCCTACTGCGGGAGTTGACTTTAAAAAAAATAAAAAGGTAACAATTCCCAGCAAAGCGCTCTTCGGACTAAGGCTCCACCCACTGCGTTAAGCGCCTGCGAGATATTATAACGCATTACGTATTATTACGTTACAATGGTTAGTCTAAGCCTGTTGTACCGCCCGCCGTCCGCGAGGCCCGAGAGACGGCGCAAGTGTTTCGCGTGCGCCTCTCGTAGCTTTTCGTCGGGGAGTCACCACACTCTCCGTAAGCTAAGCCCCAGCCTGGAGGGGTAAGCCCGAAAATTGTTTAGTTTCCATCATTAGTCAAAAAACAAGAAAAAATGTTTAGTTTAAGCCTCAATATCTCGTGCAGCAGTAATTTCTCAGGTATGGTGCCGACTTGCCGAGGTTAAAATAAATGTAAAGATTGGTACATTATAGGATTTGAATTTTCGTTAAGGTTTGTTTCACATCATATACAGGTACGTCAGGATCGTTGCAAATAGCGTTACTTATTAGTTTGGGCCTACCCCTTCTGAAAACTGGCGTGAATCTATGTATGTTTATACGCGCACTCATCTAAAACCCGGCGTTCCGGCGACAAGTGTCACGCCTGTGCAACACTTGCGCTAATATATCGTCCACACGACGAGATGTCCTTCGTCAAATTGACTACCGCGCTGGATATAGTTACCTGGACGGTAACGGCAATAGACTCGCCCACTATTAAGTAGAACCTAAAAATTCGTGGTGAAATTTGGGTGTAATATTACACCTCCGCCTACCCTTTCGGGGATACAAGCGTGAATGAGTCTGTCTAAAAAAAAGAATTAACCTGCATGATTTAGTTTTCTAGGTATAGCCGTAGATAACGACTTTTAAACTACCACGATTTGCACACATACTAAAGATTATGTAACGGGTCTGAATCGTGTTAATGAAGGAAAAGAAAGATGAAATACCTTTCTATTTTTCCCAACCCATGCCGAAACGTCGGGAAAAATAGAAAGGTATCTTATCTTTCTTTTCGTTCATAGCCGTAGATAATAATAATTATTTAGGATGCATTCGAATGTTGAACATATAGATATCAGTGCACTAAGCAATAAGTAGGAGTAGTCTTCATGCATTCTTTAAGGAGATTTTATTCGATATAACTCGCATATTTAAAGTGTATGAGTTTATACGGTTTATATGCCAAGTTACATTTACACCACACAATGATTAATTGAGATACTAATAAGAGATCTTATATAATAGTTTGCCAAGTATAGCGATAACTCTTTGACACTTTCATACGACAACTTTCATTCTTTCATTTTCCTACACAAAAAATATATCTACCAAAAGCCTTCAACGACAGCTAGCTACAAACAAACAGTAGTAAATTTACAGCGGTGCAAAGGCGCGTAATATCTAGAATTTATTGCGATGTTGTCGTGTATCAATCACCGTCTATCTGATGGTTCGCCTCGTGAGGCGAGGCGTCTTCCGCGTCACTTGTGCGTAATCGACTGTAATATGCGTTTTGTTATTTGTAGTGTGATGTAACGAGTGTTATGTTAACGGAGCTGGTTTGGGTTTTGGTTAAGTGGCTATGGATCGTGGATAGTAGATTACTTTAAAAAGAATGAATGAATTATTGTATATGGAAATTATTTCTTAAGCCAGGATCAAACCAACGCGTTCAGCTCGCGTCCGCGGTGGCGTGCGCAGTGGCGATTATTGCACGTGCAAAAATTGTGCACACTGTCGCGTTCGTTTAGGCGTTCACCAGGCTGTAGCCGCGTCACTAAAATGCTGTCTGATACAGATAGTGAAATTGAAGAAGTTTTACTTCTGCCTGCTATTATTGAAGACGAAGAGGAACAAGAAGTGAACTTGAGGTGGGTATGATAATTATACAGTGCCAGTGAAGTAAATACCTACCATCATTCGATAACGCCTTATCAGAATGAGACGTATCATACAACAATGGGTATTTGTGGAATTAATTTATAATTTCTTCCGTTTCCACCATACTTAAAAAAAAATCTCCAAAAACACAGTTTCCTCAACAAATAATAGCTGCGTGCAGCGTCCTAACGTAACAAGCGCGATCTGATCGCCACCGCCGCGTGCAGACGCTGCACCGGACGCCGCGTGCAATCCGAGGACGCGTAGATGTGAACACCGCGCTATAAGTTCGTACACAACATCTGATCGCCACCACGGACGCAAGCTAAACGCGTTGGTTTGATCCTGGCTTTAGCTATCTCAACAATATTACAATACTTTACGATCTGTTCCCAAACTAATCCAATAAACATAGAAAAATAGGTACCTACTTAAAATAGATCGAACAGTTACGGAGATAGAACGATCAGTTCGGTATCGGTTTATTTATGAGTCTGGAATACACTATCTGTTATTTAAATATTGGAATCCTGTCACCATCTCTTGTCTAATTATGAAGGTGCAGGAAATTATTGTTTTATTATATTTCATTACATGTTTTTTTTATATATATATATGCATTATACTACTAGGTATATACTATCAAACTATCTTTGCATCACCTAGGTTGTCTCAGACAGTAGCAGCACTAGTAGCAGAAAACTTGTCTGGCAGAGCATGATTCGTACTTACCACAGATTTGCTGTGCAAAAAGTAAAATAGATTGACAAAACAAATTAAGTTTCTGCTTGATTTCTTAACAGATTTATCGTAGTCTGCCCCATTTTGTTGATGATTTGTATTTGATATTTGGGTGGAAGTTTTATTAATTGTCAGTCATCTGTTGTCAGCCGGCTGTTTAGAATGGTTTCCGACAAGTGGCCGCTGGTACGACTTTCATTATTGGATTTATTGTGCTGTGAATTCTGGTATAGAAGATTTTTTGTGATGTTTATCCTGCTCCTGTTATAAGCGTGAAAGTTTGTGAGTTTGTGAGGATGGGTGGTGGATTTTACTATTTCACGTAGAATCTATTTAACGCATCGGGATGATATGTAGCAGTAACATCTATGAATATTATAAAATGAAGCCCCTTTTCTTCTTGTCTGGCTGTATGAACGCGATGAACTCAAGAACAGTGTTTCTACGTTTTTCACCAATAAGTAGGGTTAGGGCTTCCACCTAAACCTTCCTCATGAATCCTGGGGAATCCTGAGGAAGGTTTAGGTGGCAGTGTTTCAGTTTATTCCGAAACTTACAACAATTATTTCATCCCATAAGGAGAGAGCGAGATATTAAAAAGTCCCATTTGTTATAATTTTTTAACAGCAATAGCCACTTTCGAATCTACGGCGCACACCGATGACTTTTCGGAGTTCTGTGAGTATTAAATTGTTAATCATCGCTTGCTAAACGGTGAAACCTATATGTCTGAGAGTTCTCCATAATGTTATAATTATATAAATGACATGTGAAGTCTGCCAACCCACACTTGGCCAGCGTGGTGGACTATGGCCTTACCCTTCTCATAATGGGAAGAGGCCCGTGCCCAGCAGTGGGACAGTATAAAAGGCTGCTGATAAATAGCCAAGCGGGAAAACTAACAGACTGCTACGCAGAGGGTTTCGGGTTCAAACCCAGCAAGAAAATATTCTCCGTGCATTGCGATACAATTCGCATCATCGATCACTAAAATGAAGAACTCACTTTTGTTATTTTAGTTATTCTGTCAAGATACTGTCAGATAAAGTTTGTAGTACTGCAATTGCTTGTAAAACCTTCATTGTTTCAAAATAATTCTGTATCGTATTTTTTTAGGGGTTAAATACCACCATACAAGGATTTGATACATGTCTGCGCCACAATCAAATTAGCCTGTGATTAAATTTAATATATTTATGGACAGAAAGCCATTTACTCAAACACGCACAAATGAAAACAAATATTATTACTCTAGCAACATTCACTAAACAATTCACTCAAATTTATTCCTTTTTAACACGCGTGACGCGACGTCCAATCAAAATCCTGTCCGCATACCCTCCCTATTTCAATTAGTGTCCTTCAAAAATCACTCCTCGCAACAACTCGCGCTCGCGCCGCTTCGCGAAATCTATTAACTAAACAATTTAAAAGTGATGTGCATGTGAACTGATTTTGTGGGTGGATTACCAGCATCTAAGACCTTGGAAGACGCTCCGCTTCAAGCTATCGAGGAAAACATCCTAATGAAGCTACATTAATCCGCTCTATCAGTAAGTACTCCAAGCCTATCCTTCATATTAGCGCCCATAATACCCTTAGTTCTTTAACCAAAAATATGTACTTAACACCAGAAAAATTTAATCTAAAATTACAATAGTACTAGCTATTTTAGTCACGACTGCACTACAAATTGTATTCGAACACCAAATAAATGTAGTAAATGATCAATTGATCACCAAATAAATAGGTTATGTTAGGTCCTCTTGTGACCCTTAAAAAAAAAATAGGAGCCCTGCGAGGCAGGGCTCCTTTAACTTAGTTTATTAAAGTAAGTGGTGTAACCAAATCCAATTTATGTGTTGGTGTTTCATACAACTAACAAAAAAACTTTGGTTATAATTTTACATTAAAATGATGGTTTAATTTTGGTGATCATTTACTACTTTTGGGTTAACAATGACTTATTTGGAGTCATTTTGCTTAAATAGGATAGCGAAATGTTCCCCCCGTGGGATCTGCACCTTGTCGTGGTGGGGGAGCTCAGTAACGTGGCTTGGACACCCGCGGTGAAGCTTAGAGAGATCCCGGATGTGGACGCTCCGCGTGGGCTTGGAGGGGCCTGCGTAGGATGCGTCCATAGGTGCGGGTGCGGGGGACAGTTCTGTCTGTCCTTCGCAGTCGGGCGCGGTCGCGGGAGGACGCTTATACACGGTAAGAAAATACGTCGGGCCTACGCAAGAAATCTTGTCGTAACTAGAAAATAACTGTGTACACTGCTCGCAGCGTTGCACGACAAAAAAATCTTGTCTGCGCAAGACACGACGCGCGACGCGGCGACCGTTGTTGCGGAGCGGTGGGAGGCGGTGTAGTAGGGTTCAGCCTCATTTTTCTGTTATATAATTGGATGAACCCAGTAAAGTCTCTTGATTTGTTTCCTTTTTCATTTTGCAATTATCATTATTTTTTGCTTTGTAGTTAAAATTTTTATAAATAAACGATTGATTATCAGACTTGTTATTACTTGCGCGCCCTACGCGTGACTGACGACTGCACGAAAAAGATCGTTTTCGTGAGTAGAACAGACAAAATGTTTGTCGTGTACACGAAGAATTTGTCTTGTCTGCCCCAGACACGGTAAATTATCTTACCGTGTACAAGCGCCCGGAGCGCACCATTGTTTCGTCGCGGTGGGACCGCAGGGGAAGAGGAGATGTGGGGTTGCCACATTGCCGTCCTCCCTATACTCTGCGGCCGCTGGGTGTTTTGGCGGCGCAGCTCAACACCTTCATCCGCCGCCAAGGGGTTTTGTTCGGGGCCCGCCTGACCATCTTGCGGGCCAATACCTATCGGGGGGTAGCGACGAATGCTTCGGCGATACCCGACCCTCCGAAACACGGGTACATGAGGAATACGGATTTGTTTTTAGTCAGTAAGAGTTTGAATTTCCCCTTCACCCTTCCGCCAGGGTGGAGGGACTCCACGAGGATTTTCCAACCCGACAACCAAAAAAAAAAAAATTTTAAAAAGCGAAATTTTAAAGCTTTGGCTATAATTTTACATTAAAATGCGGGTTTCCTTTTGTTGATCATTTACTATTTTTGTCTCTTATGTGTTACTATATCTGGTGGTAAGTTAAACATAAGCCTTTTTTATATAAAGGACGGGTAGATGGCCTATTTATTATTTCTGTTATTCAGTGCTTCAATAAAATATAATCTGAAGCACTGCTGATAGAATCTAGGTATAGTTGGAAAACCTTTAGCTTCCATTTTCATTAAGAATAAAGCAATACCAGCATAGCTTTGCAACCTGATGACTTTTGGAGAAATAAACATTATATATAAGTACTAGCAGTGCCCGCGGCTTCGCCCGCGCAATTATTATAAGTAATAATTATGAAAACTATCATACAATATGTAATTAAAAGTACCTATTAAACTAATTTAAGTAAAAGAATTACAGTATCAGTAAGCTCGTAAGGGCAAAAGCAAGTGACGTTCTGTTGTCTCTTCCTTTTTTTTATCTCGCTGAGGAACCCAAGGCTACCCTCACGGGTGTGAGGGTACCTCCACTCTTACGGCTACCCGTCCACCGCTCTGTATTTGAGCTGGGGGCAGGTGGGGGGTTATGTGCGGACTCTTCCCCGTAGACGTTAGGGGGGCATACCCACTAAACCACAGCGGTGTTCCTCTAACGATCCATTGAAAATGACGCCTAAATCTCACTCACGTTACTATACGCAATAGCATACACCACACTCTCATATTTACTTTAAATTTACAATAAGGTTAACCTCTGTTTTTTCTCATCCATACTTCAACAAAGAAGGAAAACGAAAACTATTTCAGCGAGAGGCGTACGCGGAACACGTACGCCGCCTCTCGAGCCTTGTCAGACGGTGAGCGGCTCCACGGGCTCACCGTCCGCAGGCTACTCCCAAAAGGAGACGGCGGTATTCCAGGCTCTCTCGCTCCGAACCTTGACACGAACCAGTGTCCGGAGCGGGAGCTCATCCGTCCCGACCGCCTCGACCAAGTCGCGGCGCTGCGGTGCTCAGGCAGGGCACTCCACCAAGGCTGTTGTATCTGCCTACACCGACGGGAAAAGAGCGTGAGTGTATGTATGTATGTGTATGAATGTAATTACAGTACCTCAGAAAAGACAATATTTTTTGTTATGTCTCCCTGCGGTATTAATATGTACTGATTTGCACCACAACCTGACCGAGATAAGGCAACATATAACTGACCATGTGAAAAGCAGTTTTCCGTCAAATCTACGCCAACATGTTTAAAACTTTGTCCCTGTTCCTTATTTATTGTGACAGCAAACGAAATCTTCACAGGAAATTGAATCCTCTTAAAACTAAAAGGCAAATCAGTGGGAATCATAGGAATGCGAAATAGATGTTGTATTTGGATTCTCCATCCCTTCAATCATTAGAGACGATACCCATATTGATTTTTTAAATTTTTCCCATCCGCCATCTTTGATTTCCCATCCGCCATCTTTGATCACAAAATAGATGTTGGATTTGGATTCCCCATCCCTTTAAATATTGGAGACGATACCAATATTGATTTTAAAAAAAATCCCATCCGCGGTCTTTGATCACGAAATAGATGGATTTTTTTAATTCCCCATTCCTTAAAATATCGGAGACGATACCCATATCGACATACATACATACACATACGTACATAGACTCACGCCTGTTTCCCCGAAGGGGTAGGCAGAGGCATATTAAACGTCCACTTTTCGCCAGTGTTTTGATCCCACGTAATAGGTGGCGAGCCTATTGCCGCTTATTGGGACATTTTGTTTGCCAGAGCCTCGTCCGTTGATCGGCAGGTGCACCACTTGCAGGTGAGGTTGGCTTGGAACCCTTAGTTCTTGGTGGGAACCCTATGCACCCATATCGACTTTAGAAAAAATCCCGTCCGACATCTTTGATTTTCTATCCGCCATCTTTGATCACGAAATAGATTTTGTATTTGGATTCTCCATCCCTTAAATCATCAGAAACGATACCCATATTGATTTTTTAATTTTTTCCCATCCACCATCTTTGATTTCCCATCCACCATCTAGAATCACGAAACAGATGTTGTATTTGGATTTCCCATCCCTTTTAACATCCGCCATCTTTGATTTCTCATCCGCCATCTGTGATCACGAAATAGATGTTGTTTTTCTATTCCCTACCCCTTAAAATATCAAAGGCGATACATGGGTATCGCCTTTGATATTTTTTTTATTAAAAAATCAATATTTGTATCATATTGATTTTTAAAATGTTCTCATCCGCCATCTTTGATTTCCCGTCCGCCATCTTGGATCACTAAATAAATTTCATATTATTAATCAGCGTCCCGCAAATGTCGAAAACGATACCCATATAGATTGTATCCTATTCTTTAGCCTTTTTTTGCCTTTGACCCAACCCTCCCCCTTCTCGTTTGACCATTTTATTATTTTTGTCTGATCCAAGAGAAAAGAATTTTCCAGATCCGACCGGTTGTTCCTGAGATTAGCGCGTTCAAACAAACAAACAAACTCTTCCGCTTTATTATAATAGTATAGATGTCCCGCATAAAATATATAAATTAATATAGTACGCTCGCGAGGGTAAAATCACGACTGTCTGAAGCGCTATGTATGTATAGCAAATAAACAATGTAAACTCACGCAATAAATAACAAAAGCTTTACAACAAAAAACGCACCATACACATAACATGTTAATGGAATAAAGTTGGTACAGGATACTTAAAATCAATGGGTAATGTTTGCTATACGTTATAGAAGTATGTAGCGCCTAGCACTTATGGCGCTGGTAGAAAAACATCCAGCCATCGGCCAGTATCGATTTTTGTAATACTAGGAAACATTACGCCCGTCGTATGCGCGGCCCATGGGGGCAAAAATAAAAAAAAAGCAATGCTTTGTGTGATATGGGTGACACAAAGATCTGTTTTGTGTAACGATGGAACCCACGACACTCAGCGGGCAGTTTAAGATGACGAAGCCGCAAAAGCCACGAAAAAGCCAGACGTGTGGTCAGATATGAATTATTAAACGCTAAATGTTATTGTAATTTCAACATCGACTCTCATTACTTGAAACTGATTAATAATCAACATTACCTCATTAGACCAAATTGGGGACGTCTTGAAAAACTGAAAGGGCCGATGCACCTGTAACCGGTGAGCGTGTATGAAAAGAGTAATGAGTGTAGAGGAAGCGCGTGAGGTTTGTAAGGATAGAAGTAAATAGTATTCTATTGTCTCTGCCTACTCCTACAGGGAAAAGGCATGAGCATATGGGGCTGAAAATTGATTTTCTAATTAGGTACATGCATACAGCATGTACCTAATTAGAAAAATCATTTTTTCGTATATTTTATTCCACCGTCATAAAACAGCTAATGTGACCTAACGGCACCAAATCTACACTCATATTTACACATAGTCCATCCAGCGCTAGATATAATCACAAACGCGGTATTCATCCAACAGACTAGCAGAGAGGCGTAAACATACGTACTCGGGTGCACTCGTAAAGGTCCATCTACACTTAATCGGGCCTTACCAAGAATGCGGATAGACTGACTATCTGTATCGGATGTTGGTTCTTAAAAAGACTACTCCTGCATTAGGAATAAATACTAAAACGCAGGTCAAGAGATATGACAAACATTCAATCAACGGATACGAAGAACCAAGAATCCGAACACCCGCGCTTCACAAGGACGGCGCGGCGTCGCGGCGCTGAGCTGACATCAGTTGCGCTGCGGCTTCGACCATTGTAACGTGAAACGTTGGCAACACATAGGTATTAAATTAATTATATTTTGATATATGCGATTAACACCCGTTAAATAAACTTGTATGATTAGTGGTTCACATTTCTTGTTGTCCCCTATAGGGATCAATAGATCACACAAAGAGTGGTCTCGTAATCGGACCTCCAACAATCAGTGCAGTTTAAAACGGTAAGGTGGGTGTTTAAACGACTACGCTATCCGTGCAAATCCTTGCGATATATTTGAAGGGCGCGTTCATTACCCGCTCGGTCCGATCATGTGTGATACAGGGTTATTTGATGTAGCACATCAGGCTTTATCGGAGCGCATTCGCCTGGAGGCATCCCAATCGGTATATCCGCAGCAACGAACTACGGTTTGAATGAATGATATTATAGTTATATATATATATATATATATATTGTTAATAAAGGAATCAAAAGATTTTTTCGTCATCATACAGTTTTTCACTGTCCACTGTTGGATTTTCTTCACAATGGCGTTGCACTTTTGCTAAATTTATATTATATTTAATTTATCTTAATATATAAAATCCTTGCGTTACTGACTGACTGACAGACACGCTACCGCCGAAACTATTGGGCGCAGGAAGCTGAAATTTGGCATGTGTGTTGCTTGGGGACCGTACGGGTGCACTAAGAAGGGATTTCCCAGATTTTGCCAGAATGGGTAAATTTAAAAAAAATTCAGGCGTAGCTGCTGGCGTCCTCTAGTATATAATAATATTTCATTTTATTTTATAATTACATCAACGTGTACTTGTGGTTCAAACAGTAATTTTGACCAATACCATTTTCATCGTTGTAACGGTTGCGATCTAGGACCTTGAAGCCTGAGGTCGGCTGACTGTCATTTTGAACATATTAAATTACTATACTTATTTATTTCCTTTTTATTTTAGTTCCGATCAATCTTTATGTATACAAACTTAAGTCATGTAGTATATCATTATCACAGTCTTCCATGCGTACAGACAAGGTACTTAATATTTTCAAAATGAAACTGGCTGAAAATTCTTACTTATTCTACTTTTATATAACGTGTGCTGGGTGTATAAGCTGTTAACGAGTTAACTACACATAATTATCTTTAAATATTAAAAATATACAACACGAAAAGCAATATTCAATATACAGGGTGTCACAACACTCATCACTAAGCCAAAGTCTACTCGTTGTGGACATCATGCCAAGTCATACTAACCAAAAATAATACCTGGGAAACGATATTTTTTTAGTTTTCACATTTTTTAAACCGCAATTTTTAAGCGCGCGCGTGCATTGCTCGAAATATCTACTTATCCATGGGGTCATAAGGCATCTAAAGAAGATATTGGTGGGCTAAATGCATCGATTTTGTACCTTATTAGAAAAAATCCTTACTAACTTTGAGCCTCAATATCTCCTGAATCAGTCAGTGGCAGTGATTGGTAAAACATGGGATTTAATTTTTCGTTAAGGGTCTTTTTACACCTGTATACAGCATGCAGAGCAATACTGATATTTGCGATGTCAATAAAATTCTGCGAAATAACGCACCACAAAGAACAAATCTATATAAGTACGTTCAATACTAGGTATCTATGTACTTTAAATTGGGTAGTATTTAAACTAGTGACTACAAATTAAAGTTTTGAGTGACCAAAATAATTAATTTGGGTTATAGAATTACCAAGTGAGCGACTGACTGTAAGTGATGAGAAATCAACAGAACGGCAGCTTACAAACATTAATTTGAGTTGCTTAAAATACAAAATGAGAAGCTTCATAATTTTAGGGGTTGAAGTATGAAATTGCCGATATAATAGTTACCATTATTATCGATACATTGCTGGCATCTAATAGGAAGGTCATTTAGGCCTTTGCGATAGAACTCTGAGGATCTAGACTGCACAAACTGTGTGAAAGCATTTTGTACTGCCTCCTGGGACGAAAACTTCTTGTCACGTAGATAAGTGTCCAAATCACGACGTTTTATTGATCGTTCTTTCTCGTGGTTCTACCTATTGCATTGCGAACGTGGCAGTAAATATAAATGTAGAATCATCTAGTAAATAACTTAAATTTTTGACGTTCATAAGCGTCACTTTGTGGCCTAAATGAATAAATGATTTTGACTTAGACTTTGACACGACAAAAATGGTACTTCGTTGGAGCAAGGTCTGGAGAATACGGAGGATGACGAATGGTTTCTAACTGCAGTTCCTGGAGAGTCAAAACTGTTTCTCGTGCTGTATGAGGTCTCGCGTTGTCATGGAGCAATAATGGGGAAGATCGATTCATGAGTCATAATGAGATCGATCATGAGATGGTTTTACTGCTAGTTTTGCCAACATTGTTCGGAGTTCGGTACAAAAGACATCTACCGTTATTGCTTGACCAGATCGGAGAAAACTAAAGTGAATAATACCATGCCGAGACCACTTTTTTCTTTTACGGTTATCATAAGGAATCCACTTTTCATCAGATGTCACAATTCGATCCAATATTCCTTCATTTCTGTACCGATACAACAAGGCAACACAAGTTTCAACACGCATTTCTTTCCGCAGATCAATCAAATCATGAGGCACCCATATTACGTATTTTTTATTTTATTGATTTGACGCAAAGGAGTCAATATTGTGGGTAAGGTAACGTTAACCCATGCCGCTAATTCCTGGGTAGTTTGATCAGGATCGGCTTCCACCATCTCTCTTAATTCATCGTTATTCACCTCTGTGGGCGGTCTTCCCCGTGGCTCGTTCTTCAAGTCGAAATTTCCATCGCGAAAGCGTTTAAACCAAAATGGCACGGTGCGTTCATTAGCAGACCCCTCTCCAAACGCAACATTGATATTGCGGGCTGTTTTTGCCACTTTAATTCCGCGTCGGAACTCGTATTAAAAAATCACTCGAATTTTCGCAGTATCCATCTTTCTTGTGTAAGTTGAATAACAAAAACAATTGAAAGTCGATATTCAAATGTTTCACATTTTTAAAAGAAAAACATCATAGATACCATGTGAAAAAAGTTTCATTCAAAAACCTCAAAAAATGAAGATTCTATGTCAATTCAAAGTACCTATTACAATAAAACGGCAATTTCATACTTTAATCCCTATTATTTGAGTGACCTAATATGCAATATGCATTTATTTAATCAAATGAACAAAAAACAAAATAAAATAAGACGCTTCAGTCTTTTAAGCCAAGTTGACGGAGCCCTGCTTCGCAGGGCTCCTATTTTTGAGTACAGGGTCACAAGAGAATCTAACATGACCTATTAAGTATCCCAAGTGAACGAGATTATTTTTTATAAACAAATAGATCGTGATTTTCGAAATGACGGGCGGCAGTATTGAAGTCGCCTTTTCTGTATTTATAGTCACTCACCTAGTCATTTAGTCGCAAGGTTGGAATTTTAATTTCTGAAATGGATTAATCAAAACCAGCTTTTATTTATTTATTTATTTATTTATTTATTAGGCACAACTACAGACAACAAATTATAATATTCAACAACATAAGTAGGTGTTAATAAAAAAGTGTGAATTTGCAGTCCGATAATGGCTGCGCACAGCATTGAAAGAAAAGATAGCATTTATAAAGAGAGGCTTGGATGAACAGAAAATTATACATATTAAATGTCAAAATAAGATATGTCAGAAAATTATACAAATTAAATGTCTAAAATAAGATATGAAAATAAGAATAATAAGTAAGTTAATGTCATTTCACAGTGAAATAATAGTAAAAGATAAGTATTCAAAGTCAAACATAAATTATTATAAATCAAAACATCAATTAGTTAAATTAAAAACAAAACAAAAATAATCAAAACATAAAAAATGCAAATATCAAATAATTACACCAAAATCAAATAAAAAAGGGTTACAGATTATTATTATGGGAGACAATTTAGGTTGTGGAGCAGTCTTTGATAGCGTGAATTATATTCTTACATTTATTGAGGTATTCACCAAAGGTATAATAAAATATATCAAGGTCTTTGGCATGATCATTATAATTTTTGCACATTCTAGCAATAGGATCATAGTAGGTAACATTATTATTACTAGATGCCTGAGAAAAAAGTCTTTGTGTACGTTTGCTACCACCAATTTTTAAGGAGAGAAGGCTCAACAACTCATGCGCATCCCAATGAGCGTTAATAATCTTGTAAAGTGTGGCAAACTCGGCAGTTTTGCGCCTGGACTCTAATGTGTCTAGTTTAAAGTGCTTAAGTCGGCATTCGTAGGTAGGTAATTTTCTTCGCAAGCCAAACTTAGAACTAGTATAGCGGAGAAACCGTCTTTGGACGCCTTCTATTCTGTCAATGTGGGTTTGGTAGAAGGGAGACCAAATAAGGGAGGCGTATTCGAGAATGCTTCTGACCAGAGTTATATACAGTAGCACTATGCTCTCTTGATTTCTGAACGGTTTAATGATGCGCCATACGAATCCCATGACTTTATTGGCTTTGGCTACTATATGGCCATAATGTTCAGTAAATGTTAGTTTGGAGTCGATCCAAACTCCAAGATCTTTGATAGCATTCTGGCGTGCTAGGATTTCATTATTTATATTATATGGGTATCTTATGGGAGATTTGCTTTTCGTAAACGATATAACGTGACATTTCGATACGTTCAAAGACATATTATTATCTACACACCATTGCTGTAATAAAGTTATATCTTTTTGTAGCGTAATGCAATCTTCGATTGACTTTACTTTATTGTATATTTTAAGTCATCCGCGTAAGCGAGACAGTTACTTTGAATGGAGTCGACTAGGTCATTAATGAACAAAGTAAACAAAAGAGGGCCTAAATTTGAGCCTTGCGGTATACCGGACTTAGCTACATACGAGTGGGATTCGAATCCATACACTTTAACAATTTGTGTGCGATGAGAGAGGTAAGACTTTAACCATCGTAGCAATGAGCCATGAATTCCGAGGTGTTGCGCTTTTTGACAAAGGATATAATGGCTCACTTTGTCAAATGCTTTCTCAAAGTCACTATACAATGAGTCTACCTGTATACGGTCATTAAATGAGCGAGTTAAAAAATTAATATATACTAAGAGATTAGAGGAGGTAGAGCGGCCAGCCATAAAACCATGTTGTCTGGGGCTAATTATGGATTTCAGATGGAAACTTATATGCCTGTAGATTAAGCTTTCAAATATTTTTGCAAAGCAGCAAAGAATACTAATGGGTCTATAGTTTATCACATCTGATCTATCGCCCGATTTATGTATAGGTACTATATGAGATGTCTTCCACGTTTGGGGGAAATACCCGATGCTAAGGCATTTGTTGTAAAGCATATTAAGAGGTTTCAGTAATGTTTTATTGCAATTTTTGATAAAGAGCGGCGGTATACCATCTGGGCCCGCATCCTTTGTAGTATCAAGTGATATAAGTACAGTATTTATTTGTTCGGGTGATAGTACTATAGAAGAGATATTAGTGCAAGCCTCCGGAAAACGGGGGGTAAATGGCTCCATATTGGGATCACTGTACACAGATGAAAAATGCCTGGCAAATAATTCTGCAATATCGGCACCTGTGCTAGCTGAGACTGAGTTGTAGTGCATACGTTTAGGTATGTCATTATTTGTGTTCTTAGACTTTGCGTACTTCCAAAAGGCCTTCATATTGTTATGCTTAAGGCTACTTTCAGTTTTATATATATAAGATTTAAAGCAGACATCAAATATACGCTTGGCTCTTGACCTTAACATAGAAAATGTGTCATAGTCTCTAGGGTTACCATATTTTTTTAAATTTGCATGATATTTGTTTTTTTATTTTAATATTTTTATCAGAGATTGTGAAAACCAAGGCGGCCAATTTCCTTTAGATCTCAATTTGGGCGTATTTTTATCAATAATATCCCAAAGGTGCGAGTACAGAGCGCTCAAAAATTCATCACAGGTCAAGTGCATATATTGACACCATGGAATTTGTGACAGTTCGTAGTTACATTGACGGTAATCGGTTTTGAAGAAATTATACCGTATTGACTCCTTTTCTTTTAGCGTAGACACCTTGCAGCATGTAAACGATATGTCTAGGGGGGGGGTGATGAGCATCACACCGAGTGAGGGCAGGAGATTCCACTACAGTGAAGGGTGTATTTGGGGAATGTAGTACAAGATCCAGTATTTTACCATGCTTATTTCGTATGTGGTTCGATTGAGTCAGGTTGGCTCTTGCCATAAATTCGCTTAGCGCACTACCTTTCTGGTTTGGCATCGCCATTGCAGAAAATGAGGGAGGCCAATCCATGTCTGGCAGATTAAAGTCGCCAATAATTAAAGTCAGATTTGATGAAGATGATTGAATAATATTTTCGCAGTTGTCTAAGAATGCCTGATGGTCGTCATAACTAATATAGGAAGGTATATACACAGTGCAAATAACTAAGTTGGCATGTTTTAGCCGGATGCTTACCCAGATATCTTCGATTGAAGAAAGCCACTGAGTTTGCGCCGTACATACAAGGCTTTTTTTGACTGCAATGAGCACTCCACCCCCGTGTGTTTTATTATATTTGTTCATAAACTCGTGCGATCGATCATTACGATATACTGTATACCTAGAGTCAAATATTTCGGCAGAAGCAACAGAGTCGTCGAGCCAAGTCTCACACAAACAGATAATGTCATAATTACAGATTAGTACTGAGTTAATAAAGTCTATAGTTTTAGATTTTAAACCTCTAACATTTTGAAAATAAATTGACAATCGATCCATAAACTACTGAACAAATTGTTTGTTACTGTGTCATATAATACGGAATACAATAATTAAACATGCATACAATTAACATAATGTACTAAGTGTCTGCTCATCTCTAATATGAATAAAGCGCGAAGTTTCATTTTTACGAACAAAGATGCGTCCGTTGCGCACCCAAACGAATTTATATGAAAGGTTTTTTGCTTTGGCTCTGGCTGCGGCATGGAGCGCTTTGTTAGCTGACGAAAGATGTTCGGATACGTATATAGGTGTATTTTCGCCGACGATACCCAGCTGACCGGAGCTAAGCTTTTTGCTGGGGTTAGCTTTGTTGTAGCGGGCAACTGCCGAGTAGAATTCGTCACGGCATCTGGGACTTCTCAGTTTAGCAATCAGCGCTTTCGGTTTTTTGCTGTCTTTGTTCATACTAGCAACGCGAGTGCAGCTTAAGATATCTGAGTCGTTTAATTTTAGAGATACCACTTCTGCTATTTTCTTCACTATCCCAACAACATTCTCGTTCTTATGTTGAGGGACACCTTGTATCTCAATGTTGCTGTCCCGTAAATGTTGCTCAAGTATGTTGAGACGTTCAGACATGTTGGCGACACTGGAGCGTAACATAACGCATTCGGTTTTTAAGGTCTCATTCTCGGTAATAATTTTATTCGTTGTTTTAATTAAGTCATCGTATTGACTACTAATATACTGCACACTGTTTTGCAAATCAGTTAATTTTACATTAAGCGGAGCCAGTTCAGCACGTATAGCAGACTTAATTTCATTTCGGATGAGTGTGGTAATGTCTTTCTCAGATAATGGGCTCATACACATCGTTTTCGATTTGGTGCGGCGTGTTACATTATCCAAGGAATGGTCTTTTAGTACGCTCGTTCTAGATTTTATTATTAATCAATATTTGTCGTTAGTTTAGTTAATTTTACGCTTACTCAAATTCATGCCACTCACGTTATTAAAACAGTATCTCATCATCAGTCGCTTAATTTTTTTTTTATTCGCTCGTTTTATAATTCCCCCTTTAAATAATTCATAGTAGTATATTCTATTATTACACTTCTATCAGTAGAATAATGGTTTGAGCGACCGACGGAAATACCTCTGTGTACCCACATTAAACATCCGATAATTGGGACAAATGTAGGTTCTATTTAAAGGATGTTCAAAAATAGATCTTTTGTTGCCCCCAGTTTCATTAAAGTGTTATTCGAAATCAGCAGATTGTCAAACGAACTTTCAGTCTCTATTATACGTCCTTAGATGAGGAATATAAAAAAAATCTAAGTCACTGTCTTAAATTTAATTTAAAAGTACGCAAGACGAGACGTGAAAGAGTAGTCTTAAAAATAATAAACATGTTTCTTACTTCAGTAGTTTAGGCTTTATGATGATATCTTAGCTAAGGTATTTTAAGCAAGTGATTTTATGTGTATGAATTTATGATCTCAATTTATTATCGTGTGTATAGAGTATACACACGATCAGTTGTTCAGTCAGAACAGTTTGTTTCGAGTCTCGATTCGGTATTCGATCGAGGTAGACTTGCGAACTAGGTTTTCTCCCGCGTCATTATTACGTCATTTGTTTACGATCGGTCGCGAGCGCTATCATCGCGCTTGGCCGTGCCGCGGTACCGGCTACTTGCGAGCGGCGGCCGACACAAACATATAAATGGATGAAATAAATATTGATTTGGAAAACGGATATACGTTAGTTTTGGGAGACGATCAGAGATCGGAATTAAGGAGCGAACAGGATTGCATGTCAGTGGGAGAAGAAATGGAGGTCCATCAAGAAGATAATTTAGTTATTGGTAAAGAAGAAAAAGGGTTACAAGTAAGCAAAGAAGCGGGGAAAAGAGTAATAGAAGAGGAAGATGGTGAATGGAAACAAGTATTAAGAAAGGAGAAAATATTGAAGCCCGATAAAATTGAGATATATTTATCTAGTAATGAAAGGCTACCGAAACAATTCGCGTTAGCAAAATTATTCAGTTCGAACAATATAACCAACATAGATAACGTAAAATTCATAAATCCGTTTAAAGTGTGTTTAGCTATAATAAACGAAGAAAGTACTGTTAAAGTAGAGAAATGTCAAGCATTGATAGGCAAGGGTTGGCAAATCCAAAGAGCCTTGGAAAAAAGCATGTCATACGGCGTCATCAGGGATATAGATCTCGATATATCTGATAAGGAGATATTGGACAATATGTCATGTGAATCGCCGGCGGAAATAATATCTATACATCGCCTTAAACGCCGCGATCGAGAGGTAGAAGGCTGGGTGGCAAGTGAAGCAGTGAGAATTGGGTTCCGAGGCTTTTTCGTGCTGCCTTACGTAAATTTAGACGGTCTACGAATTATTTTTTTCCAGTATCACAGTGCGCAAGATGTTGGAAGTATGGCCATATGACGAGACAGTGCCCCGCTAAAAACGTAGTCTGTCCGAAATGCGGCGCCAATCACGCAAACTGTGACACAAATTCTTACAAATGCGTGAATTGTAATGGCAGCCATATGGCATTATTAAAAACAGCATGCCCAATATTTCTCAAAGAAAAACGAATAAGATAAATCATAGCGGAGTTCAACTGCACTTATCGAAGAGCACTAACAATATATGTGCCGCCTACCTCACCACCTCCAGTTAAAAGAGACGAAGATCCTGCGACACAGCAACAGTCTTTATCCTCCAAAGGATGCGAGTCTCAGCCATTGGAGACACGGGTCATACCCCCCTCTATTCAGAGATTCTTAGAACTGCGGTAAATGTACACAAAAAGGCACATAGCAATTCTACATCGGTGGCATCGAAAAAAGCCTCTCGACGCAAAAATGAGGACATTCCAGAGTCCGCAGAGCCCAGTACATCGGTACCTCCGCGTGACCTGGACGAGACAGAGTGGGCTTTCTGAGAGCGTGTGAACGACACGTACGCCCAATGTAAAGTCAGCCAAAAACCTCTTATTAAACGATTTTGCAGTTTAATTATAATACGCAGGCCACTTTCAAATTGCACATAACTTTGGATTACTATGGATAATCAAGAATAATGCCGCCTCGTGAGGAACAAATAAAGAAATCTGTGCACTTTGAGGAACTGATAAGTAGACTTACAGAGATCATATTCTTAAAGGGCGCGGGAGCGGAATCTAAACTTAATGCAGTAATTAAGTGTTGTTTAGAATGGCTTATTTAAGTAGTTGCAGATTATATTTCAGACTAGCCTTTATTTAAGATGATTGCTGATTATTTTTGTAATTATGGATATGGATAACGGTCGTAAAAACATTAAGTTAAATATATGCCAATGGAATGCCCAAAGTATCAAGCCAAAAAAGCCCAAAAAATTTAACCCCTATTATTTGAGTGACCTAATATGCAATATGCATTTATTTAAGCAAATGAACAAAAAACAAAATAAAATAAGACGCTTCAGTCTTTTAAGCCAAGTTGACGGAGCCCTGCTTCGCAGGGCTCCTATTTTTGAGTACAGGGTCACAAGAGAATCTAACATGACCTATTAAGTATCCCAAGTGAACGAGATTATTTTTTATAAATAAATAGATCGTGATTTTCGAAATGACGGGCGGCAGTATTGAAGTCGCCTTTTCTGTATTTATAGTCACTCACCTAGTCATTTAGTCGCAAGGTTGGAATTTTAATTTCTGAAATGGATTAATCAAAACCAGCTTTTATTTATTTATTTATTTATTTATTTATTAGGCACAACTACAGACAACAAATTATAATATTCAACAACATAAGTAGGTGTTAATAAAAAAGTGTGAATTTGCAGTCCGATAATGGCTGCGCACAGCATTGAAAGAAAAGATAGCATTTATAAAGAGAGGCTTGGATGAACAGAAAATTATACATATTAAATGTCAAAATAAGATATGTCAGAAAATTATACAAATTAAATGTCTAAAATAAGATATGAAAATAAGAATAATAAGTAAGTTAATGTCATTTCACAATGAAATAATAGTAAAAGATAAGTATTCAAAGTCAAACATAAATTATTATAAATCAAAACATCAATTAGTTAAATTAAAAACAAAACAAAAATAATCAAAACATAAAAAATGCAAATATCAAATAATTACACCAAAATCAAATAAAAAAGGGTTACAGATTATTATTATGGGAGACAATTTAGGTTGTGGAGCAGTCTTTGATAGCGTGAATTATATTCTTACATTTATTGAGGTATTCACCAAAGGTATAATAAAATATATCAAGGTCTTTGGCATGATCATTATAATTTTTGCACATTCTAGCAATAGGATCATAGTAGGTAACATTATTATTACTAGATGCCTGAGAAAAAAGTCTTTGTGTACGTTTGCTACCACCAATTTTTAAGGAGAGAAGGCTCAACAACTCATGCGCATCCCAATGAGCGTTAATAATCTTGTAAAGTGTGGCAAACTCGGCAGTTTTGCGCCTGGACTCTAATGTGTCTAGTTTAAAGTGCTTAAGTCGGCATTCGTAGGTAGGTAATTTTCTTCGCAAGCCAAACTTAGAACTAGTATAGCGGAGAAACCGTCTTTGGACGCCTTCTATTCTGTCAATGTGGGTTTGGTAGAAGGGAGACCAAATAAGGGAGGCGTATTCGAGAATGCTTCTGACCAGAGTTATATACAGTAGCACTATGCTCTCTTGATTTCTGAACGGTTTAATGATGCGCCATACGAATCCCATGACTTTATTGGCTTTGGCTACTATATGCCCATAATGTTCAGTAAATGTTAGTTTGGAGTCGATCCAAACTCCAAGATCTTTGATAGCATTCTGGCGTGCTAGGATTTCATTATTTATATTATATGGGTATCTTATGGGAGATTTGCTTTTCGTAAACGATATAACGTGACATTTCGATACGTTCAAAGACATATTATTATCTACACACCATTGCTGTAATAAAGTTATATCTTTTTGTAGCGTAATGCAATCTTCGATTGACTTTACTTTATTGTATATTTTAAGTCATCCGCGTAAGCGAGACAGTTACTTTGAATGGAGTCGACTAGGTCATTAATGAACAAAGTAAACAAAAGAGGGCCTAAATTTGAGCCTTGCGGTATACCGGACTTAGCTACATACGAGTGGGATTCGAATCCATACACTTTAACAATTTGTGTGCGATGAGAGAGGTAAGACTTTAACCATCGTAGCAATGAGCCATGAATTCCGAGGTGTTGCGCTTTTTGACAAAGGATATAATGGCTCACTTTGTCAAATGCTTTCTCAAAGTCACTATACAATGAGTCTACCTGTATACGGTCATTAAATGAGCGAGTTAAAAAATTAATATATACTAAGAGATTAGAGGAGGTAGAGCGGCCAGCCATAAAACCATGTTGTCTGGGGCTAATTATGGATTTCAGATGGAAACTTATATGCCTGTAGATTAAGCTTTCAAATATTTTTGCAAAGCAGCAAAGAATACTAATGGGTCTATAGTTTATCACATCTGATCTATCGCCCGATTTATGTATAGGTACTATATGAGATGTCTTCCACGTTTGGGGGAAATACCCGATGCTAAGGCATTTGTTGTAAAGCATATTAAGAGGGTTCAGTAATGTTTTATTGCAATTTTTGATAAAGAGCGGCGGTATACCATCTGGGCCCGCATCCTTTGTAGTATCAAGTGATATAAGTACAGTATTTATTTGTTCGGGTGATAGTACTATAGAAGAGATATTAGTGCAAGCCTCCGGAAAACGGGGGGTAAATGGCTCCATATTGGGATCACTGTACACAGATGAAAAATGCCTGGCAAATAATTCTGCAATATCGGCACCTGTGCTAGCTGAGACTGAGTTGTAGTGCATACGTTTAGGTATGTCATTATTTGTGTTCTTAGACTTTGCGTACTTCCAAAAGGCCTTCATATTGTTATGCTTAAGGCTACTTTCAGTTTTATATATATAAGATTTAAAGCAGACATCAAATATACGCTTGGCTCTTGACCTTAACATAGAAAATGTGTCATAGTCTCTAGGGTTACCATATTTTTTTAAATTTGCATGATATTTGTTTTTTTATTTTAATATTTTTATCAGAGATTGTGAAAACCAAGGCGGCCAATTTCCTTTAGATCTCAATTTGGGCGTATTTTTATCAATAATATCCCAAAGGTGCGAGTACAGAGCGCTCAAAAATTCATCACAGGTCAAGTGCATATATTGACACCATGGAATTTGTGACAGTTCGTAGTTACATTGACGGTAATCGGTTTTGAAGAAATTATACCGTATTGACTCCTTTTCTTTTAGCGTAGACACCTTGCAGCATGTAAACGATATGTCTAGGGGGGGGGTGATGAGCATCACACCGAGTGAGGGCAGGAGATTCCACTACAGTGAAGGGTGTATTTGGGGAATGTAGTACAAGATCCAGTATTTTACCATGCTTATTTCGTATGTGGTTCGATTGAGTCAGGTTGGCTCTTGCCATAAATTCGCTTAGCGCACTACCTTTCTGGTTTGGCATCGCCATTGCAGAAAATGAGGGAGGCCAATCCATGTCTGGCAGATTAAAGTCGCCAATAATTAAAGTCAGATTTGATGAAGATGATTGAATAATATTTTCGCAGTTGTCTAAGAATGCCTGATGGTCGTCATAACTAATATAGGAAGGTATATACACAGTGCAAATAACTAAGTTGGCATGTTTTAGCCGGATGCTTACCCAGATATCTTCGATTGAAGAAAGCCACTGAGTTTGCGCCGTACATACAAGGCTTTTTTTGACTGCAATGAGCACTCCACCCCCGTGTGTTTTATTATATTTGTTCATAAACTCGTGCGATCGATCATTACGATATACTGTATACCTAGAGTCAAATATTTCGGCAGAAGCAACAGAGTCGTCGAGCCAAGTCTCACACAAACAGATAATGTCATAATTACAGATTAGTACTGAGTTAATAAAGTCTATAGTTTTAGATTTTAAACCTCTAACATTTTGAAAATAAATTGACAATCGATCCATAAACTACTGAACAAATTGTTTGTTACTGTGTCATATAATACGGAATACAATAATTAAACATGCATACAATTAACATAATGTACTAAGTGTCTGCTCATCTCTAATATGAATAAAGCGCGAAGTTTCATTTTTACGAACAAAGATGCGTCCGTTGCGCACCCAAACGAATTTATATGAAAGGTTTTTTGCTTTGGCTCTGGCTGCGGCATGGAGCGCTTTGTTAGCTGACGAAAGATGTTCGGATACGTATATAGGTGTATTTTCGCCGACGATACCCAGCTGACCGGAGCTAAGCTTTTTGCTGGGGTTAGCTTTGTTGTAGCGGGCAACTGCCGAGTAGAATTCGTCACGGCATCTGGGACTTCTCAGTTTAGCAATCAGCGCTTTCGGTTTTTTGCTGTCTTTGTTCATACTAGCAACGCGAGTGCAGCTTAAGATATCTGAGTCGTTTAATTTTAGAGATACCACTTCTGCTATTTTCTTCACTATCCCAACAACATTCTCGTTCTTATGTTGAGGGACACCTTGTATCTCAATGTTGCTGTCCCGTAAATGTTGCTCAAGTATGTTGAGACGTTCAGACATGTTGGCGACACTGGAGCGTAACATAACGCATTCGGTTTTTAAGGTCTCATTCTCGGTAATAATTTTATTCGTTGTTTTAATTAAGTCATCGTATTGACTACTAATATACTGCACACTGTTTTGCAAATCAGTTAATTTTACATTAAGCGGAGCCAGTTCAGCACGTATAGCAGACTTAATTTCATTTCGGATGAGTGTGGTAATGTCTTTCTCAGATAATGGGCTCATACACATCGTTTTCGATTTGGTGCGGCGTGTTACATTATCCAAGGAATGGTCTTTTAGTACGCTCGTTCTAGATTTTATTATTAATCAATATTTGTCGTTAGTTTAGTTAATTTTACGCTTACTCAAATTCATGCCACTCACGTTATTAAAACAGTATCTCATCATCAGTCGCTTAATTTTTTTTTTATTCGCTCGTTTTATAATTCCCCCTTTAAATAATTCATAGTAGTATATTCTATTATTACACTTCTATCAGTAGAATAATGGTTTGCGCGACCGACGGAAATACCTCTGTGTACCCACATTAAACATCCGATAATTGGGACTCATGTAGGTTCTATTTAAAGGATGTTCAAAAATAGATCTTTTGTTGCCCCCAGTTTCATTAAAGTGTTATTCGAAATCAGCAGATTGTCAAACGAACTTTCAGTCTCTATTATACGTCCTTAGATGAGGAATATAAAAAAAATCTAAGTCACTGTCTTAAATTTAATTTAAAAGTACGCAAGACGAGACGTGAAAGAGTAGTCTTAAAAATAATAAACATGTTTCTTACTTCAGTAGTTTAGGCTTTATGATGATATCTTAGCTAAGGTATTTTAAGCAAGTGATTTTATGTGTATGAATTTATGATCTCAATTTATTATCGTGTGTATAGAGTATACACACGATCAGTTGTTCAGTCAGAACAGTTTGTTTCGAGTCTCGATTCGGTATTCGATCGAGGTAGACTTGCGAACTAGGTTTTCTCCCGCGTCATTATTACGTCATTTGTTTACGATCGGTCGCGAGCGCTATCATCGCGCTTGGCCGTGCCGCGGTACCGGCTACTTGCGAGCGGCGGCCGACACAAACATATAAATGGATGAAATAAATATTGATTTGGAAAACGGATATACGTTAGTTTTGGGAGACGATCAGAGATCGGAATTAAGGAGCGAACAGGATTGCATGTCAGTGGGAGAAGAAATGGAGGTCCATCAAGAAGATAATTTAGTTATTGGTAAAGAAGAAAAAGGGTTACAAGTAAGCAAAGAAGCGGGGAAAAGAGTAATAGAAGAGGAAGATGGTGAATGGAAACAAGTATTAAGAAAGGAGAAAATATTGAAGCCCGATAAAATTGAGATATATTTATCTAGTAATGAAAGGCTACCGAAACAATTCGCGTTAGCAAAATTATTCAGTTCGAACAATATAACCAACATAGATAACGTAAAATTCATAAATCCGTTTAAAGTGTGTTTAGCTATAATAAACGAAGAAAGTACTGTTAAAGTAGAGAAATGTCAAGCATTGATAGGCAAGGGTTGGCAAATCCAAAGAGCCTTGGAAAAAAGCATGTCATACGGCGTCATCAGGGATATAGATCTCGATATATCTGATAAGGAGATATTGGACAATATGTCATGTGAATCGCCGGCGGAAATAATATCTATACATCGCCTTAAACGCCGCGATCGAGAGGTAGAAGGCTGGGTGGCAAGTGAAGCAGTGAGAATTGGGTTCCGAGGCTTTTTCGTGCTGCCTTACGTAAATTTAGACGGTCTACGAATTAATTTTTTCCAGTATCACAGTGCGCAAGATGTTGGAAGTATGGCCATATGACGAGACAGTGCCCCGCTAAAAACGTAGTCTGTCCGAAATGCGGCGCCAATCACGCAAACTGTGACACAAATTCTTACAAATGCGTGAATTGTAATGGCAGCCATATGGCATTATTAAAAACAGCATGCCCAATATTTCTCAAAGAAAAACGAATAAGATAAATCATAGCGGAGTTCAACTGCACTTATCGAAGAGCACTAACAATATAATATATTGTTAGTGCTCTTCGATAAGTGCAGTTGAACAGTCGCACACCTAGCGGTATAATGACACATCTACTTTTTTCTTATTTTACAGAAATGAGGGTCAAAGATTTTACAAATGTTTGAAACGAAGTTATGACTTCATTTTACGTAATATAATGAATTTTATGGTTTTAGCAACTAGTATAGACCTTAATAGATACTTAGGGACAAAAAAATACACTTCAGGTTTCCAGGAGTTGCTTCATAACAGTCAAAAAAGAAGAAGAGCCATGCAATTGTGCCGTTATACTTTTAAAAACTTCCAAAAATGTCATATATGCCCCAAAGCCATTATTAAACAGGATTTGAAAACCAAGAAATAAAGACATTTGCTTAATAGAAAACAACAGTTTTTATTTGAAATCAACATGCCTACATAGGCTGCACTAAAAGTATCGGCAATGGAATATTTCCACTGTTCCTGTCATATTAAAATATTTTTAATTGAAAACTCCTTGGTTTTAAAAATCGAATACCATTTATTTATTTAAAAAAAGATTCTCGGTCTTGTCACAAGGTTTTGTCAAACTTGTTTAGTCGTTGAGAAAATGGAATTGATTCGAGAAAATTCAAGAGCGATGATTTATTATGACTTTCGAAGTGGTTTAACACAAAAACAGTGTGTTGATCGGATGATTTCTGCATTTGGTGATGAAGCCCCATCCAAAACCACAATTTATCGTTGTTTTGCTGAATTCAACGTGGACGTGTCAAGCTCAGTGATGATCTCCGTCAAGGTCGTCCAAAAACTGCAGTCACCCAAGAAAAAGTTGATGCTGCGTGTAAGCTGATTGAGGAAGATCGACATGTGACATACCGCGAAATTCAGGCAACTTTAGACATTGGCATGAGTCAAATAAAAATAATCTTGCATGAACAATTAGGTGCATAGGGTTCCCACCAAGAACTTAGGGTCCCAAGCCAACCTCACCTGCAAGTGGTGCACCTGCCGATCAACGGACGAGGCTCTGGCAAACAAAATATCCCGATAAGCGGCAATAGGCTCGCCACCTATTACGTGGGATCAAAACACTGGCGAAAAGTGGGCGTTTAATATGCCTCTGCCTACCCCTTCGGGGAAACAGGCGTGACTCTATGTATGTAGGAACAATTAGGTGTAAAAAAGTTGTTTTCCCGATGGATACCGCATTCGCTCTGTGAAGAGCAAAAAGCGGCTCGCGTTACTTGGTGCGTCGGAACTCTCGAAAGATTCCACACAGGATCCTCAAATGCTGTATACAACATCGTATCAGGTGACGAATCCTGGATATACGCGTACGAACCCGAAACAAAAAACCAGTCACGAGTTTGGGTGTTCGAAAATGAGTTAAAGCCAACAAAAATTTTTCGTTCACAGAGTGTTGCAAAAAAATGGTGGCCACGTTTGTCTCCAAAACCGGCCATGTTATGACTATTCCTCTTGAGGGACAAAGAACGGTTAATGCAGAATGGTATGCTAGCATTTGTTTGCCACAGGTCGTTTCTGAACTCTGTAAAGAGAACTGCAACCACCGCATCATCCTCCATCACGACAATGCGAGTTCTCACACCGCGCACAGAACAAAACAGTTTTTAGAGCAAGAAAACATAGAATTATTAGACCATCCGCCGTACAGCCCCGACCTAAGCTCTAGTGATTTCTATACTTTCCCTAAAATAAAGAATAAATTGCGTGGACAGAGATTTTCATCACCTGAAGAAGCTGTGGACGCCTACAAAACAGCCATTTTGGAGACGCCAACTTCCGAATGGAGGTTGCTTCAATAATTGGTTCCATCGTATGGAAAAATGTGTCAAATTTCGCGGAGAATACTTCGAAAAGCAATAAATACATTTTTAAATAGTAATGTTGTGTCACTTCCTTGATTCCCGAAATTTTCAGATTTTTTTAATATTCGTATTTGTAATTTTATTCAAATAAATTAATATACTTACTAACATAAAAAGTTTAACTAAAATATTATAATAACCTATATTTGGCTCGTGAAACGTTAAGAAATAGTCATCATCAAACTATAATAAATAAAATAAAGAATAATCACGAATCTTCTCTTAATTTTATTGTAAACGTAGATAATAATCATATTTTTTTATAGTTACTCTCCGTTCTAAAAACAAAAGCACTTAAAAGTTTGGCAGTTTAAGTTTAGATAAAGGTACGATAGTGAAATCCAGATCTAAATCAAGGTTTACCTTACTGCTCCGAAATTTTAAGGAAGTTTACTTTACTTTTAAGTATCTTTATTAATTAACTAAGCAGTAAACAAAACTATAAGCATTGCAAGCTTTGTCTCTCTGTAGTTAGCTGTGAGTTAGATTTGCGCATGGAATAAATAGCGATGTCACATTCCTTTTTCTAATGTGCCATTTTGCCAAATGTGTTTTGAATTTTTTTTTAATGACTACTAACTTACTACGTTAATAAAATGTCACATTTGCCACTTACGCCAAGACAGATTTAGAAGCGATTGCACCTCGCCCGGCACAACTGACAAATAAGCCGTTGTTATGCGCGGAAGCGGGGGGAACGTACTAAGTACTACATTGACACTTAACGCCCTTTCTCAACAAATAGGAAAACTAACACCGTGCCGTTTTACCACTTTATAAATTATACACTTTTTAACACTTAGGCCATAAAAACTCAATTTCGCTTTTTTGTAAAATGTGCCATTATACTGCTAGGTGAGCGTATGTGCCGCCTACCTCACCACCTCCAGTTAAAAGAGACGAAGATCCTGCGACACAGCAACAGTCTTTATCCTCCAAAGGATGCGAGTCTCAGCCATTGGAGACACGGGTCATACCCCCCTCTATTCAGAGATTCTTAGAACTGCGGTAAATGTACACAAAAAGGCACATAGCAATTCTACATCGGTGGCATCGAAAAAAGCCTCTCGACGCAAAAATGAGGACATTCCAGAGTCCGCAGAGCCCAGTACATCGGTACCTCCGCGTGACCTGGACGAGACAGAGTGGGCTTTCTGAGAGCGTGTGAACGACACGTACGCCCAATGTAAAGTCAGCCAAAAACCTCTTATTAAACGATTTTGCAGTTTAATTATAATACGCAGGCCACTTTCAAATTGCACATAACTTTGGATTACTATGGATAATCAAGAATAATGCCGCCTCGTGAGGAACAAATAAAGAAATCTGTGCACTTTGAGGAACTGATAAGTAGACTTACAGAGATCATATTCTTAAAGGGCGCGGGAGCGGAATCTAAACTTAATGCAGTAATTAAGTGTTGTTTAGAATGGCTTATTTAAGTAGTTGCAGATTATATTTCAGACTAGCCTTTATTTAAGATGATTGCTGATTATTTTTGTAATTATGGATATGGATAACGGTCGTAAAAACATTAAGTTAAATATATGCCAATGGAATGCCCAAAGTATCAAGCCAAAAAAGCCCAAAAAATTTAACCCCTATTATTTGAGTGACCTAATATGCAATATGCATTTATTTAAGCAAATGAACAAAAAACAAAATAAAATAAGACGCTTCAGTCTTTTAAGCCAAGTTGACGGAGCCCTGCTTCGCAGGGCTCCTATTTTTGAGTACAGGGTCACAAGAGAATCTAACATGACCTATTAAGTATCCCAAGTGAACGAGATTATTTTTTATAAATAAATAGATCGTGATTTTCGAAATGACGGGCGGCAGTATTGAAGTCGCCTTTTCTGTATTTATAGTCACTCACCTAGTCATTTAGTCGCAAGGTTGGAATTTTAATTTCTGAAATGGATTAATCAAAACCAGCTTTTATTTATTTATTTATTTATTTATTTATTAGGCACAACTACAGACAACAAATTATAATATTCAACAACATAAGTAGGTGTTAATAAAAAAGTGTGAATTTGCAGTCCGATAATGGCTGCGCACAGCATTGAAAGAAAAGATAGCATTTATAAAGAGAGGCTTGGATGAACAGAAAATTATACATATTAAATGTCAAAATAAGATATGTCAGAAAATTATACAAATTAAATGTCTAAAATAAGATATGAAAATAAGAATAATAAGTAAGTTAATGTCATTTCACAATGAAATAATAGTAAAAGATAAGTATTCAAAGTCAAACATAAATTATTATAAATCAAAACATCAATTAGTTAAATTAAAAACAAAACAAAAATAATCAAAACATAAAAAATGCAAATATCAAATAATTACACCAAAATCAAATAAAAAAGGGTTACAGATTATTATTATGGGAGACAATTTAGGTTGTGGAGCAGTCTTTGATAGCGTGAATTATATTCTTACATTTATTGAGGTATTCACCAAAGGTATAATAAAATATATCAAGGTCTTTGGCATGATCATTATAATTTTTGCACATTCTAGCAATAGGATCATAGTAGGTAACATTATTATTACTAGATGCCTGAGAAAAAAGTCTTTGTGTACGTTTGCTACCACCAATTTTTAAGGAGAGAAGGCTCAACAACTCATGCGCATCCCAATGAGCGTTAATAATCTTGTAAAGTGTGGCAAACTCGGCAGTTTTGCGCCTGGACTCTAATGTGTCTAGTTTAAAGTGCTTAAGTCGGCATTCGTAGGTAGGTAATTTTCTTCGCAAGCCAAACTTAGAACTAGTATAGCGGAGAAACCGTCTTTGGACGCCTTCTATTCTGTCAATGTGGGTTTGGTAGAAGGGAGACCAAATAAGGGAGGCGTATTCGAGAATGCTTCTGACCAGAGTTATATACAGTAGCACTATGCTCTCTTGATTTCTGAACGGTTTAATGATGCGCCATACGAATCCCATGACTTTATTGGCTTTGGCTACTATATGCCCATAATGTTCAGTAAATGTTAGTTTGGAGTCGATCCAAACTCCAAGATCTTTGATAGCATTCTGGCGTGCTAGGATTTCATTATTTATATTATATGGGTATCTTATGGGAGATTTGCTTTTCGTAAACGATATAACGTGACATTTCGATACGTTCAAAGACATATTATTATCTACACACCATTGCTGTAATAAAGTTATATCTTTTTGTAGCGTAATGCAATCTTCGATTGACTTTACTTTATTGTATATTTTAAGTCATCCGCGTAAGCGAGACAGTTACTTTGAATGGAGTCGACTAGGTCATTAATGAACAAAGTAAACAAAAGAGGGCCTAAATTTGAGCCTTGCGGTATACCGGACTTAGCTACATACGAGTGGGATTCGAATCCATACACTTTAACAATTTGTGTGCGATGAGAGAGGTAAGACTTTAACCATCGTAGCAATGAGCCATGAATTCCGAGGTGTTGCGCTTTTTGACAAAGGATATAATGGCTCACTTTGTCAAATGCTTTCTCAAAGTCACTATACAATGAGTCTACCTGTATACGGTCATTAAATGAGCGAGTTAAAAAATTAATATATACTAAGAGATTAGAGGAGGTAGAGCGGCCAGCCATAAAACCATGTTGTCTGGGGCTAATTATGGATTTCAGATGGAAACTTATATGCCTGTAGATTAAGCTTTCAAATATTTTTGCAAAGCAGCAAAGAATACTAATGGGTCTATAGTTTATCACATCTGATCTATCGCCCGATTTATGTATAGGTACTATATGAGATGTCTTCCACGTTTGGGGGAAATACCCGATGCTAAGGCATTTGTTGTAAAGCATATTAAGAGGGTTCAGTAATGTTTTATTGCAATTTTTGATAAAGAGCGGCGGTATACCATCTGGGCCCGCATCCTTTGTAGTATCAAGTGATATAAGTACAGTATTTATTTGTTCGGGTGATAGTACTATAGAAGAGATATTAGTGCAAGCCTCCGGAAAACGGGGGGTAAATGGCTCCATATTGGGATCACTGTACACAGATGAAAAATGCCTGGCAAATAATTCTGCAATATCGGCACCTGTGCTAGCTGAGACTGAGTTGTAGTGCATACGTTTAGGTATGTCATTATTTGTGTTCTTAGACTTTGCGTACTTCCAAAAGGCCTTCATATTGTTATGCTTAAGGCTACTTTCAGTTTTATATATATAAGATTTAAAGCAGACATCAAATATACGCTTGGCTCTTGACCTTAACATAGAAAATGTGTCATAGTCTCTAGGGTTACCATATTTTTTTAAATTTGCATGATATTTGTTTTTTTATTTTAATATTTTTATCAGAGATTGTGAAAACCAAGGCGGCCAATTTCCTTTAGATCTCAATTTGGGCGTATTTTTATCAATAATATCCCAAAGGTGCGAGTACAGAGCGCTCAAAAATTCATCACAGGTCAAGTGCATATATTGACACCATGGAATTTGTGACAGTTCGTAGTTACATTGACGGTAATCGGTTTTGAAGAAATTATACCGTATTGACTCCTTTTCTTTTAGCGCAGACACCTTGCAGCATGTAAACGATATGTCTAGGGGGGGGGTGATGAGCATCACACCGAGTCAGGGCAGGAGATTCCACTTCAGTGAAGGGTGTATTTGAGGAATGTAGTACAAGATCCAGTATTTTACCATGCTTATTTCGTATGTGGTTCGATTGAGTCAGGTCGGCTCTTGCCATAAATTCGCATAGCGCACTACCTTTCTGGTTTGGCATCGCCATTGCAGAAATTGAGGGAGGCCAATCCATGTCTGGCAGATTAAAGTCGCCAATAATTAAAGTCAGATTTGATGAAGATGATTGAATAATATTTTCGCAGTTGTCTAAGAATGCCTGATGGTCGTCATAACTAATATAGGAAGGTATATACACAGTGCAAATAACTAAGTTGGCATGTTTTAGCCGGATGCTTACCCAGATATCTTCGATTGAAGAAAGCCACTGAGTTTGCACCGTACATACAAGGCTTTTTTTGACTGCAATGAGCACTCCACCCCCGTGTGTTTTATTATATTTGCTCATAAACTCGTGCGATCGATCATTACGATAGACTGTATACCTAGAGTCAAATATTTCGGCAGAAGCAACAGAGTCGTCGAGCCAAGTCTCACACAAACAGATAATGTCATAATTACAGATTAGTACTGAGTTAATAATGTCTATAGTTTTAGATTTTAAACCTCTAACATTTTGAAAATAAATTGACAATCGATCCATAAACTACTGAACAAATTGTTTGTTACTGTGTCATATAATACGGAATACAATAATTAAACATGCATACAATTAACATAATGTACTAAGTGTCTGCTCATCTCTAATATGAATAAAGCGCGAAGTTTCATTTTTACGAACAAAGATGCGTCCGTTGCGCACCCAAACGAATTTATATGGAAGGTCTTTTGCTTTGGCTCTGGCTGTGGCATGAAGCGCTTTGTTAGCTGGCGAAAGATGTTCGGATACGTATATAGGTGTATTTTCGCCGACGATACCCAGCTGACCGGAGCTAAGCTTTTTGCTGGGGTTAGCTTTGTTGTAGCGGGCAACTGCCGAGTAGAATTCGTCACGGCATCTGGGACTTCTCAGTTTAGCAATCAGTGCTTTCGGTTTTTTGCTGTCTTTGTTCATACAAGCAACGCGAGTGCAGCTTAAGATATCTGAGTCGTTTAATTTTAGAGATACCACTTCTGCTATTTTCTTCACTATCCCAACAACATTCTCGTTCTTATGTTGAGGGACACCTTGTATCTCAATGTTGCTGTCCCGTAAATGTTGCTTAAGTATGTTGAGACGTTCAGACATGTTGGCGACACTGGAGCGTAACATAACGCATTCGGTTTTTAAGGTCTCATTCTCGGTAATAATTTTATTCGTTGTTTTAATTAAGTCATCGTATTGACTACTAATATACTGCACACTGTTTTGCAAATCAGTTAATTTTACATTAAGCGGAGCCAGTTCAGCACGTATAGCAGACTTAATTTCATTTCGGATGAGTGTGGTAATGTCTTTCTCAGATAATGGGCTCATACACATCGTTTTCGATTTGGTGCGGCGTGTTACATTATCCACGGAATGGTCTTTTAGTACGCTCGTTCAAGATTTTATTATTAATCAATATTTGTCGTTAGTTTAGTTAATTTTACGCTTACTCAAATTCATGCCACTCAAGTTATTAAAACAGTATCTCATCATCAGTCGCTTAGTTTTTTTTTATTCGCTCGTTTTATAATTCCCCCTTTAAATAATTCATAGTAGTATATTCTATTATAACACTTCTATCAGTAGAATAATGGTTTGCGCGACCGACGGAAATACCTCTGTGTACCCACATTAAACATCCGATAATTGGGACTCATGTAGGTTCTATTTAAAGGATGTTCAAAAATAGATCTTTTGTTGCCCCCAGTTTCATTAAAGTGTTATTCGAAATCAGCAGATTGTCAAACGAACTTTCAGTCTCTATTATACGTCCTTAGATGAGGAATATAAAAAAAATCTAAGTCACTGTCTTAAATTTAATTTAAAAGTACGCAAGACGAGACGTGAAAGAGTAGTCTTAAAAGTAATAAACATGTTTCTTACTTCAGTAGTTTAGGCTTTATGATGATATCTTAGCTAAGGTATTTTAAGCAAGTGATTTTATGTGTATGAATTTATGATCTCAATTTATTATCGTGTGTATAGAGTATACACACGATCAGTTGTTCAGTCAGAACAGTTTGTTTCGAGTCTCGATTCGGTATTCGATCGAGGTAGACTTGCGAACTTGGTTTTCTCCCGCGTCATTATTACGTCATTTGTTTACGATTGGTCGCGAGCGCTATCATCGCGCTTGGCCGTGCCGCGGTACCGGCTACCTGCGAGCGGCGGCCGACACAAACATATAAATGGATGAAATAAATATTGATTTGGAAAACGGATATACGTTAGTTTTGGGAGACGATCAGAGATCAGAATTAGGGAGCGAACAGGATTGCATGTCAGTGGGAGAAGAAATGGAGGTCCATCAAGAAGATAATTTAGTTATTGGTAAAGAAGAAAAAGGGTTACAAGTAAGCAAAGAAGCGGGGAAAAGAGTAATAGAAGAGGTAGATGGTGAATGGAAACAAGTATTAAGAAAGGAGAAAATATTGAAGCCCGATAAAATTGAGATATATTTATCTAGTAATGAAAGGCTACCGAAACAATTCGCGTTAGCAAAATTATTCAGTTCGAACAATATAACCAACATAGATAACGTAAAATTCATAAATCCGTTTAAAGTGTGTTTAGCTATAATAAACGAAGAAAGTGCTGTTAAAGTAGAGAAATGTCAAGCATTGATAGGCAAGGGTTGGCGAATCCAAAGAGCCTTGGAAAAAAGCATGTCATACGGCGTCATCAGGGATATAGATCTCGATATATCTGATAAGGAGATATTGGACAATATGTCATGTGTGTGTGTCGTGACCTGGACGAGACAGAGCAGCCGCCTCGTGAGGAACAAATAAAGAAATCTGTGCACTTTGAGGAACTGATAAGTAGACTTACAGAGATCATATTCTTAAAGGGCGCGGGAGCGGAATCTAAACTTAATGCAGTAATTAAATGTTGTTTAGAATGGCTTATTTTAGTAGTTGCAGATTATATTTCAGACTAGCCTTTATTTAAGATGATTGCTGATTATTTTTGTAATTATGGATATGGATAACGGTCGTAAAAACATTAAGTTAAATATATGCCAATGGAATGCCCAAAGTATCAAGCCAAAAAAGTTGCTATTTGAGCAGCTATTAGCCCAGGAAAATGTCCACATTGCCTGTCTTAGTGAGACATGGATGGCATCCGACAGCGCATTTAAAATAAATAATTACAATATTTACCGGCGCGATAGGTGTGATTCATACGGAGGCGTGGCTATCGTATCACACAATACGATTAGGACACAGAGTGTGGCAATCCAACTTAGTAACCCAGGCATCGAGGTTGTGTGCGTACGTGTATTAGACTGTCCGCTAATTGAGTATGTAACGTCTGTCGATTGTCCATCGAATATTCATACCTCACAAAACGACTGGGACGAAATATTTACAAAATTTACTGAGAAATCTATTGTCTTGGGCGATTTTAACGCACACAACGTGTCTTGGTCGTATAAAACAGATCAATGGGGCAACCAAGTATTTGACTCTGTTTTAAATAGTAACTTTGTGGTGCTAAATAACGGTGACGCAACACGTTTAAGATTAGTAAACGACTGTATACAAAAATGCTCTCCAGATAATTATCTCATTATGCACTTCTGATATTTGTTTTGGCTTTATCTGGAATGTTGTAAATGAGTCATTGGGCAGTGACCATTTATTTATTAAATTGACGACCTTATACGGTACTAATAATGTGACGATAAATAAACGTAATTATAGTCGCGCTGACTGGTGTTTATATACAGAATGTCTGAATAAATTGTTTACATACTATGCGTTCTCGGATGATATTCAAAAAACTTATGACACTTTCACCGATTATATAAATATATCAGCACATTTAAATATTTCCCTTATAAGAATCAGCCAAAATCTCCTATCTAAATTCTTACCAAAACCGTGGTGGAACGCAAATTTGTCGAAAGTTGTGGCGGAAAGAAGACGTGCATTATCAACCTTCAGACGTAACCCCACTCCTAGTAATTTAATATTACTTAAAAAACAAAGTTGCGAAATCGCAGAGGGACATTCGTCGCGCTGATGAATGACCACTGGCATAATTTCTGTTCTACTCTCGGTGTAGCTAACTCCTCTTCAGAATTATGGCGCATAGTGAGGTGGATTAAGGGTTTCACACGTATAAGTCAAAATATAGACCAAGAGAAAGCTAACAAAATACTTCATTCCTTGTCCCCAGATTATGTTGTGCCAAATCAACCTCATTTCTCATCGATCTGCCCGCAATTAGAAAGTGAGATCTTCATTCAGGAGCTAGATAGGTGTATTATACATAACGATACATCTCCTGGGTGTGATGAGATAACTTACAAAATGATCCAATACCTTCCTGAGAATGGCAAACATATTTTATTATTTATATATAATAAACTTTTTTTAACCGGATATGTTCCTGTTCAATGGCGAGATATTCTCATTACACCTATTCCCAAACCAGGGCGTGATCTAAGTCACATAAACTCTTTTAGACCAATCTCGATGATATCATGCATATGTAAGGTATTACACTCAATTCTGAATATGAGGCTAGAATGGTACTTAGAAAAAACATGCAGTTTCTCTCGAAATATCATAGGATTCCGTAAAGGCAAATCATGTCTGGATGGCTTGGCACATTTAGTAACTAGGATTCAAATTGGATTTTCTCAAGGTATGTCTAGAATAGGGTGCTTTTTAGACATTGATAACGCCTACAATAACGTTGATATTAGTTATATTAGCTAGTATAAACTTTAGACAATCTTAATATCGGATCAAAGTATTGTTTTTACATTTGGAGTTTTTAAAAGAGATCCATCTTAAAATCAAAATTGGCACTAAATTCATTTGTAGGTCAACTTATAAGGGCTTAGCAAAAAGGGATCCTCTCTCACCCTTATTATTCAATATCGCCACTATTAATATATGTATACATATAGAACGGGATGTGTTCATCTCCCAGTAGGTATGCCGATGACTTTGTCATATATCATACATATACCAATGTTACGGCAGGCTGTCACAAATTACAAAGATCTTTAAACTGCATACAGAAACTCCTTTCAGATATAGGTCTGCAACTTTCAGCAAGCAAAAGTCAACTGTGTTTATTTACACACATTAATTTTCAGGATCAGATAAATTTAAAAATTAACGAAACCGACTTATACGTTATTGATGCAGTCAAATATTTAGGCCATTGGTTAGACAAAAGTTTAAGATGGACAAAACATATAGCTGAAATTCATAATAATGTTCTCAAATATGTATATAAATATTTTCAAAGTCCTAACGGGTCCTTGATGGGGTGTTCACCCAATCCATTTAAGGAAATTATATATCTCACTTATTCGGAGCCGTATTGACTATGCCAGTTTAATTTATGACAACAGTTGTGCGACATCCTTATCTAAATTTACCAAAATACAAAACCAGTGTATGCGCCTAATAGGTGGATACATCAAAAGCACACCCATACACAAAATAGAGTCAGATTTGTTGCTAGCACCACTCCAAATCAGATGAAGATATTTGTCATATAAGTTCTTTTTGAGGCTAAAATCCTGTAACGAAAACACCTTAATCGATGATTTATATGAGCTTTCACTACTAGTGCGTCAATGTGGATATTGGAGACACAGACAAAAACCTTTGTTAATTGCCATTTGTGATGAACTGAATCTAAACAAAGTAACAACTTGCATGAATATGTTTTCTCCTGATACTTGGATGGACAATGTTGACATTACAAGTGTCGTATGTACAAGCATTGATGTAATAGACAGACCTAAAAAGAACTATAATCGCAATGCTTTAAAAATACTTTGTGAACAATTTATGACTGATAAATTTGGGCATTTTTATAAAATATTTTCTGATGGTTCAAGAACAGCGAACGGTGTTGGAGCTGCTGTTTTGGATATACAACTAGGTCATTATATTAAGTTTTGTATGGATGCTGGAATATCTATTATGCATGCCAAACTTTTAGCAATGTTAGAAGAACTTTCATACGCACAAAGGGTTCTAGTTTTTGGGGCATTCCAGTGGCATATTTAATTATAAGTAATATTTTAAATCTTGGAAGGCAACATGTGAATGTTGTCCTTCAGTGGGTATGAAAAGGTAGATCAATATGCCAAGGAAGCTAGCTGTTCGGGCATCCCAACGGACTACTTACCTTATTTTGCAGACATGCTTTGTGAGACGAGACTAAAATGTTATAAAATTTGGTCTGAATATTTTAATGAGAGGTCATTAACCAAAAGCATCTGGTATAAGGTAATACAACCCGTTCTCCCTCGTTCACTTTGGTTCGCCTACTCGGAGGCGAGAAGATACATTATAGCACAGCTTTGAGATTTCGCAATTGCAGTGCATGCGACCAAATCGAAGATATTCATCACATTCTTACGGAATGTATCCGAAGCGAAGAACAAAGACGAAAATTAAATTTAAATAACCAGAATGTGTGCGAGTACTTATCTATACTATCCGATCCGTTGTCCTCAAAAGCAGACCTCATTTGTGATATGTTCCTTTTAACTCTTTAAAAATAGAATTAATGTCTAACTAATGTATAAACTCCATGTGTGTATCCAATGAGGGCAATATTATCGATTACGATAAAGCTCTCGTATTTTTCATCAAATAAAGATTAGAAAAAAAAACAGTTTGTTTGAAGACAAGAAGACATTAAGTGGCCTGTAAGTAGTAGATTTCAAATAACACTGTACGCATAGCTGTGAAGACTGAATGAGCTGTGACAGAAATGACATAATATAATCTAAATCACCATTGACATGGCAAGCGACAAGCACGACAACTTATTTAATACTAGCTGACCCGGCGAACTTTGTACCGCCATATATGTATTATACATATAAACCTTCCTCTTTAATCATTCTATCTATTAAAAAACCGCATTAAAATCCGTTGCGTAGTTTCAAAGATTTAAGCATACATAGGGACAGACAGGAGACAGACTTTGTTTTATACTATGTAGTGATTACCATACATGTTAAGATTAAATAAAGTAAAAAATATGCTTTCAACTGCTTTTTACTTTAAACTAGATAGTAAACAACCGCCCAAATAATTGTCCCGTGATCACAATGAAAGTAATATTCGTGAAAATTGCGCAAGTGTTTCACGTAATGGTCGCTGTCATCATAATATTTATCGTTGAACTATAGAGGGGGAGGATGGGGGGGTGATTGCAGGGAGACGCCACTGTTACATTTATTCTGCAACATTTTGAACTGTTCCTTTTAACTCTTAAAAATAGAATTAATGTCTAACTAATGTATAAACTCCATGTGTGTATCCAATGAGGGCAATATTATCGATTACGATAAAGCTCTCGTATTTTTCATCAAATAAAGATTAGAAAAAAAAACAGTTTGTTTGAAGACAAGAAGACATTAAGTGGCCTGTAAGTAGTAGATTTCAAATAACACTGTACGCATAGCTGTGAAGACTGAATGAGCTGTGACAGAAATGACATAATATAATCTAAATCACCATTGACATGGCAAGCGACAAGCACGACAACTTATTTAATACTAGCTGACCCGGCGAACTTTGTACAATCGTCTGCAAATCTTAAATGTGAGAGGCACTCGCCGTTTATGTTAATACCGCGTCCTTTCCAGTGCAGCGTCTTGAACATATCCTCCATTGCATTTGTGAACAATTTGGGGGATATAACATTCCCTTGTCTCACACCTCGATGCAGGTGGATAGGTTCAGACTGCTGGTTCTGTACTTGGACGGTCATAGTCGCGGCGTCATACAGACCTCTCTGGACGTACCGCCAATCGATTTGGCACCGTTGCAAAGACTCCAGAACAGACCAGGTTTCGATGGAGTCAAAGGCCTTCTCATAGTCCACAAACGCTAAGCACAGGGGCTGATTATACTTCTCTGTCTTCTGTATAATCTGCCGCACCGTGTGGATGTGGTCTATGGTGCCATATCCTCCTCGAAAACCGGCCTGTTCGGGCGGCTGAAACTCGTCGAGTCTACGCGCGAGACGGTTCGTGATGACCCAGGAAAACAGCTTATAGACATGGCTCAAGAGTGAGATAAGTCGATAGTTCTTCAAAAGAGTTTTGTCTCCCTTTTTGAAGAACAAAACGACTATACTCTTGCTCCAGTTTAAAGTGTCCGGGTTAAAGTGGCTCTTGGATCCTTGGAGTCGGGTTGGGGACGGGACGCTTTCAAGGTGTAGAGGTTGCCGTAGAAGCTCTGAACCTCCACAAGAATCTCCGGCCTAGAAGTGGCGACTTTCCCGTCTGACGTGGTCAGCTTCGACAGATGACTTCGACCTAAATGCTGAGTAAAAACTTTTGACCCCCGATTTCGTTCGATCGCATTTTGTATAGAGCGTGTATTGGAGCTACGGAGGTCGCGTCTTACCAGCTTAAAGATCTTTTTATTTAGATCTGACGAAGTAGGCACTTCGCCGGGTTTTCTCGTCGCGTCTCTATTAGCTGCAGAGATTCTCGCGAAAGTTGAGATCTCCTGCCGGTGTGCTGCGTCTGAAAGAGTTTCGTCCCCTCATCCCGAAGGATTTCCACCACTTTACCGAGTTCCTGGTCCGCATCTGCGTCTATTGCGGTTTCCAAGACAGCGAACCGGTTTTCCAGTTTTAGCTGGAATGTTTCAGATCCAACCACGGATTGGAGGAAATTTGGCCGGAGCGTAGACTTTATAAGGCGAACGCGTTCAAGCTTATAATTGATATTCAGAGTGCCTCGTACAAGTCGGTGATCACTTCCGGTGTTGAACCTTGTGATCACGGTGACATCCCTAAATATTCACCTTTTGTCCGCCATAATGAAGTCAATCTCATTTTTTGTCATAGTGTCGGGGCTTCGCCACGTCCACTTTCTTTGAGGCTGCTTCTTAAAGAATGAGTTCATTAAGGTGTTGTTGCACTCGCATGCATCCCTCATACAGAGAAAGATTTAACTGTTTTATTCCTGTGGGCAGGACCACGGCCGAAGTCTAGTACTAAATAAATCAAAGTAGTAATACGCCTATCAACAATACTTTTATGTCATAACACCGTCCATCCACTAGCCATACGCCCAAACCATTTATAATTAACATGTAATGCGATCGCAACACAGCGCGCTCTTTGAAATACAAGTAAACACTAATTACACATTGCCAGGTATATTATAATGCATTGTGATCGCAAGTAATTAGCTTAACTAAAATTATGCTTGTATCTTGTTGTGTACGCTTGTAGCTTGTATCTGCATCATCAACAAAACCATTCTTTTGTAGTGAGTCGTTCTTATTAGATATTTATCTGTCTAGTTGATGTTTCGACTGGTCTGTTTTTGGAGCCGTTGTAATTAAATCAAATTAGTACTTATTATAGATCGCTCGCGTGAAGCACTACTAAATCGCGGTATCCCCATAAGCATCCTGAACGCGTTGTTGTACTGAACATGCAGGGTATTGTATGCCTTCTGCGTATAACTAACCCACACACTGCAGGTAATATGTAATACTAGAGGACGCTAGCAGCTACGCCTGCATTTTTTTTTATTTGCCCGTTTTGGCCGATCCCGTGGGAATTTCGGGCAATCCCTTCTTAGTGCACCCCTACGGTCCGCAAGAAATATACATGCCAAATTTCAGCTTCCTGCGCCCAACAGTTTCGGCTGTAGCGTGTCTGTCAGTCAGTCAGTAACGCAAGGATTTTATATATTAAGATTATAAATCTAAAGATTTTGCTTGTTTGGTCAAATACTTTAATCTCAGGAACTGCTGGTTCCAATGGAAACATTATTTCTGTGTGGGCATACCGTACAGCCAATCTCGATGTATGGACTATTCATGTATCAAGGAAGGGTATACACTTATATACTATGTATAATATCACATGTGCACAGCATTAACTACAATTTATTATAGCGCGGGTGTAACTATCGGCTCAGGTAGCATGATCTGAAATGTCAAGAATTGTTGATAATATAAGCCATAACACATCGCCGTCTCTTTGGGTTACGGAAGTCAGATGTCAGTCGCTCTGTGGGAAATTAATATTCTGTCAAATCTGGTCGGACTAGAAAGCAGACTTCGAGCTCCAAGGAAAATCTTGGATGGAACCGGATAACGCTAGGACCATGATCATGATTTTATTTGGTTTATATGTGGCTACAATATGGATCTAGGGCTCCAAGGCGAAAGTATCAGACACAACCGGATAATGCTAGGACCATGATGTGATCATACAGTGTTTGTACAATTAACTATTTCTTAGTTTATGACATAATTGCACTACTTTGCTGTGTAGTCGCACGATAATAGTTTATGATGTGTTTTGTATTACTCCAGTGACATTAACTACTTTGTATTGGGTTGTATCACATAGTTGATCGCGTATCTTGAAGTTTGATGATGCGATATCGTTGAAGTTTTAACAGATTTTTAACTAGCCTGTTAGTTTAGTGGTAAGTGACTCTGGCTGCTAAGCCAAAGGTCGTGGATTCGATTCCCACCCGCATGACATTTCTTGTCCTGAGCCATGAGCCGGGACTGACAACTATACGTATCCTCCAAAGCTCTACATAACTTTGGAGGATACGTATAGTTGTCAGTCCTGGCTCATGTCGGGGATATAAAAACCTTACTTCTTAATAAGCCACCCATCCAAGCGGTAACCTCTGCAAATATTGCTCATCTTTGCATATTATGAACGGCTGTCATGTTACACTGCGCTGGCTTGCTATAACAATTCTATGGCCATAGCCCCATACATATAGAGAGTACATATTCAGGTCACTTTGAATATGTACTCTATGCACTAGCATATAGAGCTTGTTTTGCGCTATGTCTGAATTTTTCTGTTTTTACGTAGTGTCGCCTTTTTACTAAACAAAAACATAATAGTATCGTAAATTTTGCGATGCGTGGAGGAACAACATATTGATGTACGGCTTGTTATGTTACTGTATTATACTAGAAAAATCATATTTTTAATAAAAACATCTCACGCATAAGACAATGAAATCATATTACTTCTGTATGTTAATGGTATAAGACCAAACACCCTTTGATTGATACGACGATATAAAATGATACAATGAAAGAGTTTAAAGAATATTACATATGTTTATTACTTCTCAAGTTCTAAAACTAAGTGCAAACTGATATTAAATGATGTAATGAGAACACGGGACGAGGTTGATGACCGGTAGTAAACTGATTTTTACACAAATGTAAAGAGTAACGAATGCATACTAGCGAAAATGCTGACATGATAATATTGTAATTTCACAATTAACGATTGCACCGTACAATTTCATAGTTTTGTAATGAAATTGCTGACTGCACCTATAGTGTAGTGGTACCTATAAGCTGTCCAGTTGTATATTCAACAGCGAAGGCTTTTGAATTGCACAGGGAGTTATAGGTTCAATTTCACACGAGGCGACACTTCCTGTGATCCACAAATTGTTGTTTCCTGGTTATCATTGGTACGCTTCGTTTCTGCGTGGCTTTAAACGCGAGGCTGTCGTATAAATTGAATATAGAAACATTTATTAATACTTAAGATCATTTTGTTGTCTTTGCACCAATTTGCCAAGTTATCTATATCATTCTGTAATTTTTTTGAGTCGTCTTCGTTTTGGATAGGCATCATAATCTTAAGGTCGTCGGCAAATAAGAAAAAGCTTGAGTATTGAAAACACATGACAATATCGTTAATTAAGGCATTGAACAAGATCGGCCCAAGATGCGAGCCCTGCGGAATACCAGACGTTGCCACATAGGTGGAAAAACAGTAACCATTAATAACCACTTTAGATATCCTGTTTTCCAAGTATGACTCCAGCAAATTGATCAAAGCACCGTCTATGCCAAGGTCACTCAATTTTGCAATGAGGCGGCTGTGATCCACTTTATCAAATACCTTACTGAAGTCCGAGTAAATTGCATCAACTGGTATACGTTTGTCGAGACATTTTGATATAGTGGATGTAAAACAAAGCAGATTTATATTATCTGTGGACCTCGATTTTACGAATGCATGTTGATTTTCCGTTATATGCTTTTTTAAGTCCCATTCCAAACGTTTGCTTTTAAGTTTCTCGAATATCTTTCCAAATTAAACCAGAATGTATACATATCGTTACCGATATATATCGTGTTTTATTTATGTAACTTAATAGCGTTGATCCACGTGCCATGTCACAGTGGTGTCCCAACGTTACAGTGACGCCCAACGTTACAACATGAACAACTTAACATCGAAAATTTAACTATATTTTTTTCATTTCATTAAACAATTAACAATCGTTACAAAAGATTAAAACATCTCCACTCTTTCATTCACTCATCACAGTCATGCTCTCCAGGATGCAATTTGCTGATTGCCAATAATCCGCCACTACACATCGACTGTGCAGATAGCATATAAGCGGTTATCCTTAATAATGAATACATAAATGTATCTGGGAGCCAAAAACAGTAATGGTAGGAGTAAACGGTTATATCCGCGCCCTTAATTACCATCCGGTAGTCTCACCGTACAAATATGTTCAGTAGGGAAGTAACACTTTCAGGCACGCCATTGTATGGTTTTATGACATTAAGAGCTTCACCTTATGACATTACTCGTAACGCCACACAGCTTTGCCCATGTGAGGGTCGCTTATTAGACCAAAAGGCTAAGTATCATTCTAATAAAATGTATAAATTAAGCTGTATTACAGCCGTTAATTAGTTTTTGAGTGAAATACTGACAAATATCCATCTATTCATCCTTATATATTTTCGGCTTTATGTTGTAAAATTTATCCAGACTACCACAATTATCATCATATCGCAACAAACAGGTAACAGCGTAAGCAGACTTTATACTACTTTAATGTTTAAGACATATAACTGCAAAGTTTCATCTTAATCTGTTTGTTTTAACGTGGACGAGCACGAACACCGTTCAATCTATACACGCTTGCTCACAAAGTTTCGCGTTTGTGCTTGAAGTAAAGTCTTGTTTTAATTTAATTTACTGTTTTACTGTGACATAGCAAGGCGAAATTTGAACGGTATTGGTGGGCTAAGCGTGTAATTAGTTCTAATGATGGCATGAGCCACAAAACTAGTGATACACTAGTGATGTACCCCGGCGTAATGATAGCGGATGTAATGTTATGAATAATTTAACTGTGTTATTGTAACCCTGGCGGGCCTATTATGTATGCTTAGCCGAGTTTTCTGAATACCGACACCTCCTACGTACAATATCGTAACTGCATTTTATCAACTTTACAGTATCACCATTGAAAGGTACGGAAGCAGACTATTGATGTTTGAGAAGTCAAATAAACTAATTTAAGAACCAAAATTGACATATTGACATATTTTTAGGCTTAGTTAGTAACCTCTAGTAAGATTTCTTTTTACTTTTGTAGGAATTCTTTAAAAGTCACATACGACTTTCTACTTTGAAAATATCAGCCGTATTTAATTGTATGTAGTACTTACTATCTTTTACGTTGACTGCAATCTAGAATTAAGTAATGTATGTTGTATATAAGATAACTTACATAAGAACTAATAATATAAAAATGTGTCGTAAATTACAATTATCACGACATTATAGGAAATAAATGTAAGAAAATATCTTCATATTTATAATCAAATCAGTCCAAATAAACATTCCTTTCAGAAAAAGAACTAAAAATACAAATCAATGGCATTGCCATTCATTATGACGACCGGTTGGCGCAGCGGGAGTGTAAGCGACTGCTACGCCGAAGGTCGCGGGTTCGATTCCCGCTCAAGTCAAACATTTGTGTGCATGAACATGGATGTTTGTCTTGGTTTGGGTGTTTCTATGTATAATATGTATGTATTTACAAAAAAAAAAGTATATATGTATGTTTATCCATTATCTAGTACCCATAGTACAAGCTCTGCTTAGTTTGGGACTAGATGGTGTTGTGTGAATGTGGTAGAATATTATTATATTATATTATTATAGAAGTTTTAGGAACTTGATATGGGATCTTTATTATAAGATTTATTTTCTTGTGTCATTCATTTTAAGAGCAATCACTACTAGCAATATAATGTTATTGAAACTTTGTCTAAATTTGTCACAACATTATAAGGTATACGTTATCTCCTAGTAGACGCTTCGATAACATAAAGCAATAGCCTAGCGGAAAATGCAGCGTGGAGATGCCAACAGTCTGACGTGCAGAGGGTATCGGGTTCGAATTCATGGCACGCACCAATGACTTTTCAGAGTTATGTGCGTATTGAATTGAAAATTAACATTTGCCCTGCTCCTCGGCGAGCACATAAGCCATCGGTTGCGGCTGTTATGAAGTTTTTTTTTGTTTTAGGGACTCAGTATCTGTTAATAAACTGACACTAGTCTAAATCATAGAATAAAGCCATACCCAAATGGATAATTTGGGTTGCGGGTAGGTCAAACAGGCAGTCGCTCTGTGTATAAGCTAATATTCAGTAAAATCCGGTTAGACTACAAAGCACACACCGGGTTCTAAATGGGATAACGCTAAGAGGATGATATAAGGATCTTCAGGTTTATTTGGTGAGTCTAATGAGATTCTACTAGCTGAAAATATTTTATGTGATCGCATATATATCCTACACACATTACATCATGCTTTTCATGGTTCCCTAAATACCCAAACCTATTGAACATCCATTACTAAGTTTTACGAAACTATTTAGTATGCTACAATGCCTTACAGCACCATCGTTACTCATAAACTCATAGTCTAAGTTTCTTAGCATTTTCCGTTTGCTGTCTTTCCATTCGGCAGCATGTCGACGTCCGATATTTGTCTTTCCTGACCTTAGTGTTCCTATTCCTGGATGACTCTGGTGTTGCTTATGAGGCAGTAGAAAAAGGTGTGTTCACTAGCTGAGTATCAACTAAATCAGTGAAAGTTGAGAGATTTGTAGTGAAAAAATAACTTTTTCGACAAGTCAAGGGCAAAAGTGGTTTACGTAATCAAAATCTAGATGATTTATTGTGCAATGAATGAATGGCATGTTATATTCGCAGCAGTTAACAGAGAAGCTTCACTGGGGTCCAAAAAAAAGGAAAAAAGTTTAATTATAGCTCTTTTCCCCTGTTTCGTACGCATACCTTCCACAACATGACATTCATAGCCTATACAGGGTTTGAGTTGTTTATATGTACAGAGGGATGGATACATAGATAGAAAAGAGAGAGAAAGAAACAAACAGAAACTTTGACATTATTTTGTATAATTGTTATAGTATTTTTTACTTTAATTTTAAATTAAGTTAAATTTAAAATGATGTTTCAAATTGACTTGAACCTTTAAAGTTAGGGTATAAATGTTAGACACGTGCCATTATTATTCCAATACACTGTTACTTACTATGAGGGGGGGGGAGCTTCTACTATAGCGTGAAAAAATCTTCATAACAGCCGCAACCGATGGCTTATGTGCTCGCCGAGGAGCAGGGCAAATGTTAATTTTCAATTCAATACGCACATAACTCTGAAAAGTCATTGGTGCGTGCCATGAATTCGAACCCGATACCCTCTGCACGTCAGACTGTTGGCATCTCCACGCAGCATTTTCCGCTAGGCTATTGCTTTATGTTATCGAAGCGTCTACTAGGAGATAACGTATACCTTATAATGTTGTGACAAATTTAGACAAAGTTTCAATAACATTATATTGCTAGTAGTGATTGCTCTTAAAATGAATGACACAAGAAAATAAATCTTATAATAAAGATCCCATATCAAGTTCCTAAAACTTCTATAATAATATAATATAATAATATTCTACCACATTCACACAACACTATCTAGTCCCAAACTAAGCAGAGCTTGTACTATGGGTACTAGATAATGGATAAACATACATATATACTTTTTTTTTTGTAAATACATACATATTATACATAGAAACACCCAAACCAAGACAAACATCCATGTTCATGCACACAAATGTTTGACTTGAGCGGGAATCGAACCCGCGACCTTCGGCGTAGCAGTCGCTTACACTCCCGCTGCGCCAACCAGTCGTCATAATGAATGGCAATGCCATTGATTAGTATTTTTAGTTCTTTTTCTGAAAGGAATGTTTATTTGGACTGATTTGATTATAAAATATGAAGATATTTTCTTACATTTATTTCCTAATAAGTAGAGTTTCCTAGTAGAAGATAAGTTAAATCGATATATATAAATTTACAATAGACAAATATATATATTTGTCTATTGTAAATTTTGACTATGTTCACACTATGGACTGTCAAATTTTTCACTCTGCTCTCATTGTCGTGGCTTCCGTAAGAAAAATTCTCTTGTCTCCGCGCCGTTTTGCTCTTTCGCGTTTTTTGTATAATTGAATTGAATTGAGTTAATAACCTTGCAACTGTCGCTATTGGAATTGCCGGCAAGGGTTGTGAGCGATTGATAAAGTTAGTGATATATTGATAATAAACCCCTTTGCTTCGTGCTTGAAAAACTAACACGGTTGTCGTCTCGTGAAATATCGCCTTTTGGAAAGCACATCCTTGTAGCTTCGCAAATTGTATTGTGATTGAAGTGAGTTTGGAACCCTCGTGAAAGCCGCTTTAGATCTATTTCCGGCATTGTGATAACATTTGTGAACTTGTGTAAATTCATTCACTTGCATCGTGTTCTGAAGAAGGACTCCGAGCTGGACCCTCTGGTAGCTAACTATAACGATTTCTTTATTATTTTGGCCAAAATTATGTTGAAGCTAAACGACTGCAGTTTCAAGTGGAGTTTCCATTTGCTATGACAAAAAATAAATCGCAGATTATAAGTCTATGCGGTGTTGATCTAGAAAATAAATTTTTCTCACATGGGCAGCTGTATGGTGCCTGTCCCCGTTTTGGGATACCACAATGTCGTACAAAGTTTACTCCAAAAATAGTTATCCAAAGTCTACAGTTTCAACTACTTTACCAAAAATATGACCTCTTGAATAAACCCGTAAATTATTGTTACAATAAACACGCACGAGTTCAGCTTAGAGGTAATTGTGAAGAGTTAACGTCCATTAAAGTCCATTAAATCAGCAATTGCGTTGGTCGGCGTCAATTGGCCTGTATATCTGCAACGTTGCGAACGCGTTTACAATCATCCTGTTATGTAATGTTGCCGGCGTTTTATATTAACTGTATTCGGTTGCTTTGGCTACAGATAAAGCCTTTAAATAAACATCAATAATTACGCCGAGAGTGAAAAATTGCTTTATCAGACTTTTGAATGAACCCTTTTCTTTCGTTTGTTCGTCAAAGGTCAACAGATCACGCTGTTAGTACGAAAAGCTTTCATACAACTGACATATTATTTTTTTTTTCATTTGTTGCCTACGACTAACAGCGTAGCAGCCAAGAAATCGTTTATAAGCGAGCATAAGGCAACTTGGCGAGTTGTAACGAATAAATTAAATTATCTCACTAGCTGAACATACTAGTTAAATATTTTCATTGAATAGTCTGATTTTCATATACGGATTTTTGTAGTGCACTGCACAGCTGTTTCGCTCACTTTATTGATACTTAGATAGTTAATGACCAGTGAAGCGGACACTCCATTTTTACTGTATCGATTTTACTTCATATAACAATTTATTAAAACCAAAATCGTTTTCATTATCAGAATAATAGCTGTGGTGAAATGTTGCATGGATTTTTTAGGTCAAGTTGGGATATTTTATTTCATTTAACTCTGCCCATTATGCTGAGGGTCCAACTTGATTTTGGTAAAATTATTAAAAAACTGGGTATTTTTTGTAAAATAACTTAATCATGCACGATAACAGAGTAGATAGACTAACTACTGCACAGAGGGTGTCGGGTTCGAATCCACACGGCTTGACCCACTGACATTATAAATCTATGTGCGTATTAACTTGTTAATTCTAGTCTGTTTGTCAATTACCTTTTTAATATGGTCCGTATTTATTTAATTCAATATTTAAACTTGTATATAATCTGTGTTAACATTGTATCTCGTAGCTTCACGAGCGTATGAATAAAGCTAATGTACTGCAATGACGCACAATGCATCGTCGTATGAAGCCATAAAATCAAACGCTTTATGCAGCTGAGTGTACTGCACTGTAAAAGTCATTGCACATTATACATCTGAGTATGTAAGAGTTATGATTGCACGGTAGGCGTTGTACTTTTAGCGGCCGCCTCGCTGCTTGACACTGCGTCGAGTGTTGTGGCTTCGATCCCCACATGAGGCAATGACATGGCAATAATGCCACGTTGCATCTCGGTACTGTATAAGTAGCAAGATGTTATCATCGCAAGACATTGGATGGTTAAGCGTCATTTTTTTTATTATGGGTCTATGTTTACTGACATTCAAACCCAGAAATATGTAATCTCTTATTTAGCACTAGCTGTTACCCGCGGTTACACCCGGAAGTTTTGTGTGTCACGACATCAGCGCCATCCATCGGCAAATGAAGGCATATGTCACCTTCAATGAAATGGGTTAAACCATTCTAAAGCACTGAACGTATAAATGTTTTTTGAATATGCTGTGTATGTGTTGTTGTCTTGTACGCTAGGTAACTATTACACTGTTGTCTTGTACGGTAACAAGGTACATATATTAGTAAAAAAAACGAATATTTTTGTAATTTAAGATATGCAGTTAAAAGTTATTGATATGCATGAATCCAAGCTCACAAAGAAAACTTGGATCTTATAAATATTTCTTTGTTATATCGTGAAAACTTCTTAAAAGAATACCAATTTAGTCTTCCGTTATGTTTGAATTTGTATCAACACAAAAATGAACGTGTCAAAAATTATATGGTCCGCAGTTAACTCGTATTTTTTTAAAAGAATCTCGCCTGTATACCCCAAGGCATCATAGACAGAGGTGTAATATTACACCCACATTTCGCCATAAATTTTTAGGTCACACGTAATAGGGGGCACATCACCAGAATCCGTGCTGCTACTGAGAATTCGGTAAAACCCAGTAACAATTTTGCCCGACCCGGAATCGAACCTGGGACCTCCGATCAGCAGTCGCATACGCTATCGTCGACCATAGAGGCAGTCAACTCGTATTATCGGTCTCAATTGCTTAATTATCTGACAGTCAGCTTCTACACACGGCTTCGACGCCCACGAGGTATGTGAGGTCGCGATAAATTATACACATTCGCCTTCCTCATGAATTATTAAATACATTGGCGAAAACCGTATGAAAATCCGGTTAGTTGTTTCTATCGCAAACTGACAGATGGATAGAAAATGTAAGAATAAAGGTAAAATGCATCATACGCAGCATAGGCCGTGGTTACGGGATGTTACTTTTTTTTTTTTCCTCACGTACCGTGTGTCGGAGGGTCGGGTATCGCTGAAGCATTCCTCGCTACCCCCCGACAGGTATTCGGGGCCCGCCTGACCATCTGGCGGGCCCCGAACAAAACCCCCTTGGCGGCGGATGAAGGTGTTGGGCTACGCCGCCAAAACACTCAGCGGCCGCAGAGGATAGGGAGGACGGCAACGCAACACCGCATCTCCTTTTCCTCTGCGACCCCACCGCGACGCAACCATGGTGCGCCGCCATTTGGTCGCGGGAAATAGGGCGCGCGGCAACGCAACACCAACACGCCTCTCCCCCTGCGACCGCACCCGACTGCGAGGGACAGAAGAACTGTCCCTCGCACCCGCCCCTTTGGACGCATCCTGCGCAGGCCTCCGTCAAGCCCACGCGGAGCGTCCCCTTCTGGATCCCTCTTAGCTTCACCGCGGGTGACCAATCCACGGTTATAGTTATAGTTGGTTATAGTTGGTCGTGGGTTTTCCGCACTTAGCCAATTATTTGGGCCATTGTGCGTATGTGGCGACTTCATTGACGCCGACTACTCATACCACCTTAGTTCCTTCCAGAAATCCATTAGTTGGCTGGTGTCGTTTAAAGCTTCACTCATGGTTCTGGGGTTGTTCAGCAGCTTTGCCCGTTGATCGCTCACACTTGCACAGTGCAGAATGACGTGAGCGGGTGTTTCTTCGGTTTCCATACAGCCCCTGCACAGTGGGCTGTCCGTAACGCCTATGTTGAATAGGTGCTTGTTGAGTGGACAGTGGCCGGTTATTATGCCCGTCAGATGCTTTAGTGTTTTCCTATTAGAATGCAGCAGCTTGTGTGAGAGTCGCTTGTTCAAGCAGGGGATGGCATCTTTTGTTTGTCTGCATTCTTTTATGTTTGCCCACTGTTTTTCGTGTTCATGTGCGGTTCTCTCACGTAGCCACGTTTTGATTTGGCTTGCTGGTATCGGTACAATCGGCTCGGGTCCCATTATCATTGTGTCCGATCCTTGCCGTGCCAGTTGGTCTGCGGCGTCATTGCCTGCGGAGTTGCTGTGGCCTTTAATCCATTGCAGCGTAACCCGATTCTTCTCTGCAATCTTTTGCAGCTCTAGGTGGCATTCCATGATGAGGCCGCTGTTAAAGCAGTTGCTGCCGAGAGCTTGTAGTACAGAGGCACTGTCCGTGATAATGCGTATAGACAGGGCCTCAAGTCTGTTATTACAATAGTGCCAAAATGGTCAATCACTGACTTCATAATTGTTGATTTTGACAAGTTTGGTAGTCTACTGTTACAATGGTGCCATTATGATTTTCCGATGGTCAACCACTGACACTCCATTGAAAGACATGGCATAGATTGGTAGTCTCGTACATAATGACAAATCGATGACTGACGTATGCGGTAGTCTGGTAATATTTTGACAGTTCTTTTGATCAGTGACCTACCATCGTAACGCCATTGTGCAATCATTGCTTTTGTCTAGTGTTTGCTTGTGAAACATAGTGATAGACAATCAAAAAGTTTAATGTACTACAAAAAAGAGATAATGTATTAACTGCGAACTAATATTCTCGAGCTAACTAACAAGCCAGTCGCTTATCGTGGATGACTACCAACCCTTTTACGGATATTCCCGGGGCGAAATTTGTAAAAACGTTTCATCTTAGAGAGGAAAGGATTCAGTAAGGGAGTTATTTCAAAAACTCATTCCCCTTAAGGCCCGCGTCAAAACGATAGCGTATCGGCAGAAATAAAGGTGAGAAAACTGAAGTTAATATTGATTTATTATTCTATTCCTATAAAGAAGAAATTTATTAATTAATGTTATATTTTTATTGCTGATTCTGGTAGCACTCATTTTACGCATCAGGATCTTACCAGACCTTGATTGGACAGGGTGCCCTCCATGACATTTCGCCAATTACTGTGTCACAGCCCACTAAAGAAGTTACAGAGGCATTATATAAAATATACCATCAATATATTAAATGGAAAGGAATATCATAGTTCGCCTAGTTCAGTTTGTGGTTTTCCAAATTTGATGTTCAAGTGTCTACTTGAACATCAAATTATACATGTACATTCTGCCTTCCGAAATATACAAGAACATCAAAGCTAAATACTCATATTCCAAACATAAGAAACAGGAAATTAAATAATATTTTCAAATGTTGTAGCTGTGCTTTTAACCCAACTATGGCAGAGCTCAGATGAACTTAGTTCATCTGAGTGACGGAGCTAAAAAGAAAGAGTAATGTTTGTGTCACATTGGGAATGGAAGTGTTAGTAGTAGATAATGATATGACTATAGATAGTGACCAGCAGTGGTTTGGTACTTAAATAAATGATAATGTCATACCTATGTGATAGTTTGAAGTATTAGTACAATAAGATCTTCCTGATCTCTTTTTAATATTGCCATACCTAAATGACAGGAACAGGATGCTTTATATAATGTTCCTAATTTATCAATATATTCTACCTACTTTTTATGGAGTCCTGTAAAGAATTTAAGTACCTACATAATTCAATTAAATAATGTCTGAATTATGATGAAAAGTGTTTTTAAATTAATTGCATAGTATAGAAGATCTTAGTATAAAAGAATATGATGTAATGAGTGGTGTGTTTATAAATATTTACTTATCTCTCTTACAGATACAAAATTCAAGCAAACGGGCAACTTCTTTATGAGTTTTGTGACCGCTCATATCCATCTGTTTGAGACATACATATATGTGAGGATTCTGCAAAGCCAGTATGAAGAAAGTTGCTTTGCTAGTAGATGCAAAAGTGAAGATTTGTGGTAGTTAGTATATGAGAATAGTGTTCAATATTTGTGTCTATAATTGGAACCAATAATTCTTAATAAATTCATGTACAGAAATTATTTATCTTTAATAAAACAACATTGTTAATAATAACACATAATTATGAGTTTTATTTTCCTTCTTGATACAGTTACAACACATGAAACACAAATAATATTTTAATTGTAATAGGAATGTATCTATAATCTAACTCAATCTTCAATATTTTATGTTTTGGTTATGCCAATTCTTCTTCGAATATAAACACCTTTAGTAGTTAACTCGCTATCTTTAATTATAGTATTTACTCCTGTCGATATAATCACTTTTCTTTGAGGTGTGAACTGCATAACCTTGCTGTATCATTTCCTTTGGAATTTGTTATCCATAGAGCATTTTCCATTGATATCTTCGTTTTGGCTCTAAGAGAAACATACGAGCTACTCGGTATTTAACAATTCAACGCAGTGCATTGAGATTATTGAGAAATATAACAAACTAGGACTTTGTTTACAAAAAGGTATGAGTTTTGAACTTTTGACAGTTCTTACTTCAAAACATGATTTGACTTTGACAGCTAAACAGACCAAATATTATTGAGTTGAATGGTTAAATTCATTGTTTTTTTGCTATTTACGAACTTTAATACTACTTTAGAGTGCTTATAACACTAGTAATGAATATTTAAAAAATATATAAATGAAATCTGGCATGAAAAATAATCAAATTTCATGGTAGTTTTTCAAAAATAATTTCTTCTAATGGTTTTTTTTATCTATGGCAATACAACGATGCCATTCTGCCACCATTCAATTACGAGACCACTGATCGATCACTGAACTATCATAATGAATTACCAGACTACGAACTTTTGTCAAAATGACAATGGGATCGTGTTGGAATGACGAATGTGTTTAAAATAGCAGACTTGAGGCCCAGGTCACTTACGTTCCTAGACGCGATTGCTGTTGCGGCTCTTGTTATCCCAACACACTCGGCTTGGAATATGGTGTTATGGGTGCCAAGGGATGTTGAGATGTTGATGTTTAAGTCATGGGAGAATACGCCCGCACTCGTCCCATACTTCGTTTTTGAGCCGTCTGTGTATACTCTGACTTCGTGTATACCAGAGCAGTCTTTGTGTTCCTCCTGCAATTGGATGCGATATTTTTTGTCAAACACAAAAGTTTTAGGGATGAGATCGCAAGCGGCCTCTAGCATCGGGATCTCTTTGGTTAAGGTCCCTTTTAGGCGTGCGTGAGTAATTCGATCATCCTTTCACCATAGCCCGAGCTTGTCTAGACGGATTGCTGCAGCGCCAGCTTCCTGCTGGATCATTAGGTGCAGCGGTCTTAGGTCCAGTAGTATCTCCAAGGCGGCTGTTGGGGTGCTCTTCATGCAGCCTGTTGTGGCCAAGCAGGCTAGGCGTTGAAGGCTCTGTAGCTTTTTTGCGATTGTGCTTAGTTGCGTGCGTGGCCACCACACTACTGCACCATACGTAAGCATGGGGCGTATAATGGCAGTGTAGATCCACAGGGTAATTGATGATTCTCCGACATTGCCAGAAGATTGTGCATGCTTTTGTTGTTTTTGTGCTGATGTGCTTGCCCCAGTTTAGCTTATGGTCAAGTATTACGCCCAAGTACTTGACTTTATTCGATAGGGTAAGCTCCGTTCCAAAGAGTTTTGGTGTTTTGCACATATGGGTTTTCCTTTTGTTGGTGAAAAGTACTAGCTCCGTTTTGTTGGGGTTAACCGTCAGTTCATGTTGGTTGCACCATTCCTCCATGATCCTGATGGCTGCTTGCATCCGATTTCGGATCGTGTCTTCTGAGTCACCTTTGATCAGGATGGTGATGTCGTCTGCATAGCCGACCGTGAAGAATCGTCTGCCGTTTAAGTTCCATAACAGATCGTCCACCACAATGTTCCACAACAGGGGTGAGAGTACACCTCCCTGTGGGCAGCCTTTTGCAACTATGCCCCTTGTGGTGGAGTTTACCGTGAATTGTATTGCCCTCTGTTTCAGCAGTTGATCAATCCAGCCACTAAGGGTTTGCTCAACTCCGAACTTTTCGAGGGCCCGGCTGATACTGTTGAACTTAGTTTTGTCGAAGGCACCTTCTATGTCAATGAAGGCCCCCAGTGTCATTAATTTGTTGGTGAGCGCTGTTTCAATGGTTCCCACAACGGAATGCAGCGCCGATTCAGTTGACCTGCCACTTCTGTAGGCGTGTTGATGTGGGTGTAGTGGATTGCGCAGTAATGCGCCCTCACGGAGGTATCGGTCCGTAAGTCTCTCCAGCGTTTTCAATAAGAAGGAGGTCAAGCTGATGGGTCTGTATGCTTTCGCTTGTGAGTAGTCAGTTTTGCCAGGTTTTGGGAGGAATATGACTTTAACTTCCCTCCACCTGCAAGGTATGTATCTGTGCGCTATTGAGGCCCTGTAGATGTCGAGCAGGTGCGGTACAATCGTTGTGCATCCCCACTTTAGGAATGCTGGTATGATTTCATCCAGGCCTGCGGATTTGAATGCCTGGAAGCTGTCTATTGCCCATATCAGCCGGTCTGTGGTGACCACATTTTCGGCTACCAGCCAGTCTGTTTGGGTCGGTGGTCTGTAGTCTGACTCGTCCCACAGACGGTCATTGGTTACTTCACAACCTGGGAAGTGAGTTTCAATTAGCACTTGGCTAATTTCAGCGTCCGTAGTTGCGTAGGTTCCATCTTGCTTTTTAATGGCGCCAAGGGTTTTGTTGCTGTCCTGAGACAAGATCTTTTTCACCCTGGCTGCTTCATTCGTGGTGTTTATTCCGCTGCAGAAATGCCGCCAGGACTCGCCTCTGCGGAATCTTATGCGTTTCTTGTAGTGTGACTGGGCTTCTTTGTATTTGAGCCAGTCTGCTTCCATTCTCGTGTTTTTAGCCCTGTTAAAGAGTTTCCTCAGGTTTTGCCTGAGTCCCTCTAGTTCTCTTCCCCACCACTGGGTTTTGCTAGATGACTTTGGGAGTGTGGGTGCACAGGCTTACTGGTAACTTGTTTGTATACATTCTGTTAGTAAGTTGGTGTTATGTTCTATGTTGTCAGTGCTGGTCGACATGTCCTTAAAATAGGATTTGTCTACCTGTGATATGAGAATCGTCTTGTATTTCGCGATGTTGGTTCTGCGAGGGTTGCGCCTAGGTTGTTGGACGTTCTCTTGCACTCGTATGTCATAGCAGATTCGTCTGTGGTCTGCGAAGGATGGCTCAGCGGACACATGCCAGTTTGTGACAAGTTCCGCGGCCCCATCCGATGCTAGCGTTATGTCTACTATGGTTTGATATCTGGAGCTAAGAAAGGTGGGCTCCGAACCGTTGTTAACTACAGATAGATTTGTTGAAAAGATGTATTCAGTCAAGATCTCACCTCTTCTGTTTGCGTCGGGGCTTCCCCACAGCGGATGGTGCGCGTTTGCGTCCGCCGAGATGATTACCTGCCAGCCGTGGTCCTCGCAGTGCTGCACCAGCTCGGCCAGCTCTTTTGATGGGATGTCCTCATCGCCAGGCATGTAGACCGAAGCTAGTACTAACATCTGTTTGTTGGGCTCTGTTTGGAGTCCTACGGCAGTGAGGTCTCTAGAACAGAAGTTGGTTAGCAACAGTGCTGGTATTGTTCGGGGAATGTATATGCATGTTCTCGGTTTAGTGACCGAGCAGTTGTGCAGTAGCTTACCTCCGATGTTGTTTAGACCACATATGTTGTCGCCTCTAATCCACGGCTCCTGGATTAGGGCTATTGTCTGTTGATTAACCTCCAGCAGCCTGCGTAGGGTAGCCGTTGCAATTTGTTTATGCTGGAGGTTAGTTTGTATGACTCTAGTCTGACGAAGAATCGAGGACATTGCTGTCCATAGACTCCCCGTCAGACGAGTCGTGCTCGTCTTTCCACGTCAATCCACGGTTACTAAGCCCTCTCACCACGACAAGGTGGAGATCCCACGGAGGGGTTACGGGATGTTACTGATTTAACCTTTTTCAACGTTAAGTATGTTTGTAAAATTAAAACAACATTTTTATTTCATTCTATAGCTTTTTTTTACTTCTTTTGTTCATTTCACAGTATTTTATCTAAGGGTAATGAAAGCGATTGCCGATTAATATTTATAAAATCATCCTGAAACGTTGACGATTCGGCAAGGTCCTAGGGCAGTCGTATGCACTTCTTGAGTGCCTTGACAATGCACTGGCTGTCATAGTCAAGATCCATTTGTACAAGTTTACGTTTACGCTAACAAGCCCGCATATGGCGAACTAAATATGTGTATTAATAACACTTAATTAGTATTCATTAAGTGTCATTAACAGGGAACACTTAGTTTTCTCATAACAGAGTCAAACCAAAACTAAACAAATAAAATGAACACTAATGTCTTCTTTAATGCAAAACTGTAGTCAGGAAGTTCGTTTTGAACACATCTTATGTTCACAACTTCTAAGACCTTATTATTTATTTTTTATAGTCTCACGCCTGTATCCAAGAAGGGGTAGGCAGAGGTGTAATATTGCACCCACATTTCGCCATGAATTTTTACGTCCCACGTAATAAGGGGCGAGCCATTGCCGTACCGGGTACATTACCAGACTCCGCGCTGCTACTGAGAATTTCCTAACGGAAAAATAATTAATTATTCATGAACCTTAGTTATTAATGAACCTTAATAAAGACCTTATTAAGGTTCATTAATAACTAAGTACAATGTCACCAACTACATTGACATCATTAATTAACCTTATTTATTAATAAAATACGTCTTCTGCAGGCTTAGCCAAAACTCAAACGTATCGTTTCCATCGCCTTTCTCCGATTTCAAACGCAAACGCGTTTGCGTATACGTAAAATATGTATTATTTTATAAAAATCTTGCTATCCTATTTGACTCTCTAAGGAATTTGAAACATAAACAATGACGTGAGTCGCGATAAGCAACTTACTTGGAGAACACATAAGTGGCCCTTTGTTGTAGTCTAGTGGGCCCTTTATGATTCTGAAATAGTTAAACAAAGTTTTAGGCATGGTAATTTAGCGAGGCGCTAACAAGAAGGTCAAGGTCGAGTACAGGCTGACCGTCTGTAGCATTCTTTTTTGCGTTTTCTGCAGGGTTCTATCATTCGATTGTTATTCGTACGCAATCGACGCTAATAGCGTTAGTTTTGACCGAATTTTTTATTTTATTTTATTTATTTGGCACACAAAACAGAATACAGTCAAAACATGCTTTATACAATATTAACAAACGGTTAAGTTCAAGACAGCATTCCAAAACATGTGTACTCAACATGACAATAATTAATAACAAAAGTGACTAAACACAAAAAAAAATCAAAAACAATTTATAGTACAAGTACACAATCGATCCATATATAGCTAAGCGAGTTACGCACCACTTGTCATAATACGTCTAACGTTTCTTTTAAAACATAGCAGTCCGCGGTTAAAAACGTCCAGCTCGTCACTGTGTTGAGGTAAAAGTTCGTTGTATAGACGACACATTCTGACAATGGGGTTGTAGTATGATATGTTATTTATGTGAACGTTTAAAATAAAACTTTTTAGATGTGGCTGACGGCTTCTTAATTTTGTGTTTAAGTTTAACATTGATAACAGTTCAGGTGAATCAATAATATAATGCATTATCTTATGGAGACAAATAAGTTCGCTACACTTACGGCTACTTTCGAGAGATTGCATTTTAAATTTATTGAGTCTTTCGCTATACGACCCAATTTTTCTAGCAAGTCCAAGCCTGTAGCACATGATGTACAAACACTTTTTCTGGATTCTTTCCAAGCGATTGATGTGAACGACATAAAAAGGCGACCATACAGTTGAATTATATTCCAAGATGCTGCGAATAAGGGTATAATATAGATACAATAGGCTTTTAGTGTTCTTAAACTCTTTAGTTATTCTACATATAAAGCCAAGAAGCTTAGTACTTTTATTGATTATGTGATCTATGTGGGCGTTAAACGTTAGTTTTTCGTCCAACAGGACGCTCAAATCTTTGACTACGCATTTTTTATTTAGATTAGATCCACGTAAGTTATAGTCATATAAGATTTTCTGAGCCTTGTTACTAAAAGTTATGACACAACACTTCTCAACATTTAAGGACATGCGATTTTCTCGACACCATATGTCAACCTGTTGTAGATCCGACTGAAGAGAAAGAGAATCTGTAAAATTATTCACAGTACAATAGATCTTCAGATCATCAGCATACAATAAGCACGAGTTATTAATACGATCTACAAGGTCATTAATAAAGGCAACAAAGAAAAGGGGTCCCAAATGCGATCCCTGGGGTACTCCAGAAGTGCAAACAATAGGTGCCGATACATATCCCTTGATAGCTACTAGTTGACTCCTGTTGTAGAGATAAGACTCAACCCATCGGAGTAAGTTGCCATGTATGCCAAAACCAGAAAGTTTAGAACATAATATAGCATGATTTACCTTGTCGAATGCTTTAGAGAAGTCTGTAGAGATTGAGTCAACCTGAGATCTACTACCAAAAGCTGAGCACAGATCATTTTTATATACCAACAAGTTTGACAATGTTGAGCGGTTTCGTAAGAAGCCATGTTGTCTTGGTGAAATGAGTGGGCTAATATGGTGGTACAACGAATCATAAACAGTAGACTCAAACAATTTTGCTAAACAAGATAAAATACTAATAGGTCTGTAGTTTTCGCAGCGAGATTTATCACCCGATTTGTGTATCGGTACGATGTGAGCCGTTTTCCATACATTCGGAAACGTACCCGAGCGGAGAGATTGGTTAAATAGAATAAATAACGGTTGAATAAGTTCTTTACTGCACATTTTTATGAAATATGGAGGGATGCCGTCAGGTCCAGCTCCTTTATCAGGATTTAGATTTTCTATCTTACTAAGAATATCTTTTTTACTTATGGGAAAGCTATAAAGAGTACCTTCATTCCTCGTACTAGACCCAGGATTATCAAGAGGAGTAGCAGTTGCAGGGTTGAAGACTGATCCAAAATAATGCGAATACAGCTCACATATGCCCCTGTGATCAAAGCAAGTAAGGTTACCACACTTCATAGTATGCGGCATCGAGTTAGTGTCTTTCCTGCTGTTAACAAATCGCCAAAAATGTTTGATGCTAGTATCAAGGGAAGATTCCACGGACGAGACAAATATTTTAAAATCCTCACTCATTAACCTTTTACAACGCGAACGCAGCATACTAAATGTATCATAATCACGGGGATTGCCGTACTTTTTAAATAATTTGTGATTTTTATGCTTCTCCTTCAATCTTCTTTTTAAACCCTGAGAGAACCACTCTGGATATGTCTGCGAATCACTTTTCGTGATAGGTGTGTAACGTGATATTATCTCATTCAATATTGAGTAAAACTTATCGACCGACCTATCTATGTCTGGGACAGCTAGAACTGTTACTCAATCAACAACACTTAATTCTGAATTGAGTTTAACGTAGTCGCATTTATAGAAGTTAAATTTCTTCCGTTTATTTGGTTTTAAATTTTAATTTTATGCCCACTGAGATATATATTAACTACCAATGGCGGATGGTGTTCATCCAATCTGCTCAGAGGTTCAGCGCCGTAGACCTGCACATAACTCATATTTGTTATATTAGATCCAGATAGCGATTATTTTTGTTAGGAATGCTGTTGAACTGCTGTAATCCACACAACAGCAAGGTTTCAAATAAAATATTAGCTTTATGGTCTTGAGGTTGACTGAGCTCTAACCAATAAGAGTAATAAAACCTTGTCCAAGTGAGAGAAGGAGTGTTAAAGTCACCAATTAGGATAAAGTCACCTAGGTTATTATTTTCAGTGATTGTTTTTTGACAGTTGTGGTAAAATTTGTCAATAAACTCAGAGGGCAGATCTGGTGGAAGATAACAGACGCACAAATTTAATGTTAGAGATTTGTCAGAATGGTCGGATAATACGTTGATAGAGACCCAAAGATCCTCAATGTCGCTCTTCCAGAAAATTTGACGGTTAACATTGATATCTTTTTTAACTGCAATGAGTACACCGCCGCCTTCGACTTTCCGAATACATGTTTCATACCGATCCCTTAGAAAAACAGTGTAACGAGCATCAAATAGCTCTGTGTCAAAAAAACTATCATTTAAATTAGTCTCAGTTAGACATATTATGTCAAAATTGCTATTGCTAACACTTAAATAAAACTCGCTGATTTTAGATCTAATTCTGTTAACGTTTTGACAGTAAACTAACATAAAAATAAAAAAGAAAGAACAAAATTTTTACGTCTAAGTATGCAGGAAAAGAAATTGTATACAGATAAAAATAGTATCATAACTTATGCCGCTTAGCTAAGTTTATTAAGAAATTCCAAATTTCTAATGTGCAAATGATCACTGCGGTCGTCCTTACGCATGTACACTCGTCCATATTTGACCCAAACGTGTTTGTAATTGAGTTCCTTTGCTTTAAGCCTGGTAGCAGCATGAAGGTTCTTGCACTCAGGTGAAATATGTTCATTGACATAGATCTTGCACAGGTTCGATGTAAGTCCCATGTGTGTAGTGTTCAACTGGTCCCCTTTTAGTGATTTGTTGAAACGACGGCATGAAGAAATAACTTGATCTCTTAGGCGTGAGTTCGGTAACGTAATTAAGATATTACGGGGGCGAGTTTACGTATTATTCAACTTAACAACCCTTCTGCATGAAATGATGTGTTCATCGTTTATTTGTAAATAGATTGTTTTGCATAAGTTCAAAAATAAATTCATAGTGTTTTCATTATTGCCCTCGAGAACAGCCTGTATTTCTAAGTTTTGACTACGGGTCATTCTTTCAATAGATGAGAGACGGCTGTTAAGACTATTTATGTCCTTTTGCAGTCGCAAATTCTCGGCCTCTAGATCCTTGATGATTTTTATATTTCTCTCCATTTCAGACTTCAAATTCGTTCGGTTAGCGCATATATGATCGGTGGTTTCGGTAAATTCTACCTGCAATTTTTCAATTCTATTGGCAACTTGGCTACCATTTTGCGGCTGAAATCGCAGAAACGATGAGTTTATTCTATCGATGCAAATGCTTTTTATGCGTTATGTATTTGGCTACGACTTTTCTATTTGTTTGATTAGATCACGTGACTTTTCGTTAACTCCACACATTTTTTTTGCGTTAACGTTTGCAGAAAGACGTGTTGGCTAAGCCTGCTGTGCAGAATAATTAACTAAATATAAACAGCATCTAAAATAGCTGAAAGTTTATATTTCTATTTTAATTATTTTTAAAATTCAGCGTTTCATCATACGAGGGTGAGTTTAAAGCTCATAAATAATAATGTAGTATTTATAAAGTGGCGGTGGTGTGCCGCCGTAGGGATGAGTTTTCGTTCTCGCATATTCAACGCGCATAATCGCGTGCTAAGTGATCGCGCATAAATATTTACAGATGCACTCGCTCAACTGTTGCCCGTGGCTTATATAAGAGAACACAGACTTGATACTTTTTGTAGTGATAGTCGGCGCTCTGTCAAATGCATTGCTTTCATGTAGCTCTCGGGATCGTGCAGTTCTCACTTCGATAGTGATCGTGCTAAGGTTTCGATACAAATTGTAAGTTATAAGTGTTCCTAGAAAATATCTGAAAAAATTAACTCTCTTGGTATCAAATTTCGATTTCTAAGGTTGCCGCAAAAATGTGTTTATTTCTTTAATGTATCAGTCTTCAGCACAATGCCAATGGGGACAAAGAAGCAATTCTGTTTAGTTCGTTCACGAGAAAACTATAACACTAAGTGATTATAGATACCTTTGCTTTTAGGCTGCTCCGACGAGACACGAGAAAGATTGAGATGAAATGAAAATACTATTTATGTGACAACTGCTGTTGGTGGTGAAGAAAAATCACCTACTATCTAATATATATATATATATATATATATATATATATATATATATATATATATATATATATATATATATATATATATATATATATATATATATATATATATATATATATATATAATATTCTATAATAATATTCTACCACATACACACATCACCATCTAGTCCCAAGATTTATTTTTCAAGATTTATTTTTCAAACTAGCTGGTACCCGCGGCTTCGCACGCGGCTAATAATAGTATTTTATTTTAACTTTCATACTTTGCGCGAACCTTGCAACCTCCTTAATCAATATTTTTTTATACGCCTAGCGATTTTTGAAAATTAATAAAAACTGAAAATATACACACATAGGTAAATATAATACATAGACTCGGTATTGTGACAACAGCGGGTCAAATTGTAGCGCTATAAAGTCCTCTACTTTGCAGTGAAAGTCTCATTTGAATCGGTTCAGCCGTTCCAGAGATTACCCTGGACAAACCGAAAGACAGACAGACAGACAGACAAAAATGTTAAAAAGGGTTGTTTTGGACTTAGAATCGTGTAACTAAGATAAAGATAAAAAGAGAGATTTTATTTATATGAATACATGTAAAGATGAAAGAAGAAATCTCTAAAAGTTAAATAAATAGTAGTATATGCACCCTTTAAATTTTATGCAAATCAACACACTGTATAGCCTATAGCCTGCCTTGATAAATGGGCTATCCAATACAAACAGAATTATCCAAATCGAACCAGCAGTTCCCGCACAGTAGAAAATCGCACTAGATCAACCAAATAAACATACAAAGTCATCACCTTTATAATATTAGTATCGATTAACTCAGCTTTATAATATTTATTTGTATAGATTCAATGTTACAAAAATACATGGTGATATTAATAGCGATGAAAATTGATGTTTACTCCGATGCATCGAGGACACTCGTTGATAACACATTCCTGTTTAATGCAGCGTCCCTGAACTGCGACGTCGCGCTATGCAAATAAGCAGAAAAAAATACATAGTTTCCACTCTAGCTTCTTACTACAAAGTGACAAATTTGCATACAGACTTCTACTGACTTTTGCAGAAGGTGTGGATTCAAATATTACTTAACTAGACGTCGCCAGCGGCTTCGCCCGCGTCAATTATACATATAAACCTTCCTCTTGAATCATTATATCTATTAAAAAAAAAAACGTATTAAAATCCGTTGCGTAGTTTTTAAGATTTAAGCATACATAGGGACAGACAGACAGAAGACAGACTTTGTTTTATACTATGTAGTGATACAGTTATTAGCTTCCGCGAAGCTTATGCCTGCACGGTATCTCAAATCTCTCTTATGGATCACTCTATCTTTTGGTAAAAACCGCATGAAAATCCGTTAGCTAATTTCTGAGTTTACTTAGTACAGGTTAACAAACGCGGCGGGATGTTGTTTTATAGGTAAGGATTTATATCCTTACTTATTCTTATGAATAAGTCAATGCATTTAATCAGCCGTAACGCAATTTAGCTGAAATTCGTTCTTGTACGTTACGTAATAAGGAGACTTTCTGTTATAAGCTGTGATCATCTCTCCAAGGTTACAAGAACTGCCGAGTTACGAGTACAGGGTGTGATATAAATGTGTGAAGGTTTTAAGGGATGTATGGTAGACTGAATAAATAACTTGCTGTTCGCAATAGTTTGGCAAAGCTAAGCAACATGTGCATAGGTCATCAAATTGATGGCTGATTATTCTTTAAGTGCACGCACTATGCAGTTAGCCGAAATGCGGTCAGCCGTCCGGCTAACTGTAAGACGCGGTTGTGGTTAGCTGGGTGGCGGACAGCCGCAACACCAACCGGAATGTGCACACACTGCACACTTGCACTATCCGCGTAGTGTGTATGACAACCGTCCGGCTGTCCATCAGTGGACCGCAGCGCTCAGAACGATCGGAGCGGTCGGCGGCAGTGTGACTATAAACTACATTCTCGCACAAATTTTTTATTGCGGTCAGCCGCACGGCTGGCTGCATTCCGGCTAACCGCATAGTGAGTAGGTGTTCCAAGGCATTTACATCAGCGGGATACCGTGCTTCGGAGAGCACGTAAAACCATTGGTCTCAGTTCTTGTCTAGTCAAGACCAGAATCTAACGACTACACATAATAATCAATATGCAAATTGACGGTTTATGAACTCCGACACTGAACTTCATACGCAAAGAAGCAGAAACAAACGCACTTATTAACAGTTGAAATGCCGACCTCAAACCACGGCTCATGGTGATCATGTCTTATATATATATATATATATATATATATATATATATATATATATATATATATTGATGACTAACAGACAACGGTCTGCCAAAGCTACTGGGAGCAAAATTTGTCATGCATTTTCATTGGGGAGCGTAGAGGTGCATTAAGAAGGAAATACCCGTAATTCCTACAGAATCGGCATAGCAGCTGCGTCGTCCTCTATTCAAGGTAATAAAATAGATACTTACTGATACTCCCTGTATAACAAATAAGTATTGAGTTCATCGACACTAAGCCAGTAAGGCTTTATCCTCTAAGTAATGCCCCTGCATCCATCAGTCGCGCCATCACTCCTTTTCTTAGCGACGATAGTGCGCATTTGTCCATCCCTACCCCCTTAACCCTACATCCTAGGGCTACCACTTTGCTCAAGTACCCGAGTACTTACGTAAATAAAGCACTAAAATTCACTTCAGGGACTTGTCATTGCGTTACGCGGTATATCACTTAGGCATCCCCATGGACTACTTTCAAAGTAATTTTCAGGTGCTTAAGGCAATAATTACTTTTGAAATTTCATGGTTTTGCACATACTAATATTTATGTAACCGTAGGCAGAGACCGCGGCTTAAGCGATGCTGAAGCTGCAGGGCAAATAAAAGGTGTATCACATTTATTGTCGAATAAATGTGATACACCTTTTATTTATTACCTACGTGATTTTGACCGATGATCTGGTTAAGATTGCGGGAAGCGATTAGATGCGAGCGGCTCAAGAGCGGTCTGTGTAGAGAACCTTGCGGGAATGAACAGCAGTGGACATCGCTAGGCTGGCATGTGATTTCGATCTGTTACATAAATATTTAAGGAAATATTTAAAAGCGCTGATGAAGTTGTGGTTTAAGCGGTTATATAGTTCGTTCGATCCTCACACGGTTATCCAAAACTTTTATATATCGCTTATACGATAGTTTCAGTTTCAGTTATGAAGCTCTTATATATCCCTCATAAATAAAACTATCCTTATCAGACATTTATCCACTTGTAAAACAAAAGCTTTAGCATATCTGAGCCCTCAAAAAATGCTCCCAAAAGCTTGATATCTTATCTACTGCAGAAAAGCTTTTATCTACCGAAGAAAGTCTTGGCAATTTCTTAATCTATACAGTCGATTAACGGAACTTCTCGCGATCAACGTTATTGCAGTATCGAGACGATAGGTAAGTAATTACTTACTGTTACTGTACGGAGAGAGCTTCTCTGAGTCTGGCTTAGTGCCAAAACGCACGTCGATATGTGCACTCTTTGTAGGTCCGAAATGTTGGGAATGAATTTAGCTGCTGTGGAATTACACTATTTTTGTCTTAGACATTTGAGTTAAGGAGCTACTATACTTGCTAAGTATCTTCATCCACTATGACATGTGTGTATTATTGATTATGCAGACGTCAGCTATCTAGATCTCGCCGAAAACTAATTAGATAAACTAGAGCGACTTCAAAATTTCTGCATACGATTCGTATTTGGATTACGCAAATATGATCATGTCTCACAATTTCGAGTGGTTATACTCATCATCATCATCATCATACTCAAGTGGTTACCTATTAGACATCGTCGGAATGCTCACGTTTTAACTTTACTATACAATATATTGTTTAACCCTTCAACACCCTCCTATCTTAAAGGACGATTCGAGTTCCTTCATGACACGCACAATCGATATTTAAGGTCATCAGAAAATTTACGACTGAAAATGCCGGCACATTCCACAGCATTCTATGATAAATCTTTTTCTGTAACGGCCGTTCGCTTGTGGAATGCATTGCCTCTAAACATAAGGCAAGCACAGACGGTTACTACATTCAAAACTTTAGTTATGGAACATTACTTGTCCGTTTAATTTATTTCCTATTCTAAAAATATGTATTTAGTATTATGCACTAATTTATCTAGATATGCATGTATATATTATTAATGTATTAGTATATATATATATATATATATATATATATATATATATATATATATATATATATATGTATATGTTTATAGTATAAGTATTATAAAATTGGTACACCTACAACTACCAATTCTTTTCCTACCAATATCTCCATCCAAAGGTTGCCTGGTAGATATCGCTTTAAGCGATAAGGCCACCCTTTATTTTATAAGATTTCTATAATGTCGATACTGGTGTACAATTAAGTTTAAATAAATAAAAATAAATATGACATGGCTTCGTTGTGACTTGAAAGAAGGAGAAACAAAGAAATAATATAACATACATAGACTCATGCCTGTTTGCTGATATATCTAAATAATCTAGCAAATACATAATAATTGGGATAATGAACACTAGGTGAAAGAATATCATGAATCCACAGAACTTCAGAGAAGAAATGGTGGCATTTGATAAAGTCCCTTACCCTAAATGTATCAGACAAAGTCATCAAAATAGCTTTCCGATGATAAAGTGGCAATGAGTTGGTTACATCATTAGCAGATCTGAAAGTTGGCGCAGTGACGATTAGTTAAACATTGCGGTCAATAGCTGGATACTAATGAGGCCAAATCTAGTCAACTGGCAATCACTAGGTGGCGTCCACTTCAAACAGTAGTCAACCAAAAACTGACAGGTAATGATAGTAGTATGGAACATAATTATCCTCATAATAGGCATTTTCAAAAAGCTGTTATTTTTATATTACGAAAAAACTATTTATGAGAAGGGGCTCCACCACATTCTTATTTCAAAATATTTTATGTGTACAAATAGTGAGAAAGTATTTAACAAGAGCCGCTTTTATTCATATTTGCTCTCTCAAACGTATATCTCAAAAGCGTATTGTTAGATTAGCCCCTTTCGTGAACTATTAAAGTGATCGGCACTCTTTCACAGAACTAAACGTTACTCACAAATAACAATGAGTCTGCCGCAAAGAGAAATGAGCGCCATTAAATAAGGATTTCTGGTTAAGCGATTAAATGAGGATCTTTTGTATAAATTATTTTGTATTTGAGCTTTTGAAACTTTTACACAGCTTTGTAATTGTTATAAATGGTTTGATTTAAAACACAACATTTAACTGAAGGGGTATTTAATACGTAATGTACAGCTGTAGCCCTAATAGATTAACATGATTTGTTTTACGCTATATATCGACAAAGTTAAACAATGCTCGCACAGCTCACCACTTGAATGGCATTTGTGATATTTAAATCAAAGCGGTATCTGTATCTGTTCTTGTTATCTTACACACAATTTATTTCAAGTTATTAGGCCATGTCGAGGGTCTTTGGTCAACCTAGAAACTCCGACACCAGAGATGATCACACACTCACTTGAAAAAAAAGAAAGTATGTACAGATGTAGCCTCGCCTACCCCATTTTATTTATAAAATATATCTCCCAACTTTAAACATAAATACACGGATCACATTACAAAAGTGTTGGTCCTTATTAGACTCAAACCAATCGTGCTTGGCGCAATACTTCAAGAGGCACTGCACATGTAAGTTGTATTTGGCAGCTTATTATTAAAAAGCCTTTTCTGTGCGATCAATATTTCCAATCCCCAGAGCTTGCCAACTATTTATATAATATGGCCAAATTAATATAATTTCAATATTGAATACTTAATATTTAGTAGCGGTCAAATTTGATTTACGTCAGTTTATAAAGAACTCGATTTAAGGTACAGGGAATAAATGTTTCCCCGAACTTATTCTATTTAGTATTGAAAATATTTAGCTTTTGATGAAACGGATTTGCTGGAATACATTGATTTTTATTAATCTTGCTGTAATATGAATTTCGTAATGATTTGGTAGGATAAACATTATTGCTTTTTTAACTCAAAAGAGAATTAATATAAAGTCCCTGTATCTTGTGGTAATCAGGAAAGTCAGTTTGTGATTTACTTATTATGTTGTTTTTTAAATCACAAAATGTGCTACTAGAGTTGAGGTCAAAATTCCGTTATCTTTCTCTATTTTCGCGTTAGTGTCTACTAAACAACCAACTGTAGGAGTTAAAGACCTCCGACATGACCAAGAAACAGGATCCACAGCTTTTACGTGCCATCCGAAGCAGGTAGTGCCCTAATGTAAATGCCACATCAACTAATCACCTATCCAAGTGTTAACCTGCGCCAACATTGCTTTATATACTCGATTTGTTGCAAATGGCAAGTCCAACCAACTAGGAATACCATGTTTTACCGTAAAATCGCTACTACTTTATCACAATTATCACCTCGTCCCAAGCGATTCCTTGATTCTTGTTCAAACAGACTGTACTGCTTCTCTAAGTCGTTTGAATACAAGGAAGATTCTCTTATGACTATATTATCATAATAATACGAACGGAATGGTATTCAACGATATTCAGAAGCCGCGATGCACTGAGAATTGGTGTGCTTGTGATGCAATTTCATGAAATACATAATGGAATTAAACTATAGTTTACGGATTTTATCGCCTTATATTGGTTTCACTAAGTTATTACATTTAAATCGAATGATCTAGAAACTATTTTTTTAATTGATTACTAGCCGACGTTTAGTAACTACGGTTATAGTAACACCGATAGTTGAAAAATGTTTGGGTACTTTGAGAGAACTTATACATTGAAGAAAAAGACAAATATCACCTCAGTCTGCCGTTACCATGAATCCTGAAAAGAATGCGGCTAGTAATAAATTAAAAATTATGGTTTGTAGATCATTTGGTTTATATTTCATAACTCAGTGAAACCAATATAACGCGATAAAATCCGTGAACTATAATTTAATTCTAATGTGTAACATTCGCGTAAACCCAAGAAGATATATTATTATGAAATACATTATATTATTTTAGGTATCGAATGCTGACACGGAAAATTTATGCTTTCGTACCCTGAGTGTTTTTCACGGTTTATTAACGTATTAGATGAGCCCGTGTTACACCTGCGTCATTGAGAGCTATTGCTCCGCACCCGTGGCTTGTAGCGTAATTTTATACAGCCTATCTTCTTCAACAAATGAGCTATTCAACAAAAAAATAATTATTAAAATCAGGCTAGTAGATTCTGAGATTAGCGCGTACAAGTTAACACATAAACTCTAACTTTTTTATATTAGTATAGATCCTAATCGCGTAGTTACTAATATTTGCGTACCTTGTATGCCATTCGAGCAACCATGACCACTCTGTCAAGTTTGCGATTTAGAGGAATTCTGTCCAAGCGTTTCGACCGCCTTGCATTAGACGTGGTTACAACAAAGCTGGTGAGAGTCTTCTTGGGTTTGATAATTGCCTAGCTACAAGACACGCATTGTCTGGCCTTGACGTTGCGGCGATGTAAGTATACATTCAGCTAGTGGGCGGATTGCACGTTGCTAAGAAACCAGAATAACCTTCTTTATTAGGTAAGAGGTTGCTTGCCTTTTACTGCTATTGCGAATAATTCTGGATTAAAGGTCGGCGGATAAGACCGATGGTTAGTGTAATGAACCAGTAGCTTCCAACCACGAACAAATGCTCTGCTATAATCCATTTGGTTGACTATAAATTTTTATAGAAATGTTTATTGACTCTCTTAGCGACTGTTAATTTGATTTGTCCAATTCAGGAACTACCGCTCATCGGTTGTTTGTACCGTTCGTTGAAAGTTCACAGCGATTTGTCGAGTGGGTCATCCCGTCACCGTAAAAGGTGTACGTGATAAATAGTACAATCAAAATAAATTATCTTATGATAAATCTTTATGAAGTCACTAATAACGCATTTAGTATATCTAGAAAGGTTTACAAGAACAATAATACATTTTAACTTAAATTGCCAGCCAAAACAAAATGTATATTAAATAAAATACTTCTTATAAAACTCCTGTACAATATAAAAATAAACAAATGAACTTCACATTAAGTGTGTACAGACTGGCATACTTCCCAAAGTTGTTACACAGTGTGTTAGTTATTTCATTCAAGTACAATATGTTTTTAATAAATTATAGTTAATATTACTTACTAGTACTCAATTTACAGCATGTAATATTATTTTTGCATGAGACGGATCCATTTTAAAAAACGTTAAGTTTCTTGCAGCTCATTGTTAATGGCAACTGTTCACTAAGAATAAATCCCAGGTCATAAGGGACTTTGCAAACGTCCAATCAGTGGTCAAAAAGAACACGCAGATTCGCAACAACCACTACGCCGTACCAAATTCATCGTATAATCTCTTCACTACTTCTAAAAGCTTAGCATAGCAAATAACAAGAATACTTGTAACCAAACAAACCTTTATAAACAGCTGAGGTCATAAATTCGTACAATGTAGTTTCACCACAATATGAAACAATATCAAATTCTCTTCCCGTAAAGCTGTGCACAGACTATAGACGTTGCACTGCGTTCCCGCCACGCCAGACTTGCCGCAACGCAATACATCACATTCTCGATTCCATATCGCACCCGTTCAGCTATTTCTTCACTGTTTATTGGCTTTGTGGTAAATGCCACACTCAAAGATTTATGCGATCTGTAAATAATTAAATATGGTGAAAATGAAGGTGTCCTTTGTTGATTGCGTTGGGAGAACTGGTTATTGAAAATGTAATTTACTTTTCTCTGAGCTGAATGGAAATGCAGTGGGAAGGACATTAATCATATTATTCGTTGATATTTATATATATTAATGTACTTGTAGAATAAGTTTGTAGTAAATAATGAAGTCTTGAATTCGATCTTTGGGGTGAAGTACAGTTATCCATTATAAATAAATCAAATTTTAGTAGAGACTTGTCTTTCAAATATTGCTCACAGTGAAGTTTGAAGTACTTTGGGCAAGAGACATCAAGCTGTGGATAAATGGAACTTGGGTATAGATTCCAGATAATTACAGATGTTGAAAAAATTGTTAACAGCGCAGGACCACGCTTGTTAAAACTTGCATAACCATCTAATGCGAGAAATGCATTAACAAAGTGAACACAAATGTTCAATACATAACTGTACCAAGCCAAAACAAATATCACACAAAAAGTTTAATTCAGTGTGATGTAGTAGTTGTAAGTATATATAATAACATGATTAATGCCAATATAGTCAGTGTACTCTCGAACCTCAAGCGTTTCATTTGTCTCCCAAATACACCACCTTACATGGCGACCCTGCCTGTAATATAAGTCGCTCGCGTGCCATCCATATACGGGCCAAAACTATAAACAATTTGTGGAAAGTTACAGTGGACTTTAAAATGTTTCAAACAATTTGGGCGTATTCGTTGCATAAGACGCGTCGTATTGATCAGCATCTTGGTAAATTCTATCTGCAATATGGGAGTCAATAAATCCAAGGAGAAGGTTGTGATTGCCCAGACCGTCGGAGTTGGGAGTAATACGGCCCGAACGGAGAAGTTGCAAGTAACCACAAATACAATTCTCGTGGTTATATGTACCGTATTAGCGATTGCTATGCTAGTCTTGGGCTACAGGCTGTATAACCGATGCCATAGAAAGAAAATACATACATAGACTCACGCCTGTTTCCCCGAAGGGGTAGGCAGAGGCATATTAAACGCCCACTTTTTGCCAGTGTTTTGATCCCACGTAATAGGTGGCGAGCCTATTGCCGCTTATCGGGATATTTTGCTTGCCAGAGCCTCGTCCGTTGATCGGCAGGTGCACCACTTGCATGAGAGGTTAGCTTGGGACCCTAAGTTCTTGGTGGGAACCCTATGCACCCTTTTCCCAATTCAATGTGGAAAAAGCAGTAATGTCGGTTTCGGTGTGCAATCGGTAGTGATAATGAAATCGGTAGTGAATAAGTGAAAATATAATTGCTAAAGGCATTTTATGATATATCAGTGGCGTAATAGTGATCGGATAACTCCATAGCGTTTTAATTGCGTATACCTCTTTAGTGAATTTCAGGAATTATTTCGAGAAGATGGACTTTCAGGTGGTATGTTTTCATACATCATTATGTTTGTAGAACAGCATAGTTACTAATACTAATTATTATGTGCATCTTGTCTATTTTTTATTAGCTGCAATATGTAATTTAGCGCTAATGATTGATTATCTTTTAAATGTGTTATGGCCGAGAATTTAGGTGTACTATTGAACGAGTTAAAGGTTATAAGAAATTATTTGATTAAAATTGGTCCGAAACGTCGTCAAGGAAAAATATTAGATACGAAAAGAAAAGAGGCAAATTCTGTCCTATTGAAGTATAATAAGTTTTTAGACATATATAAAGGTAATTTAGGAACTTTTACGAATTCAGAGATCAGTTTAATTAAAAGATTTGTGATGAGTTTGATAGATTATATTCAGAAATAATTTCTTTATGTAATGTAATACCAGAGGACAATCTCTTATTATCAACCATGGCCATGGATAGTTTTGAATTAAAAACAGCATTACAGCTTTTGCCCGCAATGGACGATAGTATTGATAAAAATAAGCAGTTAATTAAAAGTATAGAATAGTATGATTCTGTGCTAGAAAAACCAGGTTGTAAGAATAAATTAATTCAATTTGTTTTGAAGAACAGGCTATCCCAGCGTGCAAAATTGTTATTGTCATTAAAATATGAGACCGTTGATGAGCTTATAAAGGATATGCGTAAAGTATTAATACCACAGAAGAGCTATACTGCTATTCAGTCAAAATTGCAATATAGTAAACAGAGTCATCAATCTATTACAGATTATGGTAAAGAAATTTCAGAATTTTTTGTAAACCTGACGATATCGCAAGCTGACAGTGATCCGGCTAAATATGCCATATTAAAACCAATAAATGAAAAGTTAGCAATTAAGAGATTCGCTGATGGCATGCGCGATCGTCGCCTCAGCACAATAATTGCCTCCCGTAACTTTTCTTCTTTGACAGAAGCTATCCAGGCGGCTCAGGACGAGGAGATATCTGGTACCAGTGGTTCTTCAGAAATAATAGGTACTTATAGACAATCCCATTATGCAGCTCGACGACCGCTACAAGGCTATCGCGGTCAGCGCAACTTTGGTGCCAGAGGTGGTGCACAGGGTTCATACGAGCATCGAGGTCAGGGACCACAGGTACCATACATATTTAGAAACAATAATTATTATCGTAGCAATTATAACAATCGTTCCCGTACAATTAATAGACCTCCGCGTAGTTATCGCGGCCGAGGCGTCAAGTTTCAAAGGAGCGTTATAAATGTAATGACGGAGAATCAGGTAGCAACAGCTAATTCTATTAATGAGTCATTAATTTTTTTTTTCGTGACTGATGTCATCCTTTCGTGTAAAAATTTTAATAAGGTATTTTTTAACATTTGTAACTCTAAGCACAGTTTGCTAATTGATACAAGTGCGTCCATATTAGGAATACAGTTGAATTGTTTAGAGCGTTTACAGATCCCTTACCATCAAGAGCGAGTGAGTGTAAAAGGTATAGGTGGATATTTATTTTCTGAAGGCTATGTTTATTTAACTCTTCATTATAACGAATGTAATTTTCCTCATAAATTTTTAGTGTTAAAAGATTTGCCATGTATGACAGATGGTATTTTAGGTCAAGATTTTTTATCGCGCTATAGAAGCGCTTAAGAATTTATTATTTTTTATCACGCTTAAGATATATATTTTAAATTTGGCATTTAATACTTTACAATTAATGACTATTAACTCAATGTTCATAACGTTATCGTTCGAAAATAAGCAGTCATGCCGTAGTAGCCACTATTTGACTATACCAGCACGTAACAAGTCCACCCACTACATTAGTATAGAAGAGAAAGACGAGTGTGTGGTGTTTACGTGGCTAGCAGCATAAATATACCCGATAAATGGCAAAATAGCTGTGCGCATTTAAAATACTTGTAATGATGATGTTAACTTAAATTATTTTCAAATAAATACTCACAAATTAAATGAATACTATATTTGACAGTTGAGTAAAACTACGATTGATTTGGAACGGTTGAAAACATTTTGTTCGTTATTAAATTTAAAAGATTTAAATGTCGAGGAACAAAAATCTATTGAGCGTATTTGTGCAAAATTTCCTGTCATTTTCCGTTTACCAGGGGATAAATTATCCACTATCCCTGTAAGCAGACAATCGACATGAAACCGCATCCTAGTCCTATTTATACCAAGCCTTATAGATTGCCTTATGCTCAAAAACCAGAAATAGAAAAACAGATTAAAAATATGTTGAATGACGGCATTATTGAGCCATCACGAAGTACATGGTCTAGTCCGTTGTTGCTGGCTCCGAAAAAGTGCAATGCGTCAGGCAATAAAAAGTGGCGCGTCGTAATTGACTATCGTAAATTAAATGATAACATAGAAGATGATAAATTCCCTTTGCCCAACATCACCGAAATATTAAAGATATTTTCAAATTTCATTAACAGAGAGCTGTAGGCCATATACGGCATTTACTACTGGTAATAATCAATATGAGATGACTCGTATGCCAACGGGGCTTAAGTCTAGTCCTAGTAGTTTTAGTAGAATGATGACCATTGCTATGTCTGGCCTTAATTATGACAAATGCCTCATTTATCAGGACCATTTAGTCGTAATGGGAAACAATTTTAGTATTCACAATCAAAATTTAATTGATGTTTTCTCTAGACTGCGTAAAGTAAATTTAAAATTAAACCCTTCCAAATGTACATTTTTACAGAAAGAAATTCTATATTCGGGTCATATTGTTTCCGGGACTAGTATATTACCGGATCCAGACAAAATCAAGGTCGTGGAAAATTATCCAAGGCCACAAAATGTAGATGAATTAAGGCGCGATGAATTTGTAGCATTTGTCAGCTACCACAGAAAATTTGTTAAAAATTTTGCTTCACTGGAATTTCCTTTGAATAAATTATGTTGTAAAAATGTAAATTATGAATGGATAAAATATTGTGAGAATTCTTTTCAGATGTTAAAATCAGTCTTGATAAACCCGCCTGTCTTGCAATATCCAAATTTTTCAGACGGCAATGAGTTTGTATTACAAACTGACTCAAACTCAAATATGTTTATTTCCATAAAAATGTTTAAATTTTTTGGACACATCAGAAGGTCATACAAATAAAAAAATAAAAAAGTAACTTTAAATGCATATTAACAAAGTTGAGCATTGAAAAAGAATGCCTGTTCAGAAAGTAGAGCCTCGTGAGAAGAATCAGGCAAGAAACTACGAGCCACTCTTTTCTTCGTCTTGATTCTATACAATTTAAAAACTTAGTAACTACATTGAATTTTTCATAGGTATATGAGCTAGTGTGTCTATAATGTTATTGTATATGTAAAGCGATCGGTTCAGTGCTTTGTAACGGAGATGGACGGCTGGTAGCTTATGCCAGTCGTGGTTTGAATAAGGCCGAAATTAATTACCCGACTATTGAAAAGGAGCTCTTAGCAATAGTTTGAAGTGTTAAATATTTTCGACCTTATTTATACGGAAGAGGGTTCAAGATACAGACCGATAATCGACATTTAGTTTATTTGTTTTCTATGAGAGATCCCTCGATAGATTATTAAAATTCAGGTTACAATTAGAAGAATTTAAGTTTTCAATTGAATATTTAAAAGGTCAGTCAAACTCTGCCGCAGATGCGTTATCAGGCATTATTATTACGTCTAATGATTTAAAATTAATGAATGAAAATGTAGTTAGTGTGATGACTAGAGCACAACTGCGTCAGTTAAATATAAATAAAGAAAATAAGGACGATAATAATCTGTCGGTTGATAATATTGACACTCACTCAAGGCCTGATCAACCAAGAGTGGTGGAAGTAATTAAAAAACCGAAGAATATTACCGAACTTTCACTTATGAGTTCTAGACAAGTTAATTATTTACTAAAAAAAGGAATAATATTTGAAAAATATAAATACTTTATGTATGTGCCCAGTAAATCTATAATTTATTTATCTCGATCCCCAATTTCACGAGCCGAATTGGTGAGAGACTTGTTATTTTTATGTAAAAAGTTTTTGATAAGTAAAATATGCATATTAAGAAATGATAATATTAAAGACTTTATTAGTGGGCTTGTTAATGAAATAAAGAGTTATGATAAGTGGTCCGGACCACGTATTTGCGTTGTAAGTAATGTTCAAAGAATGAATAGCTTAGACAGCAGGCGCGTAATATTAAATGAATTTCACCTATTGCCCACAAGTGGCCACGCGGACATTAGGCGAATGACAAATATCATTAAGAAATATTATTTTTAGCCTAGTTTGGAAAAAGATGTTGTCGGTTATGTATCTAAATGTGAGCAGTGTAAAAAACAAAAGTATTCTACACGGCAGGTTAAGCAACCTATGCAAGTTACAACGACTGCAAATTCAGCATTTAGACATTGTAGGACCATTACCAACAGACATCCATAATAATTATAGATATATTTTAACCTTACAATGCGAGTTGGCTAAATTAACAGAGGCGTACCCTTTGTGCAACAAAGACACGGTAAGTGTAGCTCATGCTATCGTCGAGAATTTTATTTTAAAATATGGCATACCTAGAGAAATAGCAACCGATTGTGGGTCAGAACTTATATCAAGTACTGTGAAAGAGATATGCCAAATCTCAAAAATAAATTACATTTCATCAACAGCTTACCGGGTGATGGGTGCGTATCTAAGGATTAATTTGTGAGCTGAAGGAAGGAAAGAGTTGAAGGATTAATCAAGCAAGTGCGTGGAGTGCTTGGTTGCCCTATTGGTGTTCTTCTTACAATAATACAGCACATACGGAGACCAAGTACACACACCACACGAGTTAGTATTTGGCAAGCGTTGTGTGTTACCAACCAATTTAGATGGACATACCGTAGAACCTTTATATGCTCACGACAACTATGCTCTTGAACTAAAATATACCTAGATTACAGTTATAAAGACGCACATAGTAATTTAGTTATAAGTAAAAGTAAGAGAAAATATAATTACGATAGAAGTATAAACCCTGTATACTATAAAAAGGATGATTTGTTATTATTAAGAAACATATCAAATAATAAAATAGATCCCATATATTTAGGACCATACGAGGTAATCGATGATTTAGGTTGTAATGTGAAAATTTTGAAAAATGGAAAGGAATATGTAGTGCATAAAAATAGAAGCAAACCTTATAAAATTAACTGAATTCGCAACCTATAGGTACAACCTATATAGTATTATTATATCTTTTGATATTGCATTATGCACCTTAATTGTAAATGTTACATAATAGATTTTCTCTTTCCTTCTTTGTTATAATTTTGTATTTGATTATTACCTGTTTATAACTTTTAAATATATCTTGCGTGATATATATATATAGTTTTAAAATATATAAAAATAATAATCATGTATTCATATTTCCATAACCTCTGCCTCGCTTGAGCGATCTAAATAATTTGCTAAGGTGCTTCGACCGCGCAAGGTGTCAAATGACGAGCTGACGCGGCCTCTTGACACCGCCCAGGGTCGATAAATTAGTTTTTGTGCGCTCTTTGTTCACCTCTGTGGCCTCAACTAATGTTTTTGTTCAATTTAATGAATTATTCTTTCATATGATCTCAAATACACTACGTTTGAATGAAGTGTTTACTTTATGCGAGGGGCCGAACCGGATGCTATGTAAACAATTACGACTTTTAACGACTTACTCGAAACAATTGCTTATCGTGATAACAATACGAGTTGAACCTTGGTTCCTTTTGTTTTGTTATATACCTGGTGATATTATCTTAACAAATATATAAAATTATAGCAATACTTGCTTGAAAAGTTATTTAGATATTAGCATGTGAAAAAAATATTATTTCGCTGACTTTGCATTTTGCGCGCGGGGCGTAATTATGGATTAAAAGATCATTGTAAACAAATATTATAATTATATATGATACTTTTATGTTTTTATTGTGAATAAACTAATTAATTATGAAGTTACAGCAAAAAAATTATTAATATTGTGTATTACTTTAATTTAAGAGAAATATTTTTGCAAACAATTATCGTAAAAACGGCATTTCTTTTTTATTGTATGTAAATACATATCGCTGGTTTGCAAGAATATCGACGTAATTCAAAATTTTGTTAAATTGAATTCTGTATGCCAAACCATAAATCTTTGATATTTTATCGTGAACAGCGACGCAACGCCAATTTCGCGCCTGCTTTCGTTAGAAAGCTACAGCGTCATTATTCATTTAAGACAAAACACTCGAAGCGTAATCACAAATAAAGGCTCATCTCAGTTGAGCCAATGTTAACAGAGTGAACGCACGGTCGATTTTCGAAAATACCGACGTATTTACAGTTGGGTTGCAACAATTGTTGATTTTTTTTATTCAAGAATAGTGACATAGTATTTAGTGATCTGTCGTTGTTCCTGATATAAGTAAGTATCTTTTTATGTCTTATTTCTATTTACGCCTGTATTCTTGAATAAATATGGGTGATTGCTTACGACTTTATGTAACTTGAGTCTATATTCATGAAAAATAAACAGATTTTATTTTGTCGTAAATAAGAGTCGTCGTATGACAAAATCCATCTGTGTTCAAGGAATTATGGTAAAGAAATATTGAGTTAATTTTTTACATGGTATTCATTGATAATTAATTATTTACGTTAAATTATTTGTTTTAGATAATTATCTTAGAGTTATTCAAGATGGCAGAAAGAATGTTATTCTTGGGAAAGTTAAAAGAAGCGGTCAGTAAAAAAAGGAAATGAGGATCAACATGATTTAACGAATAGTGAACAAGATGGTTAGCTTACAATATTCGTTTATTTGCAGTTTGTCTCAATTTTACTTATTCTTTCAACTATTTATCTATGTAAGTATTTAATATATTTTAGGTTCCAATAAACATAATCGCTGTTTGCCGTTTAATGCAACAAATTGCGATAAAATATCGAAAATTATATAAATTATAATAACACTTCAGGTAAGCAAAATTAAATATTTGAATTCAACCAGACGAAAAAAAATTCAATATTATTTTTATTCCGATTTGTAGTTCGTCCTGTTGCAAATAGTTTACACTCACGCTAGTGGCTGATCGTAACTGTGTTCGATTCCCGGGAATTACAAAAATGTGAGTGTTTCTTTTACATAAAGGCTTGTTCATCTGGAAGAAACCCGTGAATGAATGAATGAATATACTTTATTGTACACCAAAAAGAAATGGAATAACAGTATACAGAAACATTCTTAGAACTAGTGAACAATAGCGGTCTTATCACAAGTTGTGATTTCTTCCAGACAACCGTAAATGGAAAAATATTTGAACAGGAAGAATAGGTGACATGCGGGTATACTCAATAGTAACTCATGGAATAAAAAAAGTCAACATAAACAATAATACATTAGATAATCGTATCTTAAGAAATGATGCAACGTCATGTTGCTTTTGGTATTCATTCTGTAAATAAATAAATGTTTATTGAATTTCGGGTAATAATTCAGAAGAAAATAAATTAATTTTGCGACAAAGACAAAAACAATCCATATCGTCCGGTAAGGTAAGTATAGAGTCAGTAAATGATAATATGAATGATGAGACTGCAGAATAAAGTAATTTACAAATAGAAAGTGAACCAAAAGCTATTGAATTGACCAAGATGAATGCTGAAAGTGAAAAAGGAAAAGAGGAAAGAGATTTTTTATCGGATGATAGCATCGCAGATCCTAAATATCACATTGAAAATAATGATTTATCGCCAGATTCGGATAAAACAGGAGAAAAGAATGAAGAAGAAAATATTTCACGTAAATCAAACTAAAGTAAGAAAATATGCAGCCAGAACTTTGGAAATCGAATGTAGCAAAACGACTACGAAATGCAGGGAAAGAATATATAGGCAAAAATACACACATAATAATACAGTATTTAAAACTTGTGTACTTATAAAGTACAAGAGTCTTAAACATTGTTGTAAGTTTTAATTTTTATTTTTAAGAAGCTAAGCTAAATAAATGACAAAAGTTGATTTTTATAATTTGGAGTCTCATGAATAAAGACTGATGTCTAAAACCCCCCTTTGTATGACGATTTTTTAAATAATTTTAATAAAAGTTCTAAAATGTTTTTATGTTATTTGATACTACGATAAATTTTCCTCTAATCAGTAAAATCAATCTCTCAATAAATCATTTACATTTTGCAGTATGCACTAAAATATTTACAATGAAATTAAAAAATGCCATTCTCTAAAATCAATCATTTTTAGTTCCGTCGCTATTCTCGCAAACCAGCGATATGTATGTTGATAAAGTTACATTTATGCTCTGTGTTATTTTTTTATTATGAGTATATAAGTAACACCTATCATATGATGTATAATACTCATATTATTCATGAGATATTGATTATCGAAAAATTTTACGGATATTCAGGTTATTTTTGGGAGGTAAAAAGTAAACAACTGTGCACATTCCAGTAAGAGTAACTCTTATCGGATTCTTATCGGAAATGGTTCTTTTGCTTGGAAATCTAATTGTTAAGAAACTTATGTAGGTTTGAATCAGATATATAACATAAAAAGTTATTTAAAAAAATAAAATACGGAAATTGGCGGCAATTAACAATCAATTCTTGGTTTTATTTTTTATGTTTAAAATAAAATGTTTCTTTTAATTATATTTATTTCCTCTAAAATTAAATTAAACAACCTTTCTAACCGTGTATAATACCTCCCTTAATAAAAAACGACGAGAAAAAGGAATATGTCAGAAATATAAAATCGCGCTGAAAAATGGCGGGAAAATATTTCTAATTTTCACTTTATACTGTCCTTGCGTGGACTAATGTATGTTATTTGGTGTTATTTGGTATTATTCGAAAGCTCATTTCATTACGCGTCTATTGATATACTAGAGGACGCCAGCAGCTACGCCTGCATTTTTTTTAATTTACCCGTTTTGGCCGATCCCGTGGGAATTTCGGACAATCGCTTCTTAGTGCACCCCTACGGTCCCCAAGGAACATACATGCCAAATTTCAGCTTCCTGCGCCCAATAGTTTCGGCTGTAGCGTGTCTGTCAGTCAGTCAGTAACGCAAGGATTTTATATATTAAGATAATATAGCGCAATCCGTTAAGTTTTAATAAAAGGGACATTAGTTACTTGTGCGCAGTCTTAGAATAAAAGGGACTTTTGTCCCTTGGAGCAATCAACGGATTTGAAAAAAAAGGGAGTTTTGTCCCTTGAAATAATCGACAAGATAATATTCTCGAAAGACATGTGAAGTCTGCCAACCCGCACTTGGCCCGCGTGGTGGACTATAGCCTGACCCTTCTCATTGTTAGAAGAGGCCCATGCCCAGCAGTGGGACAGTATAAAGGGCTTATGATGATGAGATGACCTGCCGGTGGATTAAATTGTATGTACCGAGAGGATACACGAAAACAAACAGATAACACCGTGAGAATCACGAGTCGATTGACTGAGAGCAGACGGGCGCCCGGGCAGGCGTCCGAGAGGTGTGAGAGGGATGGAGAGTGTTGTAAATCACACGGGCGCAGCCGCATCTATTGTTTACCATTATTTTAAATAGTGGCGTAGGAAGAGGGAGGTGGCAGGGGCGGTCCGCCCCGGGTGTCACGTCACACATTTTGGGGTGCCACCCCAAACTCGACTTTAAGAACAATGTACAAACATATATTGTGACGGCCCGTATCATGCCAAGCTGTCATCACTACCTTTGCCAAGGACTACTGACGTTTACACGACAAACTAGCCGGTCATCAAACACAATAATTTATTAGCAAAGAGGTTTGAAGACTATTTTATTATTTGGAAATGAGTTTTTAGTTCGATGACGTATACACTCTGTCAAGTGTTCGCCAAATTCACCAGTCGTTGACAACAAGGCGATGGCCGTACGGATAACACATTCCGTTCACGTTCTGAAGGCGTGGGTTCAAATCCCAGTCATAACAGTTATGTGGATTATGGTTTTTATGAAATTTGGAAAATGTTTATGAATATTTGGCAAATATTTAAAAAAAAAAGATTATTTAAATATTTCGAGTAAAAATGAGAAAATTCTAGAAACTTCAGAAAGGAATGGAAAAGTAAAGATTAGAAAATTCTAGAAACTTCAAAAAGGAATGGAAAGGTTAAAAAGAGACAGGAGATGGAAAAACAATTGAATAACGAAAAGACAATCGAAATTAGTAGATCTAGAACATTCCTAGGGTATATAAGGCGGTGTAGACTAGCTAAGCGCCAGTTTAAGTTGAAAAGTGGTAAAGTGAAGAAGAAAAGGAAGAAGTAAAAGGAAGAAAGAAGAAGTAGTAAAATAAAGTGAAGTGAAAGTATAGTGCAGTGAAAAGTGCAGTGCAACAGACGCTAGTGTTGGTGCTGCCGCGTCAAAATTAAACGGCGCGTCGTGTGTGAAGTCGAATAAAGTGTCATCAGTGCTACCCGGTGTTTCCTTCCAATCTCGTTACCCCATCCGTAAAAATTGGTGTCAGAAGTGGGATTGGAAGGTTTAAAGATGCCAGTCATGCCGAGGGAAGGGCCTACGACACGTGCGAGAGCTGCCGCTCAAGAACAAGGCGACTCTTACCCAGAAATCGTGGGCAGGGAAGCTCTTTCGCAAGGAGGTGGCTCCGAAGGAGGGGTATTTACGTCCGCAAGCGCAGCTAACCCGCAATCTCTCGCAGACCTCGCTGCACTATTCAAATCCGAACTCCAGCAAAACTCGCAGCAACTCGAATCTCAACTCGAGCGATCATTACAGCAAAACTCGCAGCAACTCAGCGAGATAATGGAGAGCCAGGATGAGATTCGCCGTTATATATCAGAGAAGGCTCGTAAGATTGCCGAGATAGAGATGTGTATCGGTGAAGTGCAATCTCGCGTGACTACCATTGAGGAAGAGATGCAGACCCGCATGGCGTCAGTAGTATCGGAAGAGGTGCAGTCCCGCATGGCGTCAGTATCGGAAGAGATGCACACCCGCATAGCTACTGTAGAGGAGGAGTTCAGGAGGATAAAGACTAACGTCCCTTCGGTTACAGTAGCCTCATCAGGTGCTAGTAATTTTAAAGTACCTTCTTTCGACGGTACCTCATCTTGGGAGGCGTACAGGATGCAGTTTGAAGCCGCTTCTTCTAGAAACAGTTGGAACAGAGAACAGGCCAAGAATGCACTCGCTCTGGCGTTACGCGATGGTGCATTATCAGTGCTACAGTCTGTGGGGAAAGACGCCACATATGAACAGCTCATCGAGGCTCTTGAGTCCAGGTATGGAGAGGCGCATTTGGAATTTGTATTCCGTGCTCAGTTGCGTAATCGCTGTCAGCGCCCTAACGAGTCATTGCAGCAGTGGTTTATAGTAGTAGAGAAGATGGTAGGAAAAGCTTACCAGTCTGCACCCCCGGCACAAGTCCAAAGCATCCGTCTCCAGGCGTTCATCGATGGCATTTATGACGATGAGGTCAGGACAGCCGTTCGTCTGAAGCACCACGACAATGTTAAGCACGCTTTAGCGCATGCTCTAGAAGTGGAGACTGTCCGTTGAGAAATTAAGGGTGGACGAGTACAAGTTGTGGCCGCAGAAATGCAGCGAACAGACTGAAGATTTGTCCCAAAATGTTATAGCTGCAGGGAACCAGGACATTTAAGCAATAGCTGTCCGAAACGTAAACGTAAGACTAACGCTACTGTTCAAACGTCAGAACACGACCAGGAAAACTAATTCCAGCCAGGGCTGCGGGGCAAGCGCTGGCCGGTAGACGAAAAGCCCCTAGAGTTTGTATCCGACAAAGCACAGATGGGAACAGCTTAACCATTGATGGAGCGGTTGGACACCGTTGCGTCACGAACTGTTATAGGGACTCACCTGATAAGGAAGAATGGGAAGATTCTAAAACAGTCAATTCGACCTCGACTGACAACGGCTACCAGCCAGCACATCCCAGTCAGGGGAGAGCAAATGGTGGCTTTCAAAGTAGGTGACAAATTATATTGGCAAAAAGCACTGATTGCAGACATTGTCGACGACTGCATTGTTGGGCTAGACTTCTTCAGAGATCACCAATGTAGATTGGATATTAAGTGTGGTATCCTAAAGTGTGGAAACGTGGAGATTCCAATGAAAGGTGGAGGCACAGGAAAGGTTTTGTGCCTCAAGGAGAGCAAGCTGGCACCTAGGTCACAGACCTTTGTTCCTGTCACATTACCTGCCACTTCGACTCAGCGACGTTGCATAATGATAGAAGACAATAGAGATCACGATCCATGGTTGCCGGCGTGTGTAGTTGTTGCTTCTTCACAAAGGGCAGTTATACCTGTCCTAAATTTAAGTGATGAAGAAAATGTTTTGAAAAAGGGTTCGGAGATAGGAGAGTCCGAGGAAGTCGCTTGGTTACGAAACTGCCAGAAAACCAAGAGTCTGGCTGAGACTAACGGTAACGTGGATAGTGTTTTAAAAGGTTGCAAAGACGATCTAACAGACATCGAAACAGAAAAAGCAAAGAAATTGCTGACACAGTACGTCGTCATTTTCTCAAATAACGACGGTGACATCGGAAAGACAGGAGTAGTAAAACACACTATCAATACGGAGAACGAACAACCGATCCGTCAACGCCCACGATGTGTACCTTTTGCCAGGGAGAAGGAGGTAGAGGATATGATTGAAGTTATCAGGAAAAACGGGGTTATCGAGCCATCGACTAGCTCGTGGTGTTCGCCGGTGGTATTGGTAAAGAAAAAGGATGGATCGACTACATTCTGCATTGACTACCGAAGATTGAATGATGTAACCAAGAAAGACAGTTATCCTTTGCTTAGAATAGACGACACGTTAGACACGTTATGCGGAATGAAATAGATAGATAGATAGATAGATAACAACTTTATTGCGCAAATACAATTGTTACAAATTATGTAAAGATATCTTAAATTTACAAAAATAGTAAATGCACAAGGGCGGCCTTATCGCAAAATGCGATTTCTTACAGGCAACCTTAGGATGGACAGACTGGAAAGGATAGGTTTGATGGTGTTGTGATCAAATATATTTGGAACCTTATAGTTATTTGAATACAATGTACATACATATGTAGGTATATATATATACACATATACAAAAACATAAGGTATACATACAAATAATACATAATATACATACTAACGATACATACTTATAATACATATATACATAATTTCATTATAAAACATATACACATATATATAATTATATAATTGCAGAGAGCAGTGGTAAAGTTTAGATAACAGATTAAAGTGACAAATAGTGCTTATTTAATGCATTTTTAAATATATTCAGTGATTTTGCTTGCCTAACTTCAACCGGAAGCGCATTCCACAAACGTACAGCTTGAACAGCAAAGGATTTGTCGTAGAAGTTTGTGGAATGGGTTGGCATTTGCAGTCTCAGATCCACCGACGACCTCAGGGACCTTGAATGTGTGTCATGGAGGAACTTAAAACGTTCTTTGAGATATGTGGGCGTATTTGGATTAAATAACACATTATACAGTAACATAAGAATATGGGTATTCCGGCGAAGACGAATTGGGAGCCACTTGAGCCTAGATCGAAATTCAGATACATGATCATATTTGCGTAAACCAAAAATGAATCTAATACAGAAATTTTGGAGACGCTCAAGTTTATCAAGTTGGTCCTCATTAAGATCAAGATAGCTGACATCGGCGTAATCGAGTATTGGGAGAAGCAAGGATTGTACAAGCGCAATCTTGGTGGTTGTGGGAAGAAAGTTCCGCAGCCTACGCAACGACCCTGCTGAGGCAAACAGTTTGCGACTTGTTTCCTGAATTTGAATTCCCCATGATAAAGTTTTATCCAGATAAATACCCAGGTTTTTTACACTATCTGAGATTCTTAATACCTGACCGTCGAATTCAATCTGAGGCAGCTGCGGCCAGTTTATCCTGGAAATCATCCTGGAACTGCCAATCAAAATAACTTGTGTTTTTGACGGGTTCACCTTTAGGCCATACTTTCTGCTCCACGTACAAATTTGCGCCAGATCCAAGTTTATGTTAGTAAACGCCTCTGAAATCGTCTCGAGTGGTGCCTGTGAATATATCTGTAAATCATCTGCATAAAGGTGGTAGGACGAAAGCAAGTTTTTGGAGATAGAATTTATGAAAATTGCGAAAAGTAATGGTGATAGCACTCCACCCTGCGGTACACCGACAGATGTATTACACCATGAGGAGTACGACTCATCAACGCGTATACGCTGTCGGCGGCCAAACAGATAACTACGAAACCAATCAATTACCGTTGGAGATATGTTAATAGAGCGGAGTATGGCAAGCAGGATGTGGAAATCCACAGTGTTAAATGCGTTACTAAAATCAAGTAAGGAGAGAAGCGTGAGTTTTCCACAATCCATGCCCAGCCTTATCTCATCAGTAATATGAACCAATGCTGTGGTGGTACTATGTCCAGGGCGAAAACCGGATTGGAATGGATTCAAGAGAGCATTCTTGGAAAGAAAAGATGAGAGTTGTGCGTGTACAAGACGCTCAAGGACTTTGGAAAGGAAGGGTAGAATGGATATTGGACGGAAATCAGTAAAGGAACAGGGTTTGGATTTTTTAGGTATCGGAACTACTTGGGCATCTTTCCATGCTGATGGAAAGACACCGCTAGTAACAGAGTAGTTGAGGATATGACAAAGGACAGACAGGATTTCATCAAGGATAGGTAGGATCATGTTTCGACTGATACAGTCATTGCCAACAGCATTGGATGAGATCGAAATTATGCTCTTTTTAACATCACAACCGGTAAATTGCTCGAAAACAAAAGCGGAATATTTGGGAGTTGGGATACGTGAAAGATCTTGTAAGGTTTTTGTTTTTGTTGTCCCATCAAAGTTGGACGAAGCAGTGAAATGTGCGTTAAGCGAATCTATATTTATATCTTTGGGGACTGTGTCATCGCGTGATTTGCCAACTCCCAAGGTTCTCAGAAATTTCCAGATTTTTACTGGATCTCTATTTTCAACCGAGTTGTGAATATGGTGGCGCTGTGCTTTCCTACACACCTTATTGCAGAGATTTCTGGCACTAATGTATTTTTCCAAATTCAGAGGGGTTGGACGACATTTATATTTCGCCTTGGCAGCAGCTTTCTTAGACATAAATATTTTGATTTCATCAGTGAGCCAAGGTGCAGGTAGATGTTTTAATTTAATGGCACGGATTGGTGCATGCTTATCGTACAGCTGAGTTAATTCATCTGTCAGTATTTGTACTTTGTCATTTACACAGTCTGATGAGAATATAGGAGACCAGTCAATTCTACGGGCATCTGCGCAGAGCTTCAACCGATCCATACCCCCGAAATTGCGCTGCATAATAGTTCTCGGTTTTGCCTTTGGTGGGCGTATTTTATAGGAGAGATATATTAAATCATGGTAGGAGAAAGCATCTGCAGAGGACTGACCATGCTTGGAAACAAAAGTAGGGGAAGAAGTGATAATGAGTTCAAGAAGAGAAGGTACAGAGTTTGGAAAATGATGTGTAGCGTGAAGGGGAAGAATATATAAATTTCTAGAATTTAGAATACGCTTAAATGTGGCCGAACGATTGTCTTGTTTTAAGAGGCAAGTATTAAAATCACCCATTATGATAGTGTGACTGTAAGAAGGTACTAAAGTTTCTAGGATGTTTTCAAAAGAAGGGAAAAAATTTATACGTAACGAAGGCGAATAATAAACACCTAGAAGAACTTTAGAATGATTTAGGTCCACTTCTAAGAAGAGATGCTCGCCGGCATTAACGGGCGGTGGTTGTGATGAGCTGCTTACAATACGGTATGGAATTTGAACACGTAGGTATATAGCAACACCGCCACCACCGCCAACCGCACGATCATTTCTAATTAGGTGGAACCCCGGAAGAGAATAGGAAGTAGATGGCAGACATGGTTTAAGCCATGACTCTGAAACGAGAATAGCATGTATGTTCTTACAGTCAAAGGTTGTCAGCATATCAGGGAAATGAGCTGGAATACTTTGGGCATTAATATGGACTACATTAAAGTTCCCCGCGACGCCAGAAAACTGAGACTGCAGAACCTCTGCAAGTGAAGGCAAACTAGTTAAACTGTCATTGAGACTGCTAGCAGTTACAAAGCTGTCATCGTCACTATTTGAATCTAGCATATATTATGGCTAATATATATAAATTAATTAACTATATCCAATATATATAAAAATATATAAATATATATAAATACTTAAATACAAATATATTGTTAACCTGTCTAAAATCAAAATGTCCACCCGCCAGTTGCGTGTTACATTATGAATAATATAAACATCACACAGCTTTAAAAAAGAAAAAGAAAGAATAGCAAGGAACAAGAGTCAGAGAAAAACAAAAATAGATATAAACATAAGAAGCAATAAAAAGAGAATGTTTAAGACACAGACTAGGTGAATTTGAAAAATGAGTACAGTCTGAGGATAAAAAACCTAAGATTCAAATTGGCATTTGTGACAGATACAAGTACAGGTGACATAAATGACAAATGTCTGTAATGTCAAATCAAAGTAGGTAAACATTGTGCTAAGTAAATATAAAAATAGTGGAAAGAAAGAAGGTAGATAGTGTGAAATAGAAAGCAAATTCACCTAGTAAACAAAGAGAAATGACCTATTTCTTGGATGCCGCAGTCCGCTTGGTTTTCGATGCCGCAACCTTCGCTGCAGGTTTTTCTAGATCGCAGCCTTTGATTTTGTTGAGATCACTCAAGCATAGAACCCGATGCCGATGACCAACTGCGTCAAGGACGAATACGGAGCCCTCCCTGGTCCAGCACTTCGTCAAGCCAAATTTCTCCCGCGCTGCCATGAACGTCAAATGTCGCGTTCGGGTCAGAAACTCAGACAGCGTTATACCGAATGCTTTCAACTTTGTTTTGGCGAACCATATGCTGTCCCGCACTGATACGCTCTGAAACTTGACCAGGATGGGTCTGGGCTTGTTTGACTGCTGTCGGCCCATTCTATGACAACGTTGGATATCTGCTGTAGTGATTGTCTCAAACTTAAGCCGCTGCTTCACCACTTGGACAACCACCTGAGCTGTATCCTCGCTCTTCTCCTCTTCTACGCCGTGCAGGAGAATCATTTTACGACGGCTGCCTGTCTCCATGTGGTCCACTTGGCGGACAACAGACACCAGTTGTTGAGAGAAGGACCGTAGTATTTGCAGTATGAAGTCCTTGAACGTTCCAAATTCTTCTGCTAAGCTGCCTGTACTAGTAGAGCCCTTTTTGACTAGATCTGCTTCGAACTTGGCCATCCGTTCCTCAAAATACTGCTGGATATTCTGGATGGAGGATTCCATAGTGATGCTGCAAATCTAATGTGTGTGTTTGTGCTGATAATGTTGTGATTATGCGGAGATAACACTTGACTGGCAGGTATTCAACCTTAACTGTGTTTATATATCATTAAATATATTAATATTATGATATAACTATTTTATTTAAAATAATTCTAATAGCTATTTCAAAAATTCACAAAAATAGACTTAAAAAGTGGTTACTGGCAAGTGGAAATGGATCCAAAAGACAAAGAGAAGACAGTTTTTTCAATGGACAGAGGGCTTTGGTATTTTAATGTTATACCTTTCGGATTGTGCAACGCACCAGCTACTTTCGAAAGGTTAATGGAACACATCCTTGCCGGGCTTTTAGGGGAAACTTGTCTGGTGTATCTCGATGACATAATTGTAATGGGCCGAGACTTCGATGATCATCTCACGAAGCTAGAAAGTGTACTCAATAGATTGAAAAATGCAAATCTGAAACTCAGTCTTAAAAAATGTTCATATTTCAAGCGACAAGTTAACTACTTGGGTCATTTCGTCTCTGAAAATGGCATCGAGAAGGACCCTGCCAAAATTTCGGCGGTTAAAGATTGGCCCATGCCTAAGGACAAGACGCAGGTGCGCTCATTTATGGGGCTTTGCTCTTATTACAGACGTTTTGTGAAGAATTTCTCAAGCCACGCAGTGCTTAAGTGGCTTTTACAGTTTAAAAATTGCGAAGGTCATGTAGCTCGATGGATAGAACAACTTCAAGAGTACGATTTCGAAGTTGAGCATCGTTGCGGAAAATCTCACGGTAATGCTGATGCCTTATCAAGACGTCCCTGTGATAAGAATTGCAAGCATTGCGTGCGACAAGAAGGAAAAGAAGAAGCTGCCGTTAGAACGGATACTATCGACGGGCGATGGAACAAGGAGTTCATTATTAAATCGCAGGAAGAAGATAAAGATTTGAAACCTATACTGGAGCAGCTAAAGAATAACTCTCTTCGGCCAGAATGGAGTGAGGTAGCTGATACTAGTACCGTGACGAAAAGTTATTGGGCGCAATGGAACAGCCTAATAATACAAGATGGACTACTTTGTCGAAAATGGGAAAGTGCTTCTGGAAGAGACAGTTATCTTCAAACAATAGTGCCAAAATCAATGATTCCTGAAGTTTTGCGAGTTTGTCATGACGGCCCATCTGGCGGACATCTTGGAGTGCGAAGAACCTTACTGAATATTCGTCAACGTTTTTATTGCCTGCACTGTAGGGAAGACGTTGAAGACTGGTGCAGGAAATGCGTTAAATATTCTTCAGTTAAAGGGGCCGCGGAGCACTAAAACTTTACACAGTGGGAGCTCCTTGGGAACGTGTTGCTGTGGATGTAGCTGGACCATTTCCTTTGACAGAAAGTGGTAATCGCTACATTCTGGTGGTAATGGATTATTTCACGAGATGGCCAGAAGTTTTCGCAGTCCCCAATCAGGAAGCAATTACAGTTGCGACAAAATTAGTAAATGAAGTATTTTGTCGATATGGTTTACCGTTAGAAATCCACAGCGACCAAGGGAGAAACTTTCAATCTCAACTCTTTCAAGAAATCTGCAAGATGATGGGGATCTACAAAACTAGGACAACTCCGTATCACCCTCAATCGGATGGAATTGTGGAGAGATTTAACAAGACATTGGAGCGCCATCTTGCTAAAGTAGTCGATAGCCATCAGAGAAACTGAGACGAATATATCCCACTATTTCTTCTGGCTTACAGAGCCGCAGTACATGAAAGTACGGCAACAACCCGGGCACGAACAAATGTAGGAAGGGAGCTACGACTTCTAGTAGAACTCCTTGCTGGATGTCCTCCGGGAACGCCTAGCTGTGTTACGGATTATGCATGTGAATTAAGAAGAAAGCGCGAAGAAATTCATGAACACGTTAGACAAGAGAATTTACAAGCGGGAGTAAGAATGAAGACTCGATATGACAGACGCGCAAATGCAAGAGAATTCGAAGAGGGAACTTTGGTGTGGCTTCATAATCCGGTCCGATGTAAAGAAAAATCTCCCAAATTACAGCCAAGCTGGGAAGGACCATATACTGTGATAAAGAAAATTAACGACGTAACCTACAGAATTCGGAAGACACCTAGAAGTCCACTGAAGATTGTTCATGTGGATAGGATAGTGGTATATCATGGATCCAAAAATGCTCGGGACGAGCATGTCTTAGAGAGGGGGTAGTGTGACGGCCGGTGTCATGCCAAGCTGTCATCACTACCGTTGCCAAGGACTACTGACGTCTACACGACAAACTAGCCGGTCATCAAACACAATAATTTATTAGCAAAGAGGTTTGAAGACTATTTTATTATTTGGAAATGAGTTTTTAGTTCGATGACGTATACACTCTGTCAAGTGTTCGCCAAATTCACCAGTCATTGACAACAAGGCGATGGCCGTGCGGATAACACATTCCGTTTACGTTCTGAAGGCGTGGGTTCAAATCCCAGTCATAATAGTTATGTGGATTATGGTTTTTATGAAATTTGAAAAATGTTTATGAATATTTGGCAAATATTTAAAAAAAAAAGATTATTTAAATATTTCGAGTAAAAATTAGAAAATTCAAGAAACTTCAGGAAGGAATGGAAAGGTTAAAAAGAGACAGGAGATGGAAAAACAAATTTAAATATTTCGAATAAAGATTAGAAAATTCTAGAAACTTCAAGAAGGAATGGAAAGGTTAAAAAGAGACAGGAGATGGAAAAACAATTGAATAACGAAAAGACAATCGAAATTAGTAGATATAGAACATTCCTAGGGGTATATAAGGCGGTGTAGACGTGCTAAGCGCCATTTTAAGTTGAAAAGTGGTAAAGTGAGGAAGAAAAGGAAGAAGTAAAAGGAAGAAAGAAGAAGTAGTAAAATAAAGTGAAGTGAAAGTATAGTGCAGTGAAGTGCAGTGAAAAGTGCAGTGCAACAGACGCTAGTGTTGGTGCTGTTCGCGTCGAAATTAAACGGCGCGTCGTGTGTGAAGTCGAATAAAGTGTCATCAGTGCTACCCGGTGTTTCCTTCCAATCCTGTTACCACGTCCGTAACAATATAAAAAAACATAGGCACTAGCTCAGCACTACCATTCGGGGGGAGTTAGCCCGTAATTGTTAGGAATAGACTAGAAAAAAAAAATTCGCCCGCCCACTTCCGCCCCGGGAGCCACCCAAGCTAGCTATGGCGTAGCTAGCTTGGGTGGCTGATTTTAAAGTATGAATATATTGTTACTTGCATATCTTTTTTCTGCAATGGAGTTGAAGGTGGTGCCGGTAGTAACAATTTTAGTACGAACGAAATCCTTTAAAATGTATCTTCTTGGGTTTACGCGAATGTTACACATTGAAATTAAACTACTGTTTACGGATTTTATCGCGTTGTATTGGTTTCACTAAGTTATTACATTTGAAACTAAAGATCTAGAAACTATATTTCTAATTTATTACTAGCCGACGTTTCGAATTCTTTACAGAATTCATGTTCACGGCAGACTGAGGTGATATTTGTCTTTTTCTTGAATGTATAAGTTGATTTCCTTTACAATGGCATATGCCATAACTCTGTTGGACACTGAACCCAATTTGACTCATGGTCCTTTATCGTACAAGTGCATTAGTTAACGATGCGTTAACTAATGCACTCGTTCTATTTTGCCACGTACTTGAGTTGTTGCCAAGTGTCTGCGGCGTAGTATTCGTGATGTGTTAAACGTTAGGTTCAACTCACACAGAAAGAAGAGCGGCAGGTAGTGTAGTCAATTGCAGGTTAAGTTAGCGGGTAGACCGTTTTGCTTGCTCGTAACATTCATCCACGCGCAACACTTCACGTACATACATCTGTGATCATGGCGCTTGCAACAGTGCCGAAATAACGGTTACACAAAACAAAACGTGGTGGGATATACCCGTAGGGCGTCAAAAGTATAGCAGGCTTAGTGTCGAGTTATTTCGAACATTATCTTTTTATGTAAGTATTATAAATGGTGGCAAAAGAGCTGCGTCTAGAATAACACCAGTGAAATAATGTAAATAGCTCTCGTGCGTTAATAGTGAAATTCAAAAGAAGAAAAGGTCGAATATATCCTCGTCCACATATCCAGTTACTCCTTCGACCACTTTATCAAACGCATAAAATCAAGAGTAATCCTCGCACTCTTTTCTTATTACGTCTTCAAATAAAATAGAGAAAAGAGAGTGGTAAATATTTTGTTTTAAATTCATCGCATCGATTTCGACACACTAAAATGTCTCACAGGCTTTGAAGCCGCGGATGAGTAGTCAGTTTAGAACGTAAAAATCGTCAAAGCATTATTGCATACTTTGATAAAATTAATATAAAATTCTAAATTGCTACAAGCACAGTAGTGTATGAAAGTAGCTAGAAAGCTACTTTACAATCAGCAATTGTTTTTTTCCGTGAACAGGCTGCTTGCCATGGAGCTCAGATGAGCAAAGTTGTGCGAATAAGACCAATAGAATTACAAGATAACAATGCGTTTTATCCTATCGCTCATACTATCTTAGCTCAGCTCTGTTCAGCACCAGTTTAAGAGCAGCTTTAGTTTGCGCTCCTAGCATTAGTCTTCGTCAAGAGCAAGCGACTGGGAAACTTTCTCAAGTGTTGTAACATTACTGTCTGATCTGGCAAGCCCTGTTTTGCCATTTACTTGCACTTGAAGTTTAAGGTATTTTTATGAAAAATCATAAAAAATGCCTACGACCTGCTGTCAGACCTACCAAATATACATAAAAAATAAATATGTCAAGCCCTGCCGATGGCGGTCGATAACACTAAACTGTGACACGAGATTCTTATATCGACGCTGGAAAGGCAACCTTGCTTATGTACCATTTGGCAACTTTACAGGAGAGCGATTCAAAGAATGACAATTTCGAAAAAAAATATAAATAAAATTGTTTTTTGTAAGAATGGCCTGAAATTGGGCATAGACATCTAGAAAAGTATTCCTCACAAATTCACAATAAAAAATAATTTAAAAAACGTCAGGGGACGAAGTTAGGAGTCGGTTAAGCAATAAATGTCCAGACCTCAGGCAAGGCAAATTTTCTTATAGGACATAGTTCAACTTATAATGTTGCTGCACTTATTGCGTATGGACCAAAAGTATGTCATTAATATCGGAGCAAAATGTCTCAACTCTTCAGTCATTCGAAAAGAACGACGGCATAATTCAGTGATAATCAACGAACTATCCAATACTTTGCCAAAATTCTGAACTTCTAAATGACCTGAAAGCGAGGCATAGAAAAAATGTTTCGTATCTTACCTATACGAAACATTTTTTCTACATTTTTACACGGGCGAGAGGCAACTCTCTTGAGGGACGCCGGCTCTGATGGGGCGCTCTGTTGACAGGACGCCGTCAACTGTCACTTGAAAGCGCCTGTCCTGAAGAAAGGTGGCCACGGTCTTAACTACTCGGCGGGGAGTAGTAGACGTGGACAGCTTATAGACCAGGCCAGCGTGCCAGACGCGATCGAACGCCTTCTCCATATCGAGAAGTACTGCGACAGGGCTCTCCCTCTTGTTGAGGGCCACCGTCATGTGGTGCAGTAGTTTCGCGAGCTGGTGTGTCGTGGAGTGTTCGGTTTGGAACCCGAACTGCTCGTCACGTGGCTGGATGTGTGGAGTGAGATGCAGCAGTAGAAGCTTCTCGAAGACTTTCGAGAGTGTCGATAGCAGCGTGATGGGCCGATAGCTTTCGGGCTTCAGAATGTTTTTCCCGGGCTTGGGCAGCATTATGACTCGGCCGAGTCTCCATGTTGCGGGAAAGTGGCTTGTGCGGACGATGCCGTTGAATAGCTGCGTCAACGACACGATTGCTCGCGGAGATAGGTGACGCAGGGCTTCATTGGTGATCCGGTCGGGACCAGGGGCTTTCCGCAGTTTGGTGCGGCGAATCATTGGCTGCACCTGACCCGGGGAAAAGACTACTGGGTCTTCCGTGGGGGCTATCGGTGATTGGAAGTAGGACTCCAGACGCTGCTGGATAGCTTCTACATGCTGCATGTTGGAAGCTGGATTTGGCTGGAACTGGGTCTCCAGGTGGTCGGGAAAGATCTCCGCTCGGTCCTCGGGGCGGTACAGTGGGGTGCCGTCACCAGCCAGGAGGGGCGTAATCGGAGGTTGCTTCCCAGATAGCTGGCGGCACAGACGGTGGATGCCTGACCAGTCTTCACCTGTTCGCTCGATGGTGCGGTGCCAGGACTCGGTGGCGACTGTCTCCAGTGCACTCGAGATCTTCGCAGCCAGAGCGTTGAGCTGGGACTTCATGGTCGGGCATCGGGTGCGTTGCCACGGGCGTCTCAGCTTCCTCTTCCTCTCAATCATCGCCATGATGTGAGCCGGGAGTTGGGAAGGTCGACGTGTCGACGCAGCGTCCAAACGCGAGACGCGAAGCGCTGTGTTGATAACAGTGCTGAGTTGCTCAGCGAGTGTGTCGACGTCTGCGTGGGTCTCGATCCGGCGATAGGGCGCGTGCTCCGCCATGTAGTCGGCGAATGCTTGCCAATCCTGGCAGTGACGAGAGGGTGCGTCACTGTTCGAGCCGGAGCACTCGACAGTGTGAGGAGTACAGGTTGGTGGTCCGAGAGGAGGTGGTCGTCCAGGACGTCGATCGATGGTGCTGTCGGCAGGCCGCAGATGACCGTCAAGTCGATGACGTCAAGTTTCAGGCGGCAGGCCCCCTGCCTGTGTGCGCTGCGGTGAGAAACATGCCGCGAAGGACTGCCCACGCCCACTTGAGGCGCCACCCACCTGCGCGAACTGCTGAGGTGCACACACGGCGAATAACATTGCTTGCTCAGTGTTCCGCAAGGGGGCGCGGAACAAACGAGCCGGCACTGTTGCTCGCACTTCTGCAGCTTTGGCAAAAACAGCCACTGTCGCTGCCGAAGAAAACGCCTCCGGTTCTCTTATGGCCGCTGCTAGCCCTGCTCAGGCGGCAGCCTGTAAGAAGAGGAGGAGGCGAAGGAGACCCCGGAGCAAGTCTGCTGCGACATCCACGCAGCAAACCAAGAAGAAGGAGCAGTCTACTGCACCTGTGGTCGCTGCCCCCTCGAGGGGGACGATGGTGAAGCAGGCTGCAGCGCCAGCGCCGGTGCCCACAACACCGGCGCCGCCACGAATAGACCCGGTGATAACCATGGCCATCGGCGCGCTCAACGCCGTGCTACAGGCCCTGCAGGACGGGCGGGATCCGGTCCCGCTCATCCTCAAATGCGTAGGCGAACTATGCGCTTATGGCCACTAGTAGCCTACGCATTGTCTACTGTAATGCCGACGGAGTGTCCCCCGAGAAGACCAGGCTTTTAAGGTTGCTGCTCGCCCAGCGGCAGGTTGAAATTGCCCTCGTCAACGAGACGCACCTTAAGGCCAATATCTCCTTCAAGATGCCAGGGTACCATGTCTACCGAGAGGACCACATCTCTCCAGCTGGGACTGCGTACAGGGGATTAGCAGTTCTAGTGAAGAGAAGGATCGTCCGCCAACCGCTGCCTGTACCAACGCTGCAGTCGTCGTACGCTCTTGGCGTAGAAGTCTGCATTGACAGCCGCCCCATCCATGTGTTTGCTTTCTACAAGCCACCCAACAACAGACTAGCGACGGCTGATGTTCACGCCCTGCTGGACTCGCCAAACGCGACCATAGTCGCGGGCGACTTCAACGCCAAACACACGGCCTGGAACTCCACCACCACCTGCCCTGACGGCCGCCGTCTATTGGATGATGCAGACCGCAACGGCTACGACGTGCTGGGGCCAGAAGTCCCGACGCACTACTCGTACCAGGCAGCCCTCACACCAGACGTCATCGACTTGACGGTCATCTGCAGCCTGCCGACCGCACCATCGATCGACGTCCTGGACGACCACCTCCTCTCGGACCACCAACTGATGCGCCCGCGCGCACCCGCATCTGATGCAATATTACATCAGAAAAATGTAGTTTAAGCGCCGTTCGTCGTGAATGGTCGTGTATCGAAGAGCGTTGTACGTGATCATAAAGTAGAAATTAAATGAAAGCAAAATATCTTAAAATTATTTCTTTTAAAATGTATAGCGGAGTAAACTTGCTTATAAGCCACTTTAAAAATATTCTAGTCCAAGCTAAATTACTTACATCCCAATCGCATAACTTAGTTTTTTCGATAAAATGGCTTACTTATATCAGATATGCTTTAGACGCGGCGGAGATAAATTGCTGAACTGCCATGTCATGAGAAACTTTTGCGCGGCTAATTGTATGATGTATAAACTATTCCATGGTTTATGGCGAAGCAAAGTTTCTTACGTAAATATATGAGTGACATATCGGAAAAGAGATATTGCTTAACCTCCTATATTACATAATTATATGTAGCTTAACAGACAAAATTTCTAAAATGATCTAAAATTGTGCGTTTATTAACCTGAAAAATCGGAATCACGAATTGCTTATCAACCATCAAAAATGGTCAGAATGGGATGAAACCGAGATCTGCAGATAGAAAAAAATCAGACGATTCGAATGATATATAAAACTTATTTTCGCAAATTTGGCGCATAAGCAAGGTTGCCTTTCCAGCGTCGATATTATTATTGATTATGAAGACATTTGCGGCAAAGAATTATTTGTTGATAAACCATCGAATATTTTAGAACAGAAACGAAGTTCACACCCTTAGTTGTGAAGTTTGCGGTAAAGTCTTCAATAACGTATATGTAGAGAGTAAGGTTAATATTTATTACCTAGCTTCTGCCCGCGATGGTTGCTTATCAAAATGCGTTCAATAGTTCTCGTGTGAAAGAGTATCATGTCAAAGTTACACATTTATAATAGTAATAGGATAATAACTACATGACCTTCGTGGTTTTTTTTACAGATGTATAGGGGAAGGTAACTATTAGAGTCGGTCTTATCCTCTAGATACGTTTTATTGCCGTTTCCATCGGCCCATAACTGTCGTGGTTGTGTAGTCGATCCGCATGTCGACGGAAACAAAAGTTATTATAGTTTACCTTAAATTAGTGAAATCGACTACGGGCTGATTTTTCAATCACCAGATAAGTTATTCGGTAGTTAACTGTAACATGGCTGATATAAAAATTGACAGAATTAATCTTTATTCAAACAATCATAGTTTGTAATTTGTAAGTGATGTATTACATTCCGTGGATAAATTTTATCTTCATCATCAGCCCTGCCTACTGCTAGCCCTATATAATGTCCCACTGCTGGGCACTGGCCTCTTCTCGCTGTGAGAAGGATAAGGCCATAGTCCACTGCGCTGGGTAGGTACGGGTTGGCAGACTTTAAATATCTTTCGAGAACATTATGGAAAATTCTCAGACATACAAATTTCCTCACAATGTTTTCCTTCACCGATAAGCAAGCGATAATTAAAAATTTAATGCGCACTTAACGTCGAAAAGTCATGGATGCGCGCCGTGGATTCGGACCCGAGACCCTCTGCAGTCTGTCGGTATCTCAACTAAGCTATCGCTGCTCTCTTTTATCTGATGACCGAAATATCTACCCTATAATAATACATATACATCAAATATAGTAAAAGTATATGATCATCATAATTATACTATTACAATATCGGTTTTTAAATCTAAAATGTTCAAATAAATTAACTTTTTTCGCGACCGAGTTGTCCTTCTTCTATGAAAAATGAGCGATGCTCGCTTAGATAACTTTTTAACATAAATCATTGTATTCACAACACTTAAAAGTGTCATGTCATTGTATGAAAGTTGAACATTAAAGTTTCATTTTTCATAAATTTCATTTAAAATACCCACTCATTTAATTTTATTGTGATTATATTTCAGACTTCTAAAATATCATGTGTCAATAATTTTATTATAAATGACATCAAAATATAATTAAAATAAAGTATTTTTTATGTTATTGACTACGATTACCTTTGCGGCTACGATCATGTGTAACATGTCTGTAGTCTGTAGTTAGTTGCAACTGCTTAAGAAATATGAATTCTGTCCACGGCTCCACGTGCGTGTGATCGGTTATAAAGCGTTAATAATTTTTATAAGAATTTAATGATGGCAATATTGTAGCCTCAACAGTTTAAGCATTAAAGTAGTCTCTTGTTGTTGTTTATAAGAAACACTTAGCTTTATTTATGACATTATAAATGAAGAATAACTACATAATTGATGTGTGAATTCGATGCTCATAAGCGTCACTTGACAAGAGACTTCATGAATAGATAGTTTTAATTCCCAAACAGTTTATTTTTAAGATAGAAAAATAATCTGTAGTATATTTATTGCGCCGACATATGCCTTGTATGTGATTAAAAACCGCGCACTATATTTAAGTAATGTGTATTTTCAGCAATTATAATTAACATATTATATATTATATAACCTCTTCATGGACAGTTGTTTGCAAGATTTAAAACATAGTGACTGCGGATTAAGGATGAATGGGTTACTCGTCAAATGCCTCCTTTATGCTGATGATCAGGTTATACTTGCATCTTCAACGGAGGAGTTGCAGGAGATGGTAACAATCATGCATCGTGCGTTAGAAAGGAAAGGAATGAAAGTGAATGTAAGTAAAACGAAAGTTATGGTTTTTGAAAAGGAGGAATGCGTTACGGCTTGTAATGTTTTGATCGATGGATAGCGAGTGGAACAAGTGAATGAGTTTGTTTACTTAGGTACGTTGTTTACAAGAGATGGTAAGAATGAAGCAGATATTGAAAGGAGAGTTAATGCAGGTAATTGTGTGAATGGAGCTGAAGGCGTTTATGAACAGTCAAAACGTGTCCAAAAAGGCACGTTTGGCTGTACATAGAGGTGTGTTAGTGCCTACCCTTATGTATGGTAGTGAAAGTTGGGTATGGCAGAAGAGATTTAAAAGTAGAATAAATGCTGTAGAAATGAGAGCACTGAAAAGTATGTGTGGTGTGTCTTTGACCGACAGAGTAAAGAATTGTGTGATACGAGAGTGGTGTGGGGTAAAAGAAGATGTAGTGACAAGCATTGAGAAAGGCATGTTAAGATGGTTTGGGCACATGGAGAGGATGGATGACGATAGACTGACAAAGAAGATATATCAGGCTAGTGTGAATGGGACAGGACAAAGGGGAAGACCTAGGAGAACGTTCTCTGACCAGATTGGAGACATCCTGAAAAAAGGACAAGTCAGAAGTACCCTTAACAGAAGAGCATGCATGAGAAACTTGATGGGAGTGAGTGAAGCAAGTGAGGTATGTCAGGATCGTTGCAAATGGCGTTCCGTAGTCTCTGCCTACCCCTCCGGGAAACAGGCGTGAGTCTATGTATGTATGTATGTATTATATATTACATAGGATTTCATTAAATCTTGTAACAATGTTATCCCAATGCGCCAAATTTCATATTTAATTTTACAGTGCTTACTTGCATTGTCTTTGCCTGAGTGCACATGCGGATATAACCCTCTTTTCACTACCTCCAAATGAGGCATTATGCCACACGACCGCCGCAACTACCCTGCGCACTCAAAGGCAAGTTATATCTCAAAATCCATTACAATTTAACCAGAATTCCCATATTTTCGTTTTTCGTCCATTTCATATTCAGACGAAAATGTTAACGAAGTAAATACAATAAAATAAACAAAGCTTATATGCTGTGTGCTTACTCAGATTAGCTGTAATGATGTAAATAAATCTTCAAACCAAAGACGAAATGTATGGCGTTTTGAAGAAACAGTTTCTAAGGACCTTTTTATAATGTTTTTTTGCTCTTTGATTCGTATGTACGGAACTTACGTACGTAAATGGAAGGACCATTCAATTTAACCAACAGTTTTGGATAATGCGGAATAGAGGAACACTTATCACATTGTTTGGTATGTAACAACCCATATTCATGTTCAAAAGTTTGAATGATGTTTCAAAACTAGAGGACGATACTAATTTAAACAGAACACAAACTAATTAAAACACAATTACAGTGGCGCGTACGTGTCCCTGCGACCTTCGGCGTAGACGTTCTACGAAGCTACGGCATAGGCGATGGGGATGGCTGTTGCAAATGAACTATGCAGACTATGCTAATTCTCACTCTGCTAGTCAACATTTTACAGTGAGTAATAAGATTTATGATGATATAAAAAGGTAATCCACTGATTATAAAACATTTTTTTTTCGTGTGAATGTGTGGCCAAATTGGTCCGTGGTTATGGGCCACCCGGGAGCCTCTGACGTAACCTATAGATTATCACAAAGGTTTAGAGTGGTTTTGCCCCACATTTGATCTGAATCCGATGCAAACCTGTGAAACTCTTACTCTATGATAGCTCTCCCACCAGTTACCTTATAAAACAAACTGTGACAGCTAGTTAATTGAACGTTCTGGAAGCCGAAACATCCTCACTTCAAGATTAAGGTTGAGATCTTGCTACTGTAACCTTGTTGCTATGCTTTCTTGTAGGAATGTCGTCATTCGCATCAATTGATAACAGCCTCGTCAATAAACAATCTTACCGCTTATCGATGGGCGTATGACGGGTTCTTTTGGCTAAAGTAAAATCTTTATACAAGGTTATTTAGCGAGTCTTACTCGCGATAAATACTATATTTAAGTAAGTCCTGCTGCGACCACGGCTGAAGCAAGTCAGCCGAAACGATGGCAAATACCGAGGTATTTATGACTTAAATATAGTATTTATCGCGAATAAGACCCGCTAAATAACCTTGTATAATGTATACTAACCGCGAAAGTAAAATCTTACCTAATTTCAATCAAAAACTAAAACCAACGTTAACTGCTTACATACTAGCAAGTTTTACTAGCCTAGTGTGCAGCAAGTTTGTCAGCCTACAGTTGGCCGTTGATAAACAGATCACGCAAGACGTTAATATTCCTTAGGGTGTCGACACGCGACGCCAGTGACTCGCTTTAAAACCGTTTGCGTTATGACAAAGTTTGTAAGTGTATTTTTGAAGGCGAGTCGTGTGATGAATAATACATGTGGGAGAGAGTACGGTCCGTAGAGTCGGAGTATCGAGTCGAACAACGCTAATTTTATTAAAAGATAACAAGTTGAAACTGGTTGCATAATGTGGCGGCGTGATCTTAGAGGTCTTGCAGCGACGGTAAATTGTACAATGAGGTTCAATGGCTACATAATTAAAAATCAATCGCTTTTTCTAATCGTCAAGTAGTTAGAAATGTCATATATCTGTTTCTTATTATAAATAATGTGCAAATCGGTAATTTCCAAAATATATTTTCTAAAACTGTGAATTATGGTTGAAAGTTCATTATTCTTAAAAAGAGAGTGCTTAGTTAAATTTAAGCTCTTGGTTGAAAATTAAAATACCTACATAATTATATCGATACTTTTTGGCTTAAAGGACGTGATGGACAATTGGGCGAAAATTAACTTCTTATATTATAAATAGTGTTGAGAGGCCATTTTCGCCCAAATATCCGTTACATTTTGGAGCCCAGAGATATCAATATTTAAGTGAGCAAACTCTAATTAATATTTTAGGCCTCAAATTGCGGCGTCAATAAAAGATTTGACGCGCGAGAAGCCATGTATAGCATAGCCACCAAATAATACTATAAAAACGCCGAGAAACGTACACTGAAACTAACCAACCATCACTTTTTATTTCTCTCTTCACACTCAATTGGTTGAAACTGCTCACAGCCATAATATAATAGATATCCACTTTGTGAGTAATTTCATTTAATATTGTCTTCCGCCACAATGCAGAGCATTATTCAAAATAAACGTGTCGTATTCAACGAGTTGATAGATTGCGTTTGACGTTATGTAGTGATAGGTGATTGCCATGAAAACACTCCATGAAGAAATAAGGAGTATTTACTTTATTTATTTAAAATAAAGAAAATATTTTGGGGTGATCTACAAAAAAAAATCCCATGTCGTTCGCGGTCAAACAAATTAATGTAAAACGGATATTTACCACAAAGCATGTCAACTATAGCTTTCAGCGATTCGCTCTTTAATAGCTCGTTATGGTAATAGAGCGGTAATGGCGTCACAAAGAGCGTGTGAACTCGCCTTTGGACGTAAATGCTATTTTAATAACAGTGTAGTTTATTGATATAATTTCATATAATTCTAAGGCTTGGTCGCTTAGCAACTCTTCTATTTTCCTTCGATGAAGACACTAGTCGCACTAGCGGGCTTCGGTCTCCAAGGCAAAGGTTTTGGGTCGCAACTGGGACAGCGCGCAGCGCTAGGATAATCATGTTGATTTGCCGCACTAGGAATATATCCTGCGTCTTAGGGGACTTTACAAATATTTCCTAAACGAGTTCAAGATACTACCAGAATTCAAGTTACATTAGGCAGAGTTGTAAGCGCCAAGATGACCGCCAAACCACTAGTCTATATGTAAATTAACTTTATATCCTCGTATTTAGAATATTTATTTAACGTTTTTATTAAATTCAGGCAGGTCATTAGCACATCGACCTCAATAATAAAAACCTATTCTACATAAACCACTTTACTAATGTCCAGTAAACCACATTTACCATTTTGTTCAATCAAAACATGTGACCGCGAACTAAACTGCGTAAATTATCACTAGATTCTGCCCATGGTTCTGGCCGTTTCGAAAGTGTCAAGTATTTTTGACAAGTATTTACTTTTTATATATGACAAAATAGTAGGCATATCGCCTGATGGTAAGCAGTTACCGCCACCCATTGAAACTGGCAACACCAGAGGAATCACAAGTGAGTTGCCACACTTTGTGTCGGCAAAAGTTCTTTCAAAGTAGGAGTAGTTCATTTTCCCATATACTATGAGGGAGATGGAACAGGTGATGGGCCTGCGACACTTTCACACATCGAACGAAACGTAACAGTATAGCACTTCCTCGGTCGAGTCCGCCCACTCACGCCGAAATCAAAAAAGCTCTACTACTTTTCGAAATAAAGATATTATCATGCTTTAAACTGGAGTTTCGTTAATATCTTTTGTAATTTTTGAGTGAAAGAGTAAGTAACATCTATCTGTCCAAATATCCATCCCCATAAACTTTCATGTTTACAATGGTAGTCGAATTTTCAGTTATATTCAATCCAGAGCTGAATACATAATACATGTTACAATATGCACAATATAGTGGATACAAGTAACTATCTAAAGTTCCTAGGTACCAAGTGCGCGCTGATATCACAGTACTGCAAGAAATGTTTTGCGACAAATAATTAATAGATAATATAATTATGCCACACGTCTCAATGGCGAACAATTATATTAATGCATGATTCAGCATTGGTTAAATCAGTCGTGGTTACAGGTTGACAGACGTTTCGGCGTATACCAGCTGTGCCCCGGTTTAATAATTAAGTGATAGAGAGCCATTTTATAAAAAAAAATTAGAACATTTTCAGATATTTCAATAACTTTCATTGAATCACAAAGACAGAATTCTAGATAAACCCTTTTTCAAAACTATTTCATATCGTAACTCGTTTTATATTTCTAACAAAGCTTAGATAAATACTTTAAAGCATAAAATTGAAACCCTTCTTAAATTTTCTCGTAAATATTGATCAGATTTTTAGTTAGACATTCACGATAACACGTGCTTAGGTGCTGATAGACTTGAGGATTCACTTGTAACAAAACATCAAACATTTGCAATTTTCGCATTAGTCGAACTGAACAACGAACAGCGCCAAGCATAGAGTCAAATAATGCTACGAACATTTTCATTACCTTTTTAGCGAACTTTTTGTCTAGGTGGCAAAAAGCTCGAAGCAAATTGTCTATCCTTTAGCTGGAATGCTTGCCAGAACGTTCGGTAGAATGCTTCTTAGAGCTCTCTTGGTTATGTTTCTGTATTCTAACATTCGTAAAAATGCTCGTTACAAGTGTATATTCAAGTTTACCAGCACCTTAAGAGTTCACAATTTACTACTACGCTGGAAAATATTAAACAGCAATATACATAAATCGAGAAGACATTATTTTTAAAGCAACCTTTGCTCATTGGAGATACCAACAGATTGCTATGCAGAAGATCTAGATTAAAACTTACGCGACACGGCGCGCAACACTGACTTCTTAAGTTATGTTTTTTTATATCGCTTGCCCCGTGCCTCGTAGTATACGTTAAGCTAAGTCAAGGTTATCACGAAGATCTCTGACAGTCGTTATAAGTATGTAGAGAAAGTAATAACATTTTGAGCTTAATTTTCAACTATCATCAAGCTGGGTTTCTAGAAAAGGTAATTAAATTAATATTAGGGGTTAAACTATGAAATTGCCGATTTGTACTGAAAATCAAAATTGATTATATTTTAATTTTTAACATATTTATTTAATAAAAATAGGTACCATTATTATCTATACATTGCTGCCATCTAATAGGAAGGACATTTATGCCTTTGCGGTAGAACTCTGTGGATCTAGACTGCACAAACTGTGTGAAAGCATTTTGTACTGCCTCCTGGGAAGAAAATTTCTTGTCGGATCTCTGCCTCTTCGCCGAAAATTGTTCAGCCGATTATCACTTGCCAACTAACGTTTCGCAGAATTTTATTTCGCAGAATAATCATTTGCCAACTTGTGATATAATTTTGTTTTTATTTCCCAACCTCACAGTTGCCAACTTTACGTTTGGTCTTTCTTTTACTGTCGCACTTCTAACCTAACCGATGTAGCATATTCAAATGCCCTGTGTAGTGAAATAAAAGCGATTTGGTTCTGGCACTTCACCGGCCGCTGCCGCGGCACGCTCGCTTCGCTCGCTCGGCTCGTGCGTTGTGGTCACAGTTCTAACCTAACGTACACGTGTTTATCAGCATACTTACCTAACCTAACCTAAGCGATTCCTTTAGATTTCACCTGAACTTCCCGAAACATCACCTGAACAGACGAAACGTTATTCGTCTAAAAGTTGTCTGGCCTAATAATTTGACAAAAGATAAATGCCCCAAACGTTTTTTGTCATTACAATAATCAGCTTAACAATAATTCTACCAAATAAAACGTTGTCATACAAAAATTTGACAATCGTTAGTCGTCAAAGTGAAAAATAGGTGAAACGTTGGTTGGCAAGTGATAATCGGCCTGATAATGTAGACTGCACTCAACATGACAAACTCATAATCGTCCCCTGGATTTTCATGTTATTATTAAAGCCTCAGTATAAAACATAATTGTAACGGTTTTCCCCACGTATTCTATTATGTATTATCGGGACCACAACTAAATAGGACAAGCGAAGTCTATTAAAAGTTTTCACGTGCAGCGACCGCGGCTGGTGCTCGGCTCGTCACCAAATTATACGAAACACGAGTTATAATGATGCAAGGATTATATTTGAAATATAATTATGGAATAGTTGTGTAAATTTTAATGTGTTTTAAATTTATAAAAGTTATTATTCGAAGTGTTGTTTTTAAGTTGGCGATATCAGTATATGTACATATTCTTTACGGCGTACTGTTTTATTTTTCTAATTGATTGCTGTATGTTTGGCGTGGTGGTTAAAATTAGGGTTTTGCTTATAATTACCGTTGTGCAAAGGGTATTTGGTTCGATCCCGTTGCTTTGGTTTAGATCATTGCTTTCTGAACCACAACGCAACGAAGATGAAAAACATTGACAAATAACGATTTTAAACCATATTAACATGCCTTTCTCAATGCTTGTCACTACATCTTCTTTTCCCGCACAACACTCTTCTTATCACACAATTCTGTAGTCTGCCGGTCAAAGATACACTACATATACTTCTCGCTCTGCTCTAATTTCTACAGCATTTATTCTACTTTCAAATCTCTTCTGCAATATCCAACTCTCACTACCGTACAGAAGGGTAGGCACTAATACCTCTCTATGCACAGCCAAACGTGCCTTTTTGGACACGTTTTTTCTGTTCATAAACGCCACCAGAGCGCCATTCACTCTTTTATCTGCATAAACTCGTCTTTCAATATCTTCTTCATGCTTACCATCTCTTGTAAACAACGTACCTAAGTATACAAACTCATTCACTTGCTCCACTCGTTGTCCATCGATCAAAACATTACAAGCCGTAACGCATTCCTCCTTTTCAAAAACCATAACTTTCGTTTTACTTACATTCACTTTCATTCCTTTCCTCTCTAACGCACCATGCATGATTGTTACAATCTCCTGCAATGCCTTCGCTGAAGACGCAAGTATTACCTTATCATCAGCATAAAGGAGGCATTTGACAAGTAACCCATTCATCCTTAATCTATTGACAACTAATTGTTCCTTTAACTATAAAATCTATGCCTAGAGATTTTATGAAATTAATTTAAATTGCATATCAGTCCTGCGAGTCAATACAAAAAATATAAAATCTGTGAGAATATGATTTATTCATCGCTAAAGCAAGGATTGGTACAATAATGAATAAGTAATGTTCGTGTGTATATGCAGTTGATTTAGGTTGTGATCCTGTTACAATACTGAATACAAATGGAAGCAAATAAGTAAGAAAGAACCTCGTCCAGACATGTGACCAAAATGTGATCCCACTTTGATAAGAAAAAAATATTGTTATTAAGAATAACAACCAGATTTAGCGTTTAAAGTGATACTTGGCTTGCCGTCCGTAATTGGTCGGCAAAGTTAGGCAATGTTCGCACAAGTCACCGGATGGATTGGATGGGTGTATTGCATTTATATCAGAGCGCTAGCGGGCTTCGGTGGGCACGTAAAAGTGTCGTAGTCTTGGTTTCAAGAAACGTTTGGCAATTTTCAAGTACCACAATGTTTTCTTTAAACTCGGTAAAGTATTTGTCACAGCTGCTATAAACATGAAAACCTAAATTCTGTTTAATGTATCAGCAAAATGCTTTCATAATTCCTTCATTTAAAACACAAAGACTCAATTTAAACAGTAAAATTAACATTTTTATCGAATATACGTAATTATCCACACGAACTCATTTTGCACAAAGTGAATAATATATACTTTAAATAATACTATAAAGCAAATGTTTTCAGTGAAATGAAAATTGCTGGAACAAAAGTTGCATGCAACCAAAAAGTACAATTGCTTCATAAAACTCGGACAATACGAAGAAAACTTATTGTGATTATGAGTTTAGCCTTTATGCTGCTGTAGCTGTGCCCCGTGGTTTCATCCACGTTTAAGTACAAGAACACACTTTACTAAAAACGTGTTTCATGACTTACGAATCTCTGCATAAAGACATCTACCACGCATGTTTAGTCGACAGTAGAATTACTTTAAGAGTAAATTGAATGTCCTTTCCACAATAATTATTACTGATTTTGCTTGCAAGTGATATCTGTGCAGTGCTAGTTGTCAGTAAAACATAAAGCATATACAATCGTAATTTGAATGATATTTTTTGTCAGAAGTGGTAAAACAGATATATTATTACTGTTGACTATACATGATTAACATGACTTAGATATCGAGGGACAAGTCCGATTTTGCTATTTGGATTTAATATAATCTGTCATATTATGGGTGACAAGCTAAAATGATTTACTCAAAACAAAAATAAATTTAATTTTATCTCGGTATATATAAAATCCTTGCGTTTACGTGCGACAGACATGCTACAGCCAAAAATATTGGGCGCAAGAATTTGAAAAGAGAATGAGCAGAAGTGGCCTAAATTTCCACCACTATTGGGGGCTATGTGAGCTTAAAGTCGACTAAGTACCATACAATTTTGTTTACTAGGCGAAAAAAATATATTCACTCAGAAACAAGTTATGACTGTTTTAAAAATACGCATTTTTAATTATTTAACCGTAAATGTTTTTCGGACATAACGTAGCGAGGTACCTAACACGGCCGCTATTTTGTTTTTATGTTGACGTCATATAGCTTATATCAACCAGAATAACGTATGAATTAGGTATAACGAAGTGTCATACACCTAAATCAGTCGAGTAGTTTAAAAGATATAGTGAAATAAAGAAGCGTAAAAAGGTTTTTAAATTGCAAGTTTTCATGGCGTCGTAACTTTTTACCGTATAAATATTTTTGGTTGCAGTCTTCTTATAATGATCCAGTACGCAGTGTTCCATCATATGCCATAGTTTTTATTGGTGGTGGAAATTTGGACCAAGCTCCATATATTTTTGCCCATCCCCTTTGACATGCACTTAGAAGGAATTTCCTCAATTTTCCACGGGATCGGGCAGAAACGCTTAAAATTAAATAAAACGTGCTAGCATAGCTGCGGGCAGGGTCTAGTAATATACAAGGTGTCACAAGACCCATCACCAAGCCCAAGTCTACTCGTTTTGGACTTCATGCCAAGTCATACTTAGCAAAAATAAAACCTGGGGAACGATATTTTTTATGAAGACTCATTTTCTAATCCGCAATTAAAAGTACGCGGGTGCAATTTTCGAAATACTTACTTATCCATAGGTGCATAGGATATCTATACAACAGGTTGACTGCCTCTTTGGTCTCGCGACATAAAATGTGCGCGTGGGATCGGGAGGCCTCGGGTTCGATTCCCGGGTCGGGCAAAGTGTTATTGGGTTTTCCGTTAGGAAATTCTCAGTAGCAGTACGGAGTCTGGTTATGTGTCCGGTACGACTATAGGCTCGCCCTAGGGGGCGAGCCTACGTGGGACCTAAAAATTCATGGCGAAATGTGGGTGTAATATTGCACCTCTGCCTACCCCTTCGGGGAAAGAGGCGTGAGTCAATAAAATAAAAATAAAAGGTTGACGGGGTGTCAATAGTTTAATTAAGTAAGCATTTTATATAATTATACAGATAATCATAGTTAATTAAATTTCATCCACACATAGAGCTAATGCTTTTTATTCCTCAGCAAAATACCTAACAACACCACTCGGCTAAAACCTAACAACAAAAGCAAATACAAACAGGCAAACCTATACCTCTAACCAACGCAATCCTGCCTACATATATTATTTAAACTTTGACAATATTTCGTTTCTAACACAAACGGTACAGCTCAGCTTTCGACGCACTCAGTTCAAGTAAACATAGAAGCATAAGCTAAGTGTAATTAATGTCATTTTAATTATTCACATACGCAGCCTTTTAAGAGGACGTTATGTTAAACAAGATTAAATCAGCTTGTTTAGTTGACGGGATGCTGTCGTGGGTAAAATTGTTTAAATTTTAATGTATTTTATTCAGGAAAAACGAACTAGTAAAATGATTAGTTTAATAATAATATTAGTATATTATTTAACTAGTCCTAGTGACTAGGCATATTATAAGATAACTTAGACGGATAAGTTATCCTAATATAAAATCCTAGCGTTACTGACTGATTGACAAACACGCTACAGAAACTTTTAAACACTCGCGTTGCATGTTTAAGAATATATATATATATGTATATACACGGGAATTAACGCGAACATGCATTAGGTATTTACATAGCTTATTTTGCTTGACGTTTCGAGACGGTTGCACGTCCCGTGGTCGCAAGCTGACTGGTGTAGCGATATCACATCTCCGAGTGCAAGGTAGAAGATTCTATTTCTACCCCCAAGTCGTTGATATTCGAAGTACCGGCACAAAACACACTAACCGTATTTGTATATTGAACATTCGCCGACTGCGCATTAAAGTGGAGTGTTGTTAGCCGAATCACTGGATTCTACGCCGAAGACAATTTGAAGCCCTCTTCCCGATTGAAATTTTAATGTTTTCTGATTTCGATCGCTTCACGCACAACTCTTGGGTAAAAGTGGCGTTCCGTGGAGAGGACTTAGAGATTATGAAATTCAATCCAGTGATTGATACCCGATTGAAGTAAACATTCCGCAATCACCGATTTGTTCGTTTGACGGTTCTTTACAGCTGCAATGTGTTCCTTTATACGTTTAGCGATAGTCCGCTTCGTTTGCCCTATGTAAGAGCTTCCGCAGCTGCAGTTGATTTTATAAACAACAGGTGTTTGTAGCAGTAGAACATCCTTTGGTGTGCCCACCATGTTATATTTTTTGGCCCCTGGTGTAAATACGGTCGGAATGGAGTAGATTTTAACTTGGCTCTTAGTTTATCGGTAACACCTCTAATGTAGGGCATGTAGGTCGGTTATGTATTTACCGCCGGATGTATTTCTCGCTTGATAGGCCGCGTCATTCGTCATTGTACCTGGTATCCGTTCTTCTTAAGTACCTCCTAAAATGGTCTAGCTCTAGTTTCAAATGATCACAGAGGTCATGTGTTCTGTTTTTTAGTAACGTCACAATGGATTGCAGGTGTCGAGGGTGGTGGTGCGACGTGGCGTGCAGGTATCTATCTGTGTGTGTAGGCTTCCGGTATACGCAGTGTCTTAAGGACCCATCTGGTCTCACGGTCACTTTGACATCCAAGAATGGTCAACGATCTCTCAGTTTCCGATTCGTAAGTGAACCTCAATTTCGGATGAATGGAGTTAAGGTGTTGCACATATTGATCTACTTCCTGCTTACCTCCTTTTACGATACTAAAGATGTCGTCCACGTATCTTTTCCAAAGCCTGATGGTCTTAGGTCCGATGCTAAGCGCCTTTTCTTCAAAATGTTCCACCCAGATATTAGCCAGTACTGGGACTACTGGACTCCCCATTGCGACACCATCGATCTGGAGGTAATATTGGCCTTGGAATAGGAACTAGTTGCCATCTAAGCAGTGTTTTAGTAGATCAATATAGATAGATAGATAGATTATACTTTATTGAACACCAAAACAAACAAAGTATTTACATAAGTAGTTATATAACTTAAAACTAGTGTGCAATTGTAAGTTTATCGCTAATAGAGCGATCTCTTCCAGGCAACCGCGGATGGACAGAAATGATGTAGGTTAACAGTCATGTTCATTGATGGTGTAGCGTCAGTAATCTATAATATTCATAAATAAGTACCAAAATATATACACATTGTAAGATACACTTACATAAATACATACTATATTATACTATACATACATTACATATATATTATACGAGATTATTATTATAAGAGAGGCATATCATTGTCACTCAGTCTGTCCCTCACTACGTCCAGACATTACCTTATTGGAACATTGGTAAAGACCGACTCAACGTCAAAGCTTACCATTACATCTTCTGGTTCCAATCGGATGCTTTGTATGATCTGGACGAAATGACGCGAGTTCTTCACGAAAGACGGTGTCATACCGACGAATGGCTGCAATACCGATGCAACGTGCTTCGCAAGGTCGTAAGTAGGCGAGGAAATCTGACTTATGATAGGCCGCAGTGGCACGTTGGGCCTATGTACCTTAGGCAGACCATAATATAGTCTGGTGGTTGGTATGGCTTGGGACCATATAACTTGCTGTACTCGTCTTCCGTGAACAGGTCCTGGTGAACTTGTATCAGTGCTCGTATTCTGCGCGTTACTCTGGCCGTGGGTTATATGAGACCGGTTTATGCACCTTGTTATCACGTAACAACTCTCGCAAATTGTCTGTATAATCAGCCGTATTCATCACTACAGTGGCGTTTCCCTTGTCAGCCTTAAGCACTAAAATATCCTGGTTGTCCCGAATCCTTTTCAGTGCTTGATGCTCTTCCATAGTGACATTGCTGGTGGGTATCTTCGACTTCCGTAATATCGCCGCAACGTCCTGTCGTAGGGTATCGGCATCGCCCGGTGATGCTTTACTGTGTGGTACTTTATTACGGATAATCATCTCCTCTACACTGCTGATAATATTTTCGTACGGTATTTGCTTAGGTGTTAATGCGAAGTCTAAACCTTTGGCCAAGACGTTAATCGCAGATTCATCTAAACTCGCGCTGGATAGATTAATTACAGTGTTACTGGTTTGTACCGATATATATATATATATATATATATATATATATATAAGTGACTGTGAAACCAGATGGTTCCTTAACACACTGCGTATACCGGAAGCCTACACACACAGATACCACAGATACCTGCACGCCACGTCGCACCACCACCCTCGACACCTGCAATCCGTTGTGATGTCACTAAAAAACAGAGCACATGACCTTTGTGACCCTGAGCATTTGAAGCTAGAGCTAGACCATGTACAGGAGGTACTTAGGAAGAACGGATACCAGGTACAACGACAAATGACGCGGCCTATCAAGCGAGAAAAACATCCGGCGGTAAATAGACAATCGACCTATATTAGAGGTGTTACCGATAAAATAAGAGCCAAGATAAAAAAGTACTCCACTCTGACCGTATTTACACCAGGGGCCAAAGTATACAACATAGTGGGCACACCAAAATATGTTCTACCGCTCCAAACTCCAGTTGTCTATAAAATCAACTGCACCTACATAGGGTAAACGAAGCGGACTATTGTTGAACGTATAAAGGACCACTTCGCAGCAGAGCTGTAAAGAACATTTACTTCAATTGGGCACCAATCAATGGATTGAATTTCATCGTCCCCAAGTCCTATCCACGGAACGCCACTTTTACCCAAGAGTTGTGCGTGAAGCGATCGAAATCAGAAAACTTAAAGATTTCAATCGGGAAGAGGGCTTCAAATTGTCATCGGCGCGGAATCCAGTGACATGGTAATAATATCTAACAGTATTGTAACTCCATACAAGCGCACGAAACTAGAATTACATAGTCCTACGCGCCTCGAGCAAAGTACACATTAGACTGTGCCTAAAGTACACACTGTGTGTACTTTAGGCGATCGTGCCGCAGCTCGTATATAACTCACGAAGACGGCCGAGTTGCAATATTGTTAGATTATAAAATCAAAATCAAAATTCTTTATTTCAAATAGACCATTTCCTGGCACTTTTGAACGTCATTACATAAATAATAATTACATTTGAAAAAAAAACATTGTAAGTATAAATATAATAAATTACATTATCAATCAATAAAAAATATAAATTGAAAGGTTTTCAAATTGTTCATAATCATAACAAATTAACTAAATATTACAAGTAGATCACAATATACTCTTCAACAAACTTGAGGCATATGGTATCAGAGACAATATCCTAAATTTGATTAAATCGTTTCTAACAAATCTCGCACACATAACAGTAATACATACATACATACTTACAAACATATCGTCACGCCTTTTATCCCCGAAGGGGTAGGCAGAGGTATTTCTACACCCACTTTTCGCCAGATATACTTTAGTCCCACGTAATAAGGAGCGAGCCTATTGCCGTACCGGGCACATTTCCAGACTCCGTGCTGCTACTGAGAATTTCGTGACAGAAAAACCCAATAACACTGCCCGACCCAGGAATCGAACCCGGGACCTCCCGATCCCACGCGCACATTTATGCCGCGAGACCAACGAGGCAGTCGTATAGGGTTTAATGTCGAGTTTTCCGTCTCTACGCAAAGATGGTATTTGCATCGTGTTATCCCTTACACAACAGTAATAAAAAGAGTAAATATTAAGACAAAAAAATCGGGCAAGTGCGAGTCTGACTCGCGCTCCGAGGGTTCCGTACGCATTTTACCTTATTTGAGGTTGAATTACGCTAGTCCTCTAAATCTGTATGAGCGCCCATACAACTTAGAGGACTATCTTAAATGGAGTCTACTATGTATGTATGGGGACACCCTTAAGACCCCTGCTGTAAGACCTTGGTTTTGACCAAAATTGACAATTCTAGGTCAACCGTAAGTACCCTATAGGTTTTGGGTCGAAAACCTATATGGTAGTTCCCGTTGAACTAGAATCACGAAATTTGGCCAAAAGCAGGGTCTTACAGCACAAATAAAGGAAAAATTACAAAAAATAAAAAAGTGAAAAATTAAGGTTAATTTTGGTACTTACAAGTTTTCGCAAAAATCTAATTTTGACCATATCTTTTTATTGGGTTGACCCAGGACCCTGATTTTCATACACCTAATAGCAACCATAGACCTCAGTATCTGGTATAAATTTCAATTTGCTAGGTCCACCCGTTCCTGAGAAAATCGGTGGTGACACACGGACAGACAGACAGACAGACAGACAGACAGACAGACAGACAAGAAAGTGATCTTATAAGGGTTCCTTTTTTTACCTTGAGGTTCGGAACCCTAAAAAGGAGAAAACATATACCTCCATGAAACGGTATTTAACATATTCCGTTCCTCAAGGTAGTGTATTAGGCCCGCTCCTGTTTATTATACAGGGTGTCACAAGACCCATCACCAAGCCGAAGTCAACTCATTGTGGACATCATGCAAAGTCATACTAACCAAAAATAATACCTGGGAAACGACTTTTTTTAACTTTTCACATTTTTTAAACCGCAATTAAAAGCGCGCGCGTGCAATGCTCGAAATACCTACTTATCTATGGGGTCACAGGGCATCTAAAGAACATATTGGCGGGGTAAATGCATCGATTTTGTACCTAATTAGAAAAATTCCATACTAACTTTGAGCCTCAATATCGGCTGAACCAATAATTTCCCAGGTATGGTGCCGAAGTAAAAAATGTTCGTAGTGATTGGTACAACATGGGATTTCAGTTTTCGTTAAGGGTCTTTTTACACCCTGTATATGTAAATGACCGACCAAAAATAACCACACAACCTATGACATTATTCGCTGATGACAGTACAGTTACAATTACAAGTAAAGACATTAATCGCTATAAATTTGACATAAATCAATCATTGACATCAATAATTTCGTGGCTAAATAATAATAATCGATTTTAAACTTTCGCGATTTGAATACATCATACAATTTTATTTAGACGGGTCTTATTCGCGATATTTAATTAATTTAAGGTATAAATACCTATGTTTTACCGACGTTTCGGCCGTCTTACAACAGCCTTGGTCGCGGCAGGACTGATGTCATCTCAGCCTCGTCCTTGTGAAGCGCGGGTTTCGGCAGCTACCCTCACTTGTTTTTTATTTTTATTTTTATCCGAACTGTCGGTACGTTGACACACAACACTTATGACGTCTGCACACTGATGAGCTGTGTTACTACGGCGGGGTTTACATTTGTTGATTACTGGATTCCAAGTTGCAGACAGTCTGTATCCATCTACCCAGTTGAAATTTTTATGCTACTATCCCGGAGTAATAGTAACGATCGGTAGATAAGACCTTTGGTTGATGTAATTCGATCCAGTGGTTTGGTCCAGACTCCAACAAAAGCTCAGCTATGGCAGACTTGTTAATTTGCCTTTTTTTACAGCTGTGATATATTCCTTGACCCTTTCAGCGATGGTTCGTTTGGTCTGTCCGATATAGGAACTACCACAACCGCAGTCGACCTTGTAGACGCCAGGTGTTTGTAGAGGAATGACATCCTTCGGGGTGCGCAGATTGTGTGCTACCTTGTAGAGCGGACTATATACAGTCTTTATGGAGTATTTTTGTAGTACTGTTCCAACTTTATCCGTCACTACCTTTATGTAAGGCATGTAAGCCGGTACTCTGCTTACTTCCGGTTTACGGTCCTTCCTCTTCAGACGTTGTATCTTCTTGTTGAATCCGTCGCACCTAAGTACCTCCTGAACATGTGACAGCTCACTGTTCAAATGTTCAGGGTCACAGAGGTCATACGCTCTGTTTACTAGTGAAGTCACTACGGATTAAATATCGCGAATAAGACCCGTTTAAATAAAATTGTATGAAATAATAATAACTTAAAAATCAATTTGACGAAAACAAGTATCATGCATTTGGGACAAAGATCACAGAACCCATTAAACATACGCTTAGTCTACGATGATTATACTATAAATAAACTTATAGTTTAAAAACACCATAAAAACACGCTTTTATAAATGCACGTAAAAACAAAACATTAATTATGAATCGTTCAAGTTGTTTCTATTTCTGGGCTAAAGTGTAAATTTTGTGCTTTTAATTATAATATTTGATTGTAAAAGCGTGGGGCGCTGGAACTGGAAAGACGTTCTTGAATAACTTGTTAAAAAATCAAGTGAACAGATGTTACGGGAAGCAGGTTACACAGATTAGCGCGCTAACTGGAGTTGCAGCACGAGTAGTAAGTGGCTCTACATTAAACAGTCTGTTCAAAGTTCTAGTTTGTCGAACTCAGACAAAACATGCACCATCAGCGAGGAAGACGACATTCACCGACATTTTTAACGCCTCTTCTTTCAAGAAATTAAGTACATAAGGGTAAACAATCACAATAAAACATTTGATTGATTGATTGATTGATTGTAAAGCGTCAACAGTGGCAAAACGTAAAGCTCTTGCTCGTGGACGACATATCTTTGGTTCCCCTTGGTAACCCTTTGGCGGCATAAATGCTACGCCCTTGTTCGACCTCATGCAGCTTCCGCCAGGAAGGTAGTATTAGTATTTGTTACCAATAAAGTCTTTTCTGTTACAGCGCCCCACGCTTTAAACTTACACCTCACTTTAAACTTTAGACTTTATTGGTAACAAATACTAATAAACTATGTGCTCATAGTTTACACTTCAGCCCAGAAATAGAAACAACTTGAACGATCCATAATTTATTTTTTGTTTTTACGTGCATTTATAAAAGCGTGTTTTTATAATGTTTTTTAAACTATAAGTTTATTTTATACTTTTTGGTCTTTGATAGCAAAATATTTTTATAATATATACATTTATTTTAAGTAGGCGAATGAGCCCGCATCCTTTTCATCTCCGCCTGTGCGTCTGTATTACATGGTGTTTTATCTGTCAGCTTATAACAATCTAGGAAACCACTAAGTGGTTTTAATCTACTCAGGGCCAGATACGCCTATCCAGGCGCAAAACTACGGGACCCTAACTACACCACTGCGTGGTCTACAATATATAGTATAATTGGGTTGTTATAACCTTGAAATCTGATCCTGTTCAAAGTCCATTATATGGCCTTTCTCACAAGTGCAAACACGACTATGATACGATATTCCATCATGGAATGCCAGTGCCTATCTTCCGGCTTCGTCATCAGACCTTGAAACCTACTCGTGGCCAATGTTCATTACAAGACTTTTCTAAGAAATCCAAAACAGCTATGATACGATTTGCCATTATGAAGTTCCAGTTCATGTCTTCCGACTCCATCATCAGATCAGTTTGACAGTACCATATTATTAAATTGTCATCAGAACTACATACAACTGCCAATTTTCATTACGCTACGACCCTTGGAAGATGGTAAAATTAGTTAGCTTAGATTCCATTACATAGTTAGTTACATACACGACGACCTAATAAAAGCGTGTTAATGAAGTAAATACTGCACGCTTTCTTGGTTTAACTATAGACAGTGATTAAATTGGAAGGATCATATTAATATACTATGCAAAAGAGTCAGTGGTCTATCTTATGTTCTATACAAAATTGCTCCAACTATCAACATAAATGCACTACTATCAGCATATCATGGCCTTGTCGAGTCTGTGCTTCGATACGGTATAATTTTTTGGGGTAATTCGACCGACAATAACATGGTATTCAAAATTCAAAAGCGATGTTTACGTGCCATGTTCCGTCTGTTTAATACCGATAGTTGTAAGCCGATATTCACTAATTAAGGTAAAGGCTCCTTATACCGAGGTATTTCGTGACATTTGGAAGCAAGCAGGAAAAAGAAGCATTTGTTAATATTTTAGCCTATGTAAAAATATTATTTCAGTTAAAATGGACATTTAATTTTGTATAACTTCTATCATTATGTGACTTTTAAAAGATTTATTCATGAAAAAAAATAGTTTTATAGCAATGTCGATTTTGCCTAATTCCGAGGTATTTTCAGGCTTGAAACCTAATACCGCGGTAGTCGGTTCCTAATTCCGAGGTAGAATAAAAAGGAGTAAATTGGTTCCATTGGCTCGTACAGCAATTTTATAAGTTTAATAATAATAGTAAAATAGTAGTGCTATTTCTTAAAAATATGCTCTTACTCTAATCACAAAGGAGTTTAAAAAAAAAAAAAATGTTTAAAAAAGTTTGATTAAATTTCAAGTAGATAGTTCACTTATTCTAAATTATTAATAAAACACATATTCGTTCATACAAAATTTGTATATATCTTAGTAGGTAGGTATCAAGAAAATCCAAAATGCGGCTAAGCGCAAACGCTAAATTGTAGCAGGGCGGCCGGCGCGTGTATAAAAGATTCCGATATGACGCGAAAGTTTTGGTCTAAGGAACCCTAAAATACTATTTTTGGTTGCCATACCTCGGTATAAGGGTCTATAGAGATGCTTATACGGAGGCATACCCTTGGTATTAGGAGCTCATAGAGCCTAACACCGAGGTATACAAAAATCCTACCTCGAAATTAGGAGAAATTCCTGTAATTTGTAATCCTAATTCCGACCCATAAAATTCGGCCGAATAAATAACTTATCCAATTCTTACTAGTACCAACATTTCTGTGATTGAAAAGTGTTAATATCAGTCAAAATCTGTACAAAATAATTACATTTTATTAGACTAAAGAGCTACTTCTTTTTTTAGGCCTTTCAAAGAAAATGTTGTTTTCTGGATCATGTTTGACAACATTTAATAAGATTTATATCAAATAAAACATACCACGGAATTAGATTTTTACTTCGAAAGAATATTAATAATGTTAAATGAACAAACGCCTCATTACAAAAAATATTGTATTAAAAGTAATAAGCAAGTGAATACTATGTAGTGTTTTTCCTATTACCGATGGTACCTCCGAATTAGGAACTACCCTTAAAAAACGTGGTTTTTTGTTTTATATTTTTAGATACTAAATCAATTTAAAACATAAATTATCTTGATAATTATGCCAAGTAAAATAACACAAAATATTGACAAATTGCTTACCTTCAGTACCTTATGTTAAAATCACAACAAAAACTTACGTAAAAATAATAAGCTCACTTACCAAACAGGATCGGTGTTTGTATGAAAAAACCACTCGCGTCGACACCGTGGCAGAGACTGATTGATTTTAGCTAGTTGCTCCGGGGTTACACTTACGAACTTCACGTATGTGAGCAAGTTTGAAACATGGAATGAGTGAATCCTGTTTTTAAGTAGTTACATAATAATATTCAAAAGATAATTACGGAATTAGGAGCCGATTTTGACTACCTCGGTATTAGGAGCCTTTACCTTACCACATCCCGACATTACCCTCAATTTACATTTATGAAATAGCAATATTTGTTAGAAGTAATCTTCATCTATTTCCTCGTCTGTCAGATAAAGTCAAACGTAATCGCAGGGATGACAATAGACTTTGTATTCATCCTGCAAAAACAACACTTCTACATAAAAGTGTAATATGTAAAGCCCCAATAATATACAATTAAATTCCAAATGACATTAAACAATTGAATACAAATAAATTTAAAAGTATATTTAAACAATTTCTGACTGATAAATGTTACTAAAAAATTTTTTTTTTTTTTTTTGGGTCGGGTTGGAAAATCCTCATGGAGTCCCTCCGCTCTGGAGGGTAAGGACGAAGGAGACAGTCAGACTCTTACTGACTAAAAACCAACCCGTGCTCCTCATGTACCCATGTGTCGGAGGGTAGGGTTTCACCGAAGCATTCCTCGCTACCCTCCGACGGGTATTGGCCCGCCAGATGGCCAGGCGGGCCCCGAACGAAGCCCCCTTGGCGGCGGATGGAGGTGATGGGCTCTGCCGCCAAAACACCCAGCGGCCGCAGAGGATAGGGAGGACGGCAACGCAACACTGCATCTCCTGTTCCTCTGCGGCCCCACCGCGACGCAACGATGGTGCGCCCCCATTTGGTCGCGGGTGATAGGGCGCGCGGCAACGCAACACCGACACGCCTCTCCTCCCGCGACCTCACCCGACTGCGAGGGACAGACAGAACTGTCCCCCGCACCCGCACCTTGGGACGCATCCTACGCAGGCCTCACGCAAGCCCACGTGGAGCGTCCCCTCCCGGGATCCCGCTTAGCTTCACCGTGGGTGTACCTCAAACCTCAAACGACAAGGTGGAGATCCCACGTGGGGGAGCCTAATGCCCTCTTGTATTTATTTTTAATTATATTACTTATTAATAGGCTAGTTAACAAAAAAAAATTATAAGTTTGTCCTGTTGATTATTCAAAAATAAGCGATACGTATTTTTTTATTTATAAATTAAACCAAAATTACCAAGATATAGCTCATTAAAGTTACGTATAACGTCACGCCGTGCTGCATTTTTTCGCACTAGATGACGTCACACGTAACTTCAATGGGCTATATCTTTGTTATGTTTTATTTAATCGAAAAAAGAAAAAATACGTGTCCAATATTTTTTTATAATCTAAAATACGGACTTAATAAAATGTAATTATTTTGACCCTGGAAACTACCCTAATAGGGTAGTTTCCAGGGTCAAAACTGTATGATATGATGGCTGTATGTATGATATGGAAGCTGTATGATATGACTATGACTGACATTTTCTTAGTTACTTTTATTTTATTTTGATTATTTGTTATTTATTAATTAAAAGAGTAGAAAGAATAATGCATTGTTACCTATTATTAATATTTTGTAATATTTGTACACCGCATATGGTCAAACATGTTGATTCTAATTATTATTTAAGATCTGTAATAAGCATCTGAACAATGTTTTATTATGTACCTCCACATGTTTTAGCAAATAAATATATGTTTATCTCTTTATCTGTCGAAGAAAAAAAAATTGCGTTAGCAACCCTTACGACTTGGTGATTCGAAAAATAGAGATTCTCACGCCTACCGAATATACATAAAAAATTTCATACAAATCGGTCCAGCCGTTTCGGAGGAGTATTTTAACTAACACTGTGTCACGAAAATTTTATATATATAAAATTTTATATAGATAAAATTCTCGTGTTACGTCACAGTGAGAATTTTATAGAAGCATCGCTGTAGAGACCTTCAGTTCTACTGGTATTCTATGCACAGGTTTTTATGGTGCCACGTTAAACTATATAAGTCCAGTATAACTTGATCTATCGTCATAGGGGCGTTGTGTAATTAACAGCAAATGGTATAATATGGCAGTAAAGTTATGCAGTTAATTAATAAAAGTCATAAGTAATGTTAGGTTTTAATTTAACCTTGAAACCAAAAATACGAGCCCCGCGGAGCTTCGTGAACTCAAAAAAGTGCCAAGTGAACGACGGCGATTGTAAAATGCTTAATCTTTCAAATTGTCTGAGACGTTTATATTAAATTTTTCCTCTTTTTATTATAGAACTGCCAGATAAATTGGTTAACATCAGCGTTGTATAATTATAGTCATCCCATCACAGGTAAGAAGCGCTCTTATTCCTCTTCCTTCTGCATTTATCTTTTTCAGTCTATCTATTTATGATGAGAACAATCTGGGTCATTTTTAAACCACGGGTGCATATGTAAGCGTGCATTTATTTGGGGTCAGCGCAGTACGTCCTTCGTTCATTCCATTCTTTTCTGTTGCCCGTCATCTGATCATTTACCTCTTTCTCTTTTATATCCATCCTCACACAGTCCATTCATCTTTTTCTTGGCTCCCCTCTCCCTTTCCAGCCCTCTACCTTCATATTCAACACTTGCCATCCATCGTGGTTAATTCCTTAGAATTGGCCAATCAGCGTGTGAGGCTCGCTGATTTTTACCAGGGTGCGCCGGACGTACGGGGTTCTGGAAGTACGTCACTCGTGGAGGCTCCTATCATGCACCAGTGTTTGCCAGCGATACGCTAAGAAGAAGATCACTTGCTTACATATCATCAGCCTTTAATAGTCCACTGCTGGACTAGGTCTCTCTTTTGAAAGGAGGAATTGGCCTACTATACCACGCTGGCCAAACGGGTTGCTAAAGGGTTTGTATCAAGTTTTCCTTCTCTTACAGTGCTGTTCTATGCACGATAAGCTCCCTCTGTCGGCTCTTACGACACCCATGTGATGATATGGGGTGGTGTAATGGGGTGGTGACAATCCGTATTCTTAATCCATCATCACACGGACGACTACTTGACGACGACTCACTTGACAGATGACCTACATACATAATTATCATCTCTTCGCATAATATGTCCATACCAAGCCAAACGACTTCCTTTCTCTTCCTCGTCTATAGGCGCCACTTTCATACTACCTCTCACGTATTTATTCCTAATCTTATTCATTCTCGTAACACCACACATAAGCGTGCAAAACAAAAAATTATATTACAAGCCTTTCATCCATATTTGTCACACAATTACTGTTTAGCGCAAAAATGTTGGTAAATCAATTGCAAAAAACTCAGCATTTTATAACGGAAAAGTGAAGGTAACAGTATGGCCGTTTCTCCAAAACATTATTGCCACTTGAGGGGCTGTCCCGTTTGTTCTTCAACACACACCGCGAGGTAATTGCTCCCGGCGCGTAAGCTTGACATAAGCTTCATCTTAGAAAATATGATTAGATTTGATATATCTTTTATGAAGCTTATGTTTGTAATGTTTTTGCAATTCAAACTTTATCAATTGCTGTCTAGCAACAATATTAATTAATTTTCATAAGCCGATCATTTTACATTGGAAAAGTTCACCTAGCAGTGTGGCATTTTCATTTTGGGGCACTGTCCTCTTTGTTATTCAAAACACACCACGAGGTAATTGCTCCGCGTGAGTGTAGTGACGTCAAAAATGGCATCACAGCCTTCACAAAAAAAATTAAAACGTTGCTTGCACTGTGTTACACAGTACAAGCGACGATAAAACTTTCATGGTAGTTGGAATTTTTCGGACACTTCGCTTGAATTCTATAATTACTCGACACCTATGTTTGACTGATGGCCGTTCAAAGAACTTTATTGTGAACGCTGTTTGTTTATTTTTAACACCTTTGTGTGTTTATATACAAGCTTACTAGCTGAATTCTGCGGTTTCACCTCGTTAATTATACCCACTCGCCGATACGCGAATAGGATACAATAGGTTTAACCTTTTCGCATTTCAGCAAAATATAGAGCTGCACACTTTAGTATACATGAATATTCAACCAAATTGGTTACAGACATTCGTCATCAACTAACAATATCAACTCTCAATACATAAACTAGAGTTTTTTATCGAACTTACACGTTTCACGGATCAAAACACGTTATACTCATAGTATGCATTTCAGATAACACTTAAACCCGGGGGACGAGTCATTGGCTCCAAATAATTATCCGGAGCTGAGCGGAGCTGTGCGGTGAGAGCTTTGTGTCTGCTTTAATTGTCCCCGCCTCGAGGCACGCCGTAGCGCCTTGGTTCACCCGTTCCAAGCGAGGCAAGCCCAGGAAGCGACTCGTTAATACGCTCCTTGGGGCCATTTCCCCGAATTCCCTAATGAACTAAATAATTAACTTCAACTGTAACGTCTTAATTATATTATAACATTTTATTTCAATGATACTTGTGAAAATTAATATTTTTCGGCACTACGCTACGCCCCGGCGAACATATTGCGAGCGATAAGAATTGTGAACAAAAACGTCTACACAAAGGACGGTCATTCTTCTTGCGCGGAAAACTTTACTTATATCCCAAGGAGTTTCTCGGTAAAAAGTACGCTTAGCAGTCTACGAGCTACGAATGGCTACGGAGCGACGGTGCTACGGCACTCTCAAAGTCAAAAGTTTTCAAAGTGCTGTATGTGTGGATTGTTGTAGCCAAAAGCATTACTGTGGCTGCTGGCAAACTTACCAACATTCAGGACTTTAGCTAGCTCAGTTGTCTAAGAGAATGGTTAGTAAATAGAGCGTGGTACAAACTGCCCCGTATGTTCACAACTCCCGGTAGTTTTAACGCCCGTATTCTGGCTCGGATGTTATCTAACCGTGATAGTTTTTGCTTCCTGCACCGCTGCGTTTCGGAAGCATATCTGTGGTGAGATTACTTGAATAGTTATTGGATGTAGTTTACAAAGGCACAAGTCCTTCCTGTTATGAGATACGCTTAGTTTACAATATCGTAAAATAGTAGATATGAGACCAGAGTTGCTCTTGATTGGGTCCTTTATATCTGACCACCAACTGAATCACCAATTTTCTGAAAATGCATGCTCACGAATCATGTTTCAGTGCGTTTAGGAACCTATCTTGCTCTCGGCCTTATATGCATTTTGCGGAATAAATCGATCAATTCCTTTCAAAAACCGGTTGGCGTAGCGGGATAGTAAGCGACTGCTAAGCTGGAGGTCGCGGGTTCGATTCCCACACAAGTCAAATATTTGTGTGCATGAACATGGATGTTTGTTTTGGTCTGGGTGTTTCTATTTTCTTTTTTTTATAGCATAAGGCGGCAAACGAGCAGACAGATTGCCTGATGGTAAGCAATTATCGCCGCCCATGGACACAAGCAACACCACAGGAGTCACAAGTGCGTTGCCGCCCCTGGGGTTGGGAAAAGGGATAGGATAAGGAGTGGGATGAGGGAGAAGGAATAGGGGATAGGGCCTCCGGCACTTTCACTCACCGAACGAAACGCAACAGTTTAGATTCTGTTACTTTACGTCAATTTTCTGTGAAAGGGTAGTACTTCCCCGGTCAAGCCGGCCCATTTATGCTGAAATCAGCAAGGCTCTACTACCTATAACTTACTAAACTAACGACTATGTATAATATGTATGTATTTAGAAAAAAGTATATAAGTATGTTTATCCATTATCTAGTATCCATAGTCCAAGCTCTGCTTAGTTTGGGACTAGATGGTGTTGTGTGAATGTGGTAGAAAATTATTATTATTCTCTTTATTTAAACTTTCTCTCATTATTATATTTTACATTTCTGTGTTAGTTAGCAAAAAAAATATATAAAAATATGAAATAAAATTACGGGGCTCACCGGTATCGGATGCAGGGACCAAGTAACCGGTGGTTAGGGCTCCAGAGAGAGAAACCTCTTGACGACACGAGCCGTGGCCAGCAATACTGCTTTCTGTATAGAGGACTTAATCCAGCCGTCTAACGCGAGGCTCTTAAGGCGGTGATCGAGGCTCTTGGCAATGAGACCATTAACTGACACGACTATCGGTACAATGATCGCCGAGTCCACATCCCACATGTCGACAATCTCGTAAACCAAATCCAAATATTTTATTTGTTTATCTTTCTCGATGATCATTGATTACCTACGTTTCATACCGTCATACCGTAGTTGATTCATACCGTCATCGCGTACTGTGCACGTAACATTATATTGTTGCTTCTCCAGAATAAATATTGAATTTCGTTACTAAAAGTCAATAAAGTTCGTTTAAAGTGCTACTCTCGTGGACACATAAAGTTACAGTGGTATCTCATGAACTTGCAGTGCTAAACAAGTGTTTATAAGTGTTGATAAATTAAAAAATACAAGCAATCTTACCGCATATAAAATAAATCTACCGGCATCGAAACTTTATCAGTGCGTTCTGTTAGAACGCGTAAGCACCCCGATATACACGGCGCTTACGACCTTCTCGCCAACAAGGTGCGTCGTGCGGGCTCGCTTGCTGCTGTGTGGGCCATTGTTAGTGTGCGCTTTTACCAGCGGAGCCGAACTGGGACTTTAATAGTGTGCACTTTTGAACGTTTTAAATATCTTTTTGAATTTGTTTGTTTATTGTTAAATTTTGAATTGAGATTGCATACCTACTTGAACTGGTCGACTCGACTGCGTGAAGTCATAAATGGCATCGAAAAGTATAACTTGTGCCGGCTGTCGGAATATTATCGACGGACGGGAATGCTTAAAGTGCAGCAAATGCAGTAAAATATATGATCTGCCATGTGCTAATATTTTTGATAGAAAAACATTTATATCTATGAGTAAGAAGCAAAAAACAAAGTGGACTTGTCATGAATGCAGAAGCAAGTTGCCCAAGGTAGGAAACACCAATACGCCGGTTCGGATGATTGAAACAAATGAGAACGTTGTACATGATGTTTGTTACGAAGAGACAGGATCCGACAATATCACCATGCGGCAAAAGCAAGCAACTCACAAAATAACGAACCCGGTATCTGGCGGTTGTTTGCAGGATAAAGACGACGCCTTTATTACAGCTGTAAGCGATCAAGTCCTCAAAGCGATTACAGCGGAGCTACCACAATTGATCTCTCAAGCTTTGAAAGAAGAACTGTCACCGATCAAAAATGAGCTGTCGGATTTTCGTCGTTCTCTCGATTTCCTGAGCTCAATGCATGACGATATGAAGTCCATGGTTGAAAGTTTAGTAAAGGATAATGCCTTGTTATCTGAAGAGAACACCACTCTTAAGAACACGGTTTCTGAATTGTCCGAGCGCTTAAACAATATTGAACAGCACTTAAGAGAAAATAACTTGGAGATACACGGTGTACCTGAGCACCATAACGAAAATGTTACAAACCTCGTTCAGCAGCGTTCTCGGGTGACAGGACATGATCTCAAACACGGCGACATAGTAAAATGCACTAGAGTGGCTAAGATAAATAAAGAAAGTAAACTGCCGCGAACTATTGTTGTCAAGTTTAGAAGCATACAAGGTCGGGACGAATTTTACTCAGCAATCTACCGATACAATAAAGCGCACCCAACTGATAAGCTCAACACCACATTGCTGGGAATAGCTGGGGAAAAAGCACCCGTGTATGTTTCGGAACACCTGTCTCCAGCCAACAAATTTCTACATGCTGCCGCGCGAAAAAAGGCAAAGGAACACGGATACAAGTTTGTGTGGGTGAAGAACGGGCGAATATACGTCAGGAAAGCAGTAGACGGTAAGTATATACACATTGCAAATAAAAATAGTCTAGATCTTATTTATTAATATCAGTTTATTTTATTTACATTTTCAGTCTATTGTGTATAGTTTTTGCAATGAAAATGTGTTTATCAATTTATTACCAAAATATACGAGGTATAAAGAGTAAAGCTATTGATATTTACAATACTATATTGTGTAATAATTTTGATATTATTTGCTTGTGTGAAACTTGGCTAGACGAAACTATATTTTCATCTGAGCTGTTTGACGACAGATACTGTGTAATACGCAGGGATCGTGATGCTAAGTTTCGATTGCGATATATTAAGAGCCATGGAGGAGGTGTACTTGTCGCGTATTAAAAAAAATATCAAATTTTGATTAAAAAGAATTGGATGTCGGAATACATTGAGGATCTATGGGTACAATTACAAGTCAACGGGCGGCCTACTCTTAACCTATGTGTTGCTTACCTTCCAGTTTATTTACCAGTAAATATTGTTTGCGAGTATTTTTCTAACTGTAATGATATATTTAATAACTCATCGAATCACGCGACCTGTATCTTGGGCGACTACAATCTGGGTGATATTATCTGGTCAAAAGAGACACGTATCCCTTTAAACCATAACTGTGAGAAATCTAATTTTTTAAATTACATTTTCCAACTTTCTACTATACGTCAAATCAATCATATAGCCAATCACAATGACCGAATATTAGACTTGGTTATTACAGATTATCCAGACTCACTTAGTATAACATCAACAATGCCAATAAGTCGCATTGACATCCATCACCCGCCTTTCGAACTCGTGTTCAAAACAAGTATCGACGTACTTAAGCATAATTCTATATTATAAACTATGTTACCGAAAAACAGACTTCGACAGCTGTAAACAGGACATAGAAAAAGTTGAGTGGTCGAAAGGACCATGCCCATATTAGTATGGAGGCGAAACCCAGCAATGCCGTCAATGCTAGGCATTTCCCAAATTGCAACTCTATGTCATACGATAACTTATTAACAGTATTTCTATGATATCTAGTATTAATGTCATATAAAGCACTGGTTGAAAAGTTATTGGACGTTAAACAAGACATGATAACTGCCTAACGCCTATTGTTTATACATTTTATCGTTTACAAACAGCATTGCTATTAGTTTTCCACTAGGCACTTCATAATCATCATTTAAGCTAGGCCAAATCAGTGTTCATTTATATACTTATATGTCTGTAAACATTTCAGTTATTTGGAATTATATAGTCTGTCTCCATAGTATCTCCATCTATATAAATATGAAAACAATTTGGTTAGATACAAAACTTAAGTAGGTACTTGAATAAATAATAACATGGAAAGAGTACTCCGTAAAACCGCGATACTATCACAAGGAATTAATAAATCGGCGAAAGAACGTGGTTATAGACCGCAATAAACTGCACTTTTAGTGCATGAATGAATGAAACATTATTTATCATAGGTACTGCAAAGTACACAAGTCTTTTTTTTCGTTTTTTTATCCAGTGCTTGATAGGTTTCAAAATTAACAACTTAATTCTAGTTTAAATTTATTAGGACGATCTTGTAATTTACTTTCTCTGGACATTTCTGGGGCACAGATGGGCATGGTCCTTTGCAACTGAGTTAGATTGTGATAATTTTGTACAATTATTCTACAACGAAATCTACTCTATAATTGAAAAACATACTCCAAAAACTAAAGTGTCCTTTAATAATTACCCGACTTGGTTCTCTAAGAATCTTATAAAGCTCCTCAAAACTAAGAACAAAGCACATAAACGATTCAAGCGTTATGGTAATCCGAGAGATTACGATGCATTTTCTATTCCGAGAGCTAGGGTCAAGACAGTAATGAGGCAATTTTTCAAGACCTATATTGAGCGAACTGAAAATGACCTTAAGCTCAACATTAAAGCTTTTTGGCGTTACACTAAAAATAAACGTGTTACTAACAACATTCCCAGTCGAATGATTTATGGTAGCAACGTCGATATTACTGGTAAAGAAATAGTCAACCTATTTTCAAGCTACTTCTCATCAGTATACTCAACAAACGCCACTACTAAATATTGTCCCAACTTTCAATCGTCCAACTACTCTATTGGTAACTTATGCATAGAAAAAAATGATCTACTGAAAAAGCTACAAACTATAGATATTTCTAAGGGTAGTGGCTCGGACGGCATCCCACCTATCTTTATTAGACTGTGCGCTAGTAGCCTTGTGACTCCATTATGGATTATATATGACAAATCTCTTAGAGAAGGTACATTCCCGAACTTGTGGAAAATTGCCAATGTTACGCCAATATACAAATCGGGTGATAAGAGCGATGTTTCGAACTACAGGTCAATCTGTATATTAATCAGTTTTTATAAAATATTTGAAGGATTCATATATAACCATCTTTATAACTACCTTAGGCACATTTTGAGTCCAAGACAACACGGATTTATGACAGGCAGATCGACTACTTCCAATCTCCTATACTACTCAACTTATTTATGTGATTCTTTTAACAGTAAGACCCAGGTAGATTCAATATATACCGACTTTTCCAAAGCGTTCGATCGCGTTGACCATTCTATTTGGCTCTCAAAAGCTCATCATGTTGGTATACATGGAGATTTATACAGGTGGCTCACATCTTATGTGCTCAACCGGACGCAATTGGTCACACTTTGTGGATATGAGTCTACTCCTTTTCTAGCTCCATCCGGGGTGCCTCAAGGCTCAAATTTGGATCTTTTATTGTTCCTATTATTTGTGAACGATCTACTAAGCGTAATCGACAGCGAATGTCTAGCTGCGCTGATGATATTAAGATTTTCAGACGTATTTCTGACTACCGTGACTGTGAATTGTTGCAATTAGATATTAATATTATAGCAGACTGGTGTGACAACAATGCTATGGCGCTGAATATAAGGAAATGCCAAGTAATTTCGTTTGCAAAAAGCAAGACATTACTAAACTATGCGTATAATATTAAAGGATCTACGCTTGAAAGAGTTCAGGTAGTTCGCGATTTAGGGGTAATGTTTGACTCTTCTATGTCTTTTAGGCCGCACTACGATCACATCTGCAGTAAAGCTCAACGTATTCTATCTTTCGTGCTACGTAACTCTAAAGCCCGCTCCACACTTCACGCGAGATTCTCACCGAGATTCTCCTCGAGAATTCTCTAGAGAATCTCGACGAGAACTGCCCTGGGTCCACACTCGCAAGGTTCTCACAACAGTTCACGCGCTCGACGACAATGGACGCTAAAATTGCTACTGCGACAAGCTTGTTGTTGTGCGCATTTGCATATTACAATTACGCGTATATTAAAGATAAAAAGAAATAAAAAAATGTGGAGACAAAGAAAGTTCATATGAGAACCAAATGGGCTTATATAATTATGTCGTCGGCACCTGCTCCAGATTTCTCCGACTTTTTAACTTTATTCTTTAAAAATAAAAAGCTCAAGCTCTGTAGCTAGCAAATAAAGATTTTTTTTTATTTTTGAGATCCTCTACGAGTATCTCCATGATGGTACTAATACTGTAAATCTGTATTCATTGTCTGTCTTTTAAAGTAGTTTTCCACAAAACAGGTTCCGCTTGAATGCATTCCAGAAATGTCAATCCTAATTAATTAGTCCAACTAACGCTGCTCATATTCAAAGTGGCTCAAGCGGTATCAGTATCACTCAAATAAGTAGGTACAACTACTCTCTTCAGCAACTCGCGCGCAACTGAGAAACGTGCGAATGTGGAGCCGTTCATGTTCTCGCCTGTTTCGCGCGTTCTCGGCTCCTTTGTCTCGCGCCAAAAAACCGACACAAACTGGAGAACAATCCGAGAACCTGCGAAGAATATGCGAATCGGCTCCACATTCTCGTTTCTCGCGGTTTTCGCGCGTTCGCGCGAGATTCTCGCGTGAATGTGGAAAGGGCTTAAGCCTTTTAAGCAAGTGGACTCATTGATCACGCTTTATTGCTGCCTAGTGCGAAGCATTGTTGAGTACTGCTCATCAGTATGAGCTCCAATATATAATACACACATAGACCGAATTGAGGCAGTACAAAAACGATTCGTTAGAGCATTATGCACGAAATACGGTCTCAGGCGTAAACTACCTATTTACGTAGACCGACTTCAAAGGTTTAAGTTGTTGAGTCTGGAGAAAAGGAGATGGTTGAGCGATCTGTGTATCTTATATAAAATTGTAAACGGCTCTATTGATAGTACGCTGATAAATCAAATTCATTTTAAAATACCAACACGATCCGTGCGTACTCCACAGTTGTTTAGCATACCTGGTAGAAATAACAATGTATCTCAAAACAGTCCACTCATTAGATTATGTAAACAATATAATCAGGTTTGTTCTAAATTAGACACTTTCCATGATAGTTTTTTCATTTTCAGAAAGGCCTTATGTACAGAAATGTTCTGTTTAACTCTAAATTTTTAGCACTTGTATTTAGAACTCAGTATCTTAAAGTTCATTGTTAAATTGTATTTATTGCTTCTGTTATTTGTTCCTTTTATTATGTAATGCTTGTTAGTAACTACTGAATGCTGTGTACAGTTGTAATTGAACACCAGATTTATGACTTGTATTTTGTCACATTTCTTTCATGTAATTATTGATCTGATGTTTTTATCTGTACCTAATAAATAAAAATAAAATAAAAATAAAATAAAATTGCAAGGCGCTTAGATCGATCTATCACTACTATGTCTGGCTTGTTAGCCACAATAGTTCTATCAGTAATGATAGATCGATCCCAAGACATGGTGGCACGACCATTTTCAAGAACTGGGTCGGGCACATACCTGTAGTACGGTATTTCAGAGTCTACAGGATTGTACTTTAAGGCAAGTTGCTGATGGATGATCCTAGCTACTTTGTTGTGCCTATGCAAATACTCGCCGTTGGCAAGACGAGAACAACCAGATACTATCTGTCTGAGAGATTCACCAGGCTGGTGACATGCCCGACATATGTCAACCGTCCCATCCCTCAGGATATACTTCCGGTAGTTGTTCGTCATGACAACCTCGTCCATAATCGCAAAGACAAAACCTTCTGTTTCGGCGAAAATATCGCCAAAACGTAGCCAGGACACAGAAGCTGGTAAGTCTACATCGGGTCCATGCAGGGCCCGATAAAAACGTCCATGCAGCTCTTTACCTTTCCATACCTCCTTGCGCTCCTCAACACCAAGTACGGCAGGTTTGCGCCAGTTCTCCTTAGCCAGACCCAGCGGGGTAAGCCCGTTGTCCACAGTGATCACATCACGGTGGACACCCGCGTCAGTGCTGAGAAAATATTCGCTGAGATTGCACACCTCGCGGTTATGGAGGGTCTTGGCACTTAAGAAGCCGCGACCCCCGCACTTCCGCGGGATGTACAATCTCATTACTGACGACAGCGGGTGATGCATCCGGTATGTAGTCAGTAGACAACGGACTTTTCTATCCAAGGCATCAAGTTCTCTTTGAGTCTACCTAAGTTACAGGTGCGCACCCTGTTGCCGCCTGATAAAAAACTATTTAAGATTTTTCTCAGACGGCCAAAGAAGCTCTCCTGCAACGCCTGTTTCATGCCAGCCTCAGCAATACCTAGTGCCTGCGACATACCTAGATATTTGTAGGTTTCGGTTGCAGAGAGAGATCTAAGTTGTGTGAAATCTGAAAGTTCTATACCATCAGATTCCACAACCCTGCCCTTCTTTATATGCAAGACCACAGATTTATCTACACCAAACTCCATCTTGATAGACTTACAAAAGTTTTCAGCTACATTTATTAACTCTGTCAACTGGAGGTCAGTGGAGGCAAATAGTTTTAAGTCATCCATGAAAAGAAGGTGAGATATTACTTGACCTCTGCTGTGCAACCGATAGCCTAGCCCTGAATTCTCGAGCAAAGTGCTAAGAGGATTCAGTGCTAGACAAAACCACAAGGGACTCAAACTGTCACCTTGGAAGATTTCTCGTTGGATCTTAATAGGATCGCCGCATCCGAGAGTCCGTCGACATCCTGGATAGCGAAGAACCGTACTCCATTGCCCCATTCACGTCTTCAGCAAAGTGCATAGAGTTGGATCAACTTTGTACAACTCTAGCACTCTCAAGAGCCATGTATGTGTCTTTTTTTTTGCTGTCAACATTCGAGTACAACAGACGTATTTGTTTTCACCTGGTGCTTTTAATTTTACAAAGTTAATCAAACCTTAATTTTCCCGGTAGTGTTATATACCACTCTTTGTGTTGAACTGAGAACTACAAACTGTGTAAAAACTGTGTCTTTGAGTACATTGAGTGAAGTGTAATTTGTGAATAAACTAAAAAATCTCACAAGTAAAAAGTGTTTCGCGTGGCCATTTTACCCTTTAAACACAATAGAAAGGTCATTGATCGCTTATGATGACATCGCAAATTATTCTTGTTACACAGTAACAAGAATAATTTCTCAAACTCAACAAACAAACTCTGAACTGTTTTTCGTTTTCGTCATAGATCGTCAGGTGACTGTGGTCGAGTCGGCATAGTAACTGATTACCGTTTATGCAGTTGTGGGATCAAATCTCGCGGACTATTCTTTTTAGACATTAAATTTTACAAAAAATTGCATAAACGTGTCAATAAACTCTTAAAATTATTGAAGTTTATAACAGATTTATTTTAAAGTTAATAGACTTTTATTTTTTTTATTTTTTTTTGCATATTTTTCGAACTTTTTATACAAAATTTGCTTGAAAAGTCTGAAGATGCGTTGTCAAGGGTGTACCAATGATATACATAGCTCAAAATACGGGAAATGCCATAAACGTTCTTCGCTTTTTTGTTATGAATGCCTAAATTTAACTACTGAAGATTGCAGGAACCTAGACGCCAAGCAACTAGCTTCCCTAAGTTGCCCATTTTGTCAAAATGTGACTAAACGGAAAAATAATGACAATACGCCTTGTCGTCAACGTCGTAACGCTGACATAAGCGACGCGATGATTATGTCGCCCTATCATGAATCACCCGACGTATGCGATAGGGCTGTTGCTCGTACTATTCCATCAGGCTCTAACTTGTCTAATGAGCCCGTCACCATGGAGAGCATCAGTACACTATTCGACATGAAGCTTGCTTCGGATTCGGCATTTATGACCAATCTTCGATCTGCGCTCAAGAAGGATATGGAGATAATGGTATCTGCGGAAGTGAACCGGGCCATTGAGAACCTTAAAATTGATTTTACAACTACAACGGATTATATTACCGCAGAACAGATGGATATGAAGTCCGATTTAAAAGCACGTGACATTCAAATTAAAGCTCTAGAAGACGAATTATCTAAGTCGAAAGGTTCCTTACAGAAGTTGGAGTCCAGGCTGTCGAGTATAGAGAAAATTTCACGAAACTTAAATATCGAAATTCACGAAGTTCCAGAAAGTAAAAATGAAAATCTTTCGGTTCTCTTCAAAAAACTGTGTGAATGCCTACAGGTCGTTATTCCTGATAATGACATTAGATCGTGTCGACGTGTTGCTAAAATGGATACTGCCTCGAAAAGGCCACGGAATATTCTGATCACACTTTCGTCACAAACACAGCGTGATTCATTGCTGTCCGCCGTAACACGGTTCAATAAGACCCATCCTAAAGAGAAGCTTGCAACTAAAAACATTGGCTTTACTGGTGAAACAAACAGAATTTATCTCTCCAAACATCGGTCTCCTGAAACTAAGGCACTGCATAGCAATGCAAGAAAATTCTGTAAAGAAATGAATTATAAGTTTGTTTGGGTACGCTTTGGGCAAATCTACATACGCAAGGATGAGACCTGTCCTCCTATCATTGTTAAGAGCTTAAACTTCTTAAATAAGTTAAAGTAAATTGATACACACACTTTCCCTATAAATATAGTTTCTCTTTTTGTGCAAGTCAAACAAATTTATAATGATTCATGTATACTACCAAAATGTAAACAGAATACGAAGTTAACTCACACAATTTTATCTAAATGTATTGAACTGTAACTATGATATTATTTGTCTCACGGAAACAAATCTTAATGAGGGAGTATATGATAGGGAAGTTTTTGATGATCGCTATAATGTCTTCAGACGAGATCGTGCGAGTACTAGTTCATCTAAATCCGAGGGAGGGGGTGCCCTTATCGCAGTACTAAAAAAGTATCAAATTGTTCACCAGACTTCATGGCAGACCGGTATGGAGGATATCTGAATTACATTAGTTTTTGATAAGCATAACGTACCTAATTTAAATATTTGTGTCTGTTACTTACCTCCGGATATAGATATTGTTCAACTTGATCAATTCTACAATAATTGTCAAAAGATTTTGTTGCATACGCGACCTAATGATAATTTTTTGTTAGTCGGCGATTTCAATACTCCTGACTTCCGTTGCAGAACTCACACAAATCTTGACTCAAACTTAGCCGGTACGTTCTCCAAAAAACTATTGTTACTTGACGAATTTATGACAATTCATGATGAATTGTCATAAATTACTTATTCATCCAGCCCTTTCAATTGAAATAAAATTACCATATGAGGTGAAAGGTCTTACAAAGTGCTTACGCACAGTGTTACTGTTTTTTAAATGTGACTTGCAACAAATTAAGGAGGAACTAGAGTTAGTCGATTGGAATAACTTATTATCATTGCCTGACGTAGATACAAGTACGGATATTTTCTATGACAAGCTACTTGAAATAATAAAAAGGCACACCCCAATGATAAATTCTACACCCCAAACTTACCCGATTTGGTATAGCAAAAGCCTTATAAAATGCAACGAGGAAAAGAGAAAATATCACAAACTGTTTAAAAAGTTCAATAATCCCCGCGATTATGATGCCTTCTCTTTGCTTCGTTCTAGATGTAAAAGACTAGCCAAAGAATGTTACAAAAGATACTTATCTTCTACTGAAAATTCTATTAAGAAGAACATAAAATTGTTCTGTAAATTTGTAAACAACAAAAAGGGTCAAACCTCAATACCTCGAGTTATGTCGTTGGGAGAATCTAATTCATCTAAGGGTCAAGGTATTTGCGAACTCTTCTCTAATTATTTCGGTTCTGTTTTTGAGACTAACAACTTACCTAACTCGCCATCCCGTCCCAATCTGATGACCGTTGCCTCTGACCCCAGGATTGTTAATGTATTGTCATCGGTGTCATTTAGCATTAAGGACATTATACTGGCAATGCGTCAATTGGATAAAAACAAAGGCGCTGGTCCTGACTTGCTTCCACCTTCTTTTGTCTGCTCATGTGCTGCACAGCTAGCAAGTCCTCTTTGCATTATATTTAATAAATCACTCAACAGTGGAACTTTTCCGAAACGCTGGAAAGTGGCGCACATAGTACCCATTTTTAAGAACGGTATTAGGTCGCATTGCGAGAACTATAGACCAAAAAGCATTTTATCTTGTTTTGCCAAGTTATTCGAGTCTCTTTTATACAATTACTTGTATAATCACATCAAACCCATTCTCTCGGAACGGCAGCATGGTTTCGTTAGGAACAAATCTACCATCACCAATCTGTTGGAATACAAGAATTTCCTTTGTAAAAGCTTTTCAGTAGGTGGTCAGGTAGATGCTATCTACACCGACTTTTCAAAGGCGTTTGACAAAGTCAACCATAAACTACTTTGCAAAAAACTTGCCGCCTATGGTATACAGGGTAACTTGCTTCGCTGGATTTCATCATATTTAGATAATCGGAGTCAATTGGTAGCCTTAAAGGGGTATCTTTCTTTACCAGTGAGGGTATATTCCGGTGTTCCTCAGGGATCCCATCTGGGCCCCCTGTTCTTTGTCATATTTATAAATGACCTAATTGAGCGTCTGTCCTGTCAATGTCTCCTTTACGCTGATAATTTAAAAATATTTGCCAACATAACATCTTTGGCCGATTGTCAGAATTTGCAGAACGACCTACACATTGTTTCAGATTGGTGCAATACGAATAAAATGTATTTAAATATCAATAAATGTTGTTCAATATCTTTTTCAAATAAACGCAACAAAAGGAGATGAACAAAAATCATATGGGCCTGTGCCCCAGCAAGTACAGAGATGAAACATATATCATTTTAAAGAACAAATCTTCTAGTTATGCAATAAAAAAGGCGCATTTAGCTAAGCAGCAGTGGTCAAAAGTTATTAAGGTTGGAAATAAATGATTAATGTCATATTTTTTGACAATATTTCACAATGGATTGATATAATGTAATTAGTTATATAATCTATTTTAGTTTTCATGCATTTTATTGTCCTAAGTTTCTATTATTTATTTTTGATCTTCGCTTGAGGGACTCTCATCATATAAAATATAAGTATAATACTCTCGTCTAGAAGTAAACTATAACCGAAAAGGCGCGTACATAGAAAGATTAGACCTCCGTAGTGTTCAGTAGTATTACTTTACTCTATGGATAAGACAATAAGTCAACATGTCAACTATTTTGACATTAGCTTGGTGATACCAGAGCTGTATTAAAATAACCCTGTTATTAAGTGGATTTTGAACTATATTTTAAACGTATTTTTAATTTACTATTAAGAGGTTTGTTTTATAGAAAATAATATAATTATCGTCATTTTATCGTCCGTGTTGTGAAGGATTAAGAATACGGAATGTCACCACCCCATATCATCCCATGGGTGTCGTAAGAGCCGACAGAGGGAGCATATTATGCAGAGAACAGCACTGTAAGAGAAGGAAATCTTGATACAAACCCTATACCAACCCGTTTGGCCAGCGTGGTATAGTAGGCCAATTCCTCATTTCAAAGGAGAGGCCTAGTCCAGCAGTGGACTGTTAAAGGTTAATGATGATGATGATATAAATATAATGATTTAATTCCATTACTGTATTAGAAAATGAGAACCGTATCCTGCGCAAAGAAATAAATGCGCTAACTAGCCGCATATCTGGTCTAGAAAAACTATCACGCAGTCAAAACCTTGAACTACAAGCAGTACCAGAGAATAGAAACGAAAACATACAAGAATTATTTAAGAATCTTTGCAATACTATTGGTATTGAAATGTTAGATAATAACATTATATCTTGTAGAAGAGTGGCCAAGGCGAATCAAGCTTCTGGACGGCCCCGCAATATTTTGATCTCTGTTTCTAATTCTTCTCTACGGGATCATGTTCTTTCTGCCTGTCACCGATTTAGAAAAAACATAAATAATGAATCCTTAAACAGCAGCCACCTGGGACTGACTGGTAATGCAACTAAAATTTTCATATCTGAACATTTGTCGCCAGATTGTAAAGCGCTCCATGCTGCGACAAGGCAGAGGGCTAAGGAGCTTAATTATAAGTTTGTTTGGGTAAAGTACGGCCGTATTTACGTACGTAAAGCGGAAAGGGCGGATCATATTTATATCAAAAACCTAGACACATTAAATAAGTTAAAATAATTATAATGCTAACTTTGTTCTTGGCAATATTTAGTTAACATATTTGGTTTTGTTTTCCCTAATTTAACTATGTTAATTTACTATCAAAATGTGAACCGTATTAGAACCAAGATTAATGATTTTTATTTGGGTGTTCTGAACTGTAATTATGACATAATATGTTTAACAGAAACCAATTTGAATCCAAGTGTTTTTAACTCGGAACTTTTTGACAGCAGATACAATGTATTTCGCAGAGATAGATGTGACACATCTATTAAAAAGTCTGAGGGCGGTGGTGTGTTAGTAGCAGTGAAACATCATATTAACATATTTCGCCAGCACTCATGGGAGTCGATAGTCGAAGATCTTTGGTTATCCTTTGTTCCATCTGAGGCTACCGTAAGTAAAATAATCAATCTGTGCATTTGTTACCTCCCGCCAGATCTCCCTATACATCTCGTCAACACGTTTCACAACAACTGTCAAAAAGTTATCATGACAAACTCTAATCATGGTGAGTTTCTAATGATTGGTGACTTTAACACTCCTGGCATTAATTGGGCCCCTGTACCTCACTCGTATTGGCTTAATCCAGGACAACCATTAGACCCAAAATCCAGTCTACTTGTTGAGACTCTGAATTTATGTGGATTGAGTCAGTTTAATAACATTCCCAATAAAAACAATCGCTATTTGGATCTAGTTTTATCTAATATTAGTACCATACGGATATATGGAGCCGAACCCTTAAGCCGCCTGGATGATCACCATCCCTCTATTATAATAGACTGTTCTAATTTAAATAAATCTGGGTCCTTAAAATCATGTAGACGTAAACGACTTAATTTCCGTAAATGTAATTATGAAAGCATCATGGAACAACTTAAAGCTGTAGATTGGCAAGTAGTTTTAAAAGACCAGGACGTTAATACCGCAGTAAACACTTTTTATGATATACTCAATAAAATAATTATACAGCATACTCCCATAATAAAGGACGACACACATATTTATCCGCTGTGGTTTTCACCGGCTTTAAAACAATGCTTAAGAGAAAAACATAAACATCACAAACTTTATCGTAGATACAAAAATCCACGCGAGTATGATACTTTCAGCATGCTTCGTACAAGATGTAAACGACTCATGAATGAGGACTACAAATCATTTGTTGCATGCCATCGATATATATGTACTAAAGTACTAGATGTAGCATTCAGAACATTTACTTTGTTCAAATGCTTTGCATGAACATACCGGCAAAGCAATCTAGTGTCACTTTGACTTTCCTGCGGTGTAGGTCCGCTTCGTTTATTGACTGTGTGGCGACGATATATCGATTAATTTGAATCAGAACTTGTAGCTGTAGTATAGTTAGTCAATATTTTAAATTATTTATGTAAATAAAAGTGTTAAATGTATCATAATTCCAAATTAAAATGTATTTCTTTATTTTTATGTGACGTCATTTACGATCATAGACTAACTACTATGCAGAAATACATTGCAAGTGATTGTAGGTAAAATATATGACTAAGACCAGACTTCGTGAAGGTATTGGTTTTAAGAGTTTTATAGTTTGATTAATGTTATAAAACCAATTTGACGTTGTATAACACTAATTCTGTGTTCATTTTATTTTTTGGTATATTGATCGTAATAACCGTATTAACGAATATTTCAACACTTCATCATAGTAGGTACACATTTGCAGTTATAGAAAATACGCAAAAATAATATTGAACCATGAGGCCAAAACAGATCCTGATTTCCATTACCCGACCAATAGACAAAAAACCACAAAATTAATTGTGTTTGGTGCAATTGAATAGTTATTAAAATATTTTTTTGAGCATTTCTTGCTAGAGTAAATTTAACTGCAATTTAAAATATTTTTTTTAGGCAGGACTTCAACCCGCGACCACGATGAACCGTGTCTATACCGTACCGACTAAGCTACTCAGGCCACTTCGTCATAGTTTTTTTTTAATAGTTTGTTTCCTTATGGTAGCACATAGTGCCATCTGCCACATGTGTAGGTTTAGAACTTTGTGGTCAGCAAGGGCATCTTTACAAAATGACAAACAATCCTGCCTTATATATTAGGATATGTTTAAGTAATTCTCATAGTAAGATAAATATAAAGTTTAAAAATTAGAATTATTCGTGAGGCAACTAAGGCAAGTCTTGAACCTACGCCCACGAATACATTTTTCTATTTTGTAATAAAAACATCTGAATATGTTTATAGATTCTAGTTTTTTACTTAAATAAACCCCCAGCAATTAATTCCCTTTATTTTCATAATAAACTGTTCTTATTATGTTGATAAAATATTGTAGGCAGAAAACATCTCTTCTGTGATGTAAATAGTCTTTGCAAATGGCAATAAGCAGCCAGTAGCGTTAGAGAGCTATTGGATACTCATTGGTAAGATGCCAGGACTGGTTGTTGCTGATTGGCTATAATAATAACTAGACACTGTAAGTTATTGGCGCTGCTTGCGCCTGCGTGTTGCGCTAGTACGATTAGACGTCATACGTTTGACAATTTGAACAAAATATTTGTAGGGAATGCTCCGTCTATCGTTAGAGTATATGTCAATGTTGCATGCACAGAAACAGCTTTGAAGTATGATATTAAATCTTTTTGGCGATATGTCAACACCAAGAAGTGCACAAATGATATTCCATTAACCATGAAGTACGGTAACCAAACTTCTTCAAGTCTGGTAGGCACATGCAATTTATTTTCTGATTATTTTAGTTCGGTTTATGACCCACCAGTTCCTGTAGATTATTTACCTTTCTTTTCTGGCGGTAATTTTATTAGAACACTGCACTCAATAAACGTAACTAAATACGACGTCTACAGTAAAATTTGTCATTTAGATAGCAACAAGGGTGCTGGACCTGATGGAATTCCACCATCTTTTATTAAAATGTGTAGAGATGAGTTGTGTGAGCCTTTATCAATCGTATTTGCTAATTCTCTTCACTCTGGTGTGTTTCCTACCATATGGAAAGTTGCACATATAGTTCCAATTCACAAAACTGGTGACAAATCTTCCTGTGAAAATTACAGGCCCATTAGTATTTTGTTCTACATGGCTAAACTCTTTGAATCAGCTGTGTACGACTCACTGTACTATCATCTTAGGTCATCAATCTCGCCTAATCAGCACGGTTTCATGAAAAATAGATCAACCCTTTCTAACCTTCTGCTTTATAAAAATTATTTATGCTGCGCTTTCGGAAAAAGGCAGCAAGTCGATACTATCTACACTGACTTCTCCAAAGCATTCGATAAGGTAAACCATTCGCTGCTTTGCGCCAAGCTCTCACACTACGGCATACATGGTAATTTGCTTCGTTGGGTTGAGTCCTACTTAAGTAGAAGAAGTCAGTTGGTATCGGTCAAAGGTAATGTTTCATCACCAGTCACTGCCACTTCGGGGGTGCCTCAAGGTTCCCATTTAGGTCCATTGTTCTTCATAATATTTATAAATGACTTGATAGCGAGATTGAAAAACCCATGTCTGTTATACGCTGACGATCTGAAGATATATTGCGTGGTTAATAGTACTAATGACGCCTTAAGTCTTCAGCAGGATCTTCAAATTGTTCATCAGTGGTGTCAGCTCAACTACATGCATCTAAACTTAAATAAATGTTGTGTGATATCTTTTGCTTGTAAAGTACAGAAAATACTTTTTAATTATAGTTTAGATGGCTTCTACCTCGACAGGAAGCATGTTGTTAAGGATCTTGGGGTTATGTTTGACGAAAAGTTAACATTTCACGCACATTATGACTATATTATTAATAAAAGCACCAGCTTACTTGGATTTATATTTAGATTTACTAAGGACTTCAAACATCCTTGTAGTCTCGTTTACCTTTTTATTACTTTGGTTCGCACTATCCTGGAGTACAACTCACCTATTTGGTCGCCTTTCTACGCTGTTTACATTAATAGAATTGAGCGAGTTCAGAAAAAATGTCTCAGAATATTATGCTACAGATATGAGCGTCACCAAGATTTACACTGCTATAAAGATAGGTTAAATAATTATAAGATACTTTCCCTCGAGTCTCGCCGCAAAAGTACTGATCTTTTGTGTCTTCACAAAATTATTCACGGTGCGATAGACTGTCCAACTTTAGTGTCTCTTATTAACTTTAATACTAAGTTTAGGTCGCGACATCCTCATTTAAAAAGTTTCATTTTAAATGTGCACCTGAATAATACGTCATTTTATAACTCCATTGTAAGGATGTGTCGACTATATAATGACTTGCTACCTAAACACAGTTCCAAATTTGATATATTTAATAATAAATTCTTAACTTTTAAGAACGATGTTCAACATATTATGTCTGAATGACTACTAACACTTGTCACATAAACGTAACGTACAATAAGTTTATTTCTTTCTTTTTATTATTATAATTTTTCACTCTCCTATTTTTATAGATCATGATGTATACGCATATTTAGGAACCTAGTTAAGTTTATAATACTATTGCTTATATATGTTTGCCACAAATGTACTAGATTCTGTCATGTGTGATTAAATAAATAAATAAATAAATACAGATTTAATTATTCTTAAGATTACGCGTATTTTAACTCTTACAGTTCTGTTGCTATATATTTTCCCTGCACTAATCTTTTATCATTGTTACGTGGCAACATTATCGGTAGATTCAAACAAAGTCAAATAAAAGGAAATCACTTCAAATTCTTTTAAATTATTTTCTTTTCAGCGACTGCAATGGAATGTAAAAAGTACTTTAAAATTCCTTGTATGTTTTATATAACTTATCTACAACCACTTGTTTCTGGTGAACGTGGGGCACATTTTGTCCAAGTCCTTTTACATAATTACATTATTGATGGACAAGTACTTAATAGGTCTAGTGTTGCCAAAGACTTGGGTATACTCTTCGACGATAAACTTTCTTTTCGACCTCACTACCAACATATAATCTCGAAAGCCAACAAGCTCCTAGGTTTCGTTCTACGGACAACAAAAGTTTTCAAAAAAGCTCAAAGTGTGCTTTATCTTTACTATGCCCTGGTTAGAAGTACCTTGGAATATGGCTCCGATCTGGTCGCCATATTATAGAGTGCACATTAACGACATAGAGCGTGTTGAAAGGAAATGCCTTAAAATTATTTGTTACCGCCAAAAAGTTGGTCGTACGTACTTGAATTGTGATCAGAGGCTGCAAAAATTCAATGTACAACCATTGGAAGGTCGTCGCAAATATTTTGATCTGGTTTATTTTTATAAAATAATTCATTCAATTATTGATTCACCTGAATTGCTTTCGCATATTTCTTTTAACAATAAAACATATCAATCTTGACATTGGCTATCCGACAGTCGCTGCGCCGAAACGTTAACGGCCGGTTCCAAGTCCTGAAACAGATGCAGCATGCGATCACGGTACGCCGTAAGGATGGCACCCCCCTCTGTAGCCACATAATATGCCCGCATGACATTCTTATTCATGGATCTAGTCCATGTCATGCGGTGCACATCACCACCGGTAGCGGGGGCCCTGTTCGAGACCGATGAGCCTCGGGGTCCTAAGCCATTCGGTGGCCGGCCTCTCCCTCGCCGGCGGACAGGTGGTGGCGACGACGGCGCACAGTGCATTGAGCAGAAGACAAAAATAAAAAACATGAGTATCTATTTTCACGAAATTGTGTTAATTTTTATAAAGGTCATTAGTTATTAAAAAACTCCAAGTAGTTAATAATCTGTGGTTTTATGTGTTTCCTTAATTTTAACTATCCTCATTAAGGTATTTGAATTGTAAAAAAAATATCACTTCATTATCATTCAATTAATGTTATTTGTACGAATCGCACATCATAAAGAAAGTTCTACATTATTTGATAACCAATTATGGAGACCACAGGCCAAAGTATGTACTTTCAAATATTAATATAAATAGGGGCTTAAATGGATTATAAATATGTTTCTACATGTCCTTTATCTGGCTGTGTAAAATTCCTTTATCATTTATGTTTTATCAAACTTTGATGAAGGTTTTAAACGAAAACGTCAAAAAACGTGTTTATTATTTTGCTTCTAATTAGTTGTACCTTTAATGTAGTTTCATATTTACATTCATTTGTCTGCGTCTATTTGCGACTAATTGTTTTATATAATTTTTATAGGCAGTCACAGTTCTATAAAAAACTCTTGATGTATGGAGAGAAAACGAAAAAAGTTAAAAACAAGTTGCTGTTTTTTTTGTTCCTTATTACAAGCGCAACAGTATTCAGAACAAATCCGAGACGAAATAATACCCGCAAGCAGACTTTTTGTGTGCAATAGAGCCGAAAATTGGAAAGAAGTTTATCGAAATCGCCATAGACTTTTACAACGATACAAGACTTGGTTGCAGCATAAGATATGGTTACCACATTGTCTAATAGCTGACACAGCTTACCATGAACAGCCTGGCCCTAGTCGTCCACGTGGTCGGCCACTCAAGCCTTGTGCAGAAGCATCTTTTAAAGCAAAAAAAAGACGTTTAGCTGAACTCGCATTTAGTTGAACATCCGATGAGCTACGTTTTGCTGCGGAGATGGTTGATAGTACGATTATTCCAGATCAGACTACTACATTCAATCTACATCAAGCGCTGGCATTGTATTTAGATTTATCGGAACATAAGTATAAACATAAGTAAAACTCGAAAATGCTCGAGAGTAGGCTCGAATAAAGAGCTTCTGAGGATATTGCTGATGACTTCTGAACCTCTTATATCAAGCAAGAAGCAAATAATCACAAAAAGACAAAGCATAAATGTTACAGAGTTTCTAAAATATGTCATCTTAACAGATGCGGCATCCACTTCCTACAACATGGATATTGATTTACCTTTTGCTCAAGAATGTTCAGATTCAGACTAACTCCAAATTGTTTTTTATGTTTTTTTATTAGATTATAGATAATAGATTATTTTTTAATAATAAATATTTATTTTTACCTCATATAAATAGAGATATGATTTTTGACCAACTTGCCTAAACATTCAATGCGCTGTGCGGCGGGGAGAAAAACTCGTCGCTAGATGCGCTCGACGCCTCAACACTCACCGGCGATGCTGTTGCTGGTGCCGGCGGCTGTGAGGCGGAGCTGAGCGACGAGTCCGGAGGTGTTAAGCGTGCTGCAGCTGCTTTCCTGGCTCTGGTCAACATTTATACTGACTTTTCTTGCTTTTATATTTGTTTTTGTTTGTAATGTTCGTTGTGACATATGTGACACCATATGTGTCTCAGTATATTTACCTAATATTATTTCTTAAATTTTAATGGTCTTTATATGTAAATCCGTATATTTATTCGGTATTGTTACTTCTTGTTGATAAATAAATATATAAATTGTATTGTAAAACTGTAATATAAATTAAAATAAAAATATGCAAGAAAATTTTGTTGTTGACTTAAAGGTGTTGCCAGTTTTCTCTGGACTGAAATTTTAAATTAAATCACATTTTAGAGCTAAACCTGTCTGCACCGAGTATTATGGATTAGATGGTCAGGCGAAATGATATTTTGTGTGATCTATGAATTATTATTCTGTCTGTTATCTGTGTCCGTTGTTTGAATATTTTATTCTTACATAAACACCATAAAATTATATCTGTTTGTGATAAAATTTAAAAAGAGAATTTTCTGTATTTTCTTCAGTAGAGTAAACAATTCAAGTAGAAGGTTTGGTACATAGTTTATCACGACTTGAAATAATAGAGCATCAGCCAAGAAGCATTTATTGCATTTTTGTGTAATAATAATTATATAATATTTTTATAAACTGTTTTTTCACTATATTATATTATGTATCGAAAATTATAAATAAATTTGCTGAAAGCCATTAAATTTCAAAATGCCGCGGTGCGTCCACCTCTCATAAGGAGCGGTGCGTTCTGGCGCGACCAGTTGCAAACACGCGATTTAAAGCAGGCTCCAGGCTTATGATGCAATATTGAATAAGGTCTTAATATAGCATTACTACGTACGTTTGTAAAAGGAGAATGCCGGTTTTTGTATGGAAGCCTGTACCGTTTGCTTTTTCATGAAATGAACATTTTTAGCCAGCTTATTGTTTAATATTACCGTAGGCATGAAGCGTTTTTGTTTTCGAATCCGCAGTTCTGAGATTTTCTCATAACCATATTTTGTTAAAAATCCGCACATCATTCACTTATTGAAAGTTTATAACAATTTCAATAAGTGAATGATGTTACAAGTTAAAAGAAACGTAGATTCAACCCAGAGGAACAAACCTCAACTCAACGGTTAAAAACAAAATAATAACACAAACAAACACGAACGAGGCGTAGGCGACGTTGTGTGGGGTTGACATTTGACACTTTTGACAGTTGCTCAAGTTATCAAATGTCACACTGCAAGTGTTGCTATCTCGATTCAATTATATCTAAAATCGATATCACCTAAAAAACTATCGATTAATGAATAAATTTCTCAACCAATATTCAGATATAGAGAAAACACAATAACATGTCAGAAGCCAGGATTATCATTTAAGCCACTAGGGACACGCGCCGTGCAAATGAACTGAACACACACTCATTATCGATAACTTGATTTTTGGCCGCTTCGCGCTCGAGCTCCCAACTTGATAAAAGCAAATAATGTAAACAAATATCAGCGATAGCTTAGTATAAATATATGTATACAAACTATGGTGTTTGGACTCATAGTACGCCACTAACATTTATATGCGATGGATCATTTGGTGCACTCCCCGTCTTGCCCTTTATTTGATCTATGCATGGAATTGGCTTCTAGAGATAAATATTTGACATGTTTTGTTCGGAGCGCGTGTCAAATATGTATCTCTAGTAGTCAAATCCATGACTGGCCGTTAGTCATTAGACTCTGATGTCATGCACTGGGTTGTGGATATCAGTAGCTCTACAGAATTCTATCCTTCTAAAAAAATCCCTAGTCTATCTGATGATTAATATTCCCATTCGAGTTTGTTACAACCAAGATTGCATTCATATATTTTTCAGACATAAACTCAGTCCGAAACCTTGAGTCCTCGTAGTTTATTAGTAAACTTATTTTGCTTCAAGTTTTGTTAAAGTTCTTAAATATACCGTATTATTTATGTAAAACTTGGACCAAGAGGCAACTCTTTCAGTCAACTTTTTAATACGTCAAGTTATGGTAAATATCTTATTCAAGTCCTTGCACTAAAACTTATTCAGCCATCTTGAAGTTTCACTACAGAAACATCACTTTAAATTTGAAAGTCTTTTGTAACGGACACTGGATGAAATATGCCTAACTCTACTCACATATGAGTACCAGCAAGAGTCATCGAATAACCCTGGAAGGTTACTTCATAAGTTCCAGTGGTAGGGTCACTTATGTACAAACAAAATGAACCCAAACTCGGCATGCCTAGCTCTACTCACACATGAGTACCAGCAAGAGTCATTGAATAACCCTGGAAGGTTACTTCATAAGTTCCAGTGGTAGGGTCTCTTATGTACAAACAAAATAAGCCCAAACTCGGCATGCCTAGCTCTACTCACATATGAGTACCAGCACGACTCATCGAATAACCTTGGAAGGTTACTTCACTAGTACCAGTGGTAGGGTCTCACCAAAACAAATAAAATGAGCCCCAACCTGGCATAACTAGGTCTACTCTTTTATGAGTTCCAGTCGCAACACTTGAACGGGATGGTATACCATCAGTCCAGATAATCTTACCAGATTTCAACGCAAGAAACAAAATAATATCTAAATACCGAAATATATCCTGACTCAACATAACGGAGAAAATAAAGTAATAATGTCCATTTATACAAAATAAATTTACTTGTACGTAATTCGCACAGAATACGAGAAGGATCAAGTTGATTTTAGCGAATATTTTGTATTCGTATATTGCTTTTTTCGTCTTCGGGCTGCAGCGACAAGCGACATAGAATCCACTCCCGACGGCGCTCAAGCGCAGACTGAGATCTCATTGCAAAATTTGGATATATAAATCAAGAAAGTGGCTGAATAAAACGAACCTTATTGCCACATATTAAGACACACGTATGCGAGCAAAATAGAAGAAAAATGTAAGATGATTTTTTGCTTTTTTTGAGTCAATTTAAAAAATTTTGAAAAAAAATATCAAATTGTTTTTGAGTTGACTATATTTACTACCCTATTCTATCTTTGAAAATCTAAATAAATGTAAAAATAGAGAGAAAATTGTACCCAAAAATAGCAGTATATGCCTATTTTTGATTTAAGAGGCCGTTTCGAATCGATTTTACATTAATATTTATTAAATATTTTTTATTTATTTTCAAATTGATTTATAGATAAAAAAGTAATCAATTTATCGTAATCATTAGTTTTATTAGTTATTATCTAAAATTGTCGTAAAATGTACCGGAAATATGTGGTTTTTTGATACAAGCGTAAACGCGTCCTTAAACCCACAAAATTTAGCTTACCTAGTAGTCAGGGTCACTATGCGCTAGACAAATTGGCCAGTCAATGCAGGTATGTATATAATCATATGTAAGACTTTTCTATTTCCTCATATCTTTTGTGCTACGTATCGTAATTTGACTAATGAGGTACCTCTTGACTATAAGCCGATTACGGGTTATGTGATGTGATGCTAATATAATAATATGGGGTTGTTTGGCGGATATGACGTTTCAATTACTATAAATTTCCTACAGCTTTGTTTATGTTTATTTCTTTACAGCTAATGCAGCAGATAGTAGGAATTTTTGTTTGTACACGTCACAGAAGTTAAACCGTAATAGTTTTAAAAAACAAATATATTAGCTGTAACAGTAATTTAATCCGCTATAAATTTACGAATAATTTCGGACAGGGGCAGAGCCTAAATAAGGCATTTTATGGCAGGTCTTTGGTTCTGTCCGGCAGTGCCAGATAACTTATCGCAGGCAAACTTTCCATTGTTTGTTATGTATAAAAATATCTAATACTCGTAACCGAAACCAGCCGATCATCATCATCAGCCATTTATATAAATTGTGCCACTGCTTGGCACTGGCTTTCTCTCACTACCAAGTGTGGGTTTGCAAATTTCACGTGTAGTGCGAGAACATTATGGTGAACTCCCAAAGTCAAGCGCAGAAAAGATGAATGTAAGTTTAAATCATCATTATCATCCTAGCGCTGTCCCGGTTGCGGTAAGAAAACCTACGCCTACTTTGGAGTCCGCCGTCCGAGGTCCGCTTTCCGGCTGTATCTCTTCCACTTCGCACTGTCTTCAGCATCCCTGGTGGTTAGTCAAATGAAATATTGAATGCAAGTTCAAATACTTATAAAAATAATAATTTGGCGCCGCTACAGTTAAGGTGTTTTTCGAGCGCATCCTACAAGTACATTTAAGAGCATTGTTATCGAGAGCGAAGTTCTGCACGAGAACGCTTCAAGTGAGTTTCTGTGAGTGGCGGCGCTTTGTCGCGTGAGAGCACTACACATTAAAAGCCTTTGATAACGGGTCAAACTGTGTACATGATTATACCATATTTGATTTCCCACACAGTGAAGTCTTGTAGTAAATTAAATGCGTGTAACTATTGGAGGAGTTGGAAAGTAAATTAATTATTTCCATCTATAGAGAGAGACAGAAAATAATGTTGAGAAGAGAAGTTCTAGTTTTTCAATAAAACTTAAGATTACAACATACTAAACCAAAAATAAGACACTTAATAAATGCCTGCGCTACGTCAAGAAATTAAAATGAAAATAAAACTTTCATGTTTGCATGATGCACATACAATAAAAAAAAAGCGCTAAAATAACACACTTGACATTGATCCTTAAAGTACAGTCTATAATTATACTATTGTAAATTAAAAAAAAGAAAGCGAAATAATTTTATTTAAGAAAGCGGCGATAGCCCGGTGGTGTGCGTAGCGGACTGCCGAGACGATGGTCTCAGGTTCGATCCCCAGGTACCCCGGGCACACACCTCTGACTTTTCTAAGTTATGTGTGTAATCATTATATGGTCGGCAGATGGCGTTGATAAGTAAACATTGACTTAGACGTGCTCCGCAATTGATAATATATTTAAATAGTTTAAAGTTATTCATAAAGTATAATTCAAGGACTAACGTGTGCATAATAACTCACAAATAGTGTGGCAGTGTTATCTCAACTCAAATAAAAGTTTATACCATGAAAGTTAACAATATGAAAGTGTGAAGATAAACCAGAAAGATAACTTTTCCAAGAGTCAAAATCAAATTGGAAACAACATTTATAGCTGCGAACCGTATGTACAAAGACACAAACACAACTTTACAATTACATTTCAGTGAATTCAGTCATAAAGCTGAAATCTCTATAATTGCTAAACGTTAATTTTACAAAGCAATTTTAAATATTTGCTATCTCTTTTTGGCGCTATTACCTCAAGTAGTGACATCTAAAGACAATTGGCAAACGACAAATCTGTGTAGAACATTAATGTCGATAAAGCAGACAACACCCACAGATTAAAGTATCGATAACGACCACAGAATATCAATAAATAACTTTAAGTTTCCTGACTTTTTTTGCACAAGTAACGCCATCGTGTGCCAGCAAATTGAACCATGAACCCTAACGAGAACGTTACAATAAGGCGTGCGCGCGCCCACTCTTTTGATTGCGCAGACCTAAGCTTTGTGAATCAAACGCTAGATGGCACCATGCACAGTGTTCCGTCTATATCGTATGACGAGGATAATGAAATTGTTATAAATTTAAGGAAACAGATTGAAAATCTTACTGTTAAATTATGCAGTGCCAACGCCGAAATAGACACATTAATTCTGGAAAATAACAGTCTAAAAAAGAAGAATGAAAATTTAGTTCGGAAAAATTCTCTTTATAAAAAAATTGCAACTAGTCCAGCGTCCTCGCCGAAGAAAACACCGAATAAAAGTAATTCGAGTACAATAAAAATGCATAGCTGTAGCACACAAACTGAAGTTTTAATAGCACAACGCACAACAGAATAATTCACCGTTGTCGTTAAAGGATCACCAAAAAGTCGATATCCAACATTCCACTCCAGAGATGGAGCCACTTACTAACTGTACAAGTTCGGTAACTCAAAACACAAAACAATACACAAATAATGTAACAAAAAATAAAATGTGTATTCTTAGTGCCAACAGACACAATACAAACGTACTGTCATTAGCGCTAAAAAGCTTCTATAACAAATATAATGTATGTCATTACTTAACTCCAAACGCTGGAATAAAACAATTACTAAAGGAATTACACAATAAATTACATAACTTCACAATGGATGATTACTGCATCATAATGATTGGTGAGGAGGACTTTAGGACTACAAATAACTACGTTGACATAATTTTTTATATGAGAAATATTTTACAGAACATAAAACATACAAACATTATTATTATGCTGCCGACATTCAAATTATTTAACTTTCATAATCTATTTAATTCAAGAATAGAAACATTCAACAGTCTGCTGTATTTGGACATTGAAACACATCAGCATGCCTATGTATTGGACTCAAACCTAAACCTGACCTATGACCACAACATGTTTAGAAGATCGGGCGTCATAAACAAAAGAGGTATGGCTACCATATTTCATGATCTGTGCAATCTTATATGCGAGCTGGAAGAGGACCAAGATTATGGCTGCGAAACAATAGGAGAGACCAATGTTTTGGTCACGTTAGACGCATCTACCCAAAGAAAACCATTGGCAGTTGAAGAAAATCAGCTTTTTCGGGCATAAGCATCTATGCATTCTCCATCAGAACATAGCAGGGTTACGAGCTAAATCCAATATTTTGACTGTCTGTTTACAAGATCTACTGGACAAGGGAATCAATATTGATGTGATCTGTCTGACAGAACATTTTATGATGTTAGGCCATGAGAACTGCAGTATGATCCCAAACTACACCCTTGCGACATGTTATAGTAGACCCAACTCTAATAGGGGTGGGTCATGTATTTATGTGAAAATAGGCCACTCTTGGCGAAATATCCCAGCAATTGTAGATTTTTCAGTTTGCACTGTATTTGAATGCTGTGGTATCGAACTGTTAGATTACAAAATTGTTGTTTTGTGTATATATCGTGTTCCTCTTCCTTCTAATTTAAATGCATTTTTTGATAAACTTAACTGCGTTCTAAGATATGTTCAGAAAAAATTTAGTAAGCATGAAATAATTATTGCTGCTGATTTCAATATAAACATATTAAAACTAGATAATATAGCTTTGGAATTTGAATGTCTCCTTTTAAATTTTAATTTAAAGCTAGAATTAAGAGAACCTACTAGGTTAAAGTCTCAGACATGCATTGATAACTTTGCTCATAATCTTAAAAATAAATGTAAGGCTGAAGTTATTGAACTTGCTTTGTCAGACCACACTGCCCAGTTATTGAAATGTAATGTTAAGAGATTGTGTATGATAAAAAGTTGGAAAATTACCAGAAGGGACTATTGCAAGTCCAATATTGAGAAGTTTAAGTACTGTATGGGGCAATTGGCATTTTCAGATTTGTATAACACACATGACGCAAACATGGCTTATGACATTTTCTTGGATACATTCCAATTGTTTTATTCGCTGTGTTTTCCTCACGAAATTATAAATGTGCGTGTCCATAAGAAACCAAGGTGGTTAACGCGAGGCATAAAGGCCTGTTGTAATAGGAAACGTGAGCTTTTATTGAAATATCGAATATCCTCTACTCCGTGTAATAAATTAGCACTCACACAATACACTAGGAGATTTAAAAAAATAATTAAGTTAACTCAAAAAGCTATTAACACTAATAACATAAATAAATCGACAAACAAAACAAAAACTGTATGGCAACTGATAAATGCTAATGCTAAGCAAAATAAACCACAAGAAGGCATAATACGTTTTTCATTGAATGGTAATATTATAAAAAATCCAATTGAAATCTCTGACATTTTTAATAATTATTTTATTGACAAGATATCTCCAATTAATAATTCAATTAATCATCAATTTAAGCACTACTTATCATCTTCTCAAAACTCAATGTTTATGAAACCAAGTGACCCACATCAAATATTAAAATGTATTCACTCGCTCAAAAATACTATGAGTGTGGGCTATGACGGCATCTGCACTAAGGTTGTAAAACAGGTGGCAAATATCATTGCTCGACCCCTCAGTTACATTTAAAACTTAACAATAGAGACAGGAGTGTACCCAGACAAATTAAAAATCATAGTAGTTAATCCAATCCATAAGAAAAATGATAAAGAGGATATTGGTAACTATAGGCCCATAGCACTGGTACCAATATTCTCAAAGATATTTGAAAAATACATTTACGAGGCTCTTAGTATTTTTTTAGAGAAACAAGCTGTTTTAGTGAAAGAACAAAAGGGATTTAGGCGAAATAAGTCAATAAATATGGCAATTTACGATTTTTTGGAATTTGTAATGACTAATATGGATAAACGCACACCAGTATGCGCAATATTCATGGATATGACGCAAGCGTTTGACTATGTGGACCATGAAATATTGCTAACCAAGCTTGAAAGGTACGGTATAAGAGGTAATGTTCTAAAACTGCTCGAAACGTATCTCAAGAACCACGTACAATATACCAAGATAACTAAAGTTGATGTAAAACAAAAAAGGAAATTGTTTACGTCTCCAAACAACGGCAAATAATGTATGGTGTGCCACAGGGAAGCATCCTGGGACCATTCCTATTCCTTCTTTACATTAACGATCTGCCGAAAGCCTCATCACACCCAATGACTCTCTATGCAGATGATAGCACAGTTGCAATAAAATGCTGTAATAGTAATACTTACGAGCAAGAAGTAAACAACACATTACAAGATGTCATAACATGGTTAGATGCAAATAATTTACGTATCAATATTGATAAAACCACGTTTATGTCCTTTAGTCAATGGGCTGGCCCACTGAGTAATCTAAATATTCACCATGGAAGTCAACCGGTACGTGAAACCCAAAAAACAAAATTCCTTGGGCTAACTATTGACAGCAAACTCACATGGAAGCCACATATTGATGCGCTCTGTAAAAGAGTCAGTAGTTCCGTTTACGCCCTACATGAACTGGTACAAATAACTGATGTAAATTCCGTTATAACTGCTTACCATGGTCTAGTCGTTTCTGTACTAAGTTCTGTAGGTACGGAATAATTTTCTGGGGAAACTCAACGAATAGGGATATAGTTTTCAAAATGCAGAAGAGATGTGTTAGAGCCATGTTTGCATTAAAATGTACAGATAGCTGTCGTCCATACTTTATTAAGCATAAATTATTAACTTTGCCATGCTTATATATATTTGAAGATGCTGTATTAGTTAAACGCAATCCTGATTTATTCATGCTGGCTTCAGATCTATATAATAGACGACAACGAGACGTACATAGACTTTGTGTGCGTAAAACTAATACTGCACTGATGCATAAAAGCATTTTTCATATGGCATCTGTGATATATAATAAATTGCCCAGAACAGTCAAAGAAGCAGAGTTTAATATTTTTAAGAAAAAGCTTAACGAATTGTTAATAAGTAAATGTTACTACACTCTGGCAGATTATTTAAATGACAATTTATATAATTACACAGTAGCTATTTAATTTATCTAATTTATTGTGTCTATTTTCTAGCTGTAAGTGACATTTTTAACTTGTATCAATATTTTTGTGATGTAATTAATTCAATTTAATTTAATTAGATCTTAATTTTCTTTTTTCTTAATTTATTCTATTTTACTGACATCCAATCTAGTTATTTATTTATATTGATTTACTTAATTTTGTTTAATTTTATTTGACATAATTGTAAATTTACATTTTATTCAATTAATATTGGCATGCCGCTTTATTGTGGTCAAAATTCTTGTATCTTATATGTATTTCTGTTTAACACCAATTGTCACAGTTTTTTTGCCAATAAAGATTCTGATTCTGATTCTGATTCTGATTCTGAATAAAAATGTTAATTAATGCTAGCTTAATAATGTGCCCGGTAGATGGCAATATGCTCGCCCCCTATTACATTGGGACCGAAACATAACTGGCGAAAAGTGGGTGTGTAATACACCTCTGCCTACCCCTTCGGGGATAAAAGACGTGAAGTTATGTTATGTTATAAATTTGATTAATTAATTTAATTAACTTTTAATAGTGGTTCTTCACGGAGCACGTCGTTCGTCGTACCTGAGATTTTGTTCAAGCTAAACTTTGCCACAGTTGTCACGTGGATATGTTGTAAGTTAAATTAGCTTACGTCAGAGTCCTGTTGAACAACTTAGATTATTTTATTAATTTACAAGCCGTACCCCGCAGTTTTTATCACAAGACCTCCCTTCGAATCGTCGAATAGCATAAATGTATCGTCAATCCTTAATGCTATTACTCGTATAGCTTTCTCGCGTTTATTTTTAACTCGTAAAGTTTGTAGCATTATATAGTATATAGTATATGACCTTGCTCATAAATGTGCCCTTCATGTCCAAAGAGACGTTTTCAAATCAAAAAGTAACTAATCATCATCATCATTGCAGCCTAGAGACGTCCTCTGCAGGACATAGGCCACCCCTAAGGTTCCTCACACAGACCGATCTTTTTTTTTTTGTTCACTACGGTGGGAAACTCTCCTTATGAGTCATCTCAACTCTGCCAACCCAGCCATTGAAACGGCTAGGCTTGGGACTGGCAGAGGAGGTATGTGGAGGCTCTCCCCTAAAGGCGTTCGGGGCATACCCACTAAAACCCACCGCGGTGTCCCTACGGGTCCCGTATGTTGGCGGGGTCACGCGATTCGCGATTAGCATACTTTCTCGCGACCCCGCCCGGGATTGGCCCGCCGTTTGTGTTGGCGGGCCCCGTCTACATATGATCTCGCAATCATCCGTCAAACTTCTTGCATTTATCAAACTTCTCGCATCCATCACCTTACAAAGCTACTTGGGAGGCGGCGAGGACACGCGCCGCCTCCCGCCTTTTGGCGGACAGGGAGCAGCCCCAGCGCTCACCGTTCGCAGGCACAAAATTTAGGGTGGTCGGAGGTCGCCTCTTGTTCGACGTCCCAGACGCCCGGACCTACGGTTGGGGAGAGGGCGATGTATTTCGCTCTCCCGCTCCACCGCCTCCTTGCTCAGCATGACTGCTTCGCAGAAGGAGGCGACGGCGTTCCAGGACCTCTCACTCCGGACCATAGACAGAACTATGGCCGGGAGCGAGAGGACAACCGTATTCAGAGCCGCGACCAGATCACGGCGCTACGATGCCCAGGCTGGGCATTCCGCCAAAGTATGCAACGCCGTGTCTTCGACAGGGTCGCGACTGCTGCCACAATGGTGGCATCCGGGCGTTTCCTCCCGGCCTATCCTCCACAAATACCGGCCGAAACAACCATGGCCGGTAAGGATTTGAGTTAACTGGAAGGTGAGTACGCCGTGAGGTCTCTCCAACCACTCATCAACCACGGGACTTACCGCCACTATCGTGGCGTGCCCGGCGCTGGGGTGCACAAGCCGTGCCTTCCACTCCGCCACTAGGACTTGGCGGAGCTCCGACCGACGCGCCTCGATATCACGATGCGCCGGTCTCTCGCCCTGCTCCAGGGCTTGCTGGCGCCATGTATAGAGTGACGCCAGCAGCTCAGCTTCCAGATACCAGGGCGGTGATCCGGCTAGGAGGCTCGCTGTCTCGAAGGAGACCGTGCGGTAGCCTCGTATCAACCTGACGGCCATGGCGCGCTGCGGTGCGCGAAGCGCCGTGATATTGTGGGCCGTCAGGTCGTGCGCCCATATCGGGGCCCCATAAAGGGCCATGGACCGCACGACTCCCTCGTAGAGCCTCCGGCAGGAGGCGGTTGGCCCCCCGAGTTTGGGCAGAAGTAGTGACAAACCTGCTGCCGCCCCGAGAAGTTTGGGGGCCAAGCGTCTGAAGTGCTCACGGAAATCCCATCGGCTATCGAGTACGAGCCCGAGATATTTTAGGCTCTTCCCGATGCCAATGGTGACCCCTCCTACCATAGTGTGGGCCCCTGCGGGTGGCCGATTCCGAGGACCGTGGAAACACATGGCCTCGGATTTAGACAGGGCCACCTCTAGGCCCAAACGCCGGATTCTTCCAACGACTTGTGCGACCCCAGCGGTCGCCCTTATAGCCACCGCCCGGTACGTCTTATCACTCGCAGTGACGAGGGTGTCGTCGGCATCTTCGCGACCTCGTCCAACAACACTATGGGCTGATAGGCGGACGGGCTGTCCGCCGGGCGCCCTACCTTTCTGATGAGGACCAGTTTCCCCGTCTTCCAGGCTCGTGGAAACTGGCCCCCCTCAAGGCACACTGTGAGGAGTCTCCCCAGTCGGGGTCCGAGCTCCTCCATTGCCAGGACCCACGCTCGGTCAGGAATGCCATCGGGTCCTGGGGCGGTGTTTTTAATCCTCAACACCGCCGCTCGGAGTTCTACCCGAGTCATCTCGGGAACGTCGTCTATGTCCGCGTTGGCTGCCTCGGAAAGCGGCGCCGTCATGGGCGGAGGGATATGTTCCGCCCGACACAGACCGATCTTTTTTTTTGTTTTTTTGGTGTCGGGTTGGAAAATCCTCATGGAGTCCCTCCGCCCTGGAGGGGAAGGGCGAAGGGGACTGTCAGACTCTTACTGACTAAAAACCAACCCGTGTTCCTCATGTACCCGCGTGTCGGAGGGTAGGGATTCGCATAAGCATTCGTCGCTACCCCCCGACGGGTATTGGCCCGCCAGATGGTCAGGCGGGCCCCGAACAAAACCCCCTTGGCGGCGGATTAAGGTGTTGGGCTCCGCCGCCAAAACACTCAGCGGCCGCAGAGGATAGGGAGGACGGCAACGCAACACCGCATCTCCTCTTCCTCTGCGGCCCCACCGCGACGCATCGAATGGTGCGCCCCCATTTGGTCGCGGGAGATAGGGCGCGCGGCAACGCAACACCGACACGCCTCTCCTCCCGCGACCGCACCCGACTGCGAGGGACAGACAGAACTGTCCCCCGCACCCGCACCGTTGGACGCATCCTGCGCAGGCCCCGTCAAGCCCACGCGGAGCGTCCCCTCCTGGATCCCTCTTAGCTTCACCGCGGGGTTCCAAGCCACGGTTACTGAGCCCCCCCACCACGACAAGGTGGAGATCCCGCGGGGGGGACACACAGACCGATCTTGAGCCAACCGCATCCAACCACTTTTCGCGATTCTGACCAGTTAACAATCATTTTAGCATTTTTATAATGGTGTAGACGTTTTGATTGTGCAGATTTAATTTTTTTTTTTTTACACTCATGAACATGATGAATATGTAGGTACATAGAGGGGCTTAAGAGCTTTCTCTAGCAACCAAACTGCAACGTCGTAATATATAGTTTAGACAGCTACTTCACCGCTTAACAGTGATCCATGTGTTGTAGCTTCAATACCCACACGTGACAAAAGCCATGCTATCCATAAATTGTTGTTTCAGGACTGGATGTTCTTTGTATCTTTTGTTTTAATTTTCGTAAACTCCCCAATACAGAATTCATTCCTAGCGCGGGAGTTGTTTCTAAAACCCCGACAACCCCTCGCAACAACGCGTCGCGACACCACAGACAGATTTACATACCACGACGCACATACATCTCGCGAAAGATACGCGCGTCAAAAAATAATGAACGTATTAGCTTGATACATTCCCTGGCTTACCGAGACAGACAAACACGCCGCTCGACAAATTACTTACATAAATTGGGCAGATTAGGCGAACTTCACACTGACAGCGTCGCGTCCAATACAATTTATATATTACACTCATCTCGTTATCATATTTATGCTTTGGAAGTCTTCTATCGTCATCAGTTATGGTGGGTTGTTTTTTAGGTAAGGTGTTGTCACCTGGTTTATGTTTGTATGATTCTGAAGGTCTAGAATTTACTTTGATGGCTGCTTTATTAAGTTAATGAGCTAAACTGATGGAATCCATCTTTGCAGTGCTCCTACTTCTGGCCGCAGGGTATTGAAAAACTAACATAACCTAACAATTTACCAGCTGGACAAACGATTTAATTAGCGCTGCATGACCTCTCTAGGATTGCCGCAATACACTAGGATAGTTTTTGAACAGATGGCGCCGATTTTATAATGTCATTTGATATTTATCTGAAATTTACATACGGCCAGTTGTGAAGATACTGCCTAATTAATCATCGACCTAACGTTATCGCGGCTGCATCTAGGAGTTTTCGCCTTAGAACCCATAATCCACTTTCTAGTCTAAACAGATATGATAAAATATGAGCTTCAAAATACCACTCAATTCTTAGATAAGATATTGCCATTAAGGCACTCATCTAAAACCGATCTTTGCCTAAAAGGCAGTTCAATAAAACATTCTCATAATATAAGACTCTAGCATGATGTACGTTTCATATACTCATATGCAAATCAAACGTTCATAAACTTAACGACTTCAATCCAAGTAGAAAATTGTAAAACTGTAACAGAAAACCTGCATGTTTTGTCCATGTGGCCATGTGTGACGTCAACACGTGACGGAATGCGCAGCTAGCGTGACGTATGACGGACACCCGCGTTCAACGGAACATTCCCTAAATGTACAACACTAGTGCTGCCCATTGTTCTATACAAGTGACGGCGATTGTATTGCCAGTGGAAAAAATGAGCCGAATAAGTGAGTGAGTGGAAATTCAGCTCTGCTGAGTTTATCGCTATGATATGTGGTGCTTGAATACTGCTGCTTTTATAACAAATGAACAAAATTATGTTATTCAGCAAGATATTTCGTGCTAAATACATTATGTGGTTTTACCTCACGCACTCTTGTGAGGATAATAAAATATGATCCAGATACTTGAATACTCTTTTACTTCATAAAATAGAAAATATAAAGCCTTTCAAAATACCTCAGCCTTATCCTTTCAAAGACCTAGAAGACGCTTCACCGCAACGACAATTTTAATATATTTTAAAACGAATTACAGAAACTTAGTTCGTGATTTATAGTAAGACGCTAGGGAGAGACTCGTAGCGGAAAATGAAAAGTAATTCGGCGCCGGATGAAAATAGTAAATATGATGTTGCGCGGACGGCGAGTGGCGACAAATGCGGTCCCACGGCCTGCCGTGGTGACGCCTCTCGATAAGGCAAATTGCGCACGAGAAGAAGATAAAGACTTTCTGTCTCGACTGCACGGATTGCCCACAAGAGTAAAAGGCTCCTTCGCCGTCGAGTGTGATCCTTTATGGCGACAGGACAAAGAATATCTAAAGACTTCTATCCTTACTGAGCGGATGGGCTGGTCGTGTAAACGTCATCTTCACCGGCGAGTGTGACACCTTAAGGGGACGAGAAGATGGACTTTCTATCTTCACTGGTTGGATGGTCTGGTGGTGTGAACGGCCCCTTGGCCGGCAAGTGTGATCCCATATCGACTGGACAACACTCTGTGTGATATATAAATTGCTGTTACAAAACTGGGTGTCCCTTGTGTCCTCTGATTAACCGTTTATAAAGTAAGACTGAGATTTTTTGTCTCTCTAAGATCTTTACTGGTCGGATAGTTTGTGGTGTAAAGGCCCGCTTGCCGGCGAGTGATATACAAATTGTTGTTTCAAATCTGTGCGCCTTTTGTATGCGTTGATTTGCAATAAAAGAGTAGAGAGTTTGGAGTCTGCCTAAAGAAGTAGTGTATTTATTCTCAATGCGGGTGTTGTCTTTAAAAAACGATCGAATGATACCTAAGATTAGTGTATTCTTGTTGCGATTACGGGTAAAAAAATTCTACTATGAGTAAGTAGTCGCTTATAAAAGTCAATGTATTATGTACAATGTTATGTATACACGCAGTGATTTTATTACCGGTGAGCACACCGTTACTGCGTCACCAGCGTATGGTTGTTTCTCATAATCGCACTGTGTAGATCGTTGATAACTTTACCTTGCACGAAGACGACATTTTTAATCAGAGGAACATATAAAGTAGTAAATACTATTATAGTGCAGCTGCCAACGCGTAACCAACACTTACCGCGGTTACGCTCACGCTAAGGCTTCCTGTACATACTTAAAAACGAAAATCACATGATAATCTGTATCAAGTCCCCGGGATGGATCTTCATACATATCAATTTAACCCCTATGTATGTATGATTAGCAATGTTCAGGAGATATTTGGGCAGGGCTGTGTTTTTTGCACGAGCTTTTCCAGGTTTTTCTACTAGTCATACTATCAATAGCGTATTGCCTTAATGATAAAAGTCAAGTGTTACTTTGTGACCTAAATGAAATGAATGACTTCAAACTGATTTGTCTAGTTGTCTTATGTGTACAAAATTCCTAACGCTGTATCGCATTAAGAGCTCTAAACGGATTTAAGTGCGGACGATTCCGATTCTAATTTCATCCTGACGACAGCTCACATCCCCGTGATGTTATATTAAAGTCCGAATCTACCCCCCTCTCCAGGAAGTCCAACCTCCTCTCGAGAGTGGTATAATCACATCGTCTCCTTAGATTTCGGTCGCAGGCCTTTATGAATGCTTAGGATTATTTACATACAATTTGAAGATACAGAAAAACTCCTACAGTCTTATTAATAAAAATAGCTTATTCTTCTCTTACTCCAAAGTAATACCGGGAGTAGTTAATTCTAGATTAGATATGGAATAGCTACGTGTTAATTACGGTATTAATAAATACGGAGTAAGTTCGGAGTAAAAAATTGGTTGCCTGTAAAGTCGGTATACGGGCGAAAGTTTTACGTGACAACGACTTTGAGTGGTAAAATAATTTTAATTTGAATATTCATTCGTATAGTAGGAAGAAGGATGAAAGACGCGTGCCTTTCACTTTTTATGTCTGTCTCTCTCGCTCTTAGGCGGGACGCGTGCCTCTCACTCGCTCTCATTGTGAGCGCATAACGTGAGCGGAGCGTAACGCAGTTTCTTGAAGTGTCACCCGGCAAACCAATTTATAAGACGTTGTCACGTCAAAATACCATTCTTATACTGAGATTAAGGTATTTGTTATGGGAACCCACTGATATTAAAAGTAAAAAGAATGAACAAGGAACAAAATGACCTGGTCGAATAAAAACTTTTTATTAAATACTTTTATTTGACAATCACAACCAGAGAGGTTGGACTAGGTTAAGGTTAGATTTCTTTGATCACAACTATCCCAAGCGAACATAAGACACAAAACACATATCTAATGGTGCGTAACGCAAACGTTCGGATAGGGTATTTGGCTAGGTTTGTATAGGTTTGCAAGCGCTGGTGGCAAACCCGACCGGTGTCGGTGTTTTGGCACAAATCACAATTTAAACTCATCTTATTCAAGGTCTTCAAAAGGGTTATTGCGAAGTCTATACAATTTCACATGCCTTATTATTGGTAATATTTTTTCAATTACTTCTATCATTCTTAAATCTTCAATTAAATAATCTGTATTAATTTTAATCCACAATAATAAAATTACAAAATCAGATACTAGTAAGTACTCTAACGAACACCAAACAAATGTATAAATATATTTGGGTTATGTATATAAATCTCAATGAAAGTTGGAAATACAATATAAATCTACGAGCTTTTGCCCGCGGCTTCGCTCGCGTAAATTCGAAGTAACACAAATCTCTCATAACATAATAGACGGATACTTTAATAATCATTGTCGTATAAGCAAACTGTTTATACCGATAAGAAATTGGTATAACTGCAAGAAGTTTTTACACATGGCATACAAACTACATAGTAAGTTGGTACTCAACATGACTGCTTTTCGGTGACAGTGACTTTTCTGTCTTTTTTTATTATTATAATTTCTAATACTGTCAGAAGCATTAGATATTAACAAAATACTCGACAAACCGAATTTTGCGGATATATGTTGTCGACTCGAAATTTTTATTTTTTATGTTTTAGTATTCAGGTAAAGTTTCGATCTAGTCTACTGTACCCCGTGACAAAATTATGAATATACTATGCTAACGGGACAGGGACGTTTGAATTGAAAGCAATTTGTTTATATGCATGTATTGCAGAGTACTTATAAACTCATTTGTGAGGTTGTTATACAGCAGCAATCGAAGAAACTACCGTTTTAAAATAAATATATCTGGCATAAAGATGTGTCCAGAAGTGACGAATGCCCTGCGGATGTGCAACTTTGTCGGGTCTACTGTAAAAAATTGCATACCAAAAATAATATGCGTGCAGTCAACCCTATATATAAAAATATACCGAAATGTCCTTAAAATTCCATTGATTCGAGGAGGAGTGGGATGAGTAACAAGCCCCTGCTGCCTTAAAATAATTGTCTATTTTTATTTATTATTATCTATTATATATTTTATTTATTATTATCTATTTTTATATATTATCTATTTTTCCAGAGGTCATAAAACAAGAAAATAAGTACAACATATTTATCAACAAACTGAAATTGTTCCTTAATAACATTAATAACAAAGTTTAAGGAACAATTTCAAACAGATCGACGAGCAGGTATGTACACTGACGCAGTCGATGCTAGACAGCTAGCACGCAGCATGCCCAGAAACCACTTTACCCTCAACCCCAGGTAAACAACTCTGGTGGGGCGCTGAGCTTGAACGCAAGCGCAAGAAGGTAAGAAGGGCTCTAAACAGGGCAATGAACACAAACGTGGACGCTTATAAAGCGGCCAAATCAAGCTACAAGAAATGCCTCAGATTCAGACGCACCATGGGATGGAGGAAATTCTGTGGGAGCATTGAATCTTGCCAGCAAGCAAACCGGGTAAGGTAACTACTGGCTCAGCAACCGATGGTTGCACCAGGTACTCTCCGTAAACCGGATAACACATACACCACATCGGAGGAGAAGGCAAGACGCGTCCTACTCGAAACATACTTCCCAGGCTGCGTCCTCACCTCGGTAAAAACGTAGCACGATCACCAACAGTGGCGACCGAACACGAGTGGAGACACGCAAACACCGTGGTCACAGAAGAAAATCTCCGATGGGCCATTGATAGCTTCCAACCCTTCAAAGCAGCCGGACTGGACGGCATCTTCCCAGGGTTATTACAATGGGGGGTGAACCTGTCCGTAAAAGACTTCTGGCAATCATAAGGGCTAGCCTGGCCCTTACATATGTACCAAACAGTTGGAGGGAAGTCAACTTATTTTCATACCAAAACCAGGCAAAACAGACTACACCAATGCAAAGTCCTTCAGATCAATAAGCCTGACCTCCTTCATTCTTAAAGCCTTGGAAAGGCTATGCGAGAGGGAATTAAGAAGTGGGCACTTAAGCACCTACCCCTACATGCCAATCAACATGCATACAGCTCAGGGAAATCGACGGAATCGAACTTACATCAGGTCGTAAACCAGATAGAAGCTTATGGCAGCTTCTATCTGGTTTTCAACTAAAAAGCATCTGTCTGGGCACCTTCATTGACATAGAAGAAGCCTTTGACAAGACAAACTTCTCCAGCATAAGCAACGCCCTAGCCAGACATGGTGTGGATCAGATGCTCATATAGTGGATCCAAAACATGCTCAGCAAAAGGGTAGTGCGCCTGCACGGCGACTCCCATACAGCCTTGATAACTAAAGGTTGCCGGCAGGGCAGTGTTCTCTCCCCGCTATTGTGGAACTTAGTCATCAATGAACTCATAGACAAACTCAACGCGAGATATTTTTACACAATAGGATATGCAGATGATCTGACCATTCTCACCTCAGGTAAGCTAACTAGTACAGTGTACGACCTTACCCAACAGGCTCTACGCATAGTAGAGTGGTTGTGTAATGAATACGAATTATCAGTAAACCCGACCAAGACCGAACTAGTTATGTTCACACACAAACGCGCGCTGGGTACTTACCGACTGCTCTGGCTATTCAACAGTATTCAGAGCTCAAGCTGTCTACCGAGGTAAAGTACCTGGGTGTCACTCTTGACAGCAAATTGACATGGAATAGCCACATGGAAAATAAGCTCAATAAAGCCAGCATCGTCTTCTGGCAGTGCAAGTAAACGCTGGGGCCTATCCCCCAAGATTGTCTTATGGCTCTATAAGACAATAATACGTCCGATGATAAGCTACGGCGCAGTAGTGTGGTGGCCTCGGACCAACCTAACAACGGCCGCCAACAAGCTTCAAAAGCTTCAAAGCCTTGCATGCCTAGCGGCCACGGGCTGCATGAAAACTACACCTACAGCGGCACTCGAAGTGTTGCTGGACCTGCCTCCATTGCACCTGTTCATACAACAGGAGGCAACGATGTCGGCGATCCGGCTAAGAGATCTGAAGCTCTGGAAAGACACTAACACACCGCACACTAGCAACTTAAACACCTCTTTAAAGAAGTTCCTCTCACACAAGCCATTGGCGACCGAATACCGAAACAATTTGTGTTCGACAAGAAAAACAAAATCCAACTGTACGAGGATCTACACGAGGGAGCGGTTGGCCACAACGAGCTCACGATCTTCACATATGGGTCTAAGACGGATACAGGTACGGCTTCAGGAGTATTCTCCGAGGACCTAAACATTAACATCGCAGCACCGCTGGGAGCCTACAACACGGTCTACCAGGCCGAATGTTTTGGCATAATCCTGGATGCCACAGCAATCATGGCACGTGAGGTAAGGGAACGATCCATTAGGATCCTCTCAGAAAGTAGCTCAGCCCTCAAAAGCCATACTATCACCTCGGCACTCACGCTTGAATGCCACCAGAAACTAACAGAGGCAGGTAAACAAAAAAAATTAACACTGCAATGGATCAAGGGCCACAGTGGCTCAAGAGCGAATGACGCAGCCGACGTACTTGCCAGAAGAGGGGCCACTTTAGAGGTGGTGGGACCCGAGCCCATTATTCCCCTCCCTTCTGGTGTTTATCGCAACCTGGTAAGAAATAGGACCATCACCCAACACAACCAGTCCTGGATTGGTATTGAAACATGTAGGCAGGCCAAGGAGGCTCTTCCCGCAGTAGACGGTAAGATAGCCAAACAAATCCTCTGGCTGTCCAAACAACAACTGCGGACAGTCACGGCTGCCTACACAGGACACTGATTCTTTAATAAACACCTATTTCCTATAGGTATCACCAACAGCCCGCTGTGCAGGGCCTGTATGGCAGCAGACGAGACGGCAGCCCACCTGCTTCTCGACTGCCCTGAGGTCGCACAGTACAGGCAGCAGTACCTGCTGGCCTTCCTCGAAGAGGGTGACTCGAATGACGACACCGTTCCCACCCGCACGCAAAATACACGCCAGGACGTGGAGTTGCGGAAACAGCCCGTGCCATCAAGTGTCAAGTATCCCTTTCCAGGGTTCGTAAAATAGGTGCTTATAATAAGGCCTTATGCGTCTGGCATAGAAATTTTCCACTCGAAGATATACTAAAACAAGGTAGAACTGAATAAGGTCGTGACACAATTCCTCTTCGAGTAATCAGTTTCAAAGCGTATCGAAGTTGGTAACAACAGTTAAAGCCTCGCTAATACTTGCGCAAACTCTTTGCAGCTGTACAGATTAGCTCTTGTTTAAATGATTGATCAATCGCTAACTTTGCAAGTATATCAGTAAGTCCATTGGATTACTAAATACAAGTTGCTATTTGTCTTCAAGAGACATTTTCCGTTACAAATGACAATGACGCGATTTAGTGTCTAATTTTAGTGAATTTAAACGATATTGCTGATATAAAATATGTTCGATATTGTTATATGTAAATTATTACAATTACAGAAGCATTGGCAGCACAGAATTTTCGATGATAATTATAAGGTAAAAAATGAAAAAGGTCAACCAATACTTTTGTATTGGTTTAACTGTTATGTATTTTAAGCATAACTGACCTGAGAAACACTACAACACTGTTTACAAATGTGAGACTAGCTCAGATACAAGTTTATACAATATTAATCTTGTTAGGTACATTCAGTGCAACAGCGGCTAGATACAACAGCGCTCTGCTTACCACAAGTTATGTTTAGAGTCTGGCTAGAAAGCTGGGAAAGGTTGTTTTCAGAAGGCAGTGGAAGCGATTAATTCATCCAGTCTGGTCTAGCCAAGACAAAGGTCTAAAATAACATACTGTGTTTTCACAGCGATGAAATTAAACTAATACATGTGCAAATTTACCTGAGATCTTCTTGTGATGTTCCGGAGTAGTTTTATAAGATTACACTCATAATTTTGGCCAAAATAATAAGGAAATTGTTATAGTTAGCTACCAGAGTTTTCTTCCAACGAAGTCCTCGGGCACCATACACGTGGACGTATTTGCACAACTTTACAAATGTTCAATGTTCACAATTTTTTTCTTTTATCACAATTTACCGGTGCCGGTTATAGATCAAAAGCGGCATTCACAAGGGTTCCAAATTTACTTCAAATACAAACCACGTGAAAGACAAACGGCGCGAGCGCAAGCCAATTTTTTCCGGAAACGACAAATGTGAAAGTATGAATGAATTGACAGTTCATAGTGTGGCCATAGTCAAAATTTACAATGGACAAAGTAACACTCTACTAAACTGATGTAATCGATTTAACTTATCATAAACAACATTTCTATTTCAAACACGCTCTATATGTGATAGGTAATGAATTTATTATAAATTGTAAATAAACCGTTGTAATATTGTAATACTCACGAATGATAAGTGATTCCATCACTTTTAGTAATTTTTCTACTGTAGTTTGTGCAAAATCTCATTAAAAGAGCGAGCGCTTCCGACCGCAGTGAATACGCGACTAAAGTCAAATGAGTCATTTAGCCTGTTTTTAATATGCCACTTTTGAAGTGCGCATATCTTATCTACGTTTTTTTACTAGTATATCGATGATCAACACGGTGGAATCTATTGAACACGACACGGCTTAAACAAAGTCCTGAATCGCGCAAGCAGAGCTTTCACACGCTATCAGTATTTATACAAGTTCTCAAGTACATCGTCGAACAGCAGACCAAAATTACATAAAATCTTTATTTTTTGTTGATGACTTACCCTGATCCTCGTTACATTCTACGTAGAAGCATAACATGTTAGAGTTAAGTAACTCATATAAATTAGGATATCATTTAACGTTGTACACGTTAGCTTAGTAGACACGGATGTCGTAATAGTTCCAATTATTATGCGTAAAGGTATTACGTAACTAGTTTGAAGTGTCTCATATCTCAAAGAAGAATTATTAATGAAAATAGTAGATTATTTCACGATAGCCTTTTCTTCAGTAATAAAAGATACAATTATATGTGAAACTATTTCTACAAACAGTATACTTGAAGCCACAAATTCTGCCATTTTATTAGGTGCTAGGAAAATGTAACAGTAATAAGAAGAAAAACAATAAATAAAGATGCAAATAACACAGTAAATTTTTCCCATGAAACAAATTGTAATTGAAGAACTTAATTCGAAATAAAAACCGAGCACTAATCTGAAATATAAAACCTTTTTCAATGAAAACATTTATATTAGTGAAAATCTTATAGGTTTTTGAACAGGCATTTCAATAATTTTATCGAATAGACGCTTTCGTACAGGAAGTGATAATAGCTTGTGCCTATTATTATTTTCGTCAAACGAATGTAATAAAAAAAATATTAATTACTTTGTGATGATGATGATAAGACGAATTTTATTTGGTTATAACAAATAGATGTAATTTGATTGGTACTGCCTTCTTTACAAGAATTATGATGTTTTATACTAATTATTAAAAATGTAACCACCTATTTCAAAATTTCTTGGTTTTTACTTTTGTAACGTAATACTACGTATTGCGTTATAATATCTCGCAGGCGCTTAACGCCAGCTAATTCCGAAGAGCGCTTCGCTAGGAATTGTTACCATATATGGTCATGTACCGAGCCACAGGCAGTCTGTGACTCATTGGTCTATGACTATATAAGATGGGTGCGCGATCTAAATCACTTCTCTATTCATCATTTTCGTAGCCTAGCGTTGTAGCATCGTATTGCAGATGCAACCCGGGTTCCACCTACTAATCCACCAAACCTTTTCACTAAACGACTGCCTATCTGACCTCAGTAGCCTATAGGGATAGCGATAGTTCATGGTTTAGCCTAATTCTAAAAACTAAGAAGTCATCACTCTCCAGACCAATTTCGGTCACAGCGACTACTTCAACTCCGTGTAGATAGTTGTCGCTGATGTGCTCTCATATGATTGCAATAGCCACACTTATTTTTGAAGATTCGAAAACATTGCGAGCATGTGAGCACACCGTTGTTGTAATTATAGCTGATTGCCACAGGAGACCGGGCTCTCAGTTCGTCGCGCCTAGAGGCAAGCTCCGAGCGACGACGTTCCTCAAAATCAGAAACTTGGTTTTGAACTAGAGCTCTCCAATCGGAACGTGAAGCCGCTAGCTTTTCCCATTGCGAGGGGTCAATGTTTCATTTTTTAATGTGACGTTTAAGCACATCTTTATATCGGAGGAACTGACCACCTTGTTTCCGTTTGCCCTCCTTTAGTTCGGAATAAAAGATGCACGTAGCCACTCGGTCCTTCGCCATACGTGACACATGACCACACCATCGAAGCTGCCTCCGCATAAGATAAGCCTCAATTGGACCAACATTGGCTTGTTGTAGCACACGGTCATACCATACATTTTAAGAATTTTGCGTAAGCATTTGAGGTGGAACTTGTCTAGTGCGCGGATATGCTGGCGATACACAGTCCACGTCTTCACGGAGTACAAGATGTGAAGCAGTACTATTGCCATGTAGACCGAAATTTTTGTTGCTAGTTTAAGGTCATGACAACGGAATATCTTGGCATCCAGCTTGCCAAACACTGCAGCGGCGGCACCGATTCTGCCATTGATCTCGGCATCAAGGTCGCACTTTGATGTAATCGTGCTCCCCAAGTAACGGAATTTATCTACCTGCTTCAGTGTGTCCTCGCCGAGATTTATTGTCAGTGTCTCAGGACCATTAATATCTAAGGACATTACTTTCGTCTTCTTGACACTGATCTGCAGGCCAAATGTTTGGCAGACCTGGTGAAAATCAGACATTAGCTGTAGCAGGCTGCCCAAGGACTTCGCGATGAACATACATGGTCGTCAGCATACATGATTTCAGTAATCAGCGCATACGTTACTTTAATGCGGGCTTTAAATCTGGCTGGGTTGAAAAGATTGCCGTCGGTTCTAAATCGAATTCGAATGATATTTGCAGGGTCTCCCCGACTACGACTGCAAAGTACAATACGAATAGCTTAGGTGCTAAAATGCAGCCTAGCTTCACTCCACAAGTAACGGGAAAGAAGTCAGACTGATCACCATCGACAGCGACACAGCATTCCATGTCATCATGCAGGTGTCTCAAAAGCCTTATAAATTTTTCCGTGCATCCCAACTTTTTCAGTACAATCTAGAGGGCTTCTCGAGGCACACTGTCATAAGCCTTCTCAAGGTCGACAAAGCAGAAATATAGCTGACGTTCCTGTTCTCTGCTCTTTTCCTATAGGTTGGAAGCCAAACTGGGTTTCAGGTAAAATCTTTTCAAAGAGTTTTCTTAGGCGGTTCAGTAAAACTAGCAAAAACTTTTCCAGGGACTGATAAATGTGAAATACCGCGGGACGAGTTGCAGTCAGCACGGTCACCCTTGCCCTTTTATAAAGCGCAAATGCGCGACAGTTTAAAATCTGTCGGCACACGTTCCGTTTCCCATAGATGAACAAAGAGTTCCCAAATGGCCGAATGCAACTCATCACCACCATATTTGATCAATTCGCCTGGTATAGAGTCCATGCCAGCCGCTCGCTTGTTTTGCTGTTATTTGATTGCAAGAACAATCGCATCACTTGATAGTGGGTCATCCAGATGGTTTGCTACGGGCAACTGAGGCATCGATCTGATGTGTTGCAAATTAGCTGATCGATCTACATTAAGTAATAGCTGAAGAGTTCTACCCATCGCTTTAACATCAGCGTCTTTGGATTCTAAAAGGTCCTTGCCGTCTAATGACTTTAAAGGAACCTTCAATGAATAATTTGTACCAATCAGTTTTTGAACCTCACCATAAAATTCGCCGAGCTAGCCACTGCATGTACTGAGTTTTTTCTTACCACCACCGATTTTTCATTTCCCTAGTGAGTGTTCGCAGCACCATGTCACTTCTTTTAATCTCTGCGGTGCCTGTACTTTATGTATTTTCGCTCCAGAATGGCACAATGTTTGCCTATGGCATTATTAAGCACTTCATCTTGATCATCAGACCAATCCTCATTTTTACGTACTTTTAATCCCTAAGTATTCTGAGCGGTGGATAAAATATGAGAAGACAAAGATCTCCATCTTGCATTTACATCCCCCGTACCATTCCCTGTGGATAGTAGCATACTAGCTAAGGTTTCAGCAAACTGTTACTTCTAGTCTGGAGATTATGAAGCTTGTCTACGTTTAAATATGCAAGTTCCACTCTTCCTGATCTACGAGGACGACGTAGCCAGAGATTCAGTTAGTGACAACAAGCCGATGGTCAGTCCAGCAGTGAGCTCCGCGCATTACGCGGGTTACTTGGACTTGGGAAATGTCTCTTTGTCGTATGATTGCGTAATCAATTAAATGCCAGTGTTTCGACCGTGGGTGCATCCATGTAGCCTTGTGCTTGGCTCGAAGTCGAAACATTGTGTTTGTTATAGCCAGATCGAATTGACTACAAAGACTAAGCAACAATCCACCGATACTCTTCACGTTGCTTATTCCGTGTCTGCCTAAGACTTTAGGCCAGGCTTCATAGTCGTGCCTGACCCTGGCATTAAAATCACCCAGTAGTAAGTTCTGTTCACTGGGAAGTACGCTATCCAGACAATGTGTTAGCTCCTCGTAAAATTTGTCTTTGATGTCATCAGGCTTGTCCAGCGTTGGGGCATAGACACTGGTGACATTAAGATAATTGTCATGGTCAAGATGCAAGCGTAGCGTGGACACGCGATCAGAAATATGAACAGGCATCCTGGAGATCACTCAAAAGCTGATTTTTGATAGCAAAGCCAACGCCAGACCGCCGCGGTTCAGTGACTCCAGTACCTTTACCTACCTACCTACATTACCTAGAAATGAATATCCACCGCCGTATTCCACCAGCTCTCCTTCGTCAGAAAGATGTGTTTAGCTGAAAACTGCTACATCTACATTATAACGACAAAGTTCTCGATCTACAATAGCGGTTTTCCGCTCAGGACAGGCATTGGTAACACTGTCAAGAAGTGTTCGTACGTTCCACGCGCCAAACGTCATAAATTTGGATAGTGGGTTTGTTTTATTCTTATTATGTTTGTTACGCCGACTACGTCAAATTTTGATGCAGAGGCAGCCGTGGTTACTACCATCTATGAGGTTGGAGTGAATATTTCTTTAGGACACCTTTTCTAGTCCTCTCCCTGGCTGAGCAGGGAAAGCAGTGCCTCCCTAAACAGGGCTGCTTTGTCACTCTGAGTGCTGCCGAATCCATTCTGTCACCCCAGTGCAGATTGAAAGCGACCACGGTATACATACATACACCCTCAGTGTCGCCTATATGCAGGTATCAGACAAAGCCTGGTTCGCAGCAAACCCGACCTCTCTACCTCAACCCATCGCCACAGGACTTTTCTATCTCGGGAGTCCATTATCGGAAGCAGTCCGTTGCGCAGGAGATATTAAGGTGCACAAGCGGTTGCGCAGACACAAGTGCACACATACGTCCACCCCCTACTAACCCTAATGGAAGGGGAGACTGATACGACTAGAGGAAAGTTTGGATGATGTGTCTAGCCAACGGTAACTTTACGCTCTCTACCGTCGCCTTAGGCCTTACAATTGCCTTATTGTTGCTCCGCCAAATCTGCCAAACCCATCGCATATCTACTATGGGTTGCCTTCGTTGCCGAAACAGTCTTATTGTACATAGTGATAGAGATCCGCATCCGATTGTACAGGTCGAATGCAAGGCAGTTTAATGTCATACCCGAGACAATAAGAAGTACTACTGACTTCGTCATAACAAAGATTTTCATGACAACCAGGTCCAGCACAGGGCAAGTGACAATCATCGATTCAATACGGACATAACTCCGAGGCAGCGATAATATGCTCTGCATGGTAGTCTATTGGTATCACCACTGGATTATAGCTGCCTTAAGTTGCATTCATAAGATACTATTGGGTGCGAATATTGCTACCACCTGGTTCAAACTATTGCATTTTAGTACATACAACTCCTACGCTAGGGTGGAGCGTATCGTGCATCTTTCAGTCGTACTCGGTGTTTGAAAACACCGTACGGCATTTGATGTATTCATCGTCATGTATGGTCTTATCCTCCATTTTATGCCGCGGGTTCTTAACAATCTTTAAAGTGGAGGGGTTTCTATAGTTATGTCCCCTGACATCGCGTCGTTGTCGGAAAGCACTTAATGATGTCAATGTCAGTATAATAGCAGGAAATACTAGTTCATGGCTTTTCAGATTGCCAATATTGTTTCACAGGCAGGAGGCAGGCACCCCTGTGCTGCAGCACAGGGGTGCCTGCCTCAGCAAGCAGTCTTGTCGGAGATGTTGTCTTAAGGGTCTATAGGGGTGATGAAATTCAGAGTACCTACATTAATTGTGTCTGTGCACACATAATGTTCTAATAAATTTGAGTGCTACAAATCCTACGCAGTTGACTAGACACGCAATAGAAATTGGTCTGGAGGACATTTATGATTAATTAACATTGAATTATACTAACAGCCATGAACATTTTTAGGCTTCTTTTGTCTCCAGTACATATTTGTTATATATCTAACTTTGTGCTTTTTACTAGTTTGTTTTGTTTTACTCGTTGAATTTTTTTATGTTATGTGATAATTGACATTACTTCGTTATAAATTCGTAAAACAAAACCTAATTGTTTCACTTGTTGCATTATCGCAGTTATTTATAATTTACGATTCAGTTGTAGATACTAACATTTGAAAGATTTGTCAAAATCAATACAATGCCTCTGGAAAAAATATTACAAGTAGAACCTTTTTTAAGTTTGTTTTCACTAAGAAGCATCTTATTCTTTAGGTTAGCTTTTGGTTTTTACTTCAAACTAAGCTCTTCGGTCATCGTCTGTAGGATCGCAAGACTTTACTGTATCATTATCATATTTTACCGTATATGTGTTTGTTATTATTGTGAAATAATTTTCCGACAAATAAATGAAATAGACTTGTCATTTTCTTTAGCTATGTTTTTTGGTGCTGCAGGAAATAGTTTAATTTCTCTTATAACGGAAGAAAAAGATATCATGCGATTCTGTGAAAATGTTAATCTTCAGTCAATTTCTAAGTATAATCTGATCAGTCTTATAATATATTTTACTATATTCATATCCCTGACAATGAGATATGTTATCTTTGCCATATTTGGATTGTATACAAATGATGCGATCAGATATATGCTTTATGACCACTTCTATATGAGTAGATTCCTTAGTAATTTAACCGCAATATATTTAAATGACACGTATCGCAAAAATGCTGCCTATTTGAAAAATAATCTTCGTGATTATTTACTTGATACTGACATAACTGAGAGTCAGAAGTATTTTCATGTAAAACGATTTTTGCTGTCGTATATAAAACTAACGGACAGTTATCATGACGCATGGAACATAATAAGATTGAAGGTAATCAATAACTTACAATAAGTATACGTGTATCATATGAAAAAAGCTAGGTGCAATGTTAGGTCTGTTCTCGCTATACCGGTTAAGAAGGCTTGAGAATCAAACTATTCAGTGGTGCAATTTTAAGAATTCTGACATTCTTGCTTAATTACTATATTTATCTCTCAATAGGCAATATTTATATAATGATATAAATCTATCTCAATACTTTCACAAAACATAGTAAAGAAGACGACTCAATTTCTTTTTACTAACCAAAACCTACGAGAACGATCGCCATTTTACGCAAAGATATATTTTTTAACAAAATCTTGCAGATGATACTAAACTTCACATGTGCATGGATGGTAATTCTTTTTGAGATAATTTACGAAACATCAGTAGGTGGTTGGGTAAGTGCACGTATGTATATTTAACTCAAAAGCTATACATTGATTTATTAATGACAGATATTTATTATTACAGTTTGCCTCAGAAGTACCTTGGAATTTAAGTGTACTCATAGATATATTAACAGTGTGTTTACCGCTTGTAATTATGGAATTAGCAGCACATGAACTGGACGAAATTAAAAATATTATGGCAGACCAATTGTTGAAGGACATAGGTAATTAAAGTTATCAACTAGTTAGTTGGCAACGGTGGTAAACGCATTTCTGAATCTTGTGACGTAAAGTTTTTTTTTCGACAATTCACATGACGATGATTCAAGAACTGAGTAAAAGCTTCTGTTCAACGTTTCGTTATTTTCTTGGCAGAATACTTTTGTAATTTATTGTAATTTGCTTTTGTATTGTTAATTTGCTCATGTTCACTTCATGAAACTTTAAAATTACGGACACGTCTTAAAACTCTTCCTATTAACTAAAATTATCTTCCTCAGAAAACAATTGTTGTTTGCCACAGTTTGGTCGTACGAGGCAGGGAATCATGAATTATTTGTGATGTATCGTGTTTGCTAAACTAATATGATACTTACTTCAGGTATTTTGAAGAAACGTGCAAAACACGATTTGGTACTAATGCAAAGTTAGCGTTCATCCTTCATGATATATCGTGTTTCTAGACATATCGTCAATAGCGAATTTGGAATTTTGAGTGAATGAGTACCAAAAATCACTATTTTTGTTTTAGATGGCCAGCTAAGACAAGTTTTATATGACGCTATGTATTACATAGACGCCTGCTCTGAAAAGTTCACGATTTGGAACAAGATCCCCATGAATATATGTACAGCTTTGGGCTTTCTGCATTTATGTATTGCATATACTGTAGTTATATTCCAGTTCATATATTAACTCTATACGGACAATTAAATTAATACTAATCTCAACGTCAATATAAAAAAACTAACTTGAACGTCTTGTTTCAATGATGCATTATATATTCAGATTAAATATACAGAGTGACTTGTAATTGTTCGTAGTTCATCCTTAAATAAAGTGTTTTATCCCCAACATAAATATAATCTTGTAACGTTGGGTCGCCACTGTAACGTTGAGACGCCACTGTAACGTTGCACGTGGGTCAACGTTACTTAGTTAAATAAAATATCGATATATATATATATAGGTCACAATATGTATATTTCTGTTAAATGATTCTACACAATCTTTAGCAAGAGGAAAAGAAAACTGATTTTAAACAATTTTGACTCTTAAACAAATTAAAAAAGGGGGATTCGTGTAGTCCAACTAAAACGCACTCCTGGATGTGCAGAGGGAAGACGACTTACGGCGTCCACTCCAGCGCCACGGTATTTATAGCAGCTTGAGGTCCGCGGGGGCCGGGCGAAAGGCCAGCCGAGAGGTGCGATGACGATTGACGTCACACGCTCTCCCCATTTGGTCAGAACTTTCCGGGAGGCGGCAACTGCATTCCGGAACCCTGAAACAGATAAGTAGTGGTGTCAGTAGGTTAAATACAAGGTAACCACTAATCCTGAAAGAAAAAAATCAAGTATAACCCTCGACACCTTCATACATCGCCAAGCATTGAACGTTCCTATTACCTGACATTCATCACATTCAAAAAGACTACATACACACTGTCATACGTGTGAACAAGCCAGCATTAATTCCCGATGCGAGCCGTGTTCTAAATACAAGATGCGCCAAGAGGTATTATAGGTACGTGCAGTTTCAGAAAATAGCTACCAAACCTAGGTTGTTAGGCACCAACTGACCACACAGGTTCGTTAAGTGGAAAGTAAAAAAAAATATATATCGAAAACTAATAATATTACGACCAGTTCATAATATCACAAGCTAATTGTTTATTAATACGCTCGATGCCAACAGTAAAAGTAATAAAATGTTCATTATAGTTAAGTATAAAGGATAAATTTAATAGTCTTATGGATGTTCTGACCCGAGTGTCGGCTTACGTAAACACGTGAGTCTTAACTGCGCCGCATTCCAATGCCGCGACTCAAGGTCAACACCATTGAATTATTACCTACAGAAAGTCAGTATTCAAACAACGCGAGCTCAGAAGTTAAGCCGAAAATTCGCTATGTGTGCGGAACTGTGCTGTGTTTACTTGCTGCATCACGCACACAGACGCAATTATAGAGTTGCCAGTTACAACGTCTTTCCCCACCAAATAGGGCAAATTCATAATTTTTGCATGAAATAACTAATTGTATATTATAAATTCTAAAGTCACACTGTCTGCTTTTTAAGTTTTTACAACTGACTAACGATGGCTAAATCAATCTTGACGAAACTTACTCAAACGTGAGCACTAACAAGTGCCGAGTGATTTCCTAGTTAAATGCTCTTTATAGTACATAAAAAAGTATTTATGTATATTTGTGAGAAAAAATTATCAAAAATCAACAGCGAGTACTATGTGTGCGCCGTTGCGCTATGGTGACCAAAAAAAGGCGAAAAGTTTAAAAATTCTAATATAATTCGGTCGGTAACGTCATTCGTTAAACAACGAAGTTAGTTACGCGTATCTACATTACAAGACAATACTAGACTTTAGATACTAGCCTTTCAATACAAAAACGGAAAAATCGAGTGCTTTGAGACAATGTCGTCTTAGCCGAGCTCGGCTAGAGCTTGACGTGACACATTTGTCGTAACCGATTGGTATGTACCAGCCAGCGGTGTTTGAAAGGTTAAGTTTATATATCTAACTACCTAATTCCTATTTTTATTATTACTGTCAATAGAATAAATTTTGGTAAGGAATGTGTAAATTAAACTGGGACAATTTCACACCCAACTGGCAACACTCCGCTCGTACTTATTATGATTCACTGTATTTGTATTATTAGACAATCTACGTAATAAAATGTATGTCTGACCGGTGGAATGATACTCCAGCAACCTTATAATCTTTTTCTGAAGCATTGTGGCACAAAACACTGTACAATATGTCATAATTTCTATTATTTTGCGGGAGATGCTTACGCTACCGTGCGACTCTGACTACAGACAACGCGGCCGCCGATTGGGTCAGATCCTGACCCAAATGAACGGCGCGTATTGCGTGCGCGTACTTGGTTTCTGTAGGTAATAATTCAATGGTCAACACATATTTACAAACATGATACAATAGCCATTAGATGCAAATACACAATTCGGGATAGATTGTAGTATATCACCGAAGCAGGCATATGATGACATAATACATACAACAGTAGCTTTAAAAAAAAACAGGCAAGAATCAAACCAATAGACAACCGATCAGACAACAGGTTTCTAACCACTGAGCCATGAGGGAAAAACTATTTTTTAGATTACGATTAGTCATTACTAAAGCTATATGTAACACAATATTTGGGTACATATTTAAGCTGTCATTTGAAGTTTAAGATTTTATAACATTTGTAAAAAAATATGAAGTTATTTTTGTGATTAAATAATTAGTGATAAGCATTGATTATTAAATTTTTAAACTTTGTAGTGCGTTAATTTAAGATCTTTTATATGGAAATTACGTAGTGGCTTCCCAGATATATCTAATAGTTTATAAACAATAGGAGATTTTTTTTTGCCACCATCTTACATTTAATAAATTTCGGCGCTAATTCTCTTAACTGATATATTTATCCTTGTTTTACGATGTTTATATAAATCGTTAAGAATATGTTATGTCATGGGCTCATGTCATGAGCTCCAACTCAGAAACAAAAGGACTATAGTTGGCGTTTACAATAGGTAATTATACCTTTGTATACATATGCGTCTTACATTGTTGTTAATGACACTCTTTACCCAATCGTTTATAAATATATTTTTGCTGTAATAGAATAAGTTTAATTATTTTATTCAGCTTTTAGATTTAAAATAGACGAGGAATGGAAATTTCTTAAACTTGTACATCAATTAATTTACTTTAGATATTAAAGTATAGAAATTATTGATTTAATTTATGTGTAAATAGCCACTTAGTTATAGTTAGTTTTAATTCGATTGCATTCAAATGTTTCCAATAATTGAGTTTGATATATCGCACCTTTGGGAACAAAGGGTCACTTCTGCATTTTTTTACAAAAACTACTTAAATATGCAGAAAAAACCGCGATAATCGACTCTATAGGCTCAGCAAAAACGGTGACATTCGCATGAATAACATCGATTTGAGGGCGGGTGGGACGTTATTTTATTTTGCGTCTTTGGCCCGTTTGCTTGAAATATAACGTCTCAACCGGTCAGTAGTGTGTTGGCAGCCGAAGTGTGACCTTGCGCGATTGTGATGAAGTGACACTACGGTAAGTTATAACTTATTTGTTTACATATTGCTTGCAATATTAATGTTACTTTTGGATAAAAATCACGTTGTGTTATCAAATCTTGTATTCGTTTGCTGTAAACATAACGTCACTTATGTTTATAAATTACATTATAGCATAAAACATTTCTTTTCATCGCAACCAAAACGTTATTTCTGTTTATAAGTGTCATTATTTTTGTGCTGACTAGTATTTTTATTATGACGATTTTATTTAGAACACAATATTTTAATATTTATTTTGTACCCCTGCTTTATGCTATTGTATACCTGCTTGAGAGTATTTTTTGTTACTGGTTTTATTTATAATTTTATTATCAAAGTTGTACCTAGTTCCTAATAATAAAGTCCATAATATACAAGCTGTAAAAATATGATTTAAGTGCCTACTTATAAGAAATTTAATAATAATCATTCAAAACCCAAATTAAGCAGAGCTTGTTCTATAAAAGTAATATAAGTAATAATAATAATATCATTTATTCAAGTAACTAGACTCATTTTGTTAGTAATACACAAAGCTTAACCTATGTTAGTTATACACATCACATACATACCTACAATTCAAATAATTTGAAACGTTCAATGACTGTTGCACTACATTCCATGTGAGATAGCGCACGTATAAACAATCTAGTCTATCCGCAATGGCTTTCAGAATGCCGCTGGAACTAGATCGTACCCTGCGTACCAGGGATGCACACCGCTTGCGCATTATTGTGAAGAAGCAATAATGATTATTTTATATAAAGATGTTTCAGTATTAAACATATTTGTACCACTGAAATTAAGACAATATTGTTAGAATATTAAAATTTTTAGACTGTTAATATTATTATGAGACTGTTTAAAATTAAAATAATTATTTTTAAGTCAATTTGAGAATTTATTAACTTTAAAGATTTTGTCCACCATACTCATTTTATTAGCTGATTACTAAGACTGAGATATTAGAGTTATGAGAGTATTGAGGCTGATTTTAGTTTAAGATTATTACATTGAAATGTGAGGCTTTTCCCAATTTTGTTCAGAGTTTACATGCTTTGCGAGGCATCTAAGATAATAATACATACATACACATACATACATATCGTCACGCCTTTTATCCCCGAAGGGGTAGGCAGAGGTGTATTTCTACACCCACTTTTCGCCAGATATACTTTAGTCCCACGTAATAAGGGGCGAGCCTATTGCCGTACCGGGCACATTTCCAGACTCCGTGCTGCTACTGAGAATTTCGTGACAGAAAAACCCAATAACACTGCCCGACCCAGGAATCGAACCCGGGACCTCCCGATCCCTCGCGCACATTAATGCCGCGAGACCAACGAGGCAGTCGCATAGGGTTTGATGTCGAGTTTTCCGTCTCTACGCAAAGATGGTATTTGCATCGTGTTATCCCTTAGTCGCCTCTTACGACACCCACGGGAAGATAGGGGGTGGTGACACTTGTATTCTATGCCGTCAACCACACGGCTCCATAATAATATTATGTTGTTATAATTCGTTTAATATTTAGTGCAACTTTAACTTTTATAAAGATTTTAAATAAAAAACAGTTTGCGTTATCATGTTTACAATGATATATTTTTGATAACTATTTGGCATATATTAAAGTTTTATAAGTTTATACAGTAACATGAAAGCCATATTTGTTATTTCTTTGGAAATGTTTATTATTTTCTTTCATTTGGATGCCATTTGTTTGAATTTGAAATAAAAAATCTTGATATTATCATCTATATTATTCAATAATCCTCCATTTTATCCTTAAATATAGTGTTTTACTTACTTTTTTGCTCGTTTCAGGTTGTACTGGTTTCCAATAAAATACAACTTAACTAAAAGTAATTGTAAAGCACCCTTAAACATGAAAAAACACTTATTTATATGACGTCAATATTTTATAAAAACGTCACTTCTGCAAGACACTGTTAGCGATTTGTAACATAAAGTCACTTTTGGTACCTTTCCCTCAGTTTATGACTTGTTTCTCGCAAACCCCTTTCTGTATTGTATTTTTAATAGTCACAATTATTCATAAAGAACTAATCAATTTATGATTCTAAGAATCGTCTTAATACTGTAAAAGAGTACAGAGTTATTTAAAAAATCGTAAAAAAAAAACTTGGATATGCTCCTCCTGTAAAGTTGAAAAACTTGCAGAAGTGACCCTTTTTTTCCAAAAGTGCGATATGTAATATTTGCGTAAAATACAAGAACATATAGCCAGTACAACTTAAAATGGTTATGTATAACCTGCCGCAGCGTATGTATGTGGTCTATGGTACTAAAGCCTTTACGGAACCCGGCTTGTTCGGGAGGCTGGAAGTCGTCTAGGTTGCGCGCGAGACGATTCGTGATGACCCTTGAAAACAACTTAAAGACGTGACTCAGAAATGAGATGGATCTGTAACTACAGACCCTTTTGAAGAACTCTTCAAAAGGGTTTTGTCGCCCTGCTTGAAGAACAGCACACCACATTGTATTGGCGGAGAACGCGAGTCAGAGCCTTAGATATCTGTCTATTGAGGCGCCGATATTTTGGCATGTCGTTGGAGGACAGCAAATGCATCCTACGCCTTTCCTCTATGAGCTCTAGAATTGGATCAGAGATTTTAACACTTCTCTTGGCTTTTTGGGGTTGAAGTACTTGGACCCAGGCATTCGAATCGATTGTGTAGTTCAAGCTGAAAGCTTTCGAGGTTTTGGAAATGAACTAGTACTGGTCGGAGCGTGAACTTCATCAATTTCGACCGTTCCAGGCACAAGCCTGGAACGGTCGAAATTGATGATTGATGTACTAATATTCAATGTGCCTCTTACCATTCGGTGATCGCTGCCCGCTTTAAGCGAATTAATCACTGAGACATCATTGAATATTTGCCTCTTGGTCGACATGATGAAGTCGATCTCATTTTTGGTGGCATCGTCTGGACTTATCCAGGTCCCCTTGCGGCATTCTCACTTTTTGAAAAAGAAATTCATCATAAAGAGTCCTTCCTTCTCCATAAAGCTAGCCAGCAATTGGCTCCGCGAGTTCCGATGTCCATAGCCAAATTGCCCCACTCTCAGCTCATCACTGCTTCATTTGCCCAGTTTTGCGTTCAAATCTCCCATGACAACGGTGAAATGGGTTTTGAAGCTATGTATAGCCCGAGATATGTCCTCGTAGATAGCTTCTACCTCCTCGTCGGGGTGTGTCGAGGTAGGAGCGTAGACGTGTATGACCTTCAACGAATATCGTTTGGATATTCTGAGCATAAGGTACGCTACCCTGCTCGACACACTCTCGATATATACCTATACGGGAATTAACGCGAACATGCATTCGGTATTTACATACCTTATTTTTGCTTGACGTTTCGAGACGGTTGCACGTCCCGTGGTCGCAAGCTGACTCGTATAGCGATGTCACGTCTCCGAGTGCGAGGTAGAAGATTCTATTTCTACCCCCGGGTAGTTGATTTTCGAAGTACCGGCGCAATTGATCAATCGGGAAGAGGGCTTCAAATTGTCATCGGCGTGGAATCCAGTGATCCGGTTAACAACACCCTACTTTAATGCGCAGTCGGCGAATGTTCAATATACAGATACGGTTAGTGTGTTTTGCGCCGTTACTTCGAAAATCAATAACCCGGGGGTAGAAATAGAATCTTCCACCTCGCACTCGGAGACGTGACATCACTACACCAGTCAGCTTGCGACCACGGGACGTGCAACCGTCTCGAAACGTCAAGCAAAAATAAGGTATGTAAATACCTAATGCATGTTCGCGTTAATTCCCGTATAGATATATATTCTTAAACATGCAACGCGAGTGTTTAAAAGTTTCTACACTCTCGATATTTACCACGCTGTTCACGAGAGATTTGTAGACGGTGAACCCGACACCACCTTGGGACAGTTGGTCGCCCTCCCGGTAGAAGAACAAGTTACCGGAATCGAGGACTATCGAATCCTCATCCTATCTTCGGACTTCAGATAGGCCTATAATATCCCATCTTAACTTGCTCAATTCTTCTTCCAGCTCGACAATCTTCTCATCGGTCCGCAATGTGCGCGTGTTAAATGTTGCCAGGACCAGTTGTCATCTGTGGCGGTAGCCGGATCGCTGCCGGTGATTCTTAGCACCCCGTGCCCCGCCATAACCATGGCCGCTACCTGAACCAGGAATAGCGGAGCTGCTGGGGACTGGGGGCCGATCTTTTATTGTGTGGTTCATTTGGGGGGATTTTACCGTAATCGCCACGCTTGGCAGGCGGGTTGACAATCTCAGTGACGGAAGTCTTTGATGCTAGACGCTGCTGCCAATCTAGCATCTTTAAATTTACTCCCGCCTAGCTATGGATGGTTTGACCGCCATCTCTCGGTTGACTGACTGCACTGGAAGAGATATTCACCTCTACCAGTGGGCGGTGGGGTCGTCACGTCGCGACGTCGGATTTAGCAAGAGGAAAAGTAAACTGATTTTACACAATTTTGACTCTAAAACAAAATAAAAGAGGGGGGTTCGTGTAGTCCAACTAAAGCGCACTCATGGATATGCAGAGGGAAGACGACGTCCACTCCAGCGCCACGGTATATATAGCAGCTTGAGGTGCGTGGGGGCCGGGCGAAAGGCCAGCCGAAAGGTGCAACGACGATTGTCGTCACAATCTAAAAACCTGCCCTCGCCAATTTTTAACCCAAGCATCATTATTTTCTTGCCCTGGTCCCAATCTATTTGGAGTCGGTGCTGTACGTACTTCGCTTCCATTCTTTTCTGTCGCCCGCCATCTGATCATTTACACCTTTTTCCTTCATAGCCATCCTCATACAGTCCATCCATGTTTTCCTCTCCGTTTCCATCCCTCTACCTTCATATTCATCACTTGCTTACCTACATACATATCATGTCTTCGCATAATATGTCCATACAATGCCAAACGACTTTTTTTCACTTTCTTGTCTATATGCGCTGCTTTCAGACTACCTCTCACGTATTCATTCCTAATCTTATCCATTCTCGTAACTCCACTCTAACTCCACTCATCCATCGTAACATTCTCTCATCCATCTTCTTAGTAGCCTAACACTCAGCATACATAGCTTGGATCAACTTCAGGTACTTTTCAGGCACTCCTTTCTTCTTGAAGGCCCACCACAAGACTTCACGCGGTATATGACTTTTCGAGGTCAACGAATACCGTATGCAAATTTTTATGCGCCTCCCTGTATTTTCCACAAATTTGGCAAAGTGCAAAAATGGCATCCACCGTACCTCGGCCAGGCATAAAACCGAATTGGTTACGTGAAATCTCACTCTCTGCTCGCAAACGTCGCTCAATTACTCTCTCCCATACTTTCATACTATGAGGCATTAACTTGATTCCCCGATAATTGTTGCATTCTTGGACATCTACCTTATTTTAAAAAATGGGCACTAGGTAACTGCTGCACCTTTCCTGAGTATTGTCTCCTCATGCAACAACTTATTGAAGAATAAAGTCAGCCACACCCATCCATCCTCACCTAACGCCTTCCATGCTTCTTCTAGTATTCCATCTGGTCCTAATATTTTCCCATTCTTCATTCCACTCACAGCCCGTCTTACCTCATCCTTGCTTATTACATTGACTAGGCCAATATTCTTCGCCTTGATCTCAAACTGTTTGCTCCAATCATTCTCGTCATTCATTAAGTTTTCAAAATATTTCCTTCATTTTTCTTTAATCCTATTATCATCCGTAAGAACCACTTCTGTTTCGTCTTTCATACACTTGATGTGGGATACATCCTTCGCCTTTCTCTCTCTAGCCTAAGCAAGTCGGTATAAATACTTTTGGCTCTCGGGTTTCAAAAGTCAGTATTAAAATACATTAAATCAATTTTACAGTAAAACTCAATTCATCTTATTTATTTTATTCTATCACATCTATTATAATACACTTGGAAATAATCTATTTTATTATTTACATAAATTGGCTTGAATATAATTACAATTGTATGACATAATTACGCAATTTTTTTTCTATTCCTAATAAAATTATGTAAATTAAAGTTTTTTGGTATCGCCACCACATCACGACATTACTTACAAACCATGACGCTTTTGAGATAGTGTTCGAAATATTTTGTCGGTTGCTACCCGATTTATCGTGATAGATACCGTGAATCCAATTATGAATTTTAGAACACATTTTTATAGCACAAGTTTGTTGGCCAAGGAGAGCACTGAATTTTTGTCTAGCATGCAATATAGAGTAGGAAATTTGTGGTCGACTTGGTCTCTTTTAGCTTTTATGTGTTCTTTTCAAGTGGTTCCTACCATCCAAGACTTACGTGTTGGAGCCCGAACTCTGCTTACTAGAACAACTAGATACGACAGTCTGCCCTCCGCAACCCGCAAAGAAATAGCGATATTTCATGGTTTTTTTTTTTTTTTGAAGGTACTGACTCTCCGTAAAACTGTCAATGAACTTAATGATTACCGAAGACTAGGCAATCTTATGGTGCTGAACCACTTAAGCATTCACTTTAACAAAACAGCGAGCCTTCGCTTATTTTTTGTTTGTCAAACTGCATAATGAGGAGTGTCGAACATTGTCACGATCTTTCTAGTGAACACTAGAGTGTTCACCAGAAATGTCAAAGCAAATTTACGGTCAATTCTGCCAGGCGTTCCCAGAACTTTCGTAAGCTCCCTAAAACACACATGCTCATTACACGTCAATGCTCAAATGTATCAGCAAAATTAGGTTGCATTTACGTCAAAGCGATGACGTAAAAAATATTGTGTTAGTTATCAAATAAGAAATTAAGTTAGTGAGGACAATCAGCTATTTTCAATAAGCCACGTGTAAGACAAATAATAATAATGAAATGAAAAAATATATATTTTTGGCATATGACCATCATTTTAACTTGTTACTACGGAAATCATTAGAATAGACGAGAAAGGCTTATTTATTCACAAGGACATCAACACAAATTTTAGTTTGATTAACATCGAGTGGTTTTCCATGATTAGACAAAACTAAACTCGACCTAATAATAATTATGATTATGAAGACGTAGTTACCCGGCAACAAAAAGTATTAACATAATTTATTCAAACAATGTTACTAGCATTAATTTACTAATTTAAGGTATAAATAGGACTTACAACAGTCGTGGTCGCAGTGGGCTGATTAAAATGCAGGTCCAAGATTGCGTACGAGCCGAAAATTCGATAATCTCTTTAAAAATATATTACGATTCAGACTTTTCTTAGGTCTTTATTACACAGTAAGTTCTTCAGCATTTGCATGCTAGCTCGCAAGATTGTATTGTTGTATGACTTTTTTATTGAACGTTTTTATATCTTTTTGCCATGTAATTTTGATTGAAAACGTCCCTAGCAAATTATGGATGGCAATATTTTTGACATTAGAAACATCTTCAAATAGTATTTTCTCTTTAATATCAGCAGAGGAACCCATTATTAAATTTTCTACAATCATATATTCGGAAACTGCCTCAAGATTCAAAGTTTCACTGAGATATTTGCTCTATTCAATAACATAACATATCTTCACGCCTTTTATCCCCGAAGGGGTAGGCAGAAGTGTATTACACACCCACACTTCGCCAGATACCTATGTTTCGGTCCCAATGTAATAGGCTCTATTCCATAATATTCGTGTTATTTAGTTTAAGATATATTTCGATTGTCATAATAAGTTCATCAGTGGAAATAACTATCAGTTACTTAGTTTATAATTATATATACATAGGATCAATATGTAGTCATATAACAGTTGTATATTTGGCGGAAGCGTATGGTAGAAACGTACGTTTTCTATGCGAATTACTTGAGGGCGAATTTACAAGACGTAAATGCCAATGATTATGAAATAGACGTCCATATCAAAAGTTTTATCGATGCTTAAATTAAACTGACGAAGTCTTATGCCACAGTGTGGGATCACGTGAGAATAAGAGTAATTAAAAAATATTACAGGTCATGTACAACTATTACACTTTTCACACTCTAGCAGGGTGTCAAATACAAAATCATTTGACTTTTGACTTGACACTTCTAAAATGGGTCTTGCCTACTAAGGGAGTTCGATACTTCTTCTACCACCAGACCGCGCTTCGTAGCTAGATGGCCTCTGTGGTGTGAAGCTACCGCTACAGCGCTGTGACACTTTTGTCAGGTTTCTGTACCTGACTCCCAGTGCTGCTTCATGTCAAAAGACCCTCAGTATAGTGCTTGACTAATTATTTTTTTTTATGGTAATAAGCGGCAAACGAGCAGACGGATTGCCTGATGGTAAGCAATTACGGCCGCCCATGGACACAAGCAACACCACAGGAGTCACAAGTGCGTTGCCGCCCCTCGGGGTTGGGAAAAGGGATAGGATTAGGAGTGGGATCAGGGAGAAAGGATAGGGGATAGGGCCTCCGGCACTCTCACTCACCGAACGAAACGCAACAGCTTAGGTACTGTTACTTAACGTCGATTTTCTGTGAGAGGGTAGTACTTCCCCGGTCGAGCCGGCCCATTCATGCTGAAATCAGCAAGGCTCTACTACCTTATAAAACTTGCATGTTATATTTATTAATTATTTTAGTAAATATTTGTAAATACTGTTTGATAGTAATTATTATCTGCATATACCAACAAGATTTTAACTCATTCATTGCAGATTTCAATCGGTTTGTTCTCTGGCTGGCTACGAATAGTCTGTATGACTTGTGTTATATCCATGACATTATGGGTAAGTTTACTACATAAAAATACTCTTAAACGTAACTGGGCATATAGTGCAGTAGTTCAAGCGATCGCCTCGCCGTTTATGACTACGCCGAGTGCTGTGAGTTCGATCGCCACCGACAACACTTTGTGTGATTCGCAATTTGGTGTTTCGAGTCTTGGTGTACTCTATATACTTTCATAGAATGTATACAAAGTCTCCTGTGACACAAGATGTATTTGAATGAGGGCATTGACTATCAGTATATATATATATATATATTTTTCTTTTTTATAGTGTCACGCCTGTATCCCCGAAGGAGTAGGCAGAAGTGTAATTTTACACCCACATTTAACCATGAGTTTTTAGGTCCCACGTAATAGGGGGCGAGCCTATTGCCGTTACACCCAGTAAAATTTTTGTGCGGCCCGGGAATCGAATACGGGACCTCCGATTAGCAGTCGTATACGCTATCCACTGGACCACGGAGTATATGTATAAAATCTTGGTTTATTGACTGACTGGCTAGCGGACGACGCACAGTCTAAGCTTTTGAGCGCAAGAAGTTGAAATTCGGCATGTATTCGGGGTGTGTGAGAGAGCACTAAGACAGGATGTATAGAAAAAATCCCCTCCTAAGACGCTAAAATGTCTCACGCGAACGGAGCTGGGGGCCAAGTCTAGTAGAAATTATGATAATAAAAAATATGTGATAATAGAAGAAGCTGTGATAAATAATAACCAAAACCAAAACTAATTTTAAATACCACTTTAGAAAATATCTACTCAGTAAACAACAAGTCAGTTAACCTGTAATTACCTTATAAAGATTCCCCAGCCCTGTTGATCTAGTGTTTTGCAACATGAATGGCTTAACCAGAGGTCTTGAATTTGGTTCCCACATGGAGTGATTCCTTGTATGATGAGCGCAATCACTTGATCTGAGCCTGGGTGAAATCTGTCTGTACTAGATGTCTAAGGCCCACTTGCACAACGATTTTTAAATTGAATTAAGATGCATTTAACGAGAAAAAAGGTATTAAACACCACTAGCGTCTTGCACAACGAAAAATTTGTCGAGTAATATGATTTAAGAACTGTCAAAACTAATTACCGAAAATCGGCTGTTTAGTGGCTAATTTCATTTAAGAACTGTCAGACTGATGTTGGCATCTTGTCATTAGCGACGATAATTATTTATAATTATATAACTGGACCGGACGACGCAGCAGGGGGAGGCCTATGTCCAGCAGTGGACGTCCCTAGGCTGACATGATGATGATGATGATATAACTGATAACAATGTACCTACTTGTGTTATTGTTAACCCTAGAATCCTACACTATTTGGCGCACATGTTATTCCTACACTGGGGTGCTGGAACACCCCATACTAAAATGACTGTAATCCTTAAAATAAAAACAAACAATTCATGAAAAAACATCCGGTGAGGGTCCTCCAAATGTTCATGTATCAGCTCCAAACCTAATTTCAAAACTGTCTGCTGAAACTTTACATTTGGCTTATTATTTGATCTTGAACACATGTAAAGAACCCAGGAATTACAACTGTTCCCAACTTCTATATTTTCCTTGCCAGGTTTGTGGTCTAGAATAGAGCTTATCTTTTCGTAATTCAAACCTCTGACAGCCATCCGAAACAAAATAAATAAACTTTATTGAATTTTACCTTCATAATATCAAAAAATATCTGTATTTAATTCATATAAGACTATTGTTTCAATATGTAATCAAATTTAATAACTTATTACATATAAATGCATCAATCGTAATAAATAAATAATCTTACGATTTTACTACACTGGGGTACTAGCGTACCCCATAGCACTTATACAGGCGACTACACAACGCGGCCCTCGTCACGGTATTGACGTAACGCGAGCGGTTGACACCAAACTAACATACTCCGACGCGCGAATTCGTGGATATTAAAGAAATTGAGATATTTAGAAAACAAATTGGTATGGGGTGCACCAGCACCCCATGCAGGGTTCTAGGGTTAGTGCTCAAAAGTTTCTAGTTATAATTTGTCAATTGTCATTTCGTTGCTAGGCGACAACAATGCGTTTTGTTTTATGCTCAAAGTACATATAGTCTAAGGTTTTATGCGAAACCATACGCATAACATCGTTAAAATCGTAACAAAAAGGCTTCATGCCATGAAACAAAACGTAATTTATGCGGTTAATTCTGTTCAACATATTTAAATTAAGGAGTGACTTAAATCAAACGTTACGCAAGTGGGCCTAAGCCTTACATATATATTACTAAATATTTATTTAAGTAGGCTGTATCTCAAATGCCACAGGCTGCTGTCATGGTTAAAGCATTGCCAAATTTGGTGTATGTTGAACTTGTGAGTAACATATGTTCCAAATATAAAAAGTGTATAAATTAGCAAGTTCAGTGTATAATCACATACTACAAAGCTGTTTTAAAAATTCTTAGACTCATTCTTATAAGCCATGTTCTCAGTTTTGACCTATTTTTTACTATGTATTTATAATGGATTACTTAATAATACTTGCTGAACCTGTTTGATTTTCCATTGTATTTGTGTTTTTTTTGTACTTTCGGTTATTGGTAGCGATCGATATAATCGATGTTGTCCGTTAGTAGTGGAGAAAATATAGTATCGTGGTCGAGACACATGCGAAATGAAACATTGAAGATTACAATGATTACCTATATAATGTTGTTTGTTTTGCGCGCGCAAGGTATTACAACACCGATGTTGGCGTCTGTGTACATCTCGCTCTTTGAATGCTTTGTCTCATTTCAACCTTGCTCGTCACGATGCAGTTATTGCCACGCTTAGCCGTTTCGCCGAAACCTTTAGTATTCACTAGCACTGCATGCGTGTTTATGTTAAAGCACGGAAATTATATCTGTAGACGGGTATCTAGATTGTTGGCCGATATACATACTCACTGTCTTACTAATAAAAAATACGACACAGTGTATACTAGTACTATAAGCATTGCGTAACAAAAACGCAACTAATAAAAAATATTTTGACAGATTACGTGTATTATACATGCGTTATAAGAGATCAAAATATCTATTTAGACTTACACTTGTTTAAGAAGTGCGTAAGAGCAAAATGGCGGCTATTTGGCCAGCTGAGGACGCTGAGGTTGTCACTTTACATAGGTTATGCGCGCAATCTATGAAAGAGAGGTTGAACTAGGAAGGTTATATTTCTTTGTTCTATGAAATGAATGTGATTGTCAATGGAGGCGTTCAGAAGCTATGAGTACAAGTCAAAACATATTTATCCTTCAGAAAAAAACAACCATTAGTCATTGCAGTGCATTTCTTGTTTGTGCTCCTTTAATGTATGTTTTCTTTATGTGATGTACAATAAAGATTTATCTATTCGAATCTAATCTAATCTAAAAACAATCGTTTTCTTTTCAACACACGTATCGAACCCAAAACATCATTTCGATATCTGCACTATAGCTAGGTCAGGTATGGTAGTCAGGCAACCATACGTTAACATAAAATACAGCAATGGTCGCAATTTACTCATTCAGTCCTACCCACTGGTCTCGGTTTGTTGTGGCGACCTTAAACTTCATATGAACAAAACAAATTGTTTTTTTTTCTACGATTATTAATATTTTCACTTAGTCTCGTTAAAGCTGGAGTATTTTATGATGATAAAAAGCATTCCAATTGATAACGAATACTTTATTATTTGATTGTTGCCATAGACAATGGTGTGACAGGAATAGATGTGAGTTCTATATCCGTATCGATTATTAAATAAGTAATCAATACGATCGACTTTTATAGAGTTGGTTTGGTTTAAAAAGCAGTTATTTAATACTTAATCAACGTTATATCAATAAGCTAATATTTTTGTAGCAAAACAACGTTTAAATCAAATAAAAACATCACAGCATCGTTTTAATATTGTATCAATTTCACATAAAATCGATTTAAAATGTGCAGCTCTGCTTTTGTCTTTTGCTGTAACAGTTACATGCTACAAAATACTTCCGCGTGCTGATGTCAATCTGACATATGTCATTTGATAATTCAAACGTACCTACCTACATTGTTTAACTTTCATACTATAACTTTCCTTTTACCTACATTGTTCATTCTGAACTAAAAATTCAAACACCGATATCTCCTTTTCTCACCTTGCCTGAGTGAAAATAGAATCATTCATAGACTCTGTTACTTACGCTAAATTTTTTGATATATTTTTTATTACTGTACGCTTCAATTTAATTTCAGACATTTTGATGTATGGAGATCTGCCATTGTCCTTTGCTCTTTTTCTTTAAGCTATTAAAAAGAAGCTTATTCAAGAGATCATGTCATGGGAAACATGACCGTAAAGGTCAACCGGTTTCACAGTAAACGCCTATTTTAACTACAATTTCGTGTCTCGCGTAGGAATCGAACCCAAAGCACTGTAACGGCAGCTGATGATACATGTCATCAGTGTGATGTGACGGCGACCTCACCACCACAATCCTAAGGTTACTAAACGTGTAGCAGTATTCTACCAACCAAGAACGTTTTACAACTACCGTCACTAAATAAAATTTGCAGCACCAATAAAAACATCAGATAATATACGCTCACCACGGTTGCAGTTGAAAGATCAACTGATTCGCCAAAACGGCAGCAGCACAATCGCCCTCAGTTAGGTCTTGTGTGTACGTTTCATTGAACAATTTTATACCACAAATGATGTAGACGGGTATCTAGATTGTTGACCGATATAAACGCTTAGAGTTCCTACTATGTGGGTGTAGCTGGGTTCTTTTTCATTGAGTACACACTTACTAAAATACACTGACTACTTTAAAACACAAAGGCACTATCTTAATAATTATAGGTAGTCTAACACTTTTCACTTGAAATTCTTTTAATGAACCGAAGACAAATTCATGGTGTACTGTCAACCAGGGGACCCAACTGAATGTCCCTCAGCCCGCCAGACAAGTCCACACGAAGACTGTTAGCGCCTCTCGCCAATGAACCGCAATACGTCCCAACCGATCGGTAGCACTCTCGATTCGTTTAGAAACTATACTAATGACGTAATGACGTTTCATGACATCTGCAATTCCCGTTCCAACGTGAAATAACAAAGAGGCGCTGGTAATGCGCCGTCATATCTTTATGTTGTTTTTGTTTTTATTATGTAATTGAGTCGTTTTTCTGACAATTCTGACACTTGTTTTTGTTTATCGATTATGTAATGTAATTGTATTGGTGACATTATTGTAGCATAATATGTTTCAATGTCAGAAATCAGAAATTAACCGAAATGTGCATTCACAAATGTTGTTATAACTGAATAAAAAAAAAACATGTAATCCTGGGCTTTTTTCTCACTGTGTAAATTATTTTTAAAATGTGATTTATGTTAAATAAATATTATATAGTTAGTTAAATTGCTTATTGGTTTTGACGTCCGCGTCTACTGAGGTGCCAGTTGAAAACCAGCGCCGGGCACATGCGTCCGGCAATATGCTGAACTGGCCTCCTATTTTTAGGCAGGCGACAAGCGTGTACAGATTTATTGTAATCTCTTTTTTGTTCATATTGTCTTGTTTGTTCATATCTTTCGTCTGGTAGAAATAAACGCTTTTTTCTTTCTTTCTTCTTTATAATATTATGAGTTATTAGAGCTGCATCTGTGGTCCAGTGGATAGCGTATGCGTCTGTTAATGAAGCGGTTTCGGTTTCGATTCCCGGGTCGGGTTAAAGTGTTACTGAGTTTTCCCGAATTCTCAGTAGCAGCACGGAGTTTGGCAATATGCTCGGTAACGGCAATAGGCTCGCCCCCTATTACGTGGGACCTAAAATTCATAAAGCAAAATGTGGGTGTAGTATTACACCTCTGCCTACCCCTTCCGGAATACAGGCGTAACAATATAAATAATAATGTTTTTAGAGCTCTCGTAATTATTATCATGGATTTTTCATTGTGTTTCGGGTTGTGTACACGTAACGTGGTTATATATCCCAAAGACAATGTTAATCTAATCATTAATAAATAGAATATTATCTTATTAGTAAATAATTAACACTTATTTGTCCAGAAGTTCAGCACGATTGGCTGCACCATTGTGCATTCAGTACCTTTTATGCTATTCGCTTCTGCACAAACATTCACTACGTTTATTCCTTTCATAATTATGGAATTTACTGCAAATGATTTAAATGAAGCGAAACAACTGTTGAGCAACGTACTTGTGAAGTGTGAAGATAAGTTGTGAAAAAGCTTTGGCCAAATTATTCGTTTCTGCAAAATATTTTCCGACAAAATTCTTCAGGACTCAAGTCAATCGCTCCTTCCCGTCTTTAGCGGCCGGTATCAGTATTTGATCTAATCATGGATTTTGAGATTCATGTATCTCAAAACTCAAAATCCATATTTAGACCAAATATTGATACCGCCCGCTAAACACACATTTAATAAAAATTATTTTGTATGGAGCTTATGACAAATATAAATCTAAAAAATGGATAGATAATATGATGACACAATACGCTTGAGATGGGCAAATCGAAATTACGTATGGCAACAATAGATTGCCAGCAATATAACAAACCGTGCAGGAACGTTTCAAGTACCTAAAATGCAGTTTCCGTATGAAATACGAGAAATTAGATTTTAGTCTGTTGATCAGCCTTGAAATATATTCGACTATCCATTGTGTTGACAGTGGCGATATTCTAGTGGAGAGACCGACAAACTGCTACGCAGAGGGTCTCGGGTTCGAATCCACGGCGCGCACCAATGACTTTTCAAAGTTATATGCGTACTAAATTGTTAATTATCGCTTGCTAAACGGTGAAGGAAAACATCGTGAGGAAACCTGCATGTCTGAGAGTTCTCCATAATGTTATCGAAAGACATGTGAAGTCTGCCAACCCGCACTTGGCCAGCGTGATGGACTATGGCCTTACCCTTCCCATGGTGAGAAGAGACCCGTGCCCAGCAGTGTGACAGTTTAAATACAGGGCCGATTATGATGATCCATTATATTTAACTTATAAAGACCATGTTCAGAATCTTTGCATAAATATTGACAAATTTGTTTACGCTTTATATAGATTGAGACAATTCTCAACTTTAGAAACTGCTTTAAATGCCTATCACGGGTATGTTTCGTCCAAATTAAGATATGGTCTGATATTATGGGGTAACTCGGTGGAGTCAAAGAAAGCTTTCATCTTGCAGAAAAAATGTATACGAGCATTATTCGGCTTACAACAGACTGAGAACTGTAGGGAGTACTTTAAAAAACATAATATCTTACCCTTACCTAGTCAGTATATATATGAAATTTGTATTTTTGTACGCAAACATCCACACTTGTTCTGTAAGCACAATGATGTCGTGATGACACCAGGGAGACACACACACAAGCTACTCATACCCAAGCAAAGAGTAAATGTATGTAGCAAAAATGTTTACTGTATGGCGATACGTATTTACAATAAGTTGCCAAATAGTTTTAAGGAAATTGATACTTTTAAACGAAAATTATTTATACTTTTTATTAAATAAATGTTTTTACTTAATTAATGCATTCTTGGAGGACAAAAAATTGTGACATATTTATAACTAACTGCTTAGGATTTTAAAATGAATTTTCATTAGATAATATTATTAAACTTTTTACTGACAATTGTATACATGCTACTAATAAAAATAATCAATATTTGTATGCCAGACAATGGTAGAATATGGCTTGAATGTAATGTAATGTAAACTAGCAACTTTGTATACCCATATTCCGATGAATAAATGTTTATCATGTTTATCATGTTATTATCTAATTTCAGGGGCACAATTAAAACATATGATACACAGTTCAATTGACTACATCGATGCTTCTTTTGCTCAATTCACTTTGTGGAATAACATGCCGCTGAGAGTAAACGTGGTTTTAAGAATATTTAATTTAAGTATTTCATAATTACATAATTATGAAATACTTGTTTTTAATATACAAACTGTACTATAACAATAACATTATTGTTATAGTACAGTTTGTATATTAAAAACAAATATGGTTGTCTATATTTATAAAATACTGTTTCATTCTGTATGCACGTAAATGTTCATTGAAAATAAGGTCTGTAACTTCATGTAGAATTAAAATTATATAATTAAATTATATGATATAATTAGATAGAAGTTTAGTAAAAAAAATACAAAACAGCACGAATAATGTTGCAAATGGAGACAAAAATAAACAAAAATATTACTGCACACCAATTTTATTACGATAGCTGATTCAAAATAGTAAATATCAATAAAATGCGGTACTCTCTGACTGACAAACAACGTACAGCTGGAACTACTGAGCGTAAGAAGCTGAAATGAACTTAGAGACGCTCTAAGAGAGGAATTATTGGAAACATTCAAGATCAACTGAAAATACCCAACGTGATGCCAGTCAACAAAAAAGGCCCAAAAAGGTCAAAGAATAAATAAAGAATAAATAAACTATACTGCCTGTTCGACGCATGCATTTTAATGAGAGTCTTCCTATTTAGCTTAATTTGCACTGCACCCCAACTGGTATCTGTAAATGCAACTGGCTTGTTTTACGAGTTTTCATTTAGTTTAACCTTGACCAGTGTCTGTAATGAAATCTTGAAAGATAAATTTGACCCAGTTACTGGTTTTCTATTGAGCTAAAATTTTGTTCCGATTAAATCCAAGACAGTTGTTTAATTTCAATGTGTCACACTGACTGCACGGTTGGTGTAGCGGTTTAAGCGGCCGAAAATCACAGGATTTATTGCGGGAGTTGTCTTCAAAAAAATAAATATATATATATGACGACGGGTAGCTGATTTTTGGCCGGTATCAACGCTTCACAGTTCTATATGGACACAGTGTTATAATTTCACATCAAATCAAATTAACAAAACTGACTATAATTAATCTGACTTACTGAACATGAAACGAGTGACAATTTCTAGGTACTTGCTGCCCACCCGGAGTCTTCAAAAGAAGTGAGAGTTGTGTTGCACCGTTGAATGTCAACCGTCATCCCCCTCTTCAACTGTAGCGAACGACACACTAGACTGTCGAAGCGCGCCATCTTCACACATTTCCGTTTCGTAGTCAGTTGACGTCCCGTACTCATGACCATTCCGATACGGCCATCCTACAGGACACACGTCCTCGTGTGTTAACTTGAAACCGGTAACAGCATCAAACAGATTTCCGCTTGTCCATTCCTGACTGATGAAATATGACTGACCGCATATCTCTATGTTACGGTCCAGTCATGCTTCCTTCTATAGTTAACCATTTCATTCTACAATCTCTAACCAAACACCTTTAATAAACTATCTCTAATTTCATTGTCGGTTCCTACCGGATAGGCTTTAGCTATACCGGTTATCAGTCTCCTCAAAGCCATGGGCCACGCGCCACATACGGGCCGCGCGCCACATACGGGCCGCGCGCCTCACACGGGCCGCCTGGCTCACTGGCCACACGTGGATTACTCAAAGAATAAACAAATCTGCCAACTGACTTTTACAAGGATTTTTCGCACAGTATACCCACTGAATCGAGTAACTACTTGTTGTTTTGAAGTAATTCAATGTCCGCACATCTTCAGGATGATCATCAAATTCATTCATACTCTCAACGAGCTATGTCAAAACTGGATTTGACCACTGACAAAAACTAACTCCAAATGCGAACCGGGCAGGAACTGACAAGCTACAAACCGAAACAATTGAAGAAAGTAATTAACATCAAAACTATTGTTCCACTACAAAGTTTCAGTATCAAAATCAATAACCAGGAAACTCAAAGTAAAACTGACATCTCACTATCGCGGTTTCTCTCAAAATACGATTTCAAACCAAGTAAACCAAGACATTTAAGCTCTACATGTAATCATGACTACGCACAGTCCAGTAACTTCCAGCTACTTATCTTTACTTTCTGCGAACCCCACGTGGGAACGCCGAGTCTCTCCAGGATTCCATGGTTTCGACTAAAATCCGACCTCCGCCAGAGCTGACTGCCTACCGCGTACTCACGGAGTACTGTTGACACAGTTGATACCGATTTCTACTGAGCTACGGCTACAAATCAGCCTCTGGCACGATCCGATCATTATGTAAACTTAAACACTTTCTTCAATATCAGAACTACTTTGTTTTACCTCATAATTGGGGTAGAACAAAGTAAGAAATTAATAAAGTTATACTTTGACTTTCAGGCATTTTTCGCAACCTGTCGTGTGCGTTCTTATAGGTGCGCTTAGAACTAAGGACTTTGAGATTATAAATATCACCGTGAAGAATTTCTGTGACCTCAAATGGGCCTTTATACTTAGGGTCTAACTTCATTTGATTACGTTCCTCGTTAGGGTATTCATGATTGCGATCGACAACCTCACCTTCATGCACTTCGCTCTAGGAATAAAAGAAAATTCTCGAAAAGCACTCATTCTAGTCATTTGGCTATTTCTGGCCCGAGTCATTGGGGAATAAAGGTACTCTGATCAAAATCCTTACAGGGTTTAATGAAAATCACAACTAACTCTTTTTCTCGAAGCTGACACGTTGAACAACACCCACACTCATCCAAACAATGGGAAGCTCATTAATATATTGAATTGCTCGTACTCTGCCATCCATCGGGTCTTCAATATCACGCTATGTAACCTCCATCCGGTTACACAACACCACCCGGATAATCATTTCGAGCGTTTAACAAAGTAATCTTAAACTAGGTTTGTTCAACATGTTGCTTTGATTTACCTTATCACGTAACAGATTATAAGAAAATCTTACTAAGCTGATACTCTAGATGTTAAGTTTACTACCAACCACTCTTTTCAGCGTTATCATTTTTGTCTTGGCTAGTCTAAATACAAAACTTATTCTTAGCTGCTCATTAGCGATCAGCAAAGTACTTCTTGCGTTCAAAGCAATGCACAATGCCTTTAAATCTATGACACGTGCGGTGTCATAGTGTCAAAGGCATTGTCCGTGTTGATCAGCAAAGTACTTTTCGCGTTCAAAGCAATGGCTTTGAACGCGAAAAGTACTTTGCTGATCGCTAATGAGTTGCAACGAATAAGATTCGTATTTAGACTAGCCAAGACAAAAATGATAACGCTGAAAAGACTCAGGCAACTATGCCTAACAAAAGCTTGTCAACGCACCGACAGCTATTCAGTTCCTGTCAATCTGCACCAGTGGATACGAGGGTACCACAAGATTATCACAACAATGACTAACAAAGTACCCATCTTAATGGGAATAAGGTTAATAACGATCACTCACCTGGTTCTACCTGCAATGAAAACTAAAATCGCTGAAAATGATTATTATAACGCACTACGATGATAACTCAATCACTTGCTTCTACATCTGAAAAATTGAGTTTAACAGCTTCCAGAAACCTTGTACCGTATCTTCCGTCTACGGTGTCACTTCTAAACGTCCTAAACATAACTTGGAATTGGCTAGAGAAATCGGGGGCACTTGGTAAAAATTCCCCGCGTATCACATATTGTAGGTAATTTTTACGCGTATAATCTTAAAATTGAATTTAATTTTACTAGTGGTGCCATCTAATAATCATGAGTAAGAAACATTTTAATGTGCCATGTTTATAAATGTATGCACACAAAGAAGCAGGTGGAATTGCAACACCGTAATCGTATAATTATATGTCCGTGTGGTGATGGATAAGAATACGGAATGTCACTACCCCATATCATCCCATGGGTATCGTAAGAGCCGACAGAGGGAGCATATTATGCAGAGAACAGCACTTTAAGAGAAGGAAAACTTGATACAAACCCTATACCAACTCGTTTGGCCAGCGTGGTATAGTAGGCCAATTCCTCCTTGAGGCCTAGTCCAGCAGTGGACTCTGAAAGGCTGATGATGATGAATCGTATATATAAATCAGAACTATAATTAATGAAAGTGCCGCTTTTTATTTAGGCACTAATCACGTTTAAAGGAGAACCGTTAGGTATTATCAACACCACGAGTCGGTAAAATAATGGCGCTAGTAATATATTTTGACTATGGTCAGGTAACACTAACCAACCAACCGCACACGTCTAAACAGCACTGCAGTTCACACGTCTGTTTAAGAAATAAAAGCTACAAACTGTTCTACACAAAAACAGCACGGTCAGCCGCAAGAGCTCCACACAGTCTTTCTCTATGAACTTAGTATGTACGATTCGATTAGTCTAACAACTTTAGCGCCGCTGCCCTGCGAAGGAAAGTCTAAAATAGCCCCGGGCTGGGTGGCTGAAAGCTGGGTGTTGTTTCTAAAACCAATATTACAACTATACTAGAACAATAACTAGAACGTTTCAATCAAACGCACTTGCTTCGAATAATGCAAGTCGGTCTGTACGCTCAGTCTTGTTACTATTACAGCCCATAAAGTAAGGCCGCATTAGTAAATAAAAAGAATAGCTTTCTTTTTAACCCGAGTATCGAATCCAAAACCTCGGTTCGGTATCTACACTATCGCTAGTTCAGACTGGTAGTCAGACAACCATATGCTAACAAAATATTGCAATAGCCGCAACTAAATCATTCATGGGTAGTACCCACATATTTTTAGCATTTCTTTTTTTTTAAGCTATTAAAAAGAAGATTATTCATGAGATCATGGCATGAGTAACGACACCGTAATAGTCAAACGGTTCCAAAACCCAGTGTCTCGTATAGGAATCGAACCCAAAACACTCGGTACAATGTGACGGCAATATCACCACAGCGATTATGACATTTCCAAGGATAAACGAGTAGTAGTATTCTGCTTACCAAGGACAACCACCGTCACTATATAAAATTTGCAGCATAAATAAAAAATCAGAAAAAATACGCTCAACACGATTGTAGTTGAAAGCTCAGCTGATTCACCAACATAACAGCGTTAGCAGTCGCCTTCGCTCACGCCTTGTGATCGTGCTGGTCCATGCCACTTCTGATGACGACGGGTAGCTGATTTTTGGCCGGTATCAACGCTTCACAGTTCTATATGGATACAGTGTTATAATTTGACACCAAATCAAATGAACAAAACTGACTATAATTATTTTAGATTACTGAACACGAAACGAATGACAGTTTTTAGGTACTTGTTGTCCACCCGGAGTCTTCAAGAGAAGTGAGAGTTTTGTTGCACCGTTGAACGTCAACCATCACCCCTCTCTTCAACTGTAGCGAACGTCACACTAGACTGTCGAAGCGCGCTATCTTCACACGCTTCCGTTTCGTAGTCAGTTGACGTCCCGTACTCATGACCATACCATTACATACAGGGTGTCACAAGACCCATCACTAAGCCGAAGTCTACTCGCTGTGGATATCATGCCAAGTCATACTACCCAAAAATAATACCTGGGAAACGAATTTTTTTTTGAGCTTTCACATTTTTTAAACCGCAATTAAAAACGCGTGCGTGCAATACTCGAAATACCTACTTATCTATGGGGTTATAGGGCATCTAAAGAACATATTGGCGGGGTAAATTTATCGATTTTGTACCTAATTAGAAAAATTCCATACTAACTTTGAGCCTCAATATCTCCTGAATCAGTAATTTCCCAGGTATGGTGCCGAAGTAAAAAATGTTTGTACTGATTGGTACAACATGGGATTTCAGGTTTTGTTAAAGGTCGTTTTACACCCTGTATATATATAAAGTCTTTCGACTGTGGGTTAAGGTATTTCTACTACATTCCTTTTCTCCTTCTTCTATAACTTGTTTCTTCAACATATCTCATGTGGTATGGGCGTGTGGGTTATCGGGCTAGGCGATGTAAGTAAAACAACCATTGCTTATCACTTCAGTTATTATTTTAAATAGGTACTCACAGTACAATAATTGATAATCAAAACACATCAACAATTTCTATCAAAAATTAGCGTCCGCCGTTCACGTGGCCGCGAGCGCCTGTTCAGTGTTGTTTCCTCGTTGACTCCGATTCGAACAGTGCTCACCTCCCAGAGCCCGGTGTTCGCTATTGGAATGTCGTTCTTCTTGGCGGCCTGTAACATTTTAGCAAACCTCATTGGTAACCACCAAGGAGGTTAGCCTATATATATATATATATATATATATATATATATATATATATATATATATTATATATATATATATATATATATATATATATATATATATATGTATATATTATATGTATATATATATATATATATATATATATATATATATATATATATATATATATATATATATATATATATATATATACGTGCTAGCAAGATGTTTAACCTTAGGATGGTAACATAATTTAAATCAACGCGCATGGTAACAGGGGTGCCACGTCACCCCATAATTATAAATTGAATAAAAAACCTTTGTTTAATGAAAAATAAAACTTTTTATTCTTGATATAAACTAAAGGAACACTCTTCTTGAGATCAACGAGTAACTAAATCGTACTAGATTAAAAAAGAAATGTTTTTGGCAATTTAAATGCAATTAACACAAATTTCCACACGATGTTCTGGGCACACAGGTTTTTTTGCATTTTGAACAAAAAATCTTCACTTTTTTGTCATTTTTTCGAGGACACAACGCACATCGAGCTTGCTTTTTCAATTTGGCGGGGGGTTCACTTGCAGGAACTTCTTCGGGGACATTTAGAATGGCCCTTATGTTTCCCGTTAGTTTTTGAGGTAAATTTGACTCCAGACGTCGTTTCATGTGCGGCTCGGCTAGCTGCAATGCTAGATTTTTTAGAAAATTGCTTCTAAATTTCTTAGCTGGCATGTTCGGATGTTTAGCTTCTAGATAGAGAATCATAGAATTGATCCCTGCTTGATCTAGCATACCAAAGAAAAACCTGAGAGGCCAGCGTCGAGTACCCCTCTCAGTTGTGTAATTGTGCATCATTTTGTCAAAGGTATCGACGCCTCCCTTTGTCGCGTTGTAGTCATCAATTATAATTGGCTTATGCGTTTCGGGATTAATCTCTTCCTTATTGTGCATAGTAGACAATAATATCACCGATTTGTTGACCTTTGGAGTAAAAGAGACTAACGTTTTCTCGCGATCAAATGCAAACTGAGATGATAGAGCAGATTTTGATTTATTGGGTAAGAAAGCTGGTGGTATTTCGCGTTTGTTTTTCCGTAAAGATCCAATACAAGTCAGTCAATATTCCTTCAGTAATTGATCTGCAAGTGGCACCGAGGTAAACCAATTATCAAAGGTTATGTTCCGTCCAGAACCTTTGATGCTCTCAGCTAACTTTGTGACATAATCTGCAGCCGTCTTTGCCTCGGTTCCTTTGCCTATGTAAGGAATGGCGTCAAACATATAATATGTCTTAGCATCACATATGGCTACAATTTTCATGCCGTATTTATCCGGTTTCGAAGATATATAAACACGAAAGGGACACTTTCCTCGAAATCCTAACAACTGCTCATCAATCGTAACGTAACAACGTGGTTGGTACGCTTTTGTGCAACTGTTTATAAAAATCTTCCAGACTTCCCGTATAGGTGCAAATTTATCCTCTTTATCGCGGCTATCCCTATCATCAAATCTTAGGCAAAGTAGCATAAAATGAAATCGACTCTCTGACATTATTGACTTGTACACAGGGGTACTCGTGGGCGCCCACATTTCAGTTGTACTTTTTCTACTATCTTTGTTTACCGCAGCATAAAACAGTAGGCCTATGAGTGCCTCTATCTCTGTTTTGTCTGCTTTATGAGTAAAACGTTGTTCGTTATATTTAGGAGCACGTCTGTCAATTTCTTGGTTCGTGTAAGTAAGTACAATGTCGAGAGGTTTGGAAAACAAAGTCATGAAAGCGTCTTTTTCTGTTTCAATACTAGAATGGACTTGCAAAGATCTTTGGGTGTTTACTATATTACGCTGAGGTGTTCTGCTTGATGATGGCGCAGAAGCAGACCAAATATATCCATTCTTACCTCTCAAGACACCCCCACGAAGCTGTGACAAAGGCACATCATCATCTTCTGAGCCGGAAAGAATGTCATCTTTTTCGGAATGCACGGAGAGGTTATCTTCATTTTCAGAAGCTTCCTCCACTTCTAATGGCTCTGATTCACTTTCAACATCCTCAGCAATATTACTTAAGTACCGCTCAAGCTCTTCATCATTACGAAACGCCATAATGAACTGAAAATAACATATCAAAAAAATACACTAACAAAAGATAATACCTACGTAAATGGTAACAGGGGTGACGCAACACCCCACACATACCTGCAGAACGAAATCCACGTGTTGCCGCTCCCACCGCGCAACGGGTACTGATAGCTCACGGTAAAACATAAGAATACACGAAATGCTAGAGCGAGACAGCAAATAGTTTTCGCTAAATCGGCGCGTGATTGCTTGCGTGGGGTGTTGGGGCACCCCTGTTACCATCCTAAGGTTAATATTACTTATATTTTAGAAACCCAGTTCCAGAACCTTCTGTACGATATGTTGGACTACATCGACGCATGGTCTTGAAAATAAACGATTTGGAATAATATACCAATAAATATGAGTACATGCTTAGGACTTTTGAATTTATGTCTGAGTTATTCTATAGTAATTCTCCAGTTTTTTTATTGAAATAGACTAATAGTCTTGACGAGACCAGAATACTACTGCCTGGATGCTATTTTTTGCGACAGAGCGAAGCAATTATTCTAATGTGTAAGCTACATTCCGCCAAAGTTTCGTTAACATCCTTTCAATCTATTTTAGCAGTCCTCCTCACAAATTTTTGCTTTTACATTATAATTATGTAATATTATTATGTTATTTTAATTACATACATACATAGACTTACGCCTGTATCCCCGAAGGGGTAGGCAGAGGTGTAGTATTACACCCAAAATTCAACGCGAAATGCCATGAATTTTTAGGTCCAATGTAATAAGGGGCGAGCCTATTGCTGTTAAGGTCACATCACCAAACTTCGTGCTGTTACTGAGAATTTTGGTATAGCCCAGTAATACTTTTCCCGATCCGGGAATCGAACCCGGGAGCTCCAATCAGCAGTCGCATACGCTATCCACTGGACCACGGAGGCAATCTTAGTTATTTTATATATGTTAGTTTATGTAAGTCTATAAGGTTATTATATCTATGGGTTGTTGTCACCTAAAAATAAGTGATTATTATTATTATAATATTTATCATCTTTTGGTTAAATTTACTGTTATATAACGTCATACAAATAATGTTCCTATATTAAATTATCTGGAAAATAATGACTGCAAAGTGATGAAATTAGATCATTTATTACTCATGAAATTATGATTTATGATGAAGTAAAGTTTCTGTGTCATCGTTTTTCGGATTACTTGGGTTTCAAAATATCATAAATTCAGTATTCAAGTGGACACTAGTGATTGTGACGAAATAAATCGAAATAGGGTACAATTGTTGAATATTATTATATATAATGTAAAGTATGTGGTAGGTATCGTATTGTACGTATTTAATTATTTGTTAATAAACAGTAGGGGTTTGCCGTGTGGTTGACGGCATAGATTGCCGTGTGGTTGACGGCATAGGTTGCCGTGTGGTTGACGGCATAGAATACAAGTGTCACCACCCCCTATCTTCCCGTGGGTGTCGTAGGAGGCGACTAAAGGTAGAATTCCGTGCATCGCGATCGATCGCAGCCGCGCGCGGCCTACGACTGTCGTCGATCGCTCGCGACAATAGTCAAAGCATGAAAATGTATGGCACCGCTGCCGAGGCCCGCGACTGACGCGCGCGGCCGACGAATGTCGTGAGCCGCGCGCGGCAGTGTCTTGAAATTAGTAGTAATGAAAAAAGAAATCGGAAGTTTTGCCGACTATACAGGGTGTAAAAAGACCCTTAACGAAAACTGAAATCCCATCCCATGTTGTATCAATCACTACGAACATTTTCTACTTCGGCACCATACCAGGGAAATTACTGGTTCAGAAGATATTGAAACTCAAAGTTAGTATGGAATTTTTCTAATTCGGTACAAAATCGACGCATTTACCCCGCCAATATGTTCTTTAGATGCCCTGTAAGCCCATGGATAAGTAGGTTTTTCGAGTATTGCACGCGCGCGCTTTTAATTGCGGTTTAAAAAATGAGAAAACTTTAAAAAAATAAAACGTTTCCCAGGTATTATTTTTGGTTAGTATGACTTGGCATGATGTCCACAACAAGTAGACTTCGGCTTGGTGATGGGTCTTGTGACACTCTGTATAAAAACGATTCAATTTTGTATTATCGTTCCAAACTTCCAACATATCCTTTTACATTTCTGCTTTTAAAGATAGGGTCGATTTGTACTCTAGTTTCATAATATAGCAACAGCAGCTCGTCATTCTCCTCTTCTTCTTCAAGGATGTCAATTAGCATTTCGACCATGATTTTGACTTCGCTAGACACACGTCTAGAGGAAACTGACGAACAACATCTACTAATTTCAAGACACTGCCGCGCGCGGCTCACGACATTCGCCGGCCGCGCGCGTCAGTTGCGGGCCTCGGCAGCGGTGCATACATTTTCATACTTTGACTACTGTAGCGAGCGATCGACGACAGTCGTAGGCCGCGCGCGGCTGCGATCGATCGCGATGCACGGAATTCTACCTTTAGGGATAACACGATGCAAATACCATCTTTGCGTAGAGACGGAAAACTCGACATCAAACCCTATACGACTGCCTCGTTGGTCTCGCGGCATAAATGTGCGCGTGGGATCGGGAGGTCCCGGGTTCTATTCCTGGGTCGGGCAGTGTTATTGGGTTTTTCTCTCACGAAATTCTCAGTAGCAGCACGGAGTCTGGAAATGTGCCCGGTACGGCAATAGGCTCGCCCCTTATTACGTGGGACTAAAGTATATCTGGCGAAAAGTGGGTGTAGCAATACACCTCTGCCTACCCCTTCGGGGATAAAAGGCGTGACGATATGTAAACAGTAGGTATTGCAAAGATATCAATAAATATAACAATATTGTTAATTGGTGTATCTTCATAAGAAATAAATTGTTACAGCGAAAATCAGTCTTATAATTTACCGCCTTTTTTCATTATTTTAACAGTCCATCTAAAGTTGAGTCTACCATTTTACTTAATTTACTTATTTTTATATCAACTATGAAGAAATATGATAGAGGATGATAGAAGTGATAAATTTGTTTAATAATAATTATGTTACCATTCAAATCATAATATCAAGGTCGTGATATGAAAAAAAGTGACGTCACTCACACTTGTGATGTTAAGTACATGATAATAATATACACAAATTAAAAAAATTGGGCAATTGCGAGGCGGACTCGTGCACGAAGGGTTTCGTACCATCATCTATAAAAGAAAACACGTTTGTTGTATGTATACTTAAATATTTTTAAGTTTCCACCTGTTTAAGATCGAGTAACAAATTGCTTAAAATTAGGTTTGTTGTATGGGACCCCCCGTTTATTATTTTTTTTTAATTTTAATTATTTATTTTGAAAGTAATATACAACTACATATTCTGCGAACATGTTAAGCGTCTCCCTCTTATCGTTAGTTATTTTGAGAAAAAATACAAAAAAAGAACACTTTTATTGTATGGGACCCCCCTTAATATGTTTTTTTCGTTTTTAGTATTTGTTGTTATAGTGACAACCGAAATACATAATTTGTAAAAATTTCAGCTTTCTAGCTATCACGGTTTATGAGATACAGCCTGGTGACAGACAGACAGACAGCGGAGGCTTAGTAATAAGGTCCCGTTTTTTACCTTTTAGGTACGGAACCCTAAAAAGATCTTATCGTTACATCGTTTTGTCATTCAAACGCTGTAATTACATTACATAGTTAGAACATTGTTTTAATAAAATCTTCAAGGCATACTATTAGAAGTTACCGTATAATTAAAAACATTAACTTAATGGTCTTAACATGTTAAATAATCAACGAGGCCAAAGTAACCATAACAAGTAAGAAATTAATTTACATAATTGGTATTTCAGACGCTAATTAACCTCTGAACGAGATTCTTTCCAAAGATTAGAACAGATATGAACGCAATGATTTCAAACTATGGCCCCCAAAACTACAATCCGAAGACTCTGTGTGAATATAAATATTTGAGAGCGACGGGGTAACATCATTCAGAAGTCAAAATTGAAGAAGAACAGTTCAATATGGCAGCTAAGGTAAAAAAAAATAATAAACATAAGACTATAAGACTATAAATAGGAAATCATCACTAATAAATCATATTTTGCAAAAAAAAAATGTGCTGCTTTTAATGGTGGATTTAATTTCTTCAATAAGTTATGCATGGTTATAATTTCAGTATTATACTTATTATTTCATGGTGCGACATTATAAATACACCATATTGTTTCCTTTTCTTTCCTTGACTATTATGTTACTTATTCATTTCAACATTTCCCTCAGTTCGTCGTATTCTCCTTGCTGGTGGCTTCGGCCTACGGCAGCGGCGGCTCCTCAAGCTTCTCCTACGGCGTGTCCGACCCAAATACCGGTGACGTCAAGGACCAGCACGAGAGGCGCCAGGGAGATAGCGTCGTCGGCAAATACTCGCTCATCGAGTCCGACGGAACCAAAAGAATAGTCGAGTACGCAGCTAACCCCGGCACTGGATTCAGCGCTGTGGTCCGCAAAGAGCCTGCTGTTGGTGCCTACGCATCGGGAGCTCTCGGTGGTTTTGCCCGAAGCGGACTTGCTCATCCAGGCGCACTTGCTGGCTCCAGTGCCTACGCTCATCCAGGTTCATATGGAGGAGGAGCCTACGGGTATCCACGTGCTTACAGTTCCCATGCCGATAACCTGGCCTATTCTGACTACGCTGGTGCCGGAATCGGCAATGGTCCTCAAGGAGTGCCCTCCGTGTCTCACTACTCTCATTCCGTCGCCCATGAGATACCTCGTCCTTACGCTGGACCTCTAGCTGGTGGTTATAGCGGCGCCTATGGTGGAGCTTACGGTGCCTATGGCCAGCACGGGGCCTTCGGTGGACTCGCCAGCCCTGTTGCTCATGGTTATGGCGCTCACAGTTACAGTGGCCTGAGCACTGGTGAGGCGTACCCCCATGGTTATGGCGGTTACGGTGCCCGTAATGGTGCCTACGGAGTTGGCTTCGGCGCTGGAGTTGGAGCTGGTTCTGCTTGGTAAATGAAATACGACTGCCGCTGAATTATGTCTGATGAATAAAAAATAAATTTGTAGATCGTTATTTTCTCTGTATCATCCTTTTAATTAATTTGCTTTCTATTAGTAATCTTCTTTGACTAATTTCCACGTAGCTGTTATTAATATAATAGGTAGTTTTTGTTGGTAATTTCAAGAACGGGAATAATTAATTGAATTTATGAGTACTAACACAAATTTGATGCCTTTGATGAAATAAGCTGGAAATATATCCGTTATAAGGATGTTCTGCAAACTATTTGATTTGTGTATCTACATAAATACAATTAAAGTAAAAGCGTACCAAACTAAATAAACCATGTTCTTACACGCATAGGGCCTTATTACAAAACATGGTTTAAAAATAATACTAGGTTTAGACCTTAATGGACAATTTTTAAAAGGAATTTTTGAGGCAGATAGTTACTGATTTTTATTCGAAATTTGTTCCAAATAATTTTAGTAACAATAGTTTTAGAAAAATGTGTTTATAGTGCACGTAAAATCAATTTTAAGCAAGTAAGCTAAGGGCTAAACCTCGATTTATATTTAGTCCATGTTTTGTAATAAGGCGGATAGAGTTCAACTTTGGGCCATTAGAGGTTAATTATAAAACACATCTACACTGAATTATTGATGAGTTACCAAATTAAACATAATCATTAGAGACGAAAAATGAATAAGGTTAATAAGAAACGACAACAAAAAAAATATTAAAGTAATTTGTCCTGGACAATTATTGTATGTCGGTATCTAATAAATTGATAATACCAATGTGCCAATAAATATTAATAAAATGTCGTAATTAAAGTGTTAATTGAAATGTTTAATTTTCATTTTGCTAATGGAGTACTAATCTAACCTCAATATTTTAAGGCACTATCTAGTCTTCGTGGTTATGAATATTTAAAGTAGACTACTAGAACTGAAACAGATAGAGAACACGGTACGTCTTTGACAAAATTACATTACTGTGATGGACTTGTTATGAATCGATGTTGCGGGTATAGTGTAAATGCTGGTAGTACATAATATACTTAGGTATATGCTATGAATCTACATATGTTACGCGTGAAGTCTATAATATATGCTGTTATTACATCATGCAAATATATTCCTAGTAAAAAGACCAGCAGAGATATAAGATTTTTTCAAAATTTATTATGCTTTGAGAGATACTTCGTTTTCTTAAGCTGCGTGTACAATAGCAAATTATTAGAAAATAATTATTTTCCTAGTTTTTGCCGAGTCCCTTAAAATGAACTAAATTGGTCATAGTTTCTTTTAAAGAAGTCAGGTCTCGCACTAGGAATAAATCACTACAAACTCGAAATAACAGTATTTAGATCACACAAAGTGTTGTCTCGTATGTGGATCGAACTCACAACATTGACGCAGTTCTAAACTGTAAGGCCAAACGGCAAACCATTACACCATAAGTGAAGTCGGAAGGAGTTTATCAAAATATAAACTGTAAAAACAATATATCAAAATCGAACTCTTTCAGACTGGAGTATGAAATAAAGTTAGCAAATAAATTCCACAACTAATTTGCAAAATAAACTTTAATCCTAAGAAACTTCGTAAGAATAGCTAAACTTTTCACCTTTAATTTTTTTCGGTTGGGCCAAATATAGAGGGAGTAGGGTAAGCCTTCATTTTTTAATTTTGTTACGTTTTCGTGCCTTAACCTAGTCGATTTAAAGCCTAAATTGCTTACAAAGGGAAGAAGTAAAGAAACAATAAACTGACTTAAGCCTATAGTTTTGATAATATCTTAAAAGATTTACCGACCCTCTCATTTTGAGGTAATTGACCCTGACTGTTAAGCTGAACATAGGAGATTCAATTGACATAAACATACATACATACATAGTCTCACGCCTGTTTCACGGAGGGGTAGGCAGAGACAAAGGAACGCCATTTGCAACGATCCTGACATATCTCTCTTGCTTCATTCACTCCCATCAAATTCCTCAAGCATGTTCTTCTGTTTAGGGTACACATTGAGCCCATAAACTAATCAAATTTATAAAAGTATGAACACATCGAAGACATAGCTCTCCGGCCACGTGCCGGACGAACGATTGGATGCGGGCGGCTCAGGATCGATCTGCGTACCTTGAGGGAGGCCTGTGTCCTGCAGTGACGGCGCTAGGCTGAGATGATGAAGATTAACCATTTTTAAATTACACCCAGAAACAGGATAGATCATCGTGCGCATCATATACTCTCTGTTTAAGATGACAAGTAGTGAGCGTGAGTGAAAATCCGTTAAGCTATGCATTGACGACTCTTCAATATCCATACTTCGTAGTTTCTTTTGTCTTCGTAGTTAATTAAACAATTAAGCAAAAAGCTTTAAATTTCAACTACACTATAAAATAATAACGATAAGAACTATTAACATTGTCGCCCTGAATAATTCCACTACAATATTACTTAAAACCAGTCTGGCCTCGCACTAAGGCGCTGAGAATTTCACCAAAAACATTAGCATTATCCCTAAGCTCGTAGATCCATTTCGCTCTTCAACACTTAGCTGCTAAACAAACACACTGTATCGCTGTCACACACAAACAACCCAAATATCTTACATCATCTATGTAAATAAAATTGACGTGTCTGTCTATGATGTAAAAATAACTATATTTTTTCAACTACATAATAATATACCTACTTAGTTAGTTTTACGATACCAACTCATAATAAAGCTTTGTCGAATTTTTTGTCTCACATTATGTTTGTCGGTGATGATGTCTGGAATGAATGAACTGATTTTAGTGGGGCTGTCACCGGAGGATAGAGGACTTCATAGGGCGTCATACAGGCTACAACGTGACCTGCTAGTGGCGCTTTTATCGATATACCAAAAATGGTGCGGCTGAAACAGAGGGCAACAGATAGTCAGTCATACCTCTTGGTATGTAAGGATCCATTTAAATGCTTACAAATGGCTTACTTCTAATGAGGATCTAGACTGAACTATGTCTAGGCAAGTTTACGTTTCTGTCCTATTTAATTGCTTCAGCCTTTACATTATATAGCTGAGTAATGAAGAAGTGTCTTAAGGCCTCCCTTACATTGTTCATGAGAGTTCCTCGAGCGTACCCTCGGCGTCCGTTCAGCGTGCGCCCGGAGTTTGCTCTGTACTACAGAGTGAACGCCGAGCGCACGCTGGGCGTACGCTCCAGGAACGCTGTCGCCCGATGCGAGGTCGGCCTAACCGTTGCCGTCGGTCTTAGTGTGTTTCGTAATTAGAAATAAAGGCAAAATAGATACGCTTTACCTAGCGCTATGTGATATGTGCCAATTTTCTTACCTTAAAGGGATATAAGGTACAGGGGGAATTTAACCTCATCCGCAAATAACATCTGTTTAGGTAGACGAGATTGGAATGTGGGAATGAGATAATTAAATTCCTACTCATATTATAAATTCGAAAGTGTGTATGTATGTATGTTCCATTTTCACCCTAAACCGGCTGAACCGAAATTTGAAATTGTTTAATATAGAGATATATTGGACCATGGACACAGAATAGATAGTTCTTACGAACAGAAGCACCACTTCGCAAACCAATTTAAAGAAATAGCGACTCTTGCTACTAAGCAAGAAAGTGCAATTCAGCTCGCATGAGCATTCAGTACCTAACGCGATATTGACCTAACTGTTCCCGCTCTTTTCTAACACATAACGCTGTCGCTGTCTGGCGCGGAGCGGTGCGCTAGGGTTGTCGACTTGCCGCTACTACTATAATATTTATTCATCGTCTATCTACCTACTTGACCACGTACCTAATAATAAATATTTATACTATAAGTATCCTATCCCACTATTTGAGCTCGAAGAACGAAAACCACAAAAATTCTGGTGGTTTACATTTTCACTATACTAATTCTTAGTAATTTCCTAAACGCGTAGACCGATTTACATGACTCAAACAGATAAAATGGTTTTTGAACTAGACCTTTAATTTGACACCATAATCGTTGAGATATCTCAACAAATAAAAAGTAAAATTTTCAAGTTGCTCTCGTAAAATAAATAAAATCAAAATTTCAAGTTGCTTCCGACACACATCCGTTAAATGAGCAATACTTCGCACCAGACTTGTGATGTGAACATTTTTGTTGTTCACTATTAAAATTCACGTTATTAGCTAGCCCTGCGCGCGAGCGGTGACGACGCGGCGTGGAAGCCGCGCCAAAGTGTAGGCACTTATCGCTGTAGGTACGCCCGAGTGAAGGAGGCCTGCCATGGAGATGGACATAGGCTACCATAAGTTGCAAAAATTTTACTGGAAGGGATTGTAGGGAGGGCAGAAGTTTGTACCTCACAAATTTACATCTTGGAAGTAAGAACGCATGCGCGGTAATTATTGAGTGCTGCGCATATGCTATCGTATATCTGTCAGTACCGTCACATCATACATCATGTCATATTGTGCACGGTGATTACATTGATCGCACAAATAATCTAATAATTATATACTACGCTTAAACGATTTTTTCTACTAATATAATAAATGCGACAGGGTTTATAGATAGGAACATGGCTTTGACGTTTGACTGTATACAATGTGACTTTATTATGTACCTTTCGATAGATAAAGTCATGGATACTGTCCGAGTTACTTTGTATAGGTCGGTTCACGAAAGATGACCATTGCGCAGAAATCATTTTTTAGGTCCCCGTGGAGGTGCGGGGTGAGGCGCGGGTGGAATGCCAATGGCGTGGCTCCGTTCTTGACGCATTCCCTAAATGCGTCAAGAATGGAGCAACGCCATTGGTGCACGAATGTACATATGCGCGACGGCCGCCATTTGTGGTCAATTTTCGTGAATTTACCTATACTCTATAGAGTTTCTGAAGTCTTTAGAATAATCAGGAGTGTCTTCACACAACTTGAGACTGAAAGTAGATTTGTGTTACTCCGAAATTAACGCGCGCGAAGCCGCGGGCAAAAGCTCTACTAGCTTTTACATAAAATAAAAAATTGTTTATAATCCCCAATATAGATTGTAGCTAAGAATCACATCAGCCTTCAAACAAAAAAAATAGTAGTCGACCCATTCTTTCCGAAGCTACGATACCATGGACACACAGACACGTCAAACTTATTATTAACTAAATTGCTTACCTCTTATAATTTGAGGGCATAATGCCAAATTCATTCCAATACTTACAGCTTATTAACTTTTTATGTAGCATTTTTCGCTAAATGGGCTATCCAATACAAATAAAATTACAAATTACCTGGAATACAATTGTAATATATTGTTATGCTTCATGTTCAATTTATTTCAATACGAATTAAAAACTCATCTAGCATCTGACTTTTTGAAACAATTAGAAATATACAGAGACTTTATTATGTGCTACCCAGCTTTTCAATATGTATTATAGACCCATTTGAAAGTTTACTCACGGAAGTAGCAGTCCCTTGACAGCTTTAGCAAAAATCCTACCAAAATGGATAGGTAAGGGCGCTTGTACACGCCAAGAAAACCTACCGTGACTGCTTCAGATAAGACCGAATCATCAAGCAAACGATAAGCACTAGGCACGAACCATTTTTCAACGTTCATGCATAGTATCTAGCTGAAACAAGGTATTCAGTGCCAATGTAGTGTACACTCACGTCCTGTGTAGAGACGACATGAATTCTTGCATAGGCCCGGTGACTTTTCTTAGCATGTCCAAGCGCTCTATAGCCGCTTGTACAGGTACACGCTAAGAAAATCCACCGTGTCTGCTTCAGATGAGACCAAATCGTCATGTAGACGACAAGAATTATTTCGGAATTAGGCATGTACATTTTCCGATATCCACGCGTCGTGTTTAGCTCCAATAAGATTTTTTTCTTATTCACAGCCGATATATAGTGTACACGGGTCGTGTGTAGAGACGTCACGAATTCTATCATAGGCCCAGCTACTTTTCTTCGCGTGTATATTGTTCAAGTGCTCTTACACTGTAGTAATCCAAATATCATTAGTAATCGGGCGGATTCACACGCCGGTGTTGGCGATTATTGGTGCTCGTAAATTAATATGACAAGGCCGCACACACTGCGCCAATTACGAAACCACACGTATTTAAGTGGATATTGGGACGCTGAACTGTTCATCTTGACCCGAATTTTATGTCGTCTCAAATATATAATATATTCTACCACATTCACACAACACCATCTAGTCCCAAACTAAGCAGAAGCTTGTACTATGGGTACTAGATAATGGATAAACATACATATTTACTATTTTTTTTTTGTAAATATATACATATCATACATAGAAACACCCAGACCAAGACAAACATTTGTGTTCATGCACACAAATGTTTGACTTGTGCGGGAATCGAACCCGCGACCTTCGGCGTAGCAGTCGCTTACACTCCCGCGGCGCCAACCGGTCGTCAATAATTTTCTTAACTTCGTATGTTGATAGCTGTGACAAAGTATACATATGTACATACATACATAGACTCACGCCTGTTTCCCGGAGAGGTAGGCAGAGACTGCGGAACGCCATTTGCAACGATCCTGACATACCTCAGTTGCTTCACTCACTCCCATCAAGTTTCTCATGCATGCTCTTCTGTTAAGGGTACTTCTGACTTGTCCTTTTTTCAGGACAAACTATATGTTTTGTTAATTCTATTGTAGAACAGAGGCTTCATGTAGGAGCAGAAACGCTTGGCAAACGTGGTTTTGAACAAATAGAGGTATGGTATAGAGGTATGTAAACGCGTTTCCTGACCATGTCTTCACGGAGACCCGATTTAATGACCTCGGTATGGGTCAAAAGTACCATTCTCAAAATGTAAAACCTTCTCACGCTTAGTGTTTGAGTCTCACCGTGAAGAAGAGTGGTTGGATATCGGAATGGATTTTTATTCATCGTCTTGAGCACAGAACGCTGGGCTCTTTCCAAGCCTATAAGGTGAGATGTAGCAGTGCCTCCCCAGGCTGTAATGCAATACGATAAAACTGATAGGCAAATAGAAATGTAGACGGTTCTTAGCAAGCACCTCGAGGCCACGTCTCGAAGTGTTTTAAAGATGTATATGAGTTTCCTTACTCTCGCTGACGTTGCCACGATGTGCTCGCCAAAAGTAAGTTTTTCATCTATTGTGCTGCCAAGATATTTCACAGTCTTTGCTTGCTTTAATCGAATGCAATCACAGCCCGGGGGTAAAGTGTTCCCCCGTCTGTTACAAGAGTGTGCAATAATTTTCAGCCCCACCGGCGGCCTCGACGATGCTGTTTTGTGAAAACATACCGTTTTGGTCTTGTCAGCATTAAGCGATAATAAGTTTGTGTTTAGCCAATCAACAACTTGGTCAAACCCAGCCTGAGCAGACTCTAAAAGCAAATCCCATGATTTCACTGAAGATAATGACTGTATCATCTGCATAGTTGATAATTTCCGCGTTACCTAAATGTGGTATTGATGATAAATCTATACATACATACAAGTGTACAATAAAATTACCAACCTATTTTGAAGGTTGTAAGCACAGGTTGTAAGGGTCTGCCAGAAGATTATAAAGGTGTAAAAAAAATATGATTCATAACCATCTGCCACAAGGCCAGCACGGCAAGGTCAAACTTTAATAGACTGTTCTCTCAATAGTTTAATAAATATATGTCAACAACCAACCCATTCTGTACGTTGCAACTGCTTGCCAGAAGAGTAGGAAAGAATGGCCATGATATTGCCGTAGAAAATGGTACATATTTTCTGCAAAATTTTCCAAATAAATATAAATGTTTTCATAAAGATTCTCTATGTTGCATCTATTTATTTATTTTTGCAAGCTATACGCAGACGAGTCACGGACCCACCCGATGGTAAGTGGTAACCCGGGCGCATACAGATGGCTATGTGCACAAATACAACCAAGACACTCCATATCGCGAGGATGGCAAAGAGGAGGAAACGATTGCTCAGAATTTACACCCAGGGCACTGAAGTGAAACCACGTTTTGAATATCTAAGATTTGAATAAATGTTATAAATATACGTATTTAGGGTAAAAACACACAAAACATTTAAAAAAGAAGCCAACCACTTAATGTGACGTGGATATTGATCACAGTTTCGCTAAGTTTTCAAATTTCTATCTTCTTTGGATAACACTTAATGTATTTACCGCAAACGGTACTATAATGATAATTTGAAATAAAAAAATAAATATTGAGACAAGAATGGCCCCCTAATATGAAACCCTGTGGCATTCCTAATTTTACGGAAATAGTAAAGGACAGATGATTCTATCGTGTGATAATTGATGTTGCTGTTCAGCTGTTAAGTTTTATTGTGATCTCATAAAATCATTAAAATTGACCTCGTATTAAAAGCAATACTTTCGCCGCTTAGCTTTACACCGTGCAATATGACTCCGGTCACCACAAGGTAGATCACTTTTTGTGAACATAATAATTTGTTGTTTGGAGTCTGAGTTGTGAAATTCCTAGGTAGCGAGTTATCTTTTTTAGGGTTCCGTACCTCAAAACAAGAAAAAACAGAACCCTTATAGGATCACTTTGTTGTCCATCCGTCCGACAGTCAAGACCCTTTTTCTCAAAAACGCGTAGAGGTATCAAACTGAAATTTATATCAAATAGTCAAGTCTACTGTCTCTTGAAGCTGTAAAAAAATCCAACTTCTAAGCCAACGTAATCAAAAGATACAGCCGTTTATGCTGGAAATTTCGAAACTCGCGAGGGAATCAAAACCTACAGGGTACTTAAGGTACTTCCTGTGAAGTCAGAATCTTGAAATTTGGTACGAGGCAATGTCTTATAGCACAGATAAAGGAAAAAGTGCGAAACCGTTATTTTTTAGTTACATCATATACTTAAAATATTTTTAATTATTTTAAAGGTTTTCCCCTTTCCTTATGAACCCGTAGATGTATAAAATTTAAATTCATATCAATTGCTCAAGTCAAAACTAAAGAGTACTTCCCGGTCGATCTAGAATGTTGCAATTTGGTATAAAGCAACTTACAAAACAAAAATTTTATAGCACATAGGAAAAAATCGAAAACCTTAAACTTTTAGTTTCATCACATATTTTTTTAAATGATCATATATATACCTACAGGTTTGTACGGAACCCTCGGTTCGCAAGTCCGACTTGCACTTGACCGGTTTATTTTAAATAGTCAGACTTTACTAACCCTTAATTTTATGACATCCAATCATTGCTATAATAACTAAAGATGCATATTCTCGAACTAAAGTGACGTTCAAAACCGTCCACGTTGTTTAAATCTGGTTAAGTCATAATAATGCTCATATTATTTTGTAAATTCAACCATACGTACATGTCTTAAAGTTGTTTTTACGTTGTAATATTTTAGCATTTAACGCCTGCGCCGTGCGACGAACGAAACAGTAAAATTATTACTGTTTCGTTCGTCGCACGGCGCAACAAAACTGTCTAGAAAAATAGACGAAAAATGCACTTATGTTTAATTGAACATAAGTGCATTTTTCGTCTATTTTTCTAGACAGTTTTGTGACGCTGACTGTGTATGGTTATTATATCAATGTATCTCAAGCTGTTTCTAAATAGCCTGTCAATCCCTACTAATATAATTAATTCGAAAGTGTGTATGTATGTATGTTCCGTTTTCACGCTAAAACGGCTGAACCGATTTTGTTGAAATTTGATATAGAGATATGCTGTACCATGGAGACGGACATAGGCTACCATAAGATACAAAAATTAATCTGGGAAGGATCGTAGGGAGGCTAGAACTTTGTTCGGCACAAATTCACCTCTTGGAAGTAAGAACGCATGCGCTGTAATAATTGAGTGCGCATGTGCGTCATATATCTGTCAGTACTCAGTACTGTCACATCATACATAATGCCATATTGTGCACGGTGATTATGTTGTTCGTATATAAAAACTAATAATTATATACTTCACTTAAACGGCTGAAACGATTATCTCTACTAATCTCTACTAATATTAAATATGCGAAAGTGTCTATAGATATAATATATATTGGACATGTATTAGACTATGGCTTTGACATTTGACTGTATGTAATGCGATGTTTGTTCGTCGTTATATTACAGTGTCATGAATACCGACCGAGCTACTTTGTACCATATAGAATTTCTGAAGTCTTTAGAATAATGAGGATTGTCTTCACACATCTCGAAACTGAAAGTAGATTTGTGTTACCCCGAATTTAACGCGCGCGAAGCCGCGGGCAAAAGCTAGTATTCTATAAGTTTGAATGATCGGTGATCGGTATTTTTATTGTTAGTAATACTGACAGTCAGTCAATACTGACAAGTGTCATTGTCAGCCTGACGATGTCGCCTGTCACACATTTCATTGATGTTGCGTTGTACTGCTCGAGATAATCGCTGTTAACCACGAATTCCAATTTTTTGTTTATCTCTGACCGCCGCTGCTCTAGATGGGCTGGATTCAAGACCTAGCAGGTAATTTTTCATTTCCACCGAAGCTGCCTCGTGTATAACTTTAAATCACATGGTGGAAGCTTAAATGATAAACAGGCAGAGCGGCATGTAAAGATTGGATATTTTTTTATTATTTACACTGAACAATAATTTTAGTAGTAAGTGGCGTTCCGTTGTCTCTGCCTACCCCGACGAGAAAAAGGCGTGAATATATTTATGTATGTATGTAATATTTTCAAAGTGCAATTTAGATTTTCTCTAGATATTATTTTATCATGCGATGACCATTCTTATCACATAGCCATTAATTTTATTTTTTATTGAAACATTATCAAAAGCAAGAATAGTCGGCTTGCCTTAGTTTATCAATTGTCTATAGCAACGAATTAAAAAACATGAAACATTACATTTACTGGCCGCGTCTGGAATCCTCATAAATAATCATCGATCAAAGATAATGACCACACTAAAATAGAGCGTCTATTTTAGTAGAGTAGAAAAATTGACGCTGTATAACATAATTTTTATATTATATTACTTATTAAAACAGTGACTTTGTTAATGTAGAGTAGACCCAGCAAACTAAAATGTCTCCTCAAAATATAATACAAGCTAGAATTAAAAAACCATCGTACTCATTACAAGCTATTTTAAACATGAGATTGTTCTTGGGATCTTACTACAAATTAAGTTGCTCTAATTTGATTTGTTGGATCGCTAGAATTTATTGTTTAATTTGTCTTTTATTTAATATTTGGGTTTGTTTTTATCATTTGATGTATTTGGAAGTAAATACCTCAAACATAATTTTTGCAGCCATGTTGTTTTTGGAAATTACTGTTAACGGTTTATTTTCTTTTATGACAGGGGAAGAACCCATTATTAAATTTTCTACCGTAGCAGACTCTGAATCTACTCGGAAATATAACTCACATATCACTTACTTTACGTATATTGTAATAACTGTTGTAGTTTGCACAAGGTATGTTGCGATAATGTTGTCAAGAGAATCAAGAAAGTTTATTATCTCATACATGTTTTATAATTACACATATTTGGGGTGCATCTGTTATAATTTACCGTCAATTTATTTAACGGATACGTATCGTAAAAATGTCAAGATTTTTTGTAAAACCCTACAAGTAAGCTTAGAAATGGAAAATACTGACAGTAAGAAAACTGACCACGTCAAAAATTTCATACACGATTATAGTAATTTAACTGACTGCTTAGATTCAACATGGACTCTTACGAGAACAAGAGTAAGTTCATTTAAAATACATTATTTAGTGTAAGTTCAAAAACCTACTCATATGGAAATTAGTAATAAAGTAAAAATTATTACAAAATAGAATGAAAAGAAAGAAAAATAGATAAAAAGAAGAAAATATCGGTTAGAAATTAGACTTGAGGGTACATAAAACGAAACATGAATATATATTATTTTTCTATTTTACGATGAATTTTACATACTATATTAAAATATCACAAGATGTAGTAATCATTACTTAATGTCAATAATTTAGCAAAATATTTTGACTCAACATCTCTATTCAATATGATTCCAGGTACCTACATCCAAAAAAATATTTTGGATAATGACGTGATATGACTTACACTACCGTCCGTATGAATATTTTAACCCGGCAGTCATTAAAATTTAATGAATTTATAGTTTTTTACTCTCGTCATTCACATGTAATTGAATCTGCCTATACGTTGTGAGACGGTTTGTTAAATCCCCGAACCAAACTTTTCAATACATAAGTTTATGAAAGACTAGATGAGCCCGCAGTTACACCCGCGTCATTTAAGGCTACAGCACGGCTCCCGTGGCTCATAGCGTGATGTTATATACTCGATAAATGTTTGACGTTTTCAAATCGGACTAGTAGTTCCTTAGATTAGCGAGTTCAAGCAATCAAACAAACTCTTCAGCTTTATATATTAGAATTAGATATCGGTCATATAATAATACATATTTGGGCTGCACCTGTTATAATTTACCGTTATTAATATTTTTAGAATATTGGCTTAAGGTCATGGAGGAATGCTATACAAGCAAAAGTGTGTTGTTGTCTGTTTGTCTTTCTTTCACGTCGCAACGGAGAAATATTATAGTATGATTCACAAATCATATAAGTCCTTATTTCTATGGTATGGTTACGAGAGATATACAACTTGGACTACTTTTCACACCAATAATCACCTCTAAAGTGTGCAGCCACAGGCGATGACTGGTCTGATACATGCATTTTATACTAATTTCCAGTTTGTGACTGGCTTATTCGTCGCCTGGTTTAAACTTATAAGCCAGATTTGTTTGGGAACCATGTACGTGTGGGTAAGTTTCCAATAAGTTTATATCTATTTTTCAACGGTTGCATTTAAGTTTACGCCAACATTATCCCGGTCGCATTTTAGTCTGCGCCTTGGATCCTTGGCTTGGCTTTCAAGTTCATCCAGATTTCACAAAATATTAACTTTTATACCGTCGACTGCCCTCTGCAACACAAGAGATAGCAATAAACCTATGTAACCTCGTAGTAACTGTCAACCAGCTTCACGGCAAGCAATAATTGACAATTTACTACGCACAAAAAGTTAGTAATGCGTGCCGTGGGTTCAAATCTCCATTGGTTTATTGGTCTCGCCACTAGGCTATCGCTGACAAATTGAACAATTATTTCTTAATTACTTAAATAATACTGACAATTTAGAATAACTTGACCGGAGGATATGTTGTGGTGTTTCTTTAACTAAAAGGAGGATCCTCTGACAAGACTAGGTGATCGTGCCTGGTGGACTATAGAACGACGAAAGTAAAACCTTGTACAATATTATATAGCCATCGCGAGAACTCTGCTTGCGCGATGCAGGATTTTCGTACTGTCATGTCCGTTAGATGTCGCCGTGTTCTCTGTCTTCGCCGACGATCACTAGATGACTCAGAGGTATGTAGCTACTGCTTCATCTGCATCGGGAGGAAGCTTTTAATTCAGTTTGGTGCCCGAAGTGATTATGTTGACTAATAATATTAAACGGAATTAGACGCCATGGATTTTTTTTTTTATAGACTCACGCCTGTATCCCCGAAGGGGTAGGCAGAGGTGTAAATTTACACCCAAATTTCGCCATGAATTTTACGGACCCACGTAATAGGGGCGAGCCTATTGCCGTACCGAGCACATTACCAGACTCCGTGCTGCTACTGAGAATCCTAACGGAAAAACCCAATAACACTTTGCCCGACCCGGAAATCGAACCCGACACCTCCCAATCCCACGCGCACATTTATGCCGCGAGACCAGGCACGAGGCATCATGGATTTAGTAAGTTGTAATATTCGCTTCCTTTGTTATTGCAGGTCTACAGCCATTTGCCATTAATGTCATATCTTACTGCAGCTTTTGTGGTAATTAGCGTACCATTTATACTTATGGAATTAGCTGAAAATGATCTCGTCAAAACAAAGCATTTAATTGCAAATCAAATAATAAGATGCACAGGTCAGTAAATAAAAATCGAATCAAATAAATACTTAAACTAATATTTTAAACACAATTATATATCCAACGAATATATGCAACGAATCAACGCAGGCTGGATGAAATGGCGACAGGTCTCATATACAATACGCGATCACAAGTATAAGGCGGTTATAAGGCCCGTAGTACTGTATGGAGCTGAGTGTTGGGCGACAAAGAAGATGTGTGAGAAATGGTTGCATGTGGCGGAGATTAGAATGTTACGATGGATGTGTGGAGTGACAAGAATGGACAGAGTTAGGAATGATTACGTTAGAGGTACTATCAAAGTGGCGCCCATTTATGAAAAGGTTAAAGGGAGTCGATTGGCCTGGTATGGACATGTTTTGCAAAGAGATGAAATGTACGTAGGTTAAAAAGTGATGAATAAGCACGTAGAGGGGGAAAAAGGGAGAGGGTGGCCATGAAAAATATGGATAGCCTGTGTGTGGATGAATATGAAAGAGAAAGGAGTAAACGATCGGATGACTGGCGACAGATAAGTATGGAACTGAAGGACATACTACGCTAACCTCATATAAATTGGGACCAAGGTAGTCGAATCACAGCACGATGCGTTACATTAACATAGATACAATGGTCAAATTAACAAGATTGACATTAAACTATATATATTTTTTTCTAGTAGCTATATATTTCATTTTTGATCATAACATCAAAGTATAAGTATATAATCACGTTTATAAAGAATAAAAATATTACAAAACACATCGCTGTCTGTCATCGACACAATTATATGTATTACCTTATTTTCAGATGATCAGTTTCGTCATGCTCTATACGATGCCATGGATTTCATAGATGTTACTTCTAACATGTTTACCCTGTGGAACAAAGTGCCTTTGAGACTGAGCACATTGCTAAAAATTGTAAATTTGAGTGTTTCTTATGTAATCGTAATACTTCAGTTTGTTTTTTAATAAACTTAAAACTTTGGAGACTTAGATATTTGTTATTATTAACACCAGGAGTACTGTAGGTATTATGAAAATGGTAAGACAACCCCCCTCTAAGGAATGTACCTTTAGCGTGCTAGATACTTTACAATCAATGTACCAACATTCGTTGTTTGTCAGTATATCAACCCCTTCTGCTAGAGAAGTAAACTCATCTTCAATATCTGCAGAATACTTATGAGAACATAGTGTGGAATAATTACATGTACTGTTTTTAAATCTCTAGTGTCTAGGAAAACGGCTGGCACTGGTTTTTGTTTTCTGTTAAGGCTTTTTCCAAGTTATGCGCTTGTTAAATTGTTAATAATCTCTTGCATCGTGCTTCGGAAAGCACATTAGGCCGTTGGTCTACGTTGTTATCAATATATTTGACAGTACTTAACGGGACTCAGTATTCCAGAATAAACTGACGCTAGTCCAAACCATTAAGTATCGATGTCCCTTTGGGTCGTGGAGGTGAGTTGGCAGCTGTTCTGTGGAAAAACCTAATATTCTTTCAAATCTGGTTGGACTGATAAGGGGACCCCGGGTTCCAAGATGAAATTTCTTGAATACAACTAGGATAACGCTGGGTCGAGATGGTGAAAAACATGGTTTCTTCAGCGAACTTTCGATTGCATTTTTTGTGTCTGCCATGAAACGCTCTTATGCAAAATGAGACATTATAGCCGTTGATGCTAGTAAGTCATAAGTAACAGATTATAATATTTTTAAAATATGTGTCACAGAAGCCACTGACTTAACTATTTTATTTGGAGTACTACTGGGCAGTATCATAGAGCCTTAATTTTTCTTGTTAACATTTTCGATCTATCTCTTGATTTGAGAAATATTTGTCGTATTACTGTTTGAATATTTTAATAATATTTGAATACAGAAATGAGGACAACGTTTACAACAGTATATGACAGTAAATAATAGTAAATAGTCTGTCATCAAGCGTCCATTAAAAAAAGAATGCAAATGGTCTACCTTCAGAATATCAGTCACCTTGGTGTCTGCCTCATTTATGTTATTTTTTTAATAAACAATATGAACAACGGTCAAAGAGGCAGACACGAACAAATGATATAGCGTTTTTGTTGTTGAAACGCTGTTAATTGAAAACGCAGCGCTACGATGGCGGCAGACAATTTTTCTGCGGTTATTCACAAGGTTTTTAAACAAACACTGCAGGTTTGCAAAGCGTGCATTTCATATATATATATATATATATATATATATATATATATATATTTAAATAATTAAAAAATCTTTAAAAAATCATAATTTCACAGTCAGAGTCCCAGATGTCTGCCTATTCGTAATTTTTTTATTTAAACAGGTTTCGAAACATAGCCTGCCTTAAAGGCAGACCCGAGCAAATGATATAGTATACCTGTTTCTTTTTAACATTTTTAAGGGGCTGTCGAATGATAACGCGGCGCTACCATGGTGGCAGACGGGGTTTTTAATATTTCTTATGGTAAAATTTTCGCTATTAATGAACTCTGCCACATGAACAAATCATACAGATTTTTGCTTGCCAGCTCTCTAGCTATAATTATAGGCCAATTTCAATGCTACCAAGTGTATTTTTTTCCTGAAAATAGAATAAATGTCTATGAAATATTTATACAATTTAATTTATCTCCTTGAAATATAGCTGTATGGTTCTTCCATGAGTCGGTTGATAATAATTAATGCATGAGTAGCTTTACCTAAATACTTATTCAAATGGCATGGCTGAGCTCCTAAAAGACTGATTTGCTTCATTTTGACTTGCTGTTGATGTCTCCTACGATCATGCAAAATCATTCGACTCTGTCTACCAGAATACACTCTAATACAAAGTAAGATATTACGGCGTCTTGAATAAAGCATTGGACATCACTGAGTCATATCTGAGTTACAGAAATTAAATATTTTTAAATAAAAGACTAAAAATCCACAGCCTTATTTATTTAATTAGGGATGCTGCAGGGCAGTATCTCAGAACCTGTATTGCTTATTGATTACTGATTTAGATACTTTGTCAAAATACATGTGTGACGTAGTACTTACTATTTGCTGACGTATCTTAATCAATATTTAAAATATATAAATAAGCAAAGGTCTGACCAAATGAGCAGAGCGCTTGTAAAGTGACTAACCAATTGACTGTAAACAACGTAGTACCGAATGTCACAAAAAAATATTGATCCTTGATCCTAACATTTTAGGTTTCAATGACCTTGTCCATTTCTTGGAATTAGGTACATCGTTGTCATGTTACTAAAACTACTCTTGCATATTTTTATATTTATTGCTATAGTACTGATCAATAAAATAGTAATGGTTTTCTGTGAAGTGACTGGTTGAGAAAAGAAAATGTGGCTACCCAATTCCATTACGTGGCGTGGCTCTTATACAAGAGCCAACCAAGAAAATATAATTATGAAGCAAGTAGCCATTACGATCTTTAGGAAAAGATGGCAATCTCGACTAAAAAGATTATTATAGTCCGAAGAGCGTGATAGAAGTCCAAATCTTTCTTTTCACTAATAGTGCAATTGTGACGCAAATTAAAGAAGGCCTATATACAGCAGTAACTGCAGAAGATTGTGCGATGAAAATGGAGGCTACTCTTAGTGATAGTTTGTAAACCATATGTAAGCCAACAGATTCATTATTAATGTAAACAATAAGATAACCGTCATCCCCACGCAAAAGCACGGACTAAAGCTAGTTGTCTATAACTGATATTAATATATAAATATTAATGAAAAGTGACAATATTAGATCCACCAGTAGCAGCAAGAATCCTTAATAATCATCAATCAAAGGTAATGACCACACTAAAATAGACACTGTGTAATATTAATATAATATGTTTTTATTAAAACAGTTGTACAGTGTATCAATGAATAGTTATTTTACGTGACCAAATAAAATGACTCCTCAAAATATAATTCAAATAAAGACTACAAAACCAGCGTTCTCATTAAGAGTCATTCTAATTATAAGATTGTTTTTTGACCTTATTGCAAATTAAGTTCCTCAGAATTCGTTTGCTGGATTGCTAGAATTTATTGTATTATTTGCTTTCTACTAAATCAAGAAAATTAATGACTTCATACATGCTGTACAGTTTTTTATATTTGGGTTGCATATGTAATTATTTACCGTCAATTTATTTTGTGGATACATTTCGTAAGAATGTAAAGGTGCTGTATACATCGCTAAGAACTGGTTTAGAAATGGTAAATACCACTAACAGTGATAAGGCGAATCATGTTAAACATTTCAAACACGCTTATTGGAAATTAACTAACTGTATATATGCAACATGGACTCTAACAACTAAGGGTAAGTTAATTTAAAGCTTATAATATCCTATAAATAAAGAAGAACGTACGCACAATTGTACAAGATTTTATAGTAAAAGTATCGACTTAAAACACTCTTTTATTTATATATTTGCGTTCTATAATAATTCTGTCCAACTAAATCTTCATATTTAGACTGTATAAAATATTTAATTCCTTCTTGGAATATGAATAAAGTGTATTACAGTTTTCGATCAAGGAAATCTTATTAGATATTTTTTTAATTTTAAGTAATATGGTAGGATTGTGACGTTTCTTAGTTGCATTTCACACATTACAGCTTGCTTCTGGTATATTCTTCGCCTGTTTTAATCTTGTAGCTGAGGTTTGCTTGGCAACCATAACAACTTGGGTAAGTTTGTTAGTTTTTCAGTGTTATTTAACAAATATTTGATTTTACTTCAATTAAATTGAAAATATAAAATACGATAGTAAGACCAATAGACTGCTACCCAGAGGCTTCTCACTCTAAACCCACATGGCCCGCACCGCAGACATTTTGATGATATGTGCAAATATGCAAGCAAAACTTATTATTTTATTTTAATTGGTAAGTTTTGCTTGCGTCATAGTGAAAAGACAACGTGAGTAAACAGGAACTGACTACTAACTGAGAACTAACTCTACATAGTACTCTCGAAAGGTATACTGTAGTCTGCCAACCCTAAGCCTGCTTAGTGGACTGTGGCCTTACCTTTCTCATAGGGAGAAGATAGAGGCACGTGTCCAGCAATTTATAAGCCAGATTTTATATTTTCACACGGCCTGTTTTGTATCTTGGCCAAACTCAAGTAAATATGTTTATTGCCATAAGAATAACTAAAGCTATCAGATATTTTTGAATTAGCCATTTTAGTTCTAGTGGTGTGATTTTAAAAAGTAAATATTAATGTAAAAGATGACATGTTGTTTAATTAGTTTTCTATTTACTTTCTTTCTAATTTCAGCTCTACAACAATATACCCTTCATAACGTATCTTACTGGAGCTTTTGTAGTTATTAGCTTACTTTTTATACTCATTGAATTAGCTGCGTTTGATTTAGATAAAACTAAACATCTGCTTGCAAATCAAATTTTGAGATGCGAAGGTGAGTTAGAAAGAGAAATATCATTTCATGTGCAACAAATATTTTATACAATTACGAATCTGCTTAATAGAGGAAATAAAAGCTTTTCATTAAAATATATTGCAGTATGTTAAGATATTTTGCCAACCGTTTATGTCACAGAATGCAATTTATGTTACAGATGTTCAGTTTCGCTATGCTCTATACGATGCCATGGATTTCATAGATGTAACTTCTGTCATTTTTATCCTATGGAATAAAGTGCCTTTGAGACTAAGTACGTTGCTAGGAATTTTGAATTTGAGTGTTTCTTATGTGATCGTAATACTTCAGTTTGAGTTTTAAAGATAAAAAGTGTAAAAGCATATTTACGAACAAGAAGAGTGACATAGATAAAACTAAATTATGAAAAAATGTCTCGGTGAAATATAACGTACTACAGTATCAATTTTGTATTGTTATATACATAATTATGATATTGATAATTATATATGTTATCATGTGATGCTGATGATGACAGTTAATGGTTTTGTCAGTCAAGTTCTGAGTATTTATTTATTTATTTATTCAACACAAAACAATCTTAACAGGATACACCCAATGCGATTGAAATTGTTATACACACATAAAAATATACAAATAAGCAAAAGAAAAATATAAAAGCACACAAACAATAAAAAGCAAAGTAATAACAACAAACATAAAAAAGAAACAAAACAATCAAAGCTACAATTTTGTTAGTATGTCGAATTCCATTTACGAATTCCGCCAGTGTGCAATTAAAAATATCTATCTTACAGCTAACTTTGTTTATAAGATTTATAGCTCTAGTGAGTGGCGCATATTTAGCTAAATTAGTGCGAGCTGTCGAGACCTCAAATACCCTCTGCCTCATACTAACTCTTTAACTGGTATTCAAGACGATCAGCCTCAACGAAGCCAATTAAGTTTGCCTCTAAATAACTAACTACTACTACTTACTAATAACTAACTAAAATCTCGTCTAACTTCCAACTTACAGTATCCAACCATACCTATCACAAACAGGGTTGAATACATAAGTGGGAAGAATGGGTAGACTCCATACTGCTACATGCTTAAAATACAAATATCTTGCAAATTTATTTTGGAGTTTCTCCACCATGAGACTATATTTGGCCTCACGCGGATTCCAGATCATATCACTCGTCTCTAATTGGCTCCTCACTAAGGCATTATATAAACCTTTCACCACTGCTAGGTTATTAAAGTTTCTTGTTTCACTCATTATAAAACCTAATTTTTTAAATGCTTTTGAAAAGAACCGAACTATATGCTGCTTAAACATTAAATCATTGGTTATCAAAACGCCTAAATCTCTCACAGCTGTAATACGAGGAATGACCGTTCCGTCCACTTGATAGGCATAGTGTAAGGGGTAAATCGCTCGTGTGCAAGTCATGACATTGCACTTTGTGACATTGAAGAGCAATTTGTTCTTTTGACTCCATTCATCATCCTCTTAGCGTTATCCCAGTTTCAATCTGGGGTCCGCTTACTAGTCTAACCGGATTTGGCTGAATATTAGCTTTTCCACAGAGCGACTGCCTGTCTGACCTCTGCAACCCGAAGGGATAGCGATATTCCATGGTTTAGACTAGTGTCAGTTTATTTAGAAGGTACTGACGCCCTGTAACGACTGTCAAAGATCTTCATGACAGCCGGGACCGACGGCTTAACGTGCTCTCCGAGGCACGGGACAAGCGATAATTAATAATTCAATACGCATTTAACTCCGAAAAGTCATTGGTGCGCGCCGTGGATTCAAACCCGATACCCTCTGTTTTGCAGTCTGTTGGTATCTCCACTCGGCTATCGCTGCCTCCTTTGACTGTTCTTTTGACTCCATTCTACTACTGAATTGATGTCACTCTGCAATCTTTCGCAATCGTTCTTGTCCGCAATACGTAGAAAAGTTTACAGTCATCCGCAAAGAATAAGCAGCTCGCGTGTTGCACTACATCCGGCAGATCATTTATCATTCGAATAAATTCGAATGGGCATAAATTACTCCCTTGACTTACACCTGATAGAGTGCGGTATGGACTTGGACATAACCACTATATTCTACGTACTGCTTACGATCCCTCAGGTAACTCGCAAAAAAATCGCTGCGGACTTGCGTAACCCGGAAAGTGATTTAAATTCCATAGTATTAGTTCTACCGATATTATAAATACTTTTAAGTCTTTAGAGTCTAAAAATACAGGTGATCTCTGGGGCATTTCTGTTAAGGTTTTGACAAGTATAATTGATGTAGTGGCTCCTTATTTAAGCAACGTATTCAATAAGTGTATAAAATCTGGCAGTTTTCCAGATTTTATTTTATTTTTTATCTAGTACTGAACGCCAAAAAAACAAGATGTGTTAAGTTTGCTCTGCCTAATGTCAGAAACCTTGGTCCTAACATACTTTTAAATGACGATGTACTCGAAACAACTGAATCCACATTATTTCTAGGATTAACACTTGATTCGAAGTTACAATGGGTTGCGCATGTTACATATCTCTCAGGGAAACTTAGCTCAGCTGCTTATGCCGTTAAGAAGGTTCGTAGGTTGACCGATGTCGATATGAATAGATTGGTTTATTCTAGTTATTTTCATAGTGTTATGTCATATGGCATATTGTTATGGGGTAGAGCTGCTGATATCGAAAATATTTTTATATTGCAGTAACGGGCAGTTAGGGCCATTTACCAGTTAAAGACAAGAGTCTCACCCCAAGAAAAATTTAAAACTATTGGTATTCTTACTGTAGCGTCACAATATATTTATGCCAGTGTTATGCATGTAAGACTAAATATAAATTCTTATAAAATGAATAGTGACATACACAATATCAATACTAGAAATAGACATAAATTATGTGTTCCGTATTTTCGTTTGCACAACACGCATAGCTCTTTTATTGGGCTCAGTATTCGCATATACAATAAAATACCAACTCATATTTTAGACTTGCCATTAAGTTCGTTTCAGGCAAAAGTTAAAAATAATCTTATAAATAAGGCATATTACAGTTTGAAGGATTATTTTGATGACAGGAGTGCTTGGAAGTAGTTATTCGCTTTTGACTAGGTCAATAATTAGTAGTTTTATTTTATAGTGTAGTTAATTACGATATTCTCATTTCATACTATATTTTGCATTCATGTTCCACACTTTCATTATAACTTTTCGGATTTGTAAAATGTGGGTAACTCGTGGTCATGGGCTAACTAATAGGTTGTCGATTGCTTTGGTTTCATATACCGTTACTTTCTGCTTCATTCACTTCTACCATAGTTCCGACCATGTTCGCGAGTTGCCTACATTAAAAAGACGTAAGTGGATGCTCCTGTTTCACCATATTTACTTTGGGAGGCTTACCATATGAACATCATTTACTGCTTCAGTATGATATCAATAGTAACTAAAAATTGTAAAATGTGAAACAGTTGCAGCTCCTTACAAAAATAAAATGTACCACCATTATATTTGTTTGAAAAGAGTGGCCAGTTTTATTGCCCGTTCTTTCTCGTGGTTCTACCTATTGCATTGCAAACGTAGCAGTAAATGTAAATGTAGAATCATTAAGTGATTAACTTAAATTTTGACGTTCATAAGCGTCACTTTGTGACCTAGATGAATAAATGATTTTGACTTGACTTTGAGAACGCCGCGACGCGACGTCTTTTCAACCACACGTCAACAGGAATTATCGCCACTATGGTGACGTTCGCTTATGCAAGACCTTCCTGTCATAGACATTTCTACTAAAGAGTTAGACGATATTCTATGTTTGGTCAGGAGACTTGAAAAAATATTTTTATTGTTTTTTATGAGACCACTACATTTTTAGGGCTCCTGTGCACTATGCGGTCAGCCAGCCGGCTAATCGCATGACGCAGTTGCGCTAATGATAGATTATGGCGAAGAAAAGTTTGTCTGACACAACTGTTGTGCAATTTTTCGGACACCGAAAGGGACAATGACATTGCAAGAGAAAGTAATAGGTATATCGCAAACGTCATCTTTGAAAAATGATGATGGATAATACTACTTTTGAGAAGAATAAGTTGCTGATGTGGATAATATTGAACTTGGTACGGAAATATAGCAGGACAATAAAGCTGTTGTCGTGACATCGTCTTATGTTGGAATATTGCAAACTGATATAGTCTTACCACAAAAAATATAACTAAACACCTTTTTCACACGTGTTTAGGTAGTCAGTGTCTAAGGCTTAAACATCTTTCTAAAGCTTATTTAAGTTCCTTTACCACAAAAACGTATTTATCCCGTTCTTGGCTAAACATGGTAGTATTTTATGATTCATGTAGTATCTGACGCGACCTTGTCATGCAGATATCATAATACTGTTGCCGTGCCCGGTAGATGGCAATAGACTCGCACAATATTTTTACATTGGAACCTAAACATAACTGGCGAAATGTGGGTGTGTATACACCTCTGCCTACCCCTTCAGGGATAAAAGGCGTGAAGTTATGTTGTTTTATGATAAGTCTTAGTGAATAAATAATAATAACGTAATGATTGCTAGCATTTATCTGATAACTATTAAATATTTTTTCGAGATCGAAAGGTTCTATGGAGAGCTATACACGACAACGCAACAACCCGCAAGCACTCCAGCGTCAGACCCTAGAGCTAGATTGACCCGACACTATACCGAAGATATCTCAAACAGCTCAAAAACAATAAGGCGCCGGGTGATGACGGAATTACGAGCGAGCTTCTGAAGGCCGGCGGTGCACCCGCTAGAGAAGCCCTTCGGAAACTATTTAATTCCGTCATTCTCGAGGGTAAAACGCCACAGGCGTGGCACAGAGGTGTGGTTGGTGCTTTTCTTTAAGAAATGGGATAAAACCCTCTTAAAGAACTACAGACCCATCACAATTCTGAGCCACGTCTACAAGCTGTTTTCGAGAGTCATCACGAATCGTCTCGAGAGCAAGCTAGATGACTTCCAGCCTCCCGAACAAGCCGGTTTCCGTAAAGGCTATAGTACCATAGACCACACACAAACGCTGCGGCAGGTTATACAGAAGTCCGAGGAGTATAACCAGCCCCTATGCTTGGCGTTTGTGGACTATGAGAAAGCCTTCGATTCGATCGAAACTTGGGCGGTGCTACAGTCTCTCCAACGATGCCGGATTGACTACCGATATATCGAAGTGCTGAAGTGTTTGTATGAAAACGCCACTATGTCAGTCCGCCTCCAGGACCAGAGTTCGAAACCTATTCAACTCCAGCGAGGGGTGAGACAGGGGGATGTCACATCCCCGAAACTGTTTACCACTGCGCTGGAGGATGTTTTCAAGCTTCTGGACTGGAATGGACTCGGCATCAACATCAACGGCGAGTACATCACTCACCTTCGATTCGCAGACGATATCGTAGTCATGGCTGAGACCATGGAAGACCTAGGCACAATGCTCGATGGCCTCTGTAGAGTCTCCCAACAAGTAGGTCTTAAGATGAACATGGACAAGACGGAAATCATGTCGAACGTCCATGTTGTACCTGCTCCTATTCAGGTTGGGAACTCTACGCTCGAAGTTGTCGACAAGTATATCTACCTGGGACAAGTAGTCCAATAAGGTAGGTCCAACTTCGAGAAGGAGGTCAATCGTCGAATCCAACTCGGTTGGGCAGCGTTCGGGAAGCTACGACATATCTTCTCGTCCGATATCCCCCAGTGTCTCAAGACGAAAGTCTTTGACCAGTGTGTGTTGCCAGTGATGACTTACGGATCAGAGACGTGGTCGCTCACTATGGGCCTTATCAGAAGGCTCAAGGTCACTCAGAGGGCGATGGAGAGAGCTATGCTTGGAGTTTCCCAGCGAGATGGAATCAGAAATGAGGAGATCCGCAGTAGAACCAAAGTCGCCGACATAGCTCTCCGGATAGCCAAGCTGAAGTGGCAGTGGGCAGGGCACATAGCTCGGAGAACCGATGGCCGTTGGGGCAGAAAGGTTCTAGACTGGTGGCCACGTACCGGACGACGCAGCAGAGGTAAGCCCCCCGCAAGGTGGACCGACGATCTCGTCAAGATCGCGGGAGGCGGTTGGATGTGGGCGGCTCAAGACCGGTCTGTGTGGAGAACCTTGGGGGAGGCCTATGTCCAGCAGTAGACGTCGTTTGGCTGATATGATGATGAAATATTTTTTATTAACATTATTGACATAAAGTTAGAAAATTTTATGATATGGCACGTTTTTCGCTGTAACTGTTGTCAGTTTGTTTTTTATTTTAAAACTTTGTTTTGAAGTGTGGTGATTTCCTTGAACGTCAATTACGTTTCTTCAAAAATAAGAACACATCTGGACAGCGAATGTTCCTCTAGTCTAGAGGGTATACTCACAAATAACATTCGTCGCGCTAGCATCTTAATGCACACGCGCCACCTGTATGCGTGGTTTTATTGTGCCACCACGAGAATCACACGAAAGACCGTCTTTAATCAAATCTAAAATTTATTTCGTATAATTCTTGCTAAATCGATACTTTTTTTTAAAGTGGTAGGCGGTATAATGTTCAAATGAAACAACTCTAACACGATTTAATTGACTGTCTCTAATTATGTATAATTCGTCTATGTCACAAAATCAATCAGATCTAATATATCCATTTTAGTACCACTGTTCTTAATACAATATTACACTGATGTCGTTGCAAACAACAGCGTTCGCGTGTTACTTTTTACAAGTGCGACGCTGAATGTTCTTAATCATCTGTTAAACTAGCTTGTGCGTGTGTCTAAATTTTAAACGTGTTTAAAGGATGTTTAACCCTAGGCAACTGTAAGACACCGTTTTGTTGTACATTATTTTTAAGCACGTATTGAACACGTGTTTAAATCTTTTGTGGTAAAACTGTTAATGTTTGATGGTATTACAAAAAAAAAAGAGGTCGACTGACTAAAATAATGCGAATATGACAATAATCACATGGAGAGGGAATTTCTTTAATCCATTAATTGAAAGCACGGATAAGATAGATTGAGCTGCTCATATCTTATGAAATAAAAGATTTGAAACTTGATATTGACAAAATATCTGGATGTGTGGTCAATTGCTTTATAAAAGAGGATAACCGTTAGCCGTAACAGAGAATATACTTGAGACGAGACGAGAAGGTGAGAAGATTTACTATTGCAATATTTCTACCTTAGAATGTTAGGCGTGATAAAGCTGAAGATAAAGCTAGAACATAACCCTCAATGTAAGAGAAAACGTACAGTATTTGTGAAGATTTGTATTGAGCAGTGTCAAATCTCAACGTCTTTCTCACTCAGTCTTTCGATTTGAGGACTCGTTTCGATTTGAGGGTAGAGGAAAAGGGCTTGAACTCGATGAAGGAAGGTTTTATTAAGGATGCTGTTAGGGGGTTTGCGCCTCGGGCCCTGTTAATTGTTTCTCCTTATGAATAAAATAATTGTGAAATTGCATAATGTACCACATATGGAACAGACTAAAAGGAATTTCTCTGCAAATCGTTAGGATTTATTTTTCTGGGGTTAAAAATCATGCTTCGAAGAGTAAAAAAAAGAATAAAATGAATGGTTAAGTCATGTACACAAACTAGTTTATTTTCTAAAGTTCTTTTTATAACGTTGCCTTTTACCTGAGTGCGAAAGCGAGAGCAGACGAAAAGCTCGTTATCAATGACTAATAACGCTAAAATCAATAAATAGCAACGGTTAATCGACGTCTCATGTGCCCAGAAGGCTGGTTTATTCTTTGCTCAAAGAATCAGCATTGCCATCCAGCGTGGCAATATGTCTACCAGCCGCGTCAAAAATCCTAATCATCGATCAAAATTAACGAGCATACTAAAAATAGGTATAGTCTGATTATATTATATTTTCATTTAAACAGCGAACGTGTCTTAAAAGAGTTATTTACCCAACCAAATAAAATGCCTACTCAAAATATAATTCAAGCAAAAGTTAACAAAATAACGTTCTCATTACGACTCATTCTACTTTTTAGACTGTTCTTAGGATCTTACTACAAATTAAGTTCTTCAGAAATCGTTTGCTGCATCGCCAGAATTTATGGTATAATTTGCTTTTTATTTAATATTTGGGTTTGCTTCTATCAAGTGAGGTTTTTGAATAACAGTGTCTCGGAAATAATATTTGCAGTTATGTTGTTACTTGAACTTATTACAAATTGTTTATTTTCCTTTATTTCGGGAGAAGAAACTGTTATAAAATTTTCCACCGTTGCAGACACTGGATCTATTCGGAAGCAAAATTCACTTATCAGTTATATAACGTACATTGGAATAACACTTGTAGTATGTACAAGATATGTTGCTATAGCATTGTCAAAAGCACCGAGAGAATTATTTATTTCATACCTCTTTTATAATTACACATATTTGGGTTGCATATTATGAAATAATTTACCTACAATTTATTTAGTGGATACGTATCGCAAACATGTCAAGATTCTATATAAATCGCTACAAGCTAGTTTAGAGCATGAGAAAACTAAACAAGTAAGACATTTCATACACGCTTATAGTAATTTAACTGACTGTTTATATTCAACGTGGACCCTAACAAAACCAAGGGTAAGTTAATTGATTGTAATATAATAATTTGCAAAAATATTAGAGAACCAGTGCGCATTCATGCCGAAAAAACCCACAACTGATGCCATCCAGACCCTTAGCATCTTTAGCATGGCAATCCAGTAAATACCAGAACGCTACGTCGCCTTTGTTTAAGATAGGCATCATGACATCAGGACATTAGTGACAATTCTGGCGAGATTTAGTAACGAGCTTAGGAGGGAGTGCGTCACGAGCCCGCACTTAGTCCATTCCTTCAACCTGTCAATAGACAGCCTCACTAAGGGCCCAGGCCTGAAAAGCGCCATGAAAAGTGATTCCGCTGTCCATGACGCATTTAACTCTGACACAACGTTGGCCGTGGCAGAATAGAGCCTGCTACGCACCTGTACAGCTAGACTAGTGTATATTTATTCAGGGCTATTGACTCCCTATAACCTATGTTTATCTCTCGTCGTTGTCGCTCGACATTTCGCTTTTGATAGGGAATACTTAATTTCTAACTGTGTCTATTGCACAATTAAATATAGTATAAACTTGTTAATTAATAGTACTATCGATATAAAAATAAAAATAGGGCAATCAATTCATATTTCAAATTTTGGGTTTCAAATTATGGCTAAAGGTGTTTTGGCCACCGTCAGAGGTGTGGAAGGGTATTGAGTCAAAGTCGGATTGAAGTTGTGAATGGTTTATTTCTTATAATACATGATCTTATATACTAAACTTATCATATGTACACACACATAACTTTACGGCTGTGTGCTGTGTGTGAAAGGTGCCATCTCAGCGGTATGTACCTTACGTGAGAACGTGATTTTTTCTTAATTTAATGTAAATCACGAACAATCTGAGTTCCAGTAAATACTCACGTAGGATTATATGGCTGAAATGGCATGTTCATGTGTGAACATCTTCATTTGAGACGTGTACCTAATTTTCAGCTTATGACTGGTTTGTTTATTGTCTGGTTTAAATTTGTAAGCGGTTTTTGCATTGCAATTATGACACCGTGGGTAAGTTTTCCATAATATTTAACAATTTATTTTTACTGAAAAATATTGAATATTCAAATTACTTCGAATCATGGCCAAGTTTCAAATTTTTCCGTCTAGCTTACGAATTAAATATGTAAACTAATGTTCACTTCCTTTGATATTTCAGCTTTTTATCCTTACGCCGACGCCTTTCATATTATATCTTGCTGGAGCCGTTGTGACTATTAGCGTACCATTGATACTTATGGAATTGACTGCAAACGATTTAGATAATGTCGATTACCTTATTTTGGATCAATTTGTAGGATGCGAAGGTTAGTTATAAATTAAATAAATATCTATCATAATAAAATTATTTTAAATAATTTTTACTCATAAGCGCAATCTACCTAACACGGTATAAACCCATTTTCTTCTAAATGTTTAAATGCATAAATACCTGGATGACTGAGCTTTACTAGGTATTTGTTTATTTTTCTGTCTATCGTGTTTTCTAAAAATGAATCCTGGTTGGGTTTTCGACTATAAAGTTCACCAAACAGCTTAGTGTTAATAAACTTGCACAAAATAATGCGACTGCCGATCTTCAAGGATCTGTCACAAAACCTATCAAATATAGCGCGATGTGTTACATTGAAACAGATCATCACCATCCGCAGCCCGACTGTGTTTACTGCTAAACATAGGTATCTCTTTGCTCTTGCCATTTCCCTATATCTTGTAGTAATTTAATCCAGGTTTGCCCCACGTTTGCAATGTTATCGTCACCTCATCTTGCCCACTGAAACAGATAGAAGAGTCAATTTAAAAATATGGGAATATTATTGTAACAGATAATTTTATATATTTCAGTTTTATTCAAAATGTTGAAAGTCTTAGCAGAATTTTTTATTTTTAATAATTTTCAGATGTCCAGTTTCGTTATGCTCTGCACGATGCGATGGCACTCATAGATTTTACTTCTGACAAATTTATTCTGTGGAATAAAAATCCTCTGAGGCTGAGCACATTTTTAAGCATTTTAAATTTAACTGTTTCTTATGTAATTGTAATAATTCAGTTTGTGTTTTAATATTATGTAAAGAGTGAATAAATATTTACGTGCTGATTATTACTAGAATATCGCTGAACATGTCGCTGTGTATGTGCTGTCCGTGTGGTGACGGATTAAGAATACGGAATGTCACCACCCCATATCATCCCATGGGTGTCGTAAGAGCCGACAGAGGAAGCAATTTATGCAGAGAACAGCACTGTAAGAGAAGGAAAACTTGATACAAACCCTATACCAACCCGTTTGGCCAGCGTATAGTAGGCCAATTCCTCCTTTCAAAGGAGAGGCGTAGTCCAGTAGTGGACTGTTAAAGGCTGATGATGACTGATCGCTGAATATTGAAAATAACGTAAATAAATATACCTGAAATCAAATGAGATTGTTTTATGGTACGTTTATTATAATGTCGTAAAAATAATAAACCTAATTGTGATTTCAATGAAAACGAATTAGAGTGAAACTGTCAATGGGTTTAAAGGTAAGGTTTTGAGTATATTAAATAACTTCAAAGAGCAAGTCACTAAATGTCATATCCATCGACTTCTTGCCCAAAGAAGATGTCAAGTAATAAGAAGGGTGAAATTATTTTATTCACGAGTTCATGAGAGGATAGAGGATGTTAAACTCTGCTAAACTTTTGACTTGAAGACACATTTGCCACTGGAGGCAATGATGAATTCGACGTCAAAATAGCTTTGCGCTGAAAACGTTGTAGAGATCGTTTTTGAAATCATAGTGAGTGATCATAAACAACGCAGCAGAAGCGCACTGATGAAGCAGTTTATGTACACCCACTTAGACAGTAATTGTATACATATTATTATATATTATTATTATTATTATTAAATATCTATTGTAAAGGTTTTTTTATAAGTATACATTGAGAATGATATGTCTTATATATATTGCATAAATATAATTTGCAATTAATAAGAAATTCTTAAACTAAAAAATGCATATTGATCAAAAGTTTATTGAATGGTTTATCTGAAAGCGTAAGTAAAAAACAATGTACCTGTACTTCCATTTTTACATTTGAGTCAATGCATCTTAGATTTTTCAACAAAGTTTCCACCCCTGATTAAAGGACCATGAGTCAAATTGGGCTCAAGTCAAGTCAAGTGTCAAGTCAAGTGTCCAACAGAGTTATGGCATATGCCATTGTAAAGGATTTTGTTCATACTACAATTGTTACTACTAGCACCACCTTCAATTCCATTGCAGGAAAAAGATATGCTCTTAAATAGGTTTTGTAGAAAAATACAATTTTTAGTCATAAAACTGTTATAGTAACAATATATTCATACTTTAAAATCAGTGGCGTAGCTAGCTTGGGTGGCACCCGGGGCGGAAGTTGGCGGTCGACCTTTTTCTTTTTTTTTTGTCGATACCTAACAATTACGGGTAACTGCCCTCGAATCGTGGTGCTGAGCTAGTGCCTATGTTTTTACATATGTTTGTACATTGTTCTTAAATTCGAGTTTGGGGTGGCACCCCAAACTCCCTCTCCCTTCCTACGCCACTGTTTAAAATAATGGTAAACAATAGATGCGCTTGCGCCCGTGTGATTTACAACACTCTCCTTCCCTCTCACACCTCTCGGACGCCTTCCCTGGCGCCCGTCTGCTCTCAGTCAGTCGACTCGTGATTCTCACGGTGTTATCTGTGTGTCCTAATAACAGGACAGGTTAGAAGTACCCTGAACCGAAAAGTCACATAGCAACACATGAGTACAACAGCATCAACAATTATCATTTACAACTTTTCAGAGGCATTCAGATACATTTAAAAATAGACAATAATTTTAAGGCAGCAGAGGCTTGAACCTCATCCCGCTCCTCCTCCAATCAATTATATAAAAAAATAATAAATGAAATTTTAAGGACATTTCGGTTTTTTTATATATAGGGCTGGCTGCACGCATATTATTTTTAGTATGCAATTTTTTACAGTAGACCCGACAAAGTTGTGCATCCGCGAGGCATTCGTCACATCTGGACACACCTTTATGCCAGATATATTTATTTTAAAACGGTAGTTTATTCGATTGCTCCTGTATAACAATCTCACAAACGAGTTTATAAGAACTCTGCAATACATGCATATAAAAAAAAATCTTTTAATTCAAACGTCTCTGTCTCGATATTTCATTAAACCCAAGGAGTCTTTCTGTATCTTCAAGTTTTATGTAAATAATCCTAAGCATTCATAAAAGCCTGCGACCGAAATCTAAGGAGACGATGTGATTATACCGCTCTCGAGAGGAGGTTGGACCTCCTCTTTATGAGGAAGGGGAGGGCAGAGGGGGGGATTCCGACTTTAATATAACATCACGGGGATGTTAGCTGTCGTCGGGATGAAATTAAAATCGGACTCGTCCGCACTTAAATCCGTTTAGAGGTCTTAATGCGATACAGCGTTAGGAATTTTGTACACATAAGACAACTAGACAATTCAGTTTGACGTCATTCATTTTATTTTTTTTATTTCTTTTTTATTTATTAACCTTGTGCACAACACATACAATGTGGTACAAGGTGGACTTAATGCCTTAGGCATTCTCTACCAGTCAACCTAGGGTGGTGTAGAGATAATTGATGGTAGGTGCATGATTATTATATTTTAATTATTTACACAATAATTACTATCTTAATATATAAAATCCTTGCGTTACTGACTGACTGACAGACACGCTACAGCCGAAACTATTGGGCGCAGGAAGCTGAAATTTGGCATTTATGTTCCTTGGAGACCGCAGAGGTGCACTAAGAAGGGATTTCCCGAAATTCCCACGGGATCGGCCAAAGCGGGTAAATTAAAAAAAAATGCAGGCGTAGCTGCCAGCGTCCTCTAGTATTACATAATTACTACTTAAACTATAGATATATATTTAAACTAGCTGTCCCGGCGAACTCCGTATCGCCTTTTTAATGTATTTACATTTAATATTAACTTTTAACTCTTTTCCAACTTATTCAGAACAAAGTTACCAAGAATATAAGTGTTTACTTTCTTAATTGCTAGGCAAAGTTGTTTTGCCATATAAATTATTTCTAGGGTAGAAAAACTAACTTATTATAAGGAGATGAGAAGGTGGTATATGAGTGATATGGTTAGATCACTGATCTAGTGATATGATAAAATTACTAATACTTTTAAATACTATGGCTAGGTATTAAATAATTAAATCAAGTGCAAGTCTGACTCGCCCATGAAGGGTTCCGTAGGAGAGGTATCCACTGAACATAGCCATTATCTGCATCGAACATCAAATACCACTACCACTTTTTCACCACCAATAATAACTTGTTTTATATTATTATATTTCCCATCCACCATCTTTGATCACGAAATAGATGTTGTATTTTGATTCGCCATCCCTTAAAACATCGGAGAAGATACCCATATCGACTTTACAAAAAAATCCCGTCCGCCATCTTTGTTTTCCTATCCGCCATCTTTGATCACGAAATGGATGTTGTATTTGGATTCACCATCCCTGAAATCATCAGAGACGATACCCATATTGATTTTTTAAATTTTTCCCATCCGCCATCTTTGATTTCCCATCCGCCATCTTGAATCACGAAATAGATGTTGTATTTGGATTCCCCATCCCTTTAAACATCGGAGACGATACCCATATTGATTTAAAAAAAAAACCCATCCGCCATCTTTGAATCACAAAATAGATGTTGTATTTGGATTCCCCATCCCTTTAAACATCGGAGACGATACCCATATTGATTTAAAAAAAAAAATCCCATCCGCCATCTTTGATCACGAAATAGATGTTGAATTTGGATTCTCCATCCCTTTTAACATCGCAGACGATACCAATATTGATTTTTTTAACTTTTCCCATCCGCCATCTTTGATTTCCCATCCGCCATCTTTGATCACGAAATAGATGTTGTATTTCGATTCCCCACCCCTTAAAATATCGAAGGCAATACCCATATTGATTTTTAAAATTTTCCCATCCGCCATCTTTGATTTCCCGTCCGCCATCTTGGATCACTAAATAAATTTCATATTATTAATCAGTGTCCCGAACATGCCGAAAACGATACCCATATAGATTGTATCCTATTCATTTAGCCTTTTTTTGCCTTTGACCCAACCCTCCCCCTTCTCGTCTGACCATCTTATTATTTTTGTCTGGCGTATAAGTTGTGGCGCAATTTTATATAGCCTATAGCCTTTCGGAATAATTGGACTATCATAGGCAATAACAATTTTTGAAATCCGACTGCTAGTTCCTGAGATTAGCCGACATTATCTTTTAGCCTTTTTAGCCTTTTGCCCGGCCCCAAAGGGTCGAAGCGTTATGTTATATAGCCTATAGCCTTCCGGAATAACTGGGCTATCGTATACAAAAAGAATTTTTCAGATCCGACCGGTAGTTCCTGAGATTAGCGCGTTCAAACAAATAAACAAATAAACAAACAAACAAACAAACTCTTCCGCTTTATTATATTAGTATAGATAGATATTCGGGGTAACACAAATCTCCTTTTTTGGGCGGATACTATATACCAGCTGTAAAAAGTATTTACACATACAAACTACTTAGTACAAAGCAAACTTGGGCCAATATCATCGAGCCAATATGGCGACTGTGATTTGTCTGTCAGAACCATTAGAATTTAACAAAATAGTCGACAGTCCGAATTTTGCGGATATATGTTGTCGACTCGAAATCTTTATTTTTTAATGTTTTATTATTCAGGTAAGGTTTCGATGTACTCCTTGACGAAATTATTAATATAAGATTATCGACATCTGTTAGAATCTTTTGGAGTTAACAGATAATTGTGACTGTCAATTAATTAAAGACAAATAATTTGCAATAAAATAAAATTGCGACTATAATTAAAGATCTAAGCTATCCTATCTCTCAAGTTGGACCAGACTGCTCACGGGGTGCCAATTTAATATAAAATCGGTTAAGTAGTTTAGGAATCCATCGCGAACAAACATCGTGACAGGAGATTTATATATATTAAGAAGATATATACACATATGTATACATGTATTAAGTATATATACGTATAAATTCATATATATGAATAACTACTTGCAATAAATATAAAATAAATATATACATAATAATATATAAGTGAATAAATACAATCAATATGCGTTTATTCTGCCATTTTGCTCCGTAAAAAATCTCGAGCCTTTAGTTTAAAAGTGAACCGATGGTTAGCCATCCTGATTTCGAGAGGGAGTGCGTTCCATAATAAGACAGATTGGACGAAGAAGGAAGAGTTAACAAGCCCAGAACTATGGGAGGGACATAAAAGGAGACGATTATTAGATGAACGTAAACGTTTGTCATGATTAGAGCATAAATATTGTGGATAAGGACTTAGGTAGAAAGGAACAGAGGGAGAGTTAAGAAAGGAGAAAAGAGTAGTAAGGGCACGCAAACTGCGGCGTTGGCGAATAGTTAGCCATTTGAGTTGGGAGCGGTATTCGGAGACATGGTCATATTTTCGAAGGTTGTAAACGAATCGAATGCAGTTATTAAGAAGCCGGTCTAGTTTCTTGAGGAGGTCAGCATTCAGGTCGAAATAGCACACATCGCCATAGTCGATAATAGGGAAGATTAAAGTCTGCATGAGCATTACCTTAGTGCTAGAAGGAAGGAAGTTCTTTAAGCGGTACAGCGAACGTAAGCATCCTGTGATGCTTACGTTCGCTGTACCGCTTAAAGAACTTCCTCTCTTCTAGCACTAAGGTAATGCTCATGCCACATACATGGATAGCCACCTCAACTGGCAGGCACAAGTTGCTTCTTTTAGTCAAAGAGGGACAGCCCTCTTTGACTAACAGAAGTAACTTGAGCCCACCAGTTGAGGTGGCTATCCATGTATAAGCCAAGATTTTTAACAACTATGCTAAAGGGTATTGTTGTCTGGTTATACTTGACTGATGGAAGCGTTGAAAGATCAACTTTGCTCATGTTGCGTTGACTACCTATGATAATAGCCTGGCATTTTGCAGGATTCACAGCAACACCAAATCGTTCTGACTAATCAAGTATAACAGACAGAGCTTGATTTACCTCACCGATAGCTGAAGTGATGTTGTCTACTCCTGCCTGTATATATAGCTGCAAGTCGTCAGCATACAAGTGATACGCACGCTGGAGATTCTGGGTCAGGATATTTATAAAAATTGAAAATAATAATGGAGAAAGAATGCCACCTTGAGGAACGCCAGACTGGAGGTTACACCAAGATGATAAAGAGTCATCGTAGCAAACCGACTGCTGACGTCCCATGAGATAATGGAGAACCATTCCAGCGCCTCTGGAGAGATCTGAAGACTGGAAAGGATGGATAGTAGGATTTCGTGATTGACTGTGTTGAAGGCGTTCGTGAAATCGACCAGAGCTAGCACCGTAACTTTGGGGTCTTCCATTCCCGCCCTAACATCTCCAGTCATCTTCAACAAAGCGGTCACTGTGCTGTGTCCAGGTCTGAATTCGGATTGAAATCGGTTCAATAGATTGTTGTGAATGACAAATTTTGATAGTTGTCTGTGGACACAAGCCTCAATCGCCTTGGAGAGAAAAGGAAGTATTGTTATGGGGCGGAAGTTGCTGGGGAGAGAAGGATTAGGGGTCTTAGGTAAAGCAGTTACTAAAGCTTTCCGCCATAGTAACCGAAACGCACCTGTGTCGAGGGAAAGGTTGATAATATGCGTAATAGCTGGTACCAATTTATCAACAATGGGAACAATCATTTTACGACTTATACTATCGCAACCAGTAGTATTGGATTTGATGGAGAGGATAATCTTCTTGATCTCCCCGGGGTTACTGAAGAAAATTTGAAAGGGTCTCTGTTAAGACGAAGAAGGTTACGCAAGAAATTCAGGGTGTGACACTTAGTAGGATGATCCAAATAGTTTGATGTGGTGAAATGTTTATTGATTTCATCCAAACCAATTGTCCACTGGAGATCAAAACTGCGCTGTTTGCCATTACCTATAGTCCCGAGGAACTTTCAGATATTGGTAGGGGAGGATGAGTTAATATTACTGAGAATATGGACGCTTTAGTTTGACTTTTCGAACCGGTGCATGCATATACATACATTATACAACTCGAGAACAGCGATGTTAAAGCTCTCGACCTTTTCATCCATAGTTGCAGCAGCGGTCAGGTGATCCCAGTTCATTGTAGCTGCATCTTTTTCCAGCTGATCTACGTCCATGCGCCCAAAGCAACGAACATGCAGAACCTTAAAGGGAGGACAATGAGGCTTAAGGATGTAAGAGAGGAAGATTAGATCGTGATGGGAGAAACCTGGAGCAGGGATTTGACCATGTTTGGAGACTAGGTCAGGAGGAGAGGTGCAAATTAGATCGAGCCATGTATCCTCCCCATCAATATTGTGATGAGTAGCTTGCAATGGTAGAATGTGGAGACTACATGACTCGACAATTTGCAGGAGCTTGCAGGATCTAGTGGACTGTGGAGCAAGGAAATTTGTATTAAAATCGCCCATGATGATGTGATGAGATATTCAGACCCTAAAGATTCTAGTATCGATTCGATACTGGAGAAGTAATCGACTGAGGGTGAGGACAATAAACAACACCTATTACAATTTTGACTCATTAGACCCAAACCTCAAGGAAAAGGTACTCAGCCGACGCAGAGATGTCAGGAGAGGAGATAGCCAGGATTTTATTAGGGAAATCAGAGCGGAGGTAGATGGCAACACCACCCCCTCTTCTGTTAACACGATCATTTCTGATTACAATAAAACCTGGAAGAGGATAAGTGGTAGAAGGAAGGTGAGGTTTGAGCCAACTCTCTGAAACCAGGATGGCGTGAACATTGACATTCGAAAAGGCTTCTAGTAGATCACCATAATGGCTTGGCACACTTTGGGCGTTAATATGGCAAACATTTATCAAATTACCTATTCTTTGATCGAAAGTATGTTGCAGGAAATCACCTAATGTATCACTTCTGGAGCAAAAGCTATCATCATGAAAAGACTCACTAGCAGAAAGGAAAGACTCATCTGATGACATAATCAAATATGACTAATATTATATGTAATAAGATTAAATAACATATATATTTATATATAGATAAATAAGTAAATAGAATAAATATATTATAAAAATATTTAAAAGCCTACCAATTTAAACTTACGTTTAATTGTTTTCTTCTCCACACCACCCGCCAGCATACTCACAATAAATAAGTAGAGTAAATACATAATTTTAAATCTAAAATTACCGAACTGTTTTAAAAACAAAGAGGAAGGAAACAAAAGAAAAAAAAATCTACGAAGTTTTGTTTCAATTGACAGCACTAACAAAACGCAAAACTTGAGATGTTACGAAACGAGCTGTCAGTTTTGTCAATCATAAAGTCATCTATCAACTAGAAGGTAAACAATCAAAACAATGATATGATGTGTGAACGCATGTTGTGGGTAATAAGAACAAGTCTAAGAAACTTGAATAATAATAGTTCACTGACACAAAACTTGAACGAATATATAAATACGAAGTTAGAGGACCATATTATAACGCGATATAAGTTTAAAAACAACAAAATTGGCTAATTCTTGCGTGGCACAGTTTTTGCACTGCCGGCGCCGTTCTTTGCTGCGGTACACGTATCACCTGCTATCTTCGGGTGTTTATTGATAAAGAGCTTCAGATCATTAGTGGAGGTGATGATTTAGATCACAAAGAAACACTTGACTTTTTCCATTAAGGTAATATGCTATTAATAGTATGACTAGTAGAAAAACCTGGAAAAGCTCGTACAAATAACACAGCCCTGCCCAAATATCTCCTGATCATTGCTAATCATACATAGGGGTTAAATTGGTATGTATCAAGATCCCCATCCCGGGGACCTTGATACAGATTATCATGTGATAATCTATCTGGTCTTTAGTTTTCGTTTTCTTAGTATGTACAGGAAGCCTTATCGTGGGCGTAACCGCGTTAAGTGCTGGTTCCGCGTTGACAGCTACACTATAATAGTATTTACTACTTTGTATGTTTTTCTGTTTGAAAATGTCGTCTTGGCGCAATGTAAGGTTATCACCGGTCTACACAGTGCGATTATGAGAAACAACCAATTTTTTTTTTACAGGACATTGTTCATAATACATTGACTTTTATTAGCGACTACTTACTCATACTAGAAATCCTTTACCCGTAATGTCTTGGGTTGATAAAACCTTGTCTAACTCCATCGCAACAAGAATACACTAATCTTAGGTATCATTTGATCGTTCTTTAAAGACAACACCCGCATAAATACACTACTTATTTTGGAAGACTCCAAACTCTCTACTCTATTCCAAATCAACGCATACAAAAGCGCACAAATTTGAAACAACAATTTGGATATCACTCGCCGGCAAGGGGGTCGTTTACACCACAAACTATCCGATCAGTTATCTTAGAGAGACAAAAAAGTCTTCCTTTATAAACGGTTAATCAGAGGACACAAGGGACACCCAGTTTTGTAACAACAATTTATATATCACACAAGGTGTTGTCCTGTCGATATGGGATCACACCTGCCGGCGAAGGGTCCATTTACACCACCAGACCATCCAACCAGTGAAGAAAGAAAGTCTTTAGATTTTCTAGTCGTGTACCATAAACATCAATTTGTATATCACACACCTTCTCGTCTCCATAAGGTTTCACACTCAACGGCGAAGAAGACGTTACACGACCAACCCATCCGCTCAGTAAGGATAGAAGTCTTTAGATTTTCTATGTCCCGTCGCCATAAAGGATCACATTCGACAACAAAGGAGCATTTTACTATTGTGGGCCGTTCGTGCAGTCGAGACAGAAAGTCCTTATCTTCTTCTCGTGCGCAACTTGCCTTATCAAGAGGCGTCACCAGGGCAGGCCGTGCGACCGCGTTTGTCGTGACGCGCCGGCCGCAACATCATATTTACTATTTTCATCCGGCGACGAATTACTTTTCATTTTCCGGTACGAGTCTCACCCAAGCGTCTTATTATAAATCAAGAACTAAGTTTCTGTAATTGGTTTTAAAATATATTAAAATTGTCGTTGGGGTGTAGTGTCTTGTAAATCTTTGAAAGGATAAGGCAGAGGTATTTTGAAAGGCTTATATTTTGTTTTTTTTAAAAGAGTATTTAAGTCTCTGGATTATATTTAACTATCCAAATTGTTATATTAATAGTTTAAAAAACACTAGAAAAACACGCGTTTATAAATGCACATAAAACAAAAAATAAATTATGGATCGTTCAAGTTGTCTCTATTTCTGGGCTGAAGTGTAAACTATGTGCTTTTTATTATATTATTTGATTGTAAAAGTGTGGGGCGCTGGAACAAGAAAGACGTTCTTGTTTAACTTGTTCAAAAATCAAGTGAACAGATGTTACGGGAAGCAGGTTACACAAATTGGCGTTCTAACTGGAGTACACGAGTAGTAAGTGGCTCTACATTAAGCAGTCTGTTCAAAGTACCAGTTTGTCCAACTTAGACAAAACATGCGCCATCAGCGAGGAAGTCGACATTCACCGACATTTTTTAAGCCTCTTCTTTCAGGAAATTAAGTACATAAGGGTACTCGTAACGCGTCAACAGTGGCAAAATGTAGAGTTCTTGTTTGTGGACGAGATATCTTTGGTTCCCTTTGGCATAAATGCTTTGCTCTTGTGCGACCTCATGCAGATTCTGCCAGCAAGGTAGTATTAGTATTTGTTAACAACAGAGGCTTTCCTGTTCTAGCGCCCCACGCCTTTACAATCAAATATTATAATTAAAAGCACATAGTTTACACTTCAGCCCAGAAATAGAGACAAGTTGTACGATCCATAATTTATTTATTGTTTTTATGTGCATTTATAAAAGCGTGTTTTTCTAGTGTTTTTTAAACTATTTATTTATTTCATACTTTTTGGTCTTTGATAAGAAATATTTTAAACATTTATACATTTATTTTAAATAGGCAAATGAGCCCGCATCCTCTCCATCTCCGCCTGCGCGTCTGTATTACATGGTGTTTTATCTATCAGCTTATAACCATCTAGCTCTTCAATCAGGAGACCACTAAGTGATTTTACTCTACTCAGGGCCACATACGCCTGTCCAGCCGAAAAAGTACGGGACCCTAACTACACCACTGCGTGGTCTACAATTAATAATTGGTTTGTACCTGTGGTTGAAACCTGATCGTGTTCAAAGTCCATCACATGACCTTTCTCATAAGTGCAAACACGACTATGATATGATATTCCATCATGGAATGCCAGTGCCTATCTTCCGGCTTCATCATCAGACCTTGAAACCTAATCGTGGCCAAAGTTCATTACAAGACCTTTCTAAAAAATCCAAAACAGCTATGATACGATTTTCCATCATGAAGTTCCAGTTCATGTCTTCCAGCTCCATCATCTGATCAGTTTGACAGTACCATATTATTGTATTGTCATCAGAACTACATACAACTGCCAATTTTCATTACGCTACGACCCTTGGAAGATGGTTAAATTAGTTAGCTAAGATTCCATTACATAGTTACATACACGACGACCTAGTAAAAGCGTGTTAATAAAGCAACATAACAGTTTCATTAAGCGGACGCAGGCCTTTAAGCGATCTGAAAACTCGGACACCAGAGTTGGCCACACTCACATGTGAAAAAGAAGAAGAATAAAATACATTTATCATTCGTAATAAAAGAAGCTAGCATGAAAACTCATCTTGTTATTATGAAAATATATTATTTTTCGTGTGAGTTTCTGGCCTACTCTAGTGTCGGAGTTGTCAGACCGCTCGAAGGCCTCCGACATGGCCTAACCATTCTTATCCTGAGACAAGAACCGGGACCGACAACTTTACGTGCCCTCTGAAGCACGGCAGCGCTCAGATGTAAATGCCACAATGGTCACCCAATCCAAGTGGCGACCTGTGCAAGCGCTGCTTAACTTTGCTGGTCTGTTACGAACGGCGAGCAAAGTCTCGCTATGAGCGCTACAATGCACATGAGTATATGAAACGTACATCATATTAGAATTTTGTAGTATGAGAATGTTTTATTGAATACTCGTACGTATAATCAGACTTATCGGTAAATATTGGTTTCAGATAAAATTGTAATAATAAGACACTCTTATCTATAAATGGGACGATATCTTCAAGCCATTATTTTGTTATATCTGTTTAGATTAGTCGTAAGACGCAAGACGATAACGAAGCAGGCGGTATTAGCTGCGGGTAGGTATAACCCATAACAATAGGCATAATCTGTTTCTAAGCTATCACCGATTGAGTATGCCGCGGCAAATTGTAAAAAGGTCATACAAAGCTTATTAGAACGTGTGTCCAGCTGATCACTTATTAGGTTATTTCTCATAAACCTATACCTAGAAATTGGAGCCCTGCAAATATGAACTCTGTCATCTTAGTTTATTACTCTTTTTAGACATCTTAGGCATCTATCACAAGTATGGACTAGGCTCTCAGAAGCACACACACATAAACCAGGTGACAAAACCTTACACAAAAAACACCCCACCATGACAGATGACGATAGAAGACTTCCAAACCATAAATATGATAACGAGATCTTTTCTCTTAGCGTTATCCCAGTTTTCAATCTGGGGTCCGCTTTCTAGTCTAACCGGATTTGACTGAATATTAGCTTTTCCACGGAGCGACTGCCTGTCTGACCTCCGCAACCCGAAGGGATAGCGATATTCCATGGTTTAGACTAGTGTCAGTTTTATTTAGAAGGTACTGACGCCCTGTAACGATTGTCAAAGATCTTCATGACAACCGGGACCGACGGCTTAACGTGCTCTCCGAGGCACGGGACAAGCGATAATTAACAATTCAATACGCACATAACTCCGAAAAGTCATTGGTGCGCGCCGTGGATTCGAACCCGATACCCTCTGCATGGCAGTCTGTTGGTATACCCACTCGGCTATCGCCGCCTAAAATCGCCTAAAATAATATCGCCTAAAATATGATAACGAGATGAGCGTCATATATAAATTGTATTGGACGTCTCCCTACCAGTGTGAAGTTCGCCTAATCTGCCCAATTTATGTAAGTAATTTGTGAAGCGGCGTGTTTGTCTGCCCCGGTAAGCCAGGGCATGTATCAAGCTGATACGTTCATTATTTTTTGACGCACGTATCTTTCGCGAGATGTATGTGCGTCGCGGTATGTAAATCTGTCTGGTGTGTCGCGACGCGTTGTTTCGGTGGATTGTCGGTGTTTTAGAGATTTTTAAAACACCTCCTGCGCTAGGAATGAATTCTGTCCGGGGGCTTTAGAAACATTTATTCAACGTAGAAAAAGAATACCCAGACTTGGAACAATAATCTGTCTGTCACACAAAGTGTTGTCCCCTTAGGGGCTTGAACTCAAAACGCTAAATGCAGTGCTAGTCAGTGAGAAGACCGCTTATGCCACTATGCTGTATTGACAATCGAATTAAGTCGTATCAATTTGTATATGATGGGCACATTTGCGAATAAGCTTACTGGCCAGTAACATTACGCAATGACTTTTATAAGCCGAACAAAAAACGGAAAAGAGTGCGAACAGGATATTGACGAGCTTTTCGATTGGACGGTTCTATGGACGGCGCGTAGCGGTTAAAACTTGCGCATGTAAAAAAATAAAATGATCCAAGTTGTTCAACAGAACTCTGCTGTAAGCTCAACTTAATTTACAACATTTTTACGTCATAACTGTAGTAAAGTTTACTTTGAAGAAAGTCTCAGGTACGACGAATGACGCGCTCTGTGAAGAACCACTATGAAAAGTTATTTTTTTTTTTGTACGAATGTACAACAGCATTAATTATAAACTAGGTACTGTACTTTAAGCATTTGTGAAATATGTGTACGTTTTGGGTATATTTAATTATGTTTTTTTTTGCTAGCCTGTTGGTCTAAATAGTAGTTTTCGATAATACGTTTTAACTCACCACGTGCATTTAGTTCCAGACTTTTTATTATTCGTTAATTTAATTGTAATCTTAAGCTTTATAGAAAAAAGTGGCAGAAAGCTCTTTTCTCACCAAAATTTTGTTCGTTGTTTCTCTCTTCGCTCTCTAAAGATGGAAATGAATTATTTATTTGCTAACTCCTCCAATAGTTAGACACATTTAATTTACTACAATATTCCACTATGTGTGGAAAAAAGGAATCATACAATCATGTACACAGCTTAACCCGTTGTCAAAGGCCGTTAATGTGTAGTTCTCTCACCGCGACAAAGCGCACTCACAGAAACTCACTTGAAGCGTTCTCATGCAGAAGCTTTGCTCTCAAGAACAATGCTCTTACTCGTGGGATGCGCTCGAACCACACCTTAACTGTAGCTGTGGCAAATTATTATTTTTATGTTATACTAGAGGACGCCAGCGGCTACGCCTGCAATTCTTTAAAATTTACCCGTTTTGGCGGATCCCGTGGGAATTTCGGGAAATCCCTTCTTAGTGCACTTCTACGGTCCCCAAGGAACATACATGCCAAATTTCAGCTTCCTGCGCCCAATAGTTTCGGCTGTAGCGTGTCTGTCAGTCAGTCAGTAACGCAAGGATTTTATATATTAAGATTTGTTCATTTTTTGTGCAGAGGGTCTTGGGTTGAAACCCACAGCGCGCATCACTGACTTTTCGAAGCGATGTGTGTTTCGTTAATTATCGCTTTCCGAAACATGCAAAAAAATATCATGAAGAAACTTGCATGTCTGTGAGTTCTCAGTAAAGTATTTGAAAAAATGTGATGTCTGCCAAACCACAGACACCCGGGATGACCTAACCCTTCCCCTAGTGAGTAGAAACCAGTGCCAAACTGTCGAAAAATGAACCTATATACAGTAGCCCTGTATATAGGTTCATTTTTTATTTTATAGAGATAATTGGCTAGTTTCAGAAAGCTTTGTTAGCAGGTATTAGTTTATAATGTAATCTAACAAGCAAGGCAAGGGATGCCTGTGACTAGTATGACCACCCAGCCGGATTAAATAGTCTAAATAAGACCTTTCATTATGTCATTTAGGCTCTGAATCTGTCCGAAATTATACGAAATTTTATATCGGATTCAATTACAGACACCGAATAGATATTTATCAAAATCTATTTTGATTACGATGCCGGCGTTTTTTAACTTCCCTGATATGCACATGCAAAGATTCTGAATTAGCTTAAAAATAAGTGACTGGCCTATTTGTCTAGCGGTTAGTTGTCCTGACTACTAGGTTTGTCGGGTTTCATAGAGTTGAGTTCCACCGAGGACATATCTTTGTGTGATGAGCACGATGATTAGATGGACTATGTCTGGATATTTTTTTTTACTTTATACTTATACGTTTATAAGTTGGTATATCAGTTGTCTAATTTCCATAGTACAGGCTCTGCCCAATTTAGGATCAATTAATTTTGGTTAAATTGCCCCAAAATATGGTTATCTTGACCATCTTTGAACATATCATTGCACAGCCTAAATAGCTGAAGCTACAAACATGAGATTTTGGACAGTTGTTTTTTATGATATGGGCAAACAATCCTGGTAAAAGATTTTTTAATATTCCATCAAAAATTTGTTTACCTGTTGCCTGATTTTAAAGCTAGCACTATAAAAATACGAGTAACGGCTAGTATTATAAATAACGACCAAAATCATGTCAACGTCTACCCGGTTAATCAAATGAACACTACACTGTTATACCTAGTTATAAGACCTCTTGAACACGAAGTTAGCTCAGAATTTCATCCAATGTTGGTTACAAAAGAGTTTAAAATTTAAAGTGATGTTTCTGTAGTGAAACTCCAAGATGGCTGACCAAGTTTTAGTGCCAGGACTTGAATAAGATATTTACCATAACTTGATATAATAAAAAGTCGTCTGCAAAACTCGCTCTTGGCCAAGTTTTGGGATGAACTATAAATAATACGGTACATTTAATAACTTTAAGCAAAACTTGAAACAAAAGAAGTTTAAATAATAAACTACGAGGACTCGAGGTTTCGGGCTGAGTTTATATCTGAAGTATGTGAATGAAATCTTGGTCATAATAAACACAAATGGAAATATTCAGCTTCAGATAGATTAAGGTATTTGGCTAGGATTCTATAAAGCTACCGCTATCTGACATCACAGCTCTGACGGATAGCTTTATAATTTGAGACCAATGTCGTGATATTATATCAAAATACTGAATTAACGTAACAGCTAAAGACTGTGAGAAATTTGCATGACGTAAGAGTCTCATGACAATAGTCAGTCCCAATATTTGATGAATCCATGGATTTGTCTACTAGAGGGACTTTTGTGACATATTTTGGATAGAGCTTACGTCAATTATGTATCTGTAGATCAATTACTGGTAGTAATGAGTGTGTGTTCAGTGCATTTGCGCGTCGCGTGTCCCTAGCGGCTTCAATAATAAAACTGGCTCCTAACATGTGACCGTGTTTGCTGTAAAATATGCTAATCGTGATACGTGCGACTCCAACGTAACAGGATGTTGACATACAGCATAGATACTTTAGTGGGTAGTCTTCAAATATCTTCCTACACCAAGAAGCGAAGAATAAGTCCGTAATTTAGCGTTAAAATTACTTTGTGACAGACGTGACATCGTGAACAACCTGCACATCAGAAAGTTGGTACTCTATTGCGTTCTCAAAGCATTGTGATGTGTCTCATATTGTCCCTTTTATTAGTATTTCATCCAATAAGCTTTTCTTTTGTGTAGTTATAAAAAATATGGTTTTTTATCTTGCGTGGTTATATTATCAGAGCCATACCTTTATCGACAGCGCCAGTTTAGTTTATAAAATACTAAGTAAGATTAGAAATGCATAGACTAGATTACGATATACGCACCCAAACCTTATACTTGAATCGTTTTGTTCACTGTTGATTAATAAAAATCTGAGTAGTTCTCAACTCATCGTGAATAGACAGATAATCGCGGCAGCAGTTTCAGCTTTTTTTTAAATATTTAAGTTAATATTCAAAAATCTACAGATGTACAAGGGTCAGAATAATATTTCTTGGCTCAAAGAAACTGTTGTTTCATGTAATCATACCTCGGTGCAGTGAAAACCATCCGTATAGACAAGTAAACTTAATATAGAAACATTAATTTTATTTATTTATTATAAGTCTCACGGCTGTATCCCCGAAGGGGTAGGCAGAGGTATAAATATTACACCCACATTTCGCCATGAATTTTTAGGTCCCACGTTATAGGGGGCGAGCCTATTGCCGTTACCGGGCACATCACCAGACTCCGGGCTGCTACTGAGTATTCGTAAAAACCCAGTAATACTTTATCCCGACCCGGGAATCGAACCCGGGACCTCCGATCTGCAGTCGCATACGCTATCCACTGGACCATGGAGGCAGTCTATAAACATTAAATATTATTATATATCATTGATAGTGACATCAGAAATAAGACAATTAAAGTTTTCAGTCTAGACAAAGTCTTTGCTACATACGTTACGCTGTGTTTATAAGTTTTTTTTTTCAGAATACTCTTCGGTTTAAACCATTTGGCTTTTCTTAAAAATGTGGTCGTTCCTGTTGTACCTTCTTAATTATATTCATTGTACCTATCTCTTGTTCTCTTCGGTACAACTAAAATGGGACAGGTACAAATAAAGTGTACTTAATTTTATGACGTGTCACCTTGCCAGAGACCCTTCGTAGACAAGGATACATGAACTTCCAATACTCAATGATTTTTGTCTCGAAGCGCCTACCGCAGTTCTAAATCGTAGAGTCGCCAACATTTTGTAAATGCTTTGTATATGTACAAAAACCGTAAAAAGATATTAAAAATTGAAAATATTTATACAAGGTTTAGGCGTCGTAAAATGCCTCCGCATCAATGTCATCGGATAACGTGCCCAGAGGCTGGCATCATTGCCACGCTGGATGGCAATGCGGATTCTCTGAGAAAAAAGAAAACAGCATTCTGGTCACGTGAGACGTCGATTAACCGTTTAGAAATTTTCCGGAATAGTGAACAAGCTCAGACCCCATGAGCCTAGCGTTTCCACCCCAAACGGCTCAATTTTACTTAATTACTCATACGTAATTACTCACAAAATTACTGTATTTGCGCCATTTGAAGGTTTCCGCAGTTGCAGCAGCAGCGCCAGCATGGCCTCCCGTGCTTGGAACATGTGATGGCGCAAGGGTGTCTACGCAGGTTGCGTCCCACACCAAAGGCCTACCCATTGTCCAAGGCAACAATGACATATCATCAGATCTCTTACCGTCGTCGCGTACCAAACCATTTGGTTCAAGTACAGCTGGTACGCCAGACGCGCCAAGAGCACGACGGACTGTGTCATTTAGATGGGCGTGACAGGAAAATCTACCAGCGCTAATTTCTATCTAATATTGTATTTTTAATTTTGAAATTGATAAGTGAAATATATCAACGTCAGTGAAATTATCATTATACGATATAATAATTCTCCTTAGAGGAGTCCTTTCTCCAGTGTTAGATCTACTAAATTTAGGGGTGAATAATTTATGCTTATATATGTGTTTGGAATTTATAAAGAGCTAGTAATTAATACATAATTTACATCCACATATCCGGATGTAAGTTTGATTCATTAGTTCGTTACAATCAAAAGTATTGTGACAGATCTTATATAGAAAAGTTTGGTCGAAGTAAAGTCTACATGATTTAAGTGTACTTAGTGAGAATTTTTTCAGTAGTGCAATGTATGACGACCATGTGCAAAAACATTTGTAATTAACAAATTTTAAAAATGTACGTTGAACCCTCTCTAATTTTATTGATCGCTATATTGATTATAAAACGGGTTCCATCAGCGTATTCCAGCTGTGATTTTATAGGTGTTTTATATAACAATAAATAAGTGGAAGAATTTTGAAATTGTTTGCAAGTTCGTTTGACAAAGCCATGTAGTTTAAATCCCCTCTTTGTGATGTAATCGAAATTGACATCTAAATGAAATTTTGCATCATAAAATACGCCCAAGTCCTTTATTATGCTGACATTTTTAATGGAGATCATATTACAAAGAATATAGGTGTGCTTCAAAATATTACTATTGTATGTAAATGAAATACTCTTTCATTTTGACAATCTTAAGTGTAATTTATTACAATTGCAGTAGTCATATAAACGGTGTAGATCATCTTGCAATTTTTCATAGTCACTACTGCAGTTTAGACTGCGAAATATTTTCAGATCGTCAGCATACAAAAGAAAACGCGAATTCTTAAAACAGGATCCTATGTCATTTATGAATAAATTGAACAATGAAAGGCCTAAAATGGAGCCTTGTGGGACTCCAGATAATCGCCTCAGAGGTAAAGCCATTGATCACAACTTGTTGGGACCTATTTTTAATATAAGAGGTAAACCATCGTAGAAGATTCCCACGTATGCCATTAAATTCATATGATCCACCTTGTCTAAGGCCTTACAGAAATCTGTGTAAACAAAGTCAATTTAAAGACAGTTGTCCATATTTTCTAACAAAAAAAATTGAGTACAAAGCTAAGTTGGTAACAGTCGAACGACCTTCAAAAAAACATGTTGTTCGGGAATCACAATACCATGTATATGTATGATATATAGTATTGTAAACCAAGCGTTCCAATACCTTCAGTAAGGCGGATAGCAAGGATATTGGCCGATAATTAGTAACACTTTTATATACAGGTGTTATGTTGGCTGTTTTCCATTGCCTAGGTACAACACCCTCGCTTAGACAACGAATAACTAAACTAGTTAGAGGTTTACTTATAGCGTAAGCCGTCTGCTTTAAAAAGAAAGATGGGATACCATCAGGTCCACATCATTTAGTCACATCGGAAGTCACATTTTAAGTACCGAAGCTACAGTTTTATTGGTGAACTGGAGGACGCCAGCAGCTACGCCTGCATTTTTTTAATTTACCCGTTTAGGCCGATCCCGTGGGAATTTCGGGATATTCCTTCTTAGCACCCCTACGATCCCAAAGGAACATACATGCCAAATTTCAGCTTCCTTCGCCCTGTAGTTTCGGCTATAGCGTGTCTGTCAGTCAGTAAGTAACGCAAGGATTTTATATATTAGATGATAGATCTGATATATTAATGTTGTGGTTTGTAGAAGAATTTATTATGTTACCATTGTAGGTCGTATGAATCACATCATGCCCCTTTTCATAAACAGAACTAAAAAATCCTGAAAATAGCCTACATATATCACTGGGCTGACTAGAATTCTCGTAACCTCGATTAAGTCTTTGTGTTTGGTATTCCAGTTCTATTTTTACGACTATTTATATAAGACCAAAAACCTTTTATATCGTTCCGTAAGCCGTTCTCAACCGAATGAATATATTTGGCAAAACACTCAGCGGATAATGACTTGAATCTTGTACGAAACAGAAAATTGTTCATAATCAGAGTTATTGCGATATTTTTTCCATTATACCGAAGTTTTACTTTATTTTTAAATATGTGTATTAAGGGGCGATAAAACCAAATTGGGTATTCATTCTTTTTAATCGGTCGTTTAGGAACATGAAGTTTTATTATTTTATAAATTGCTTCGTAGAAACATTCAGTTGCAGAATCAAGTGTAGGCTAACTTAAAATAGAGGACCAATCGATATTATTAATATCTTTATTAACATCAATATAGTTAGCCTTTATAAAGCGATACCTGCGTAATGGACACCGAACTATTGGTGAGTGTTTCACATTAAAACATACAACTACACGGAAAGGTGGCTGATAAGTGTCTACGGGAACCAAAGGGTTAGATACTGACTCACAAACACAAGTATCATTGGATAATAATAAATCAAGAATACGGCCTAAGTTATTTTTTATCATATTGTATTGTTGATAATTCACAATTGCCAGGAAATTCTGAAGAAGAATATCAATAGAATTACTGTTACTGAGATAAGGCATAAGTGCTGTTTTGCCATGGGCACACCAGTCCGTTAGGGGTAGATTAAAATCATCAGAGTTTGTCGTAATATTCTTTTCGAGAAGATTATAAAACATTTCAGACGTAATTTGTAATTGATTGGGTGGTATGTACACACCACATATGTAGTAATATTCGTTATGTATGTATTATTTACAGTAAATATATACAAGTAGCATAGAAGGTGTAACAGTTGGAGTACCTTACAAAAGTTTAATTGCTATGTATTATGATAAAACCGGCGATGACAAAGAGTGACCGTGAGTTTTACTGCCCGTTCTTTCTCATGGTTCTACGCTCTTGCTTTGCGAACGTGGCAGTGAATGGTTTAAATTTGAAGTTCATAAGTATCACGTTGTGATCTCATTGAATAAAGGATTTTGACTTTGACTTTATTTCATAAATGTTCCATGTAGAGAAGTACTAGTTAGGCGGCAGAATTTATTTCCGTCAGATAAAAATAAAAAAATAACTTGTAGACGTCAATGATATCCATCAGCGTAGCTTTGCGGTTCAGCAAATAAAATTCTGAAACAAAGCAACGCGATCGAACCAAATACTCTAGATACCGCGGTAAATAGCGGAAAATCGTAATTTAAACCACTACGCTGAACATACAGCAATCCTACAGGAAAAATAGGTGTATACAAGGTGTAAAAAGACCCTTAACGAAAATTGAAATCCCATATTGTATCAATCATTATAAACATTTTTTTACTTCGGTACCATACCTGGGAAGTTACTGGTTCAGGAGATATTGAGGCTCAAAGTCACAATAATCTTTTTCTAATCTAAGTATAAAAATAAAAATGAATCGCCAAAACGTATGTACGCGCATAACTTCAGAAAACTGCACCAAATTGGATGTTTATTTTTTTAAGTGTCCCTTATTGTCAAAACAAGGTATTCATATTAAAAAATACTGTTATTTTTTTCCACATTTAAAAAGGTTGGCGGTACGAAATTCGCCCGGTCAGCTAGTTAGGTATAAAATAGATGAATTTACCCTGCCAGTGTGTTCTATAGATGTCCTGTGCACCCATGGACAAGTAGGTATTTCAAGCATTGCACGCATGCTCTTTTAATTGGTTCTTTTCCCAGGAATTATTTTTGCTTAGAATAACTTGGCATGACGTCCAAAACGAGTAGACTTCACTTTGGGTCTTGTGACACCCTGTATATCACGTCGCCAACCTAAAAACAACAAAACTTAGAATAATAACTTTTATAAATAAATTAAAACTCATTTCCTACTATTCCGTAATTATATTTCAAATACAATCCTTGTATCATTTCAACTCGTGTTCCGTGTTTCGGTGACGAGCCGAGCACCGGTCGCTCCACGTGAAAACTTTTAATTGACTTCTCTTGTCCTATTTAGTTGTGGTCCCGATAATCTTAATATATAAAATCCTTGCGTTACTGACTGACTGACAGACACGCTACAGCCGAAACTATTAGCCGCAGGAAGCTAAAATTTGGCATGTATGTTCCTTGGGGACCGTAGGGGTGCACTAAGAAGGGATTTCCCAAAATTCCCACGGGATCGGCCAAAACGGGTACATAAAAAAATGCAGGCGTAGCTGCTGGCGTCCTAGTACACGATAAAATATGTGGGGAAAACCGTTACAATTACGTTTTATACTGAAGTTTTAATAATAACATGAAAATCCAATGGACGATTATGAATTTATCATGTAGAGTGAAGTCTCCATTATCAGCCTTGCTAAACACAGCCCTCCTCTCGTTATAAATGTGTAAGGCCATAGTCCAAACTGTTTCACTACTGGGCACAGCCTTCTACTTATGAAAAGGGTCGAGCACGCTAGCCTAGTGTGGGTCGGTGACTTCACTTTCATTATAAGAACCTTATGGTGGCCTTTTAGACATGCTGATTGCCTCAGGATATTGTAGAAGTTGTGAACTGATAAACTGCGCGATTGAAAAGCGTTATATAAACATTAGTATGTGTACAAATCGCGAAATGGTGAAGGAATTGATTGATATGTATTTGCTCATGTGGTGACAGATTAGGAATTGAAAATGCAGGCGTAGCTGCTGGCGTCCTCTAGAACACGATAAAATATGTGGGAAAAACCGTTACAATTACGTTTTATACTAAAGTTTTAATAATAACATGAAAATCCAATGGACGATTATGAGTTTATCATGTAGAGTGAAGTCTCCATTATCAGCCTTGCTAAACACAGCCCTCCTCTCGTTATAAATGTGTAAGGCCATAGTCCAAACTGTTTCACTACTGGGCACAGCCTTCTGGGCTCATGCTGATTGCCTCAGGATATTGTAGAAGTTGTGAACTGATAAACTGCGCGATTGAAAAGCGTTATATAAACATTAGTATGTGTACAAATCGCGAAATGGTGAAGGAATTGATTGATATGTATTTGCTCATGTGGTGACACATTAGGAATTGAAAACGTCGCTAACCTATTTCATGCTCTAAGGTGTCATGAGAGGCAACATGGGGAAACAGTTTTTGCGACGAGATGAATAGCCCGACACCGAATCCTATACCTCAGACAAATTCTCCTACTGAGCCACAGTACTATTAAGAAGCGAATTAGCTGAGACTTACGACCAGATACAGACTGCGTAAGCCTCTAAATGTATTTATGATATTAATCGCAGGAGACTATTATTATTAGTCTTTTCTCAGTAAAATATAGTTATAGAGCCTTTATTAGAAGATAATGTATATCCTAGTCTTCATTAGATATATTCTAAGAAAGAGTTTAAAGAGCTGATATTACCTTGTTCTTAGTATTGTCGCATCATTCTACACTTTAGCAGTCTTCACTTTTTCTACTAAGAAATGGGACGTGGTTGGTTTTCCACAGCCATATTTTAGGTTTCTGAATTAGCTGTTATGAAATTATATAATGTTTAAACGTATCTTATACAAGAGTATATGGGGCAGTCCTAGTAAGTTAGTAAGTTGTCAAAGTAAATGTAGTACCAAGATTACTTTAACAAACAAATAACTTTGAGAGTTCAGCGCTCTGAGAGTTCAGTACAACAATGCCTTCAGGGTATTGATGGGACTGCCTCGCTACTGCAGTGCGTCAGCGATATTTGCAGAGTCACATGTGGATGGCTAATATGCTATAATTAGAAAGAGAGCAGCATCGCTGATGCGCAGGGTGAGGGACAGTCCTAACAGCTACGTGAAGAGCATTGCTGGTCATATTGAGAGTCCAATCTGGAGGCACTGAATTCGCCTACATATAGGTTAATTATAAATAATCTAATTTTCAGTTCAAATCAAGTTTTCATGTATGTATTACTAACATAGTTATAAGTTGCACTGTATTACTAACACTTTATGGACAACCTAGTCTGAAATAAATTATTATTATTATAATTATCTTCTTTAACTATGTTTGAAACCTGGTTCCCTAATAATAAATTAATATTGCAGTTAAATCAACAATACATACAATTAAATCCAAAAAGCAGTCTTCAAAAAGGTGTGACGGAGTTCTTCGAGCGGTCTATAAAATTTGACAGCAGAGTTGACCACACACTCATGCAAAAGGACAAAGAAGAAGAAGTGGCAATATATACACAAAGACATACATACACACACACACTCACCCCAACTGCGCTATCAAAAACACACTCAGATCTATTTCGCCAAACACGATTCACACACTTTCACTACAATACATATACACCTACGCAGACTCCGTCAAAACATGCTCACATCAAAATCTCAACAACTCACAGACAGTCAGTCAAGCAAATCGTAGTCGGCGTCGCGACGATAAGAAAAACCCAACTGTTTGCTTGTTTGCTTTCGTAATTCGTGTATTTGCTTAGGACTTCGGGGTGTTCTAATGAACCTTTTCATTGCAAACAAATATTTAATAGCGTTAATTAGTAGCAGCTAATCGCGACCGAGCACACTACCCCCTCACCCCTTCTCTCTCGGTCCCTGCTTTACCCCCGCCCTAGCCTTACAGAGATATGAAGCAAGCAGTAATTAACTAGGTGTACTCTTACGTAAATATGCTTTAGGGATCGCTTTTCCTCTTAAAGTGAAGGATATCTTCTACTAAAGAAAAATTATGTTGGTCGTAATACAATTTATGGATGTGACCATATTTTAGAAGTTCTGGCGTCGATTCGGTTATACAATTGAGACTAATTTTGGCTATTGTAGTATATAAGTGGTTTGAGTGGTCGTTGTTGCTGATACGGTCCCGTATGCTGGGTTTGATTCCCACTTGGGAAACATTTTTGTGTTCAACACACTGTTGTTTCGGGTCCTACTTCTATGTGTGCATTTCTGAATATATGACCCTCGCGATACAGTAATGTTTCGTGGCCTAGGAAAAGTATTTTTTAAATATTAAACAAAATAGTACGTATATACACAGATACGATTTGTTACACAGACCTACGATTGCCTTATAACGTATATCATTCCGTGTTATACAACCAGCCAGTAACTCTAGCAATGGAAAACCATTTATTTAAATCACCCAAATAAATAAATATATACCTACTTAACTATTATTATTACAATAGTATAACAAATTAATATCAGTAATCTCTGAGACTTTGTAAATACCAACTAAAACCAACCAATTAAAAAAACATATTAAAAGATTTCTGTATTTCAAAGGTAATCAAAATTGAGGGCCGATAATAATATTTTGCGTAATCCTCTTAGTTGTTTTTTTTTTTTATAGTAATAGGCGGCAAACGAGCAGACGCATCGCCTGATGGTAAGCAATTACCGCCACCCATGGACACAAGCAACACCACAGGAGTCACAAGTGCGTTACCGCCCTTAGGGATTGGGAAAAGGGATAGGATAAGGAGTGGGATGAGGGAGAAGGAATAGGAGATAAGGCCTTGAATTGAGTATAAAATTCGAATTTTTGAGGGACATTTACTTTACATTAATGAAAGTTAAAAATACGAAACAGATTTATTCTTGCTGTCTCCTTCCCAACAAACTTTTTGTCATATAATCAAATCTTTTTATGACCTTGGGTCTTATTAAAGTTATATTACAGTATTTTTTTTAACTCTTCGTCATGTACTGGTGCATTATGTGTCCGAATAGTCATATACATTTTTAGTCGTATAATAATGTCATATAAACATTCTTTCAACTTTTTTTACAGCCGTCATATAATAGCATCTGCGACGACGTCTATAAAACTTACTTATATAACTTTTCGTCGTGTAAACGTTTTCGTAGTATAAACATCATAATACTGTCAATTTTGTCATATAATTACCTTTTAAACATCTGCTACACGGATAATAATTGTTTACACGTAGTATTTGTAACCATTATAATTATATAAGTCGAATAAGTATTACGAGTGCAACCTGTATACATCTTGAAGTATCACAAACATGATAATACGACCGCTATTTAATTAATAATCATATTAAAAGTTTATGGACTTTTGAAATAACTTACTGTGAGAAATAGTGCTCAAAATAAGTCTCCATAGTGTTAATAGTTGTAAACAACATAACCTACAATACTACATGGAAAGTTTTTGCCGATGTCTGGACTATTCGTGAGTTACACAACAAAATAATATCCTGCACAGTCATTACCATTTTAAAATTCACTCACACATAAGTATTTTTCAAATTTTGTCAGCTGATAGCTACTTAAACGCAACACACACATGCAAGAAACTCAAAAATAAACAACTGTTTTTGACAGCAACGGAACAGATTATAAAATCAACACATCTGTCAGTCTTACCAACATATTAAAACTTAACATTGGGCGCGTTCCAGTAATAACCAAAGGTATTAAGCACAAGATTTTACTACTTCTGCCATCTATTATTTAGAACCACAAACTACGGCAAGTAATACGTCAGATAAAGTTACTATGGACGAACAAGAAAATATCACTCAACGAACGCGTAAACCCCAGCGATCCAGTTCACTAGATGAAATATCAAAATCGGATTCTTCCTTATTCGACACCACCATGATGAGTTTACCTAATTCCTCGTTTATTGACTGCCAAATGGTTCAAGAACTTAATGAAAAAATTAATGAGCTCAATAACCACTTGGCAAGTGCTCACGCCGAAATTGAAAATTTGAATATTGAGAACCTCAGATTAAAGTCCGAACTAGACAAAAGTCTGAAAGTCACCGAGACATTCAAAAAGATCACTTCCGAGGACTGTACGCCTAAGTTAAGTAGTATTAAGAAAGGAAAAGGAAAACGAAGTACATTTTTAACGCCTACAAAAAATATGACTGCAATACGCAAAACCGACATCCAGTGTACAAATGATTCAAATATAGCGGCCCAGAATATAATAAACATTGAGTCACCAAATGAGCTTTTAAATCCTCACTTCCATGAGCATGATACAGATAGTAAGAACAGCTTAGGGAGTTTAAATACAGCTACACAAATTACACCTTCTCTAACGATTAGAGATTCGAATAAATGTGTACAGAAACAAACAATATTAGATTCACCTAAACAAACATTACTGAAAATTAAAACTCCCGATACGTGCATAGAAACTAAAAAGAAAGTTGTAATTATTGCTGATGACCAAGGACGCCACTTACAACACACACTGCAGGTCTTAATTGGCGAACGGTTTCAAGTCACCTGTTTCTGGAAGCCAGGAGCTACATTACAAGATGTTTTGATGTCCGAAGGTTCACAACTGAACAGTCTAACGAAACAAGATTACGCTATAGTAGTTGGTGGTATAAACGATCGATCCCCGAGCATCTTTAGTATATGTATAAGTCACTTTCTGTGCTCTTCTAAAAATACGAATGTTCTATTTTGCGAAATTCCTTACAATAGATTCCTGAATGAAAAGAAATTAAACTATGAAATTAAGTTATTATGTTCCAAATTTCAACATGCAAAGTACATGACCTGGGTTTTTCCACAATGATACCATATCGCAGATTATTTCCTCGCCATGTATCGCAGATTTTGCTACGAGAAATATTATTTAAGTATAATTATCTTCGCTTCACTGCTTTTCATGCTTCATTGACATATAAAAAAAGTACTAATAGAAAAAGCCACCCAAACGAATGACTTTGAGTATATAAACAAGTCAAATGAATCTTTACCAAATAGTAACGTTATTATAGATGAGCTGGCTGATACTCACAAGGCAAATAGTATTAGTATTTTTTTTCGTCCATAATTCAATCAATGTGCTTCACCAGAATATTAACGGACTCTTAAGTAAAGTCGATCTACTTTGTGTGAGTCTCAATACACTTACAAAAAAACATTAATGTTGACATTATTTGTGTAACCGAACACAACATGATACAACAAGATACATCTCAGTTATGTTTACAGTCGTTTTCCCTGGGAGCCGCATGTGTGAGAAAAATTAGAAATGGTGGCTCTTGTATACTTGTGCAAAATAAGCACAAATTTAAAATGGTTGAGGAAATAAAATAATATGAAATTCTTAACATACTAGAATGCAGTGCCATAGAACTTATCGACCACAACATCCTGGTAATATGTGTGTACAGACCTCCCAACTATATTCTCAATGACATTGAAACCTTTTTTTGTAAATTTAACGGTTTGTTACAAAACTATTGCCGTGGAAATAAAAGAATTATTATTTGTGGGGACCTGAATATTAATATTTAAAAAAAAAAAATTAACGACACAATATAAGTTTATTTTAGCCCAATACAATCTCAGATTAGCTATAGAGTCGCCAACACGTTTGTCTAGCCAAACCTGCATAGATCACATCATACACAATGTTAAAGGGTCCAAAGGTAACATCATTGATCTAGCTCTCTCAGATCATACAGCACAGTTGCTGACCTGTCCTGTAAAAGCCTTTTCCACAATTAATCATTGGTATGTAGAAAGAAGAGATTATAGTGAGGAAAATTTAAACAAGTTTAAAGAATATATTAGTTGTATTTCATTTAGTAGTGTGTATGATAGCAACGACCCGGAAAAAGCTTTTAATTATTTTCATGACTTGTTTGTTCTCTTTTATAAGATGTGCTTCCCCATAGTCAAATATAAGAAGTCTATATATCAAAAACAAAAATAGATAAGCAAAGGTATCAAACTATGTTCTAAACAAAAACGCAGCTTACTTATGAAATATAGAAGAACTAAGTGTGTCAATGACAAAATTAAATTTAAAACTTACTCTAGTAAACTAAATAAAATTATCAGACTTACTAAGAAGTCACAAAATGATTATTATATTTCAAGTAGCCAGAATAAGACCAGAGCAACCTGGAACGTAATTAATAAAAATAAGTTTAATATACCAAAAGGTTATATCACAGAGATTTATGCAAATGGGGAATTAATTACTGATCCAAGAGCAATTGCACATAGTTTTAATGATTTTTATATTAATCAAATTGAAACCTTGATTCATAATAAAAAGTTGACGGTTAATAATAATTTGACATCCAGTAATAAACAATATCTTAAAATTTTCTTGCAATAATAAATTGACATCTAATTATAAATCCACAGACACTAATTGTAATTCAATATTTATTCAGCCTACCACACCAGATGACATTCAAAGAATCATAAAATCACTCAGGAACACGAGTAGTACTGGCTACGATGAAATAGCGACCAAAGTAATTAAATATGTGAGCCAGGTTATTTCGCCAATTCTTTGTCATATATTTAATTTGTGCATATGTGACGGCGTATTTCCGTCAAGACTAAAAACAACAATTGTAAAACCACTCTTTAAAAAGCTAGATAAGGAGAACATGACATGCTACAGGCCCATAGCTCTAATACCTGTTTTATCTAAGGTACTGGAAAAAAATAATTCATGGTAGTTTATACAGGGTGGCGCTTGCATAGCGGCACTTTTTGAACAAAGGCATAGCTTACAACATTCTTAAGCCTTGTACCAAAAATCAATTAAATCGGTACAGTAGTTTAGCCACAATATCGATTTTAAGTTCCGCAATTTTTGCACACGCTTTGAGTTCCATACAGCTGATACAAAACGGTCAACGACCCTACATTGCGCGCCGTGACTCGCTAGGTACTACTCACGACGCGACGCCTCGACGTCATCCGAAGCTAGGCTCAGCGCACACAGAACGGAGCGCAGCGGAGAGGATTTTATCAACGCACTTGAAAATAAACTTTAATGTATTTACAATAAAGTTCATAAATGCTTGAACCTGATAAAAAATATTCGCGCGTCCTCGAAGATACGCGGAAATCCCCGCGCAAAGTCGAGTCGGCGCCCGCGTCGTACGCGTATTTTCAGGGTTTAACGAACTTTTGCGACAAAATATTGACTGTAGAGTGGTAACCCAGAACGTTTTGCTCACGCAGGCTCGCGAGGTCTCGCGCAATCTTGAGCATACACAATCCATAAAGAGAATGCCCGAGACCGCGCGGGGATTATTCCTCGCTGTCTGCGTTGACCCTTCGACGACTTAGGACGATGACGTCTTCGTGCAACGTTGCTTCGCCTCGAAGGTACCTACCTAAGACTCGTCGTTGTAGGTTTTTGCGCCCAAGTTAATGCGTAACATTTTTAACAGAACAAAACTTTTGAAACTTCCTAATTACCTTTTCAATAAAGTTACATAATAATAAAATGGATCGGTTCCGCAAGCACGAAAAAATCTGATTAGGTATGTATGCACAGTAAATGCACTACGTGTGACAAGGACAAACAGTCGAGCCAAATAGAGTTGCCCAATTATGAACAAAATATTGTCAATTGTATCGATAAAAAATACGCACCGTAAAAGTTTTTTGTTTATTGTATCGACATTGATTGTATTTAACGTTAATGTAATCGTCTTATCAATGAAAGTATCGATAAAAAATACCTACGCACCGTCAAAGTTTGTTGTTTATTGTATCGACATTGTTTGTATTTAACTTTAATGTAATCGTCTTATCAATGATAGTATCGATAAAAAATCCTACGCACCGTAAAAGTTAGTTGTTTATTGTATCGACATTGTTTGTATTTAACGTTAATGTAATCGTCTTATCAATGACTTTACGTTCGAAAATTTCAAAGTGAGGTACAAATAAAGACGACGTTTTTTAATAGGTAAACAATGATAAACATGTAAAGATATTCAATTATTTAATCATTTGAAATAAGTTAATAATTATTGACTATTTTAGCTCTTTCCGTATGGTATTTTTTAAATGGTCTAATGGGTTCAACAATCTACTTAAGAATTATGATAATTATGTACTAAAACTAAACTACTGAACTAATTGAAGTATGTGCGGCATATTTCATAAACTTGTTTAACTGTGTCGTATTAGCAACACAATTAAGCAATAGCATTATTGTTAATACAAGTAAGAATGCATAGTTCGTTGTATAAAAACATTTTGTGTTATTTTGTTGTTAACGTATTAACGTGTCAAAAATATCGACATTCATTGTACCTATTGCGCATATCTATTTCCTATCCTAGACATGTCGGCGCCAGCCGCGGCGCATCGGTGATCGGTGACTCATCAAAGGTTTGTTCTTTAGTGCCGCAAAAACAGTCGATCAGATTGCGCGCGCGCAACTTTATGCGACAGTTGTTTTTGGTATTGCATTGTGTGATTGTATTTAGTTGTGTTATTTAATTGTGTTGTTGTTTAGTGAACTTTATCATTCGTCATTTTTGCATTATTTGTGTTAATAATGACAAACTTTATGTCGTCCGAATATGCCGATATGATTGTGTAATGTGGGTTCATGTTGTGAAAAAGACACCAGTGCTGTAGTTAGTCCAGTAGTTGTAGAATTACTGAAATAGGTAATTCGTGATAACAATGGCGGCCAATTTGAGAATTTGAAAATTTTGTGCTACCTTTTACGTGGGTTTGTGTTAAGCCCACTTAACACAAACCCACGTAAAAGGTAGCACAAAATTTTTGTTGATATGAAAAAGACACCAGTGCTTGCCTAATGAGTGACCAAACATTGGAGTGATGTGTAGAATTACTGAAATAGGTAATTCGTCAATAAATGTGAACTACCTCCGTGGCATCGTCTCGCGTCTGCCGCATAGCACACGTTGCCGTTCTTACAAAGGTCAGTAACCTAATGTCATATTGGTCTACAAATGGTGTTTCGTTTTGCTACTCTTATTTTATAGTTTATTTTGTTTGAAAATTTTATTATTTTATTTTGGCCCCATGACCTTTTTTGTTGATATAAAACATTTTATAGGCATCAATTCTACGTCCGTTTTAAATCAATGCCCCTATGCAAGCGCCACCCTGTATACGTTTATGGAAAAATATCACATTATTACGGATGCGCAAACAGGATTTAGGAAAAATTTATCGATGAACAAAGCTATTTATGAATTGCTTAGAGAAGTAATGTTTAATTTCGATCGCAATACACCTGTCTGCGCCTTATTCATGGATCTTACAAAAGCATTCGATTGTGTGGATCATGAAATTCTTAAGGGCAAGTTATATAATAGTGGCATAAGGGGCAACGCCTTAGAACTGATAGTTTCGTATCTGAGCCTTAGACAACAAGCAACTATGATAACTACAATGTGTAAAATGGAGAAAAAAGAACTGTCCTTTTTATCTGGATACAGAACTATTAAATACGGTGTTCCTCAGGGTAGCGTCCTGGAACCTCTGTTGTTTCTTCTTTATATAAACGATTTCCCAGGAGCTGTTGCCACTCCCATGATACTTTTCGCTGATGATAGCACTGTCATATTTTCGGACAAAAATCATGACAACTTAAAACACAGTATAACAGAAAATCTAACAAATATAGTTGATTGGTTAACAGCCAATAACCTAATAATGAATCTGGAAAAATCCAGCTTAATGTTATTCAGAAACAGAGCTAGACCGGCTATAGATTTAAAGATCAAATATTCAGGTACAAAAATAAAATAGGTTGACTTTGCGAGATTCCTTGGCCTAGATCTTGATTGCAACTTGAATTGGAAGAAACATATAGAAAATTTATGCTCGAAGCTTGGTAGAAGCTCGTATGCTCTCTACATGTTATCAAAAACTGTTAATACTTCTACAGTTATAACAACATTTCATGCAAATGCAGAATCATTAATGCGTTATGGTATCATCTTTTGGGGAAACTCTACCAATTGGGAGTATGTTTTTAAAGCTCCAAAGCAATGCATTAGAGCTATTTATAGACTTAAGAGTACTAACAGCTGTAAACCAAATTTCAAAAAACTTAATATACTGACTCTTCCATGTATCTATATATTGGAGGTAGCTATATTTGTAAAGAAAAATATGCACCTATTTACTCATTTAAATGGTCGACGCCATGCATATAAAATAAAAACTGTGCCTAACAAAACATCGCTTCTTAATAGAAGCTTATTTTGTATGTCATCAAGGATTTACAACAAACTCCCTGCTAATATTTGTAAATTAGACAACATAAATGAGTTCAAGGCAAAACTAAAGAATATATTACTGCAAAAAGTGTATTACAGTGTTAAGGAATACTTAGAAGACAAATATATATTATAATTAAAGTACAATGGTATTCCAATGATGATATTATTTGACATGGTTTTTTGATATAATTTAATTTTATGTACCTTTTATAATAACTTGACCAAAACTAAATTTGACCTAAGAGGTTTTCTCATTGACATTATATTCATTGTTTTCGTAAAATCATAAATCTTGACATTTTCTTTTTATTTTGTGAAGATCACGATAATCTTATATTTTAAAATATTTCACAAAAATTGTTATTTAAAAAAAAAAGCTTATTTTCAAATATTTGCATGCCACAAGGTGGAGTATGGAGAATCATTTATTTTATGTAACATCTTTACCATTGTACCTACCCATATTCGCAAATAAAGTTTATTATTATTATGATTATTATTATAACCTTGTACCTATACAACTTCTACCATTTGAAATCAAATTTATCATAGATATTTATTTACTGTTTGGTACAACATGGATCGAAAACAGTAGTAAAGTATTAAAATTGTTCTTAAAATATAAATTCATTGAACTACGTTAGCTAGTCCTATTGTTTTTTTATTGATCCCTAAATCAAGTGTCATGGCGTACACATTTACAATGAACACGCAGTTTATAAGTCGGGAAGTCATATAGTTGTCATATAACTCAGTTATTTAATAAATTTATTAAAAAAATATGGGAAATCATTAGAATTTTAAAAGCGCATAAAAATTTTGTTCCGTACTTTCCTAACATTTATCAGTAAACTTGATTGCACAATGCTTTACATCTGAGGAAAGGGTTTTATCACTTTAAATTACAAATTGAAATAAATATCAACTCAGTTATCAAAAACCCTGCCATATTAAATTAAGGTGATATATAATGTGTCATAATATTAGTTCAATATAAGTTGCATCATCTCTCTCCTGACAATAACACAACAATTTCATTTAATAAAAGTCATACTGTGCGACATGAAGTCGAATACACGCCGCGACAGCTATTATTACATGACATGTAGTGAAATCGCCGAAATTACACGAAACTCTTAGCGCCTTAAGTTGAATAAAGTGGGCCTTTTTGCCGTCGAGTAAACGTCCTTATGACGTTTATACGATTATACTAAATAACATTAAGTTGCCACCAAAACGTTTACTCAACGTCATAAATGTTTGTTGGGTTCTGTCTTATTACAAGGTATGACTGGCCTGTTGAACTATTGGTTAGTGATCCTATATAAGAAGTAGGATTCATCTATAGTGGCATATGTGCTCTGCGCTTCCAAAAACTGTCCACGCTTTCAGTCAAACTGAGAATGCGTACGCAGTGTTCAGTACGCAAGTTACTACGACGAGAAGAGTGAGGTCACTCCTCACAACGATCACACGTTTTTGTGCGTCATAGGTATGGACTGTACAGACCGATATCGGAATTTAAGCTTTCGTGGTCATTTAAACTTGCTTTAAATTGTCTTTCGGGATATATACCACGTACCTTTGTTTGGAGTAACCGATATTTCGGCACTGTTGCAAGCGCCATGTTCACGGATGTACTGAGGGTATTGCGGGTGGATGAATGTTACGAGCAAGTATAACGGTCTACCCGCTTTCTTACTCGTTTTTTGCGTACAACACCACTGCCACTGTTTTCACTATCGCACTGTACCCGATCACGACATACTACACTCACTACGTCAGCTCGCGGTTTGAGTTTTTCCGTTTCACGGGTTTTACATAGACGCACCACTGGATGCCAGATACTCGACAGTTGAAACCCATCCTCTCTATTGAAATTATTAAACTTTTTGATTTCAATAGCCTCCCTAACCATTCGAGGTATGTAGTGGCGTTCTGTCGAAAGCACTTGAGGGTTGTGTTACTCAATCCAGTGGTCGGTACCCGAGTCTAAAAGGTGTTGAGCTATGGCTGACTTATATTGACAATAGATGATTTTGATAACTGTGATCGCATCACCTATCTACAGGCACAGCGTTCGCGAGAACTTAGTGCCTTGAAACAAGACCGTAAGTTTGAATTCTTAATGATGAAACAAAATCCATCTACCTCCCACCAAGAAAAGTCAAATATTGAACGCACAGTTATAAATCTATCCGATAAAACGTTGACGGAAGCTGCACTCAATATATTAGAGAAAGGGTTAAATTTCGCCCCAACACCTAGTCATGTTCCTTACGAAAAAGTGATCGGCACAGTTGAGGAGGTAATCCGACGGAATAAAATACCGTCCGAGGAGGCCGAAGTTTTACGACAAGACGTTGCTGTCTGTTTACGTCGAGCAAAGCTTCCTCAGCCTAACACGACCGTGGCTGAACGTGTCGCATTACGTGAACTCCGTGAAGATGAGAGCGTACTTGTCCTAAAAGCTGACAAAGGGAACGCGACGGTAGTCATTAACGTTAGTGAATATGACGAAAAAATGCGTCATTTACTAAGTGACGTCAACACGTATAAAAAGGTAAATTATAACCCAACCGCTAGATTGAACCGTAGTACCCAAAGGCTGATCAAGGAGTGCCAGCACGCGATCGATGAAGATACGGTGACCCATTTATTGCGACCACGTAATGTTCTACCCCCTAAACTGTATGGTTTGCCAAAGGTGCACAAAAACAACGTTCCCTTACGGCCTATAGTCAGTCAAGTGGATTCACCTACTTATGAACTAGCTAAACATGTAGCTAAGGTCCTGCGACCATTGGTGGGTAGAACAACATCGTATGTCAAAGACTCCCGACATTTCATTGAGATTCTACGGCAGGGTAACGTTAGTGATAAAGAAGTGATGGTCAGTTTCGACGTAGAATCGCTTTTCACAAACGTACCTATAACAGACTGCATGGAGGTAATTAGACGTAGGATCAGTGAGGACCATATTGCTGAGGTATATGCCGACCTGGTACATCATTGCCTGACCACGAATTACTTCTTATACAGAGGTGAGTACTACCTACAAATTGATGGCGTAGCGATGGGCAGCCCGGTAGCTCCAGTGGTAGCCAACCTATGGATGGAACATTTTGAAAACCAAGCCATTGCTACTGCCCCATTAAGTATAAAAATTTGGAAACGGTACGTAGACGACATTTTCTGTGTTATGGAAGGCGATGAAGAGATGGTTCAAGAGTACTTGGCACATTTAAACAGCATCCACAGTAAAATGAGTTTTACCTATGAAATCGAAAGGGACAGAAGAATGGCGTTCCTCGATGTTATGATTGGCGTACGGGATGACGGTTCATTAAGCCACTCTGTATACAGAAAGCCAACACACACAGATCGCTATCTACACGCCGACTCACATCATCACCCACGTCAACTGAATTCCGTTATAACGTCGCTTACCGACCGGGCATACAGCTTGTGTGACGATGAACATTTGGGTAAGGAACTTTCGCATTTAAGCGACGTTCTACACAAAAACGGATACAGTAGGCGAATCAGACCACCCAGACATACTAAAAAACACCTGGACTTCAAGGTTGAACGACACCCAGCGTACTTACCGTACGTCAAAGGAGTGACAGATAAGATCGCCAATATTCTTAACAAAGTTTCAGTAAAGACTATTTTCACTCCTTTTAAGAAACTGTCTCAATATATAAGAACGCCGAAAGACAGTCTTCCATTAGAAAAGCCAGGTGTATACAAAGTTGACTGCAGCTGTGGCAGTTCCTATATAGGACAAACGAAACGCACCATCTCTTGCCGGATAAAGGAACACATCAGGGCAGTCAAAAATAACGAGCCACATAAGTCAGCCATAGCTCAACACCTTTTAGACTCGGGTACCGACCACTGGATTGAGTTACACAACCCTCAAGTGCTTTCGACAGAACGCCACTACATACCTCGAATGGTTAGGGAGGCTATTGAAATCAAAAAGTTTAATAATTTCAATAGAGAGGATGGGTTTCAACTGTCGAGTATCTGGCATCCAGTGGTGCATCTATGTAAAACCCGTGAAACGGAAAAACTCAAACCGCGAGCTGACGTAGTGAGTGTAGTATGTCGTGATCGGGTACAGTGCGATAGTGAAAACAGTGGCAGTGGTGTTGTACGCAAAAAAAACGAGTAAGAAAGCGGGTAGACCGTTATACTTGCTCGTAACATTCATCCACCCGCAATACCCTCAGTACATCCGTGAACATGGCGCTTGCAACAGTGCCGAAATATCGGTTACTCCAAACAAAGGTACGTGGTATATATCCCGAAAGACAATTTAAAGCATGTACAGACCGATGCGTTAACTTTTTTATTTTTATTTATTTATAGACTCACGCCTATATCCCCGAAGGGGAAGGCAGAGGTGTAATATAACACCCACATTTCGCCATGAATTTTTAGGTCCCACGTAATAGGGGGCGAGCCTATTGCCGTACCGGGCACATTACCCGACTCCGTGCTGCTACTGAGAATTTCCTAGCGGGAAAACCCAATAACACTTTGCCCGACCCGGGAATCGAACCCGAGACCTCCCATTCCCACGCGCACATTTATGCCGCGAGACCAATGAGGCAGTCAGAGTTGGTACTTCAGATTCAACGCTGGGCACACGCTGTGCGCCCGCTGGAAGCCCAATGTCAGGCCGACCTAACGATTTAAATCTCTGAAGTACATCATAACCGAGCCACGACAGGGCAACTCTGCCAGACACTTTATCAATATACCTTGCGAATGTGCCGATGTCAAAGTTCCAGACGTGCCTAGAATTTAACGTTTTCGGGTGACATTTCAAGATCAAAGTCATTCAGATAAACGACTGCGTCGCTAGTCGCGTGGCATAAATTTACACGTATCTGCGATTTTAGTTCTTTTTCTCTAGCCTCATTTGATTCGTTATTTTTATTTTGAAACGTGTTGTCAATCTAGCATTTCCAGCAACCCACGGGTTCGCCTTCATAGATTGAGAAATAATATAACGCTATTTACTGTACTTTCATCTAAATTCGTTCAATATTATTTCATTTTTGTTGTAAAAATATAAAAATACCTGTCATAAAAATAAATATAATAAAATAAATAAAATAATTTAATATCCTAGATAAACAACCTGCACATACAAGGTTAACTAATTCCAAACTAGACCTAGTTATTACTTCTAAAAACAAATATTTAATAGAGCAAGTAGAATTATAAACACTTAAAGATTCCCCAGGAACAAGACTATCTATTGGTAAAAACTGTTCTAAGATCCACCAGGCAGTTGTTGAGTTTATCGCGTTCATACAGACAGACAGGGCGCGGTAGAGACTACATTTTATAATATGTATAGAAAGATGACATAGGTTCAGGATAAATAATCATGCTCATCACAAAAATATTTGTCTTGTGTGGGAATCAAACCCAAGACCGCTGACTTAGCAGTAAAGCTTACTAACCACTAGTTCAGCAGCCTAGTTTTATAATAATAATGAACCTCGTAATGGGATTGTAGGTAATTAATTTTGATATTAATCAAATTAATATTTAGCTTAATAATTAATTACGTTGAGCTTAATTTTCATAACAGTAACATGGAACTAATTACAATAATTATAATTTATTAATTAATTATGATTATGTATACATCAATGTTACATCATTGATTAATTTTCATTGAATATGTTATGTATTCATTTAATTACCTTTTCTAGAAACCCAACTGGATGGGAAAATTAAGTACAAAAATATTATTACTTTCTCTACCCTATAACGACTGTCAGAGATTTTCATGATAACATTGACTTGACTTAACGTATACTACGAGGCATGTGGCAAGCGATATTAACAAAAATATAACTTAAAAAGTCAGAGGTGCGCGCCGTGTCGCGTAAGTATGAATCTAGATCCTCTGCATAGCAATCTGTTGGTGTCTCCAAAACGCAACTGCTTGCTTATTTATTTTGCTGTTTAATATCATACAAGAGTATTAGTAAATTGTGATCTCTTAAGATGCTGATAAACTTGAATATTCACTAGTAATGAGCATTTTTACTAATGTTAGAATACAGAAAATCACCTAGGTCGCTCTAAGGAGCATTAATTCTATCGCACGTTCTGGCAAGCATTCCAGCTAAAGGATAGACAATTTGCTTCGAGCTTTTTGCCAACTGGACAGTTTGCTAGAAAGGTTATAAAAATGTTCGTAGCATTATTTGACTCTATGCTTGGCGCTGTTCGTTATTCAGTTCGACTAATACGAAAATTGCAAATGTTTGATGTTTTGTTACAAGTGAATCCTCGTAAGCACGTGTTATCGTGAAAGTCTAACTAAAAGTCTGATTAAAATTTACGACAACATTTAAGAAGGGTTTCAATTTTATGCTTTGAAGTATTTATCTAAGCTCTGTAAGAAATATAAAACGAGTTACGATGAAAAAGATTTCAAAAAAAGTTTATCTAGAATACTGCCTTTGTGATTAAATGAAAGCTTTTGAAACGTCTGAGAATTTTCTTATAAAACAGCTCTCAATCATATAATTATTTAGCCTGAGGCCACAGCAGGTGTACGCTGAAACGTCTGTCAACCTGTAATCACAGCTGAATTAAATAATGCTTAATCACACAATAAAATAATGTTTCGCCATTGAGACTTGTGGCATAAATATTTGTAATATTTTTTTTAAGAAAACTTAACGTCCAGTATAAATCAATCAACGTTTATTTCAATTATTACAGGCACACTTTTATACAGCACAATCACACACTGTTACAATAATTCCCGCTTGCTTCTTCGTGGTCCGAGAGTTGTTAGATTAATTCTCGTCATAAAAAATCGTTTAAGTGTTAATTAAATTAATTGATTATTAAACTAAACCAAAATATTACAGTTTGTCGCAAAACCTTTGTTACAGTCCTGTGATATCAGTGCACACTTGGCACCTAGGTACTTAAGATAGTTACTTGTATCCAATATATTGTGCATATTGTAACATCTATTATGTATCTGGCTCTGGGTTGAATATAACTGAAAATTCTACTACCATCGTAAACGTGAAAGTTTATGGGGATGGATATTTGGACAGATAGATGTTACTTACTCTTTCACTCAAAAATTACAAAGGATATTAACGAAACTCCAGTTTAGGCTTTATTTCAAAAAGTAGTTGAGCTTTCTTTTTTCGGCGTGAGTGTGGACTCAACCGAGGAAGTGCTACACTGTTGCGTTTCGTTCAGTGAGTGAAAGTGCCGAAGGCCCATCCCTGTTCCATCTCCTTCCTCTCCCTATGGTTTAAGGGAAAATGAAGTACTCCTACTTTAAAAAAGCTTTTGCCAACCCAAAGTGTGGCAACTCACTTGTGATTCTTCTGATGTTGCTTGTTTCCATAGGCGGCGATAACTGCTTACCCTCGGGCGATATGCCTGCAATTTTGTCATATATAAAAATTAAATACTTGTCATAAATACTTGACAATCAATCTAGTGATAATTTGGACAGTTTAGTTCGCGGTCACATGTATGATATAACAAAATGCTAAATGTGGACATTTAAAGTGGTTTATATAGAATAGGTTTTAATTATTGAGGTTGTTGTGCTAATGACCTGCCTAGATTTAATGGAACAGTAAAATCGATGTTTTCAGAAAAAGTTAACTGAACGAAGTTAGTGGTCTTATCACGTAATTTTCCATTCAAAGTCAAAGTCAAAGTCAAAATCCTTTATTCATTTGGGTCACAATGTGACGCTTATGAAATTAAAGCAAGGGCGTAGAACCATGAGAAAGAACGGGCAATAAAACTCACGATCACTCTTTTTCATCGCCAGGTTTTGCATAATACACATAATTTACATTTTGTAAGGTGCTGCAACTGTTACACCTTCTATATCACTTGTATATATTTACGGTACATAATAATAGTCAAGCATAATTCTTAATTTTAATTTTGATGTTCATTTAGTTAGCCTCCTCAGAATAGACATGGTGAAACAGGAGCATCCACTTACATTATATAAACCTAATAATGCAGGCAATCCGCGAAAGTGATCAGAACCATGATGGAAATTATGCAGTTAAATATTAAAATGTAATACCAGCCAGCAAGACCGTCATCGACCAGTCATCGCAAGTAGCACCCGTTCACGAGTATGACGCATGTGCCAGCCATCATCCCTCTTGCCATATTAGAGGGACAGGGATGACCCGACACACGACGCCACCACAAGAAATGACATTTTAGTGAGCATGACGACAACGGTATACGAACCAGCAGTAAGAAACAATCTATTGGTATACTGACCATGATCGCCAATTACCTCCATTTTCCAGATCGTTATTATTAACATCAGTTAGTGGAACGCGTGAAGGAATGCAAATGTAGAAAGAATTTTGTGAAGGTGACAAGCGAACAATGATATGATCAGGGATAAATAATGTCTAACTACATTCAACAAATCATAAAAATATCCAAATCCTGCAAAAATCATGTGTTCACGAGGCACCTCTACTTAACATGTAAATAAAATAATCGTGAGTTAAACAAGCCTAAGCCTATCCCCACGGTGTCTTATCATTTAAAAATTCCTTACCAGTGTAATAACCCTTTTGCAAAAGAAAGTTCCTAATTGTCCGTTTGTATTTGTGCATGGGTAAATTCATTATTTCAAGGGGTAATTTGTTGAAAAATCGTATACCAATCCCCGCAAATGAGTTCTGAACTTTATGTAGACGGTAATTAGTTCCCACCAGTTTATGCTTATTCCTTGTGTTCACTTTGTGCAAATCACTATTTTTGCGATATAGAATTAAGTTTTTCTTAATGTACATTAAGTTAGCATAAATATATTGCGATGCAACTGTCAATATAATTATCTACTTCTTTAAATTTACCACGTAAAGAAACTCTAGCACCTAACTTATAAATTGCACGTATGGCCCTCTTTTGAATGACAAAAATAGTCTGTATATCAACAGTTGTACCCCATAACATTATACCGTAAGACATTACGCTGTGAAAATAACTAAAGTAAACTATTCTAGCAGTATCTATATCTGTGAATTCCCTAACTTTTCTAACTGCATACGCTGCAGAACTAAGTTTTACTGCGAGATAGGATATTTGGGCGCCCACTGAAGCTTACAATCTAAAGTTACACCTAAGAATACGGTTGTTTCGACTAGTTGAATTGTTTCCTTATTTAAACTTATATTAGTAGGAACACTTTTGACATTAGGCAAAGAGAATTTAACGCATTTGGTTTTGCTAGAGTTGAGTACCAAATTATTTGTCGAAAACCAATCTAATACTTGTACAAGAGTGTTATTGACTGTATCAAAGTTACTTGAATTGTGATCAACTTTAAAAATTTGTGACGTATCGTCGGCAAACAAAACAATATCACATACATTTTGAACAAAGAACGGCAAATCATTTATATATATTAGAAAAAGAAATGGACCGAGAATAGAGCCCTGTGGAACGCCTATTCCCACTGGCAAACCTAGAGACCTACTCCCATTAACATCTACATACTGAATTCTATCTCTGAGGTAGCTGGCAACAAGATTGAGTGCGGTATCTCTAAATTCGTAAAGTTTCAATTTACGTAAAAGTGTATTATGTTCCACACAATCAAACGCCTTTGATAGGTCACAAAAAACACCAATGGCATCCTTCGAGTTTTTCCAAGCATTAAAAATATGCTTTAACAAAGTTACACCGGCATCAACGGTGGAGCGACCCTTAGTGAAGTCATACTGTTCACTGTGAAATAAATTATCTGTGAGAAAGTGGCTCTCTAATTGATGCAAAATAATCTTTTCAAAAATTTTACTAATAGCATGCAAGATAGAAATTGGCTGAAAGTTACTAGAGTCGCTCTTGGATCCCTTTTTGAATAATGGTATCACTTTACTGTGTTTCATTAGAACAGGAAATACCCCTGTATCTACGCATCTGTTGAATATTGCAGCTAAATAGGGAGCTAAGCTAGAAATAATTTGTTGAATAAGTTTAACAGAACTGCCCCATAAGTCAACAGATTTTTTAATGTAGAGCATCTTGAATACTTTCAGTATGTCATTGGTGTAAATATATTTAAAATTAAAAAGCACATCACACTCATTCACATTGCCCCTAACCAACATTTCTGCTTTGCTTGGACATGAATCTAGACAGCTGGTTGTGTTCGCTGGTATGTTTATGAAGAAATTGTTAAATGTCTGAGCAACATCAGTTTCCCTAGTAATAATTTCACTATTAAATTTTAATTCATAATTGTTATCTACCAATTTAGCTCGACCTGTCTCATTGTTAATAATGTTCCAAGTAGTTTTAATTTTGTTCTTGGATTCTTTGATTTGATTGCTTAAATATAAGGATTTGGCTAAAGCACATGTCCTCTTGAAAATCTTTGAATAATTTCTAACATATTGAATAAATTCAGGATTAAAATTATATTTCTTCATACCATATAGATCATACAACCTAGCTCTACTTTTGTATATACATACTGTTGCCCAATCACAAAAAAATACTTTAATGCTCCTTGCAAACGTCTTCTGTTTAAAAATGTTATTGTACTCTTCATTAATAATTTAAAATAAGCATTTATATAATTCATCAGGATCATCAGCGATTAAGTCAATAATGGCGATCTTAGCAGCAACATCATTACTAAAGTGTTTAAAGCGAGCAGGGATCATGGCCTACATGTAATTTCTTGTACTTTAGGGGTTGTATTAGTTGGAATTACAACCTTTTGCCCACAGTGATCCGATGTCAAGTCAGTTAAAACAGCCTTACTTAAATAAAGACAATTGCAAAAAACATTATCTAAGCATATAGAAAAATATGAGGTTATTCTGGTTGGTTGAGAGAACAAAACTGTTAAATTAAATGACATAAATAAGCTTACAAATTTAGTACAAATTGGTGATTTTTCTAACAAATTGACATTAAAATCGCCACATACGATTATAGACTTCCTACTAGAAATTATGTGTTTTAAGACATCCTCTATGATGCTTTCAAACTGAGTAAAGTAGCTTTGTGGTGGTCGATACACACACACTATAATATGTTGTTCAAGCTCAACACAAGAAATCTCAGCAGTGCGCTACCGGGCACATTTCCAGACTCCGTGCTGCTACTGAGAATTTCGTGACAGAAAAACCCAATAACACTGCCCGACCCAGGAATCGAACCCGGGACCCCGGGATCCCGATCCCACGCGCACATTCATGCCGCGAGACCAACGAGGCAGTCGTATAGGGTTTGATGACGAGTTTTCCGTCTCTACGCAAAGATGGTATTTGCATCGTGTTATCCCTTAGTCGCCTCTTACGACACCCACGGGAAGATAGGGGGTGGTGACACTTGTATTCTATGCCGTCAACCACACGGATATAAACGTTTAGTTTAGTCTATTGTAAATTTTGACTATGGTCACACTGAACTGTCTTTGACTTTGGTTCATTGTCCGTTTTCCCGGTATAAAAGATTTCTCGCTCACGCAGTTTATTGTAATTTTGAGTTTTTGAGTTAATTATAGTAATTAACAACCTCGCAACCGTCGCTATATGAAGTTGTCCGACGAGGTTGTGAGCGATTGACAAAAGTAAATTAATACCCGCGGTTTTGCTCTCTCGCGTGGTTTTGTAATTGAAATAAATTGTTTGCCTTTTGGAAAGCTCGTCCTAGTAGCTTCGCGAAGTGATAAGGGATAAAAATATAAGTAAACTTATAAGGAACATTGTAAAAATTGTGTGAATCAACGCCAACGTGCACGTGGTTGGTGCCCGACGACTTCGCTGATGAAGGACGCCGATCTGGACCTCGAGTAGTGGTATTCATAACGATTTTCTTGTTATTTTGGCCAAATTATGAGTTAATCTTATAGGTCCACTCAAGAACGTCATCAGGAGCACCAGTGAAGATTTGGTTAGCCAATCAATATTGTAATTTGGATTTCAATTCATCACTGTGCAACGCAGTGCATTGTGTCTAGATCTTAGTTTTATCGTGGTCAGGTAGATGTAATACAGCTTCCTTTGCGCACTCTGAACAATTTCCTACCAGCCTACGGTAATTTTAGACATAATTTCTGGTAGCAGAGCGTGGTTGATTATCTTACCGCTTTGCATTGCTGAGTACAAACTTCAGATTGGTATAAGCTTGTATCTTATCACCTTGTAGACAGTATTGTAGTGTTTGTCAGGTCAGTTTTTGCCTAAAATACATAATATTTATTTGTAAAAGTTGACCTACATAACTTGAAACACATTGTCATACATAACCTCAATCAGTAATTGTTTGATTTGTATTGTTGAAATCTAACTTAAATTTGTTGTTGTTAGTATAAATAAGTCGGTTTGTTTCGATACATAACAGTTATAATATATGTATCAATTAATTTAGTTAATGGTTAAATGCACAATATGCAATACACTAAGTATAAACTGAATATATTATATTGAGTTTGAAACATTATAACAACCAAACTTTTGATAAACATTGATAAACCTTGTTATAATATATTGATAATATTGTTAGGTAACACATATTCTGTGTTTACTTACTATTGTATATCACAAATAACACAGTGAGCCTGTCTGTTGCAAATAATTAATTAACTTATTTGGAGTTTCAACTTTGATAACTTTGTTTTTGTGTCTATATAATTGAAACTATTAATTTTGTTGGGCAGTAAATACCTGTCACTTGCTTGTACCAGCAGTAAACAGTCTAATACTTTGTTGGTTTCAAAGAATTAACAAATATTAAGTTTTGATTGTTAATATTATTTAACGCTTGTCCAAGCTCTTTTGAAACTTGATTATGTCAGCTATCAAGGACTTGCGTGCAGCTGCTGGTGCTATTGCATCAGATTTGCGCTGGTTTGCCTCAGCCAGTGCCTTGGTGAACCGGCCTGATCGCCAGCAGGCCTTACTACAAAGGTATGAGCGGATTGATGATCGCCTGGCAATTGTGGAAAAGCAATTCCGCACTTTCAGCGCTTGCTGTCTCGAAGTGTCAGTTAATGAATTCACCGCTCACCAGCGAAATAAGGTCAGCGAAGATTATGCCCAGGTCTTAGACCTGTATGATGCTGCCTCCAATAGTGCGAGACAATTAGTTGCCGAGAGGGACAGGCAACCCGGCTTGAAGCAGGAGCTTCCTAGGACAGCACCGGGGCTGGTGAGTAGGCTTCCTACCTTAGAGCTCCCGCATTTCGATGGCTGCCTAGGAAGCTACCTGGGCTTCGTTAATTTGTTTGACAGCCTGGTCAATGACAGGGCTGACCTTCGGCCGGCACAAAAATTGGCCTATTTGATGTCGGTTCTGGATCGGGAGGCCAAGGGCCTCATCCAGCATCTGCCCGTGTCTGACGAGGCGTACCAGACGGCTTGGGACCTAATTACCCGTAGGTACCATAACAAGCGTGGCCTCACTGACACGCATATTGAACAGATTTTGAGTTTGCCCACGCTCACCCAGGTCTTTGGGTTGCGTACCCAACTTTTGAACCCGCTTTTGGTGGCAATCAATGCACTTAAGTGCCTTGACCTGCCTGTGGACCAATGGTCCTATCTATTGGTGCACATTGTGCTGAAAAAGCTGCCTGCCGACCTGAGGTCGCGTTTTGAACAGCGCTTTGGTGGGGATAGCGCGACCCATCTGCCCCCCTTTGCTGACCTGGAGAGGTCCTCGAGGATGAGTGCCGGGTCTTGGACAACTCCGGTGGTGACACGCCGGCTAAGTCGCAGCCGCCCAAGATCAAGGAGCAGGCTCGCGTTCACACCCGAGCCAATGTTGAACGGCGCCCTCCTCGCTTTGCAGTCACGCAGAGCCCAGCGGAGTGCTCTTACTGCGAGGTCACGGGGCACAGAACGGCCAGTTGTAGGGCATTTTGGGACCTTCATGTCGTCTCTCGTAGGTGCATCGCGAATGCCCGCTGCCTTTGCTTCTCTTGCTTGGGGTCCCACTACCAGCGAGACTGCCCAAACTCTCACCCCTGTCCTCACTGTGGAGGACAGCATTTGGACATTCTCTGCATGAATGCCAGAGAGGTAGGCCGCATGTCCAACCAGCCGAAGCCGCGCACGGGCGGATGTTTTGAAGGTGGCAGCCGAGGCTCACCGGCGCGTAGCCGAGAGTCGCCTCGCTCAATTGATCGCCGCTCACCCAGCTTGGAGAACCGTAGCGTGCGCACGCCTCCTCTCTCTCGCGCACCAGATTGTGCGACCGCTCAACGTCACCAGCACCATGACTGCTGCCCCAGGTATTCCCCTCCTTTGGTGGAGCGTCCCCGCCTTGACTCACGCCCACCTCGTTTTGGGCGGGTGCGTCATTATGACCCCCCACAGATGGCACACGGATCGAGTCATCGCGCCTTTGAGGACTTCAAACCGCACCCTCATTTTGATTTGCCTGGTCCTGGCCAACGGTCGCCGCCCAGGCAACAAGCAACAATAGGTCATTGACTCCTGCCCTATAACGCCAACCATTGAGACCGTTATCCTACCAACGGTTGCTGTTAGGGTCTGGGGACCCACGGGAACCTCTGTTGTTGTCCGTGCTATATTGGACACAGGTTCACAAGGTTGCATTGTTTCCACTTATTTGGTAGGGCAGGTTAAATTAAATATGGGCTCTTTTCCGAATTGTATACGGGTAATAGGTGACGTAGCCTTTAATGTTGAAGGGCAAGTTAAGGTTTTGTTTGCCCCTGTTGAATCTTCACACCCGAGGATTAAAACCTCGGCTATTGTGCTGAAGAATATTTTGGGTATGCATCCACAGAAGCAGCTACCTGCTGCTGTGGTGAATTTGATATCGGGATTGGATCTGGCAGACCCCAAATTTGACACACCAGGACAAATCGACTTGTTGATTGGCTCTGATGTCCTCGGTGGAATTTTAATTGGTGGGAAACGGGTCTTGGTGCCAAATGGTTTGACTGTCATCCCAACTATATTTGGATTTGCTTTGATGGGACCTGTACCTAGGGACCCCCCCCCACCCGAACTTGATAATTTGTTGGCTGTAGGCTCCACTCTCTCTGATGCGGTTCAGAGGTTTTGGGAGGTAGAGGAGCCCCCTCAAGCTGCCCGTTTGAGTCCAGAACATGAGGAGTGCGAGCTGTTCTTCCAGAACAACACTGGTCGACTCCGTTCTGGTCGGATTATTACGAGGCTACCCTTTCTGTCTGTTCGGCCTCCGCTTGGTGAGTCACGACCTTTAGCCGAAAAGAGGTTGTTGGCTATGGAGCGTCGCATGGGTCGTGATGCGGAGCTCAGACAGAAATATATTGAGTTCATGAGAGAATATGAACGATTGGGACACATGTCGGTGTCAAATTTGGATTGGCGTTCGGTGGAGCACTACTTTCTCCCGCATCATGCGGTATTGAAGCCATCAACTGGCAACCTGCGCACAGTGTTTGATGGTTCTGCGCAGACTTCAACAGGCGTATGCTTGAACCAGTGCTTGCATTCTCGTCCCAAGTTGGTCAAGGACCTTTGTGACGTCATCACCAGCTTCCGACGACATTAGGTTGTCTTTGTAGCCGATATAAAAATGATGTTTAGGCAGACGATTATCCACCCTGATGACCGTCGTTTCCAGCTGATCCTTTGGAGAGAGAATCCTCGCGATCCCATGGTCGTCTACGAGCTCAATACTTATACGTAAGGGTTACGGTCAAGCCCCTTCTTGGCAATACGTTCTCTTTGGGAGCTCGCAGACCGCGAAGGCTTACGTTTCCCACGAGCCTCCGCTATCTTGAAAGACGATATTTACGTCGATGACATTTGCTCGGGCGCCTCCACAGCGGACGAGGCGATCCTCCTGCGGGACGAATTGATAGGTATTTTGGCCTCCGCTGGTTATGAGTTGCGTAAGTGGATTTTCAACTCACCAGCGCTTTTGGAAGGCTTGCCAGAGGATCATCAGCAGGATCCACATTTGTTTGAATTGTTGACAACCCTGCCATGATGACTGTTCTCGGCGTTCAGTACAGACCAGTCCAAGACATCTTTACGTATAACGTAGACCTGAAATTGCTTTGTTCTTGGACTACAGGTCTCGTGTTGTCTACTGTCGCCAGAAACTTTGATCCGAACGGTTGGATCTGTCCAGTTATATTTTGGGCAAAATGCTTCTTGCAGAAGCTTTGGACAGCAGGATTGACCTCTACACGGCACTCTTGTTGAGGAATGGTCCTCTTTTGTATGCTCACTTCCTGCCGTCAACGAGATCTACTTGCCTCGTCCCATCCTTCTTCCCGGGAAGTACAAGGCTACCCTTCACGGGTTTTGTGATGCCTCGGAACGTGGTCACGCAGCCGTGGTGTACTTGCGCACAGTCAATGCCTCAGGTCAGGTGAGAGTTTCCCTGATCATGGCGAAGAGCAAGATTGCACCCCTTCGGACATCTCTGACCATACCGAAATTGGAGCTCTCGGGAGCAGCCCTACTTGTACGCTTATTGAACCACGTGTCCAGTACTTTGGGTAAAAGCATTTGTATTAATGGGATCTACGCCTGGACAGACAGCCAAATTGTTCTTTGTTGGTTGAAGGCTTCTGTCCACACCTTGGAGGTTTTTGTCGCTAATCGCGTCTCCCAAATCCAAAAATCTGAAGTCAAGCTTGTTTGGAGACACGTGCCAGGTGAGCTCAACCCCGCTGATTGTGCCTCGCGCGGATGCTTGACGCCTAGTTTGATAGGTCATTCGCTGCGGTGGGGTCCAGAATGGTTGAGTCGACCAGAAATTGATTGGCCTCGAACGCCAGTTTTAAATACTACCAATTTGCCGGGTCTACGAACACTCGCTGTTGAGAAGGTGGAATGCGCCTTCGACCCCGATTTCTTGCTGAATCGCTTTAGCTCCTTTGACAAGTTGTTAGGTGTTACTGCTTGGATAAAGTGTTTTGTTTTTAATTTTAGGCACCCACAACAGAAACGATTGACACCGTTTATCTCACCACAGGAACGACAGGAGTCCCTCACCTTTTGGGTTCGTTCTGTGCAATTGGCAAATTTTGAGAAGGAGATTGCTATCCTTAAGTTAGGGAGATCGAAAGTATCGGGAGCTGTATCTAAATTGAACCCCTTTTTGGACGATATGGTTCTCTTGCGCGTTGGAGGGCGTCTCAAGAACGCCAACCTCCCTTACGGGGCACGTCACCACCTTTTGTTACCCAAAGACGGTCATTTGGTACGCTTGTTGGTAACTGACCGTCACCTTAAAAATTCGCATGCTGGTTGTAATGCTTTGTTGGCCATTTTGCAACGCGAGTTTTGGATCTTGTCTGCCCGAAGAATTATTCGGCGTGTAGTCTTTCGCTGCATCCCTTGCTATAAGCTGAAGGCTTCTACCATGCAGCCGTTGATGGGAGACCTACCGGCAGATCACGTAACTGAGAGCAGGACGTTTGACGGTGTTGGCACGGACTTCGCTGGACCCGTTTTGGTGAAAACGTCGACACTTCGAAACAGCAAGACTGTTAAGGCCTACTTGTGTGTTTTTGTTTGTCTCTCCACAAAGGCCGTACACTTAGAACTGGTCTCCTCGCTTACGACCGAGGCGTTTGTAGCCACATTTGACAGATTCGTATCCCGCAGAGGGCTGCCCTCCTTGAACCGCTCTGACTGCGGCACTAACTTTAAGGGCACTTATAATTATTTGATTGAAGTTGTTAATTTCCTCGAAACCAACAAGGCTGATATAGGCAATAGGCTTGCCTTTCTGGTCATTCACAATTTTGATTTCTTCTTCACAGTCAACACGTTCCCTTAACAGTTGACTGTTGTCGTCCTTGTATTTCTTTAACTCAACCAGAGTTATTCTTAATTTATTTTCCGTCTCCTTGGCCGTTGCCCTCCGAGTCATCATATGGGTAGACATTGCCAAGGATTACAAATTACCTAAAAAAGAAGAAAACAGCTGAGCAAAGTCAAAGAAGAGAAGAGATGTTATGGGGCTTGAGTATTATTGTATAGACTTAGACAGAATAATTAATAAGAAAAGTTACTAAAAAAAGGGTGGGTATATGAATAAAATAAATTAAATTAATTAATTGTAAAAACTAAGAAATTGAGAACAATTTAGGTAATTTGAATACTTTAGAGTAATTATCTAATACTTTTACAAGGTTTCTATTGAAATATCTCAGCTGATGTACTTAATCAACTTATTAATAAAATGAAAGTAGGTATACAAGTTACAGGTTTAAACCAATAATAGCTAATTGCCACAGAAACGTACACAAATATATTAAGTACAGACAAGAATAAACAGTATATTAATTGTGAAGTGTATTTGTAGATTGTGTTTGTCTTGGGCTGTTGTTTAGTCCTCGATTTTGCTTCCACATATAGTCAAGCAAAAGGAGACAGAACTGAGCCAAATGTGTGTTGGACGAAGCTCACACGGGGGTGAGCCGAGTAATTCGGTGTTGTGGAGTGTTGGAAAAGTTTTAATAAGTATTATACTCCCCGGGTTTAAGTCGTAGCCGATGTAAATTCAAATCCATCCGTTGACACCAAGTCTCTGTTCTGTTCGCTCGTAACTTTTGCTGTGTAGTTATTATACTTCAAACACAGTGATTACAATAACTTCTTGTCACTATTTTATCTATATATATTAACTAATATGTTAAATAATCAATTATAATTATTTCAAAACTTTTTAAATTACGGAGCTTAAATAATTGACGTCTGGCGGTTACAGTAGCCAGCACAAAAAAAAGAAAGAAAAACAGCAAAAATAAAAGAACAAAACATTCGTGGACGTCTCTAGGCTGACATGATGACGTCTTTAGACGAATGTAAAATTTCGTAGTCTTTAACACTAATTTTACATAGTCTCACGCCTATAACCCCGAAGAGGTAGGCAGAGGTGTATTTCTACACCCATTTTACATTATTTATGCGATATTAACTATGAACCTTTGTTTCGTATCCGATATTTCGACACTGTGCACGCTTGTATTGCGGGTGGATGAATGTTACTAACAAGTAAAACGGTCTACCCGATGACTTAGTCGTTTCTTGCTTACAACCATTTTCACAATCTATTTGTGAAAATGGTTGTGGTGGTCGAGTGACCACGACACACTTAGCTTACCAATTAAGGTCGCGGTATGAGATTTTAGTTTTAGTTTCGCGGGTTTTACAAAGATGCAAAATCCATTGGTAACAAATACTTCAGTGCATCTGAGAATATGGCACTTGCGACAGTGCCATAATATCAATACTCGAAACAAAGGTACGTCGTATATATGCCGTAAAACATTTTAAAATTAAGATATGGCTTAGTGGTCATCTTGTCACTTAGATCTGTGCCGAGTTTTTATTGATAGATAGTCTGTTAGTCTTTTGTATCTAACAGTATATGCCATCTCCAAAAAGGAAAAAATGAAAGTTGCTAAACGACTTAGCACGAGAATTTAATGAAATTAAATCAATAAACTAGACTGTTATTACACCAACATTTGAGTCCAAAGGCGTGTTCACACGCTCTTTATGCGTGATGACTTTACAATTAAGGCTAGTCTAGACGGCCACTCTATTAACATAACGAGCTATTAACGAGCGAAACGCTAAAAGCTATATAATAGTTGACATGCTTTGTGTTAAGTAAATATTCGTTTCACTGGAATTTTAACAACTTTTTTTTAATTCACCTTTGCAAACCCACAATTTAGTAAAGACTCTACGCGGGTGGTTTAACAGAGACAAGGATTGTAATTTAGAATGGCAAAAGAGGTGTGGGAACATCTACAATATAGCAGTCCACTTTATTACACCCACCATTATGGCCTCGATATCCTTTAGAGGCGGAGTCAAACGAATTGCGGTTAGCAGAAAGTCAGAGTTTTCTCCATCTAGTCCACCATAGTCCTAGCTACCTATCTCAGTAGCATCCAAAAACACTTTAGGAACCAGAAGTCTGCTTACTGGTCTAACCAGATTTAACATAATAATACATTTTCCGCAGAATAACTGCTGGCTGATCTCCGCAACCCAACGGGTAAGCGATATTTTATGGTTTAGACCAGTGTCAATTTATTCTGGGATACTGATTCCTTCATAACAACTGACAAAGAGCATCATGATAGCTGGGACATCAGGCTAGGACTAGCGGTTTAACGTCCTCTCCCGAAACCCGAAAGTCCTTATCTGCTATATGATGGGATCTCCACTAGGCTATCGGTACTCTACAATAATCATAGAATATCACGAGTGTTTTCATGTCAATCACCTATCACTACATTAACACGTCAACAGCAATCACAACTCGTTGAATACGACACGTTTATTTTGAATAATGCTCTGCATTGCGGCGGAAAACAAAATTAAATTAAATTACTGACAAAGTGGATATCACTTTCGGCCAATTGAGTGTGAAGAGAGAAATAAAATGTGGTGGTTGGTTGGTTTCAGTGTACGTTTCGCGTGCCGTTGTTTAAATTTTTATATGCCAGTATATTTTGGCGGTTTCGGTCGCGCGGACTCCTTTAACATCAAATTCCTCATATAAGGCGTAAATGTTCTCTTATATCGGAGTTGCCACACCTATTATTTTTAACACGCTTTTAGAAGGTTGTCGTGTATGTAACTAACTATGTAATGGAATCTAAGCTAACTAATTTAATCATCTTCTAAGGGTCGTAGCGTAATGGAAATTGGCAGTTGTATGTAGTTCTGATGACAATACAATAATATGGTACTATCAAACTGATATGATTATGGAGCCGGAAGATATGAACAGGAACTCGACATGTATGTAACTACCTATGTAATGATATCTAAGGTAACTAATTTAACCCTCTTCCAAGGGTCGAAGCGTAGTGAAAATTGGCAGCTGTATGTAGTTCTGTGACAATACAATAATATAGTACAGTCAAACTGATCTAATGATGGAGCTGGAAGACATGAACTGGAACTTCATGATGGAAAATCGTCTCATAGCTGTTTTGGATTTCTTGGAAAAGTCTTGTAATGAACTTTGGTCACGATTAGGTTTCAAGGTCTGATGATGAATCCGGAAGATAGGCTCTGGCATTCCATGATGGAATATCGTATCATAGTCGTGTTTTTACTTGTGAGTAAGGCCATGTAATGGACTTTGAACACGATCACGTTTCAAGGTTATAACAAACCAATTAGACTACGCAATGGTGTAGTTAGGTTCCCGTACTTTTGCGGCTGGACAGGCGAATGTGGCCTTGAGTAGAGTAAAATCACTTAGTGGTCTTCTGATTGAAGACCTAGGTTGTTATAAGCTGAAAGATAAAACACCATGTAATGCAGACGCACAGGCGGAGATGGAGAAGACGGGGCTCATTCGCTTACTTAAAATAAATGTATAAATGTTAAAATATTTCGTTATCAAAGACCAAAAAGGATATAACAAATTAATAGTTTAAAAACACTAGAAAACACGCTTTACGCGCACGAAAAATAAACTATGGATCGTTCAAGTTGTCTCTATTTCGGGGCTGAAGTGTAAACGTTTAATTAAAATATTTGATTGTAAAAGCGTGGGGCACTGGAACAGGAAAGACTTTATTGTTAACAAATACTAATACTACCTTCCTGGCGGAAGCTGCATGAGGTTTCACAAGAGCATAGCATTTATGCCGCCAAAAGGTTACCAAAGGGAGGCAAAAATATATCATCCACGAACAAGAACTCTCCATTTTGCCACTGTTGACGCATCGCCCTTCTGTACTAAATTTCCTGAAAAAAAAATTTTCTTCCTCGCTGGTGGTGCATGTTTTATTTGAGTTCGACATACTGGTACTTTGCACAGACTGTTTAATGTAGAGCCACTTACTACTCGTGCTGCAACTCCAGTTAGAGTGCAAATCTGTGTAACCTACTTCCCGTTACATCTGTTCACTTGATTATTGAATAAGTTAAGAAAGTCATTCCTGTTCCAGCGCCCCACGCTTTTACAATCAAATATTATAATTAAAAGCACATAGTTTACACTTCAGCCCAGAAATAGAGACAACTTGAGCGATCCATAATTTATTTTTATTTATCGTGCATTTATAAAAGCGTGTTTTTTAAACTATTAATTTATTATGTGTCACACCTATAATATCGCGTCGAAGAGCCGAAAATCGGACTCAGTAGCGTGCTATTGAAGAGGCTTATATCCAGCAGTGGACTATGGCAGGTTGGTGAAGGTGATATGTTTATAAGGATTTGGCATTCTACACCATACTGAACAGATGTGTTGGTATAGAGTTGTATATTGAGTATACATGTGATTTTCTAACTGGAATTAAATTAGTATTTCATCAAAGTCAAAGTCAAAGTCAAAATCATTTTTTCATTTGGGTCACAATGCGACACTTATGAATGGCAAAATAATTAATTTATAAATGAATTACTTAAAGACTCTACATTTACATTTACTGCTACGTTCGCAAAGCAAGGGCGTAGAACCATGGGAAAGAACGGGCAATAAAACTCACGGTCACTCTTTTCATCGCCAGGTATTTACTCATATATATAATACACATAATTTACATTTTGTAAGGTGCTGCAACTATTAGACCTTCTATGTCACTTGTATATATTAACTGTTTTACATCCTTAAGAATAACGACATTCGGAATCGTCTCGTAGTCGTCGTAGAGTTCAGGAAACATTTTGAATAATGCCAATATCCGTGCACATGTATTTCAACCAAGGTTATGTATAAATATGCAATTTTAATTTAAAAGTGATTAACTTCCAAACACCCATTAATCCCCCCCGTGGGATCTCCACCTTGTCGGGCTTAGTAATCGTGGCTTGGACACCCGCGGGGAGCTAAGAGTGATCCCGGGAGTGTACGCTCCGCGTGGGCTTGGAGGAAGCCAGCGCAGGATGCGTCCAAAGGTGCAGGTGCGGGGGACAGTTCTGTCTGTCCCTCGCAGTTGGGCGCGGTTGCGGGAGGAGAGGCGTGTCGGTGTTGCGTTGCCGCGCGCCCTATCTCCCGTGACCAAATGGGAGAGCACCATTTTTGCGTCGCGGTGGGGCCGCAGAGGAAGAGGAGATGCGGTGTTGTCAGGTTGCTGTCCTCCCTATCCTCTGCGGCCGCTAGGTGTTTTGGCGGCGGAGCCCAACACCTTCATCCGCCGCCAAGGAGTTTGTGGCCTTCGGGCTATCCGCCGGGGTGTCAGGGTAAAATGCTAACGCGACCCTCTGGCGCCCCCAAAATGGCATTGAAGTATGCGCTGTGGTTTTAGTGGGTATTACGGCCTTGCGCTCCAGCCGTCGAGTCCCACATACGTGCCTAAATGCATTTCCACAGCGAAGAAAAAAATCACCTCTAAGATCACGCCACCATTTTATGCAACCATCCTAACTTGTTATCTTTTAAATAAACTTAGCGTTGTTCGATACGACACTGCGGCTCTACGGCCCGTACTCTCTCCCACATGTATTATTCATCACACGGGCTTGCCTTCAAAAATACACTTTCAAACTTTGTCATAACACAAACGGTTTTAAAGCGAGTCACTGGCGTCGCGTGTCGACACCCTACGGAATACTAACGTCTTGCGTGATTTGTTTATCAACGAGCAAGTTTAGGCCGACAGGCTTGCTACATACTAGGCTAGTGGAACTTGCTAGTATTTAAGCAGTTTCAGTTGTTTTTGTTTTAGGTTGAAATAAAGCAAGATTTATTTTGGGTTTAAAGTTAGTCGTCTACCTAAGTTTTAGTAGCAATAGTTGGTCTTAGACAGTGAAGATATTGTTTTTCAAGAAAACCCGTCGAATCTGCTCCAGTAAGAAAAGAGTAACATGGGTAACTTAACTGGGAATGTTTTCATGTGGTCTATAACCTGCGACTCCAGAGTTGATCACTCATTTACGCGAAAGGAAAGTAAGTTTACAATCAGTAAATAACCATTTACTATTATCACACAATTTTATTACATATTATACAATGTCGACTAGCAGAGCGAGTCGTAGTATAGTCTGCATAGTTCATTTGCAGCAGCCATCTCCATCGCCCACGCCGTAGCTTCGTAGAGCATCTACGCCGTAGGTCGCAGGGACACGTACGGGCTAGTGTGATTGTGTTTTAATTAGTTTTAATTGTGTTCTGTTTAAATTAGTACCGTCCTCTAGTTTAGAAACATCATTCAAAGTTTTGAACATTGTTTAGTGAGAATATGGGTTGTTACATACTTAATAATGTGATTACATCTTGAAATAACATTGCTGATAATAATATTAGCCTGGTTTATAACTACTACTACTACTTTTCAGCTGGAGGGCACGGGCTTCTTATCAATATAAGAAGGGTAAGTCTATAGACCACCAAGCTGAACAAGTGTGGGTTGGCAGACTGCACATGTCTTTTAAGAACATTATAGAGAATTTTCAGACTTGCAGGTTTCCGTACGATGATTTCCTTCGCCGTTTATCAAGCCTTAATTAACAATTTATATGCAAATCTTTGAGTTAGACAAGTCATAGTGCGCGTCTTACTAGAACTCAACGCAGCTCAACTGATGAGCAACATTTGAAAAGGCACAATGTAATTTTGTTTTTTGCACCGCAAGCAAGAAAACAAGTCAATCTTATCCTTAATTTTAAAATGTATCTTTCAATTTCTCACAAACAATAGCTTTTCGCATAGTTGCGAGGGAAACCTGGTATAATAAGTAAACACTACGCTAGTACAATAATATTATATAAAATATGTTGTAAGTATATCACGTAATATGTCACACTATTCAGTCCGCCACCGGCGAACACAATAGCAAACATTATTGTGTCATAGATCCATCTCTCACATACATGATTGTGACATAATTATATTACCTACAAACTCATACACAAACATGGCTATTCATAATGGCCCTACCTACTATCGGACCACTTGATACACGTTACTTTTACTTTTTAGTTCACTTGGTCTATATACGTCCTTCTGGGTCTACCCCTTCATCGTCTTCCTTCTATTTTTCCTTCAAAGATGTTCTTTATAAAAGTGTCACGTTGTATCAGGTGCCCTACGTGAGAGCTAATCTGAAAGTGGCGCCTATAGACGAGAAAGTACGGATAAAACGTAGTGAGATTGAAAGGGAGTGGTAGGCCAAGGAAAAGATGGATGGACTGTGTGAGGATGGATATGAAAGAGAAAGGGGTAACTGATCACATGACGGGCGACAGAGAAGTATAGAAGCGAAGAACGTACTGCGCCAATCCCAAATAAATTGAGCCAGGGCAAGAAGATGATGTTTTATCAGGTGCCCTAACATTTTTCCTCTTCTATTTTCTATAGTTTTCAAAATGTGCCTTTTCTCTTCTATTATATTACTGTAACTATAATAAATTAGCGACCCATATTACTGCAACTACAGATAAGCAAATTTGAAACGTGTAGTAGGGGTAATTATACACAATATCAATTGTGTGGTGTCCGAAAAGAATGAGTGGTACAGCTTGGTTCGTATTGGAGATAGTTCGCGAAGTTGTATACAAGTGCTCTTTCACACGAAAGTGATTCGTGTTTTTGACGATACGTTCCTATCACGATTGCCTGGCTTACGCATAATAGATATGGTAAAATTTAAGACACGTCTTAAATCATATATCATCTTTTAAAATAATATTCGTCAAAAACCTATACATATTTTTTAAAAGACTATGCGAGTGAGATGTTTAAGGATAGTAGCAAGTGACGTTCTGTTGTCTCTACCCACCTCGAAGGGCAAATGCCGTGAGTAAATGAACGTATGTGTCAAAAGTGAGGGTACGTGTTCGGTAGTTCATCCAGAAATAATTCACAAAACAAATCTGCACTAAATTCGTTTCGGATATTGTCAGGAATCGTGTGAAAACATGTTTGTGTATACAATGTAAAGTTCCATCCGTCATGACGTACCGTGTCTTTTGACGTATCGTCAGCAACGTAACTGAATCACGAAACAAATCTAAACATCAATTGAGATATTATCACGAATCATGTGAAAAACACAACTGTGTATGCAATAAGTTCTATCCGTCGTGACGTACCGTGTTATTTGACGGACCGTCGGCAACACATCCCGTGTGAATGAGTCCTTACTGTACACTATTTCTGACATCTCGTATATATATTTCGCTTTAATAACGACGACGTATGGCTCTGAGTATGAGGATACTCACACTTTGCTTCTATATGAATAATTGAACATCCTGGTTCGATCAAGGAAGTACTACTCCCGTACTTTTTCTTGTGGTGGGACTGGCAGACTGCTGAGGGTCTCTGATTTGAATCCACGGCTTGTCCACCCGAATGACATATTTAAGTTATGTGCGTTTTAAATAATTAATTAAAGCTTGCTTAGCAGGGAAGGAAAACGCCGTGAGAAAACCTGCTTGTCTGAGCGTTCTTTATAATGTTCTCGAAAGACATTTGAAGTCTACCAATCCACACTTGGCCAGCGTGGTGGACTATGGCCTTACCCTCATAACAGTGAGAAGCGGCCCGTGCACAGCAGTGGCACCGTTTCTATACAGAGCCGATGATGATGATGATGATGATGAGGCTTACTTTTGATTCTTCATGCTCCTCAATCTACGACTCTTACCTTCCTGTGTAAGTCAGCTATCACAACCACAATTTTAAATAAAACATGTTGTATCCTACCTTCTGTAAGATAAGTTTTTGCGTTCGTAGCAGTAATGTTATCTGCAATGAAGAAATTCACAATATGCTAAAAAGGTTCACGAAACAGCAACAGGACCTGTCTAAACCCTATTCTTTACAGAATATTTCAGCTAGGTATGCATCTTCTGCATTCTGAAAAATCGTTTCTTTATTTTACTAGATACATACATAGACACACGCCTATTTCCCGAAGAGGTAGAGAACTCGGCAGAGACTACGGACCGCCATTTGCAACGATCTAGACATACTTCTCTAGTGCTCTTCAGTTCTATCCTTTTTATGATGTCACCAATCTAGTCAGAGAACGTCCGCCTAGGTTTTCTCTTTCTCCTGTCCTATTTACATTTGCCTTACTTTATTTAAATCTGCAATTGGATAAGTGTTAAGTTAAGGGTACAGCGGATGTGTCAGACCACGTAGACACACTCAAAAACACCTCGATTACAAGGTAGAACGATAACCAGCGTACTTACTTATAATTATATATATAACACCAACTTCAAGTCGTATGTGGTGCGGGTGCCGACTCAACATCTCGAGACTTTCCTCAAGGAAGAGTTTTGACCGAAGGGTGTCGTGTATCGGCGTTTTCATGGGAGGTTACGCAATACCACTCAGCGTAACATGAAGCCGTGAACAACACCTGTTTGTTTTGTAATATTATTAGATATTTTATTTGATATTAATTAAAATTATTAGATATTATATTTTATATTATATTATTAGATATTTTATTTTCTATCTTTCTTTCTAGATCCATGTCTTTCTTGTCCATCCCAAGGTTGCCTGTAAGACATTGCTAGATAGCGATAAGGCCGCCATTTGTACTGTTTCTATAAATGTCTTCATTCATGTTTATTCTTGTAAATCATTTTGGTGTACAATAAAGATGATTATTATTATTCTCTTTATTTTAACCTTTTCTCATAATGATATTTTACATTTCTATATTATTTAGAAAAAACAAATATAAAAATATAAAATAAAATTACGGGGCTCACCGGTATCGGGTGCAGGAACCAAGCTACCGGTGGTTAGGGCTCCAGAGAGAGGAACCTCCTGACGATACGAGCCGTGGCCAGCAATACTGCCTTCTGTATAGAGGACTTAATCCAGCCGTCTAACGCGAGCCTCTTGAGGTGGTGATCGAGGCTCTTGGCAATGAGACCATTAACTGACACGACTATCGGTACAATGATCGCCGAGTCCACATCCCACATGTCGACAATCTCGTGAGCCAAATCCAAATATTTTATTTGTTTATCTTTCTCGGCTTTCACGAGATTCTCGTCATGGGGAATGGTGACATCGATGATCATTGCAAGGCGCTTAGATCGATCTATCACTACTATGTCTGGCTTGTTAGCCACAATTGTTCTATCAGTAATGATAGATCGATCCCAATACATGGTGGCACGACCATTTTCAAGAACTGGGTCGGGCACATACCTGTAGGTACGGTATTTCAGAGTCGACAAGTTGGTACTTTAGGGCAAGTTGCTGGTGGACAATCCTGGCCACTTGGTTGTGTCTATGCAAATACTCGCCGTTGGCAAGACGAGAACAACCAGATACTATATGTCTGAGAGATTCACCAGGCTGGTGACATGCCCGACATATGTCAACCGTCCCATCCCTCAGGATATACTTCCGGTAGTTATTCGTCATGACAACCTCGTCCATAATCGCAAAGACAAAACCTTCTGTTTCGGCGAAAAGATCGCCAAAACGTAGCCAGGACACAGAAGCTGGTAAGTCTACATCGGGTCCATACAGGGCCCGATAAAAACGTCCATGCAGCTCTTTACCTTTCCATACCTCCTTGCGCTCCTCAACACCAAGTACGGCAGGTTTGCGCCAGTTCTCCTTAGCCAGACCCAGCGGGGTAAGCCCGTTGTCCACTGTGACCACATCATGGTGGACACCCGCGTCAGTGCTGAGAAAATATTCCCTGAGATTGCACACCTCGCGGTTATGGAGGGTCTTGGCACTTAAGAAGCCGCGACCCCCGCACTTCTGCGGGATGTACAATCTCATTACTGACGACCGCGGGTGATGCATCCGGTATGTAGTCAGTAGACAACGAACTTTTCTATCCAAGGCATCAAGTTCTGTTTGAGTCCACCTAAGTATGCCGAAGGAGTACATTAAGACTGGCATGGCCCAACCGTTACAGGCGCGCACCCTGTTGCCGCCTGATAAAAAACTATTTAAGATTTTTCTCAAACGGCCAAAGAAGCGCTCCTGCAACGCCTGTTTCATGCCAGTCTCAGCAATACCTAATGCCTGCGACATACCTAGACATTTGTAGGTTTCGGTTGCAGAGAGAGACCTAAGTTGTGTGAAATCTGAAAGTTCTATACCATCAGATTCCACAACCCTGCCCTTCTTTACATGCAAGACCGCACATTTATCTACACCGAACTCCATCTTGATAGACTTACTAAAGTTTTCAGTTACCTTTATTAACTCTGTCAACTGGAGGTCAGTGGAGGCAAATAGTTTTAAGTCATCCATAAAAAGAAGGTGAGATATTACTTGACCTCTGCTGTGCAACCGATAGCCTAGCCCTGAATTCTCGAGCAAAGTGCTAAGAGGATTCAGCGCTAGACAAAACCACAAGGGACTCAAACTGTCACCTTGGAAGATCCCTCGTTGGATCATAATAGGATCGCCGCACCCGAGAGTCCGTCGACACCCTGGATAGTGAAGAACCGTACTCCACTGCCCCATACACGTCTTCAGAAAAGTGCATAGAGTTGAATCAATTTTGTACAACTCCAGCACTCTCAAGAGCCACGTATGTGGCACAGAGTCGTAGGCCTTCTTATAATCTATCCAGCATGTCGCTAGATCCTTTCGGCTACGCCGAACCTGTTGGCTAATGGTCATGTCTATAAGGAGTAGCTCTTTAGTACCACTAGACCCACTTTTACATCCATTTTAAGAACTGGACATGATTTTATTAGTATATATATGTTTGGCCAGTTTAGTTCTCAAAATGGATGTAAAAAGTTTATAGACTGTCGGTAGGCAGGTTATAGGTCTATAATTTTTTGGGTCCGTGGTACTTCCTGTTTTAAAAAGCAGGTGGGTAATGCCAGTTGTTAAGAAAATTGGAAGCGTTCCAGATTCTAAAGATGATTGGAATTGGGACGCCAAACGAGCATGTGCACTACGCAGCCACTTCAACCAAAAGTTGTGCAATCCGTCCGGACCTGCCTCTTTCCAGTTTGGTAACGGACGGACTGCACAACTAACATCTGTAGCTGTAATAGCTACGGCATCCATATTAGGGATTGCCGCACATGATCGCTCAACATCCCTAAACCAACCATCTTCCGTGTGGCTAACGGGGGTCGACCAGATGCTACTCCAGAACGTATTTGTAGTTTCATTATCTGGTAGACTCCCATCATCCACACCTAGACCGGGACGCTCCCAATTTCTATACACCCACCTTTCATCCTTTTGGAATGTGCGATTCTGGGAATATCTGCCTATACGTTTTTTATAGCGTTTGATACGATTTGCCCACGCATAAATCTTCTGCTTCAGGAAGTCGATGCGTTCTGTGACCCGCGACGCGTATTCTCGTGGCCTAATACCCGTTCCTGCAAAGGCGCGGGTCACAAAACGCATCACTCTCGGGCGAGTATTGCCCGACCTGAAGCAGATCAGCTTGCCAATGAGTGCCCTAGACTCAGCGATACGACGCTCAATCCTGCACTGCCAAGCCGGCACAGCATTATTTCGGGTAGCCATATCAATGTTGCTTTGTATGTTGACATTGGCTATCCGACATGCCGCTACAGCCGCACAGTACAGAATTGAGTGTGTATCACCGAGATTTTCACTATTGTCTAGGTATGTAGTCAATAGTGAATCCAGGGCACACACCAGCGCCAAATTTTTCTTATGCGTGGGCAAACGCGGCAGACGAGGCCTATTTACTAAGGCCTCGTAACGATATTCCCTGATGGCACATTCCAAAGTACTCCTTACATTATCCATGTACTGGGCACTTACTTGTATATCCCCACCATTCACTTCTTCAACACTTTGTTGCCTTAGTGTGTCAATTGTCACTGCCGTTACACATTCACGTGTGGAAGGAGGAATGGGAGGGTTACCTTGCAAGCCTGAGCGTAGCCTCTCAAGTGCATCGTCATCCAGCAAACGACAGCGCTGGATTGCGCGCACTTGATCCGACAGTCGCTGCGCCGAAACGTTGACGGCCGGTTCCAAGTCCTGAAACAGAGGCAGCATGCGATCACGGTACGCCGTAAGGTTGGTACCCCCCTCTGTAGCCACATAATATGCCCGCATGACATTCTCATTCATGGATCTAGTCCACCTCATGCGGTGCACATCACCACCGGTAGCGGGGGCCCTGTTCGAGACCGATGAGCCTCGGGGTCCTAAGCCATTCGGTGGCCGGCCTCTCCCTCGCCGGCGGACAGGTGGTGGCGACGATGGCGGGGAGAAAAACTCGTCGCTAGATGCGCTCGACGCCTCAACACTCACCGGCGATGCTGCTGCTGGTGCCGGCGGCTGTGAGGCGGAGCTGAGCGACGAGTCCGGAGGTGTTAAGCGTGCTGCAGCTGCTTTCCTAGCTCTGGTCAACATTTATACCAACTTTTCTTGCTTTTATATTTGTTTTTGTTTGTAATGTTTGTTTTGACATATGTTGTCATCTTCACTGTATTTATCTAATATTATTTCTTAAATTTTAATGGCTTTTATATGTAAATCCGTATATTTATTCGGTATTGTTACTTCTTGTTGATAAATAAATTTATAAATTATATTGTAAAACTGTAATATAAATTAAAATGAAAATATGCAAGAAAATTTTGTTGTTGACTTTAAGGTGTTGCCAGGTGTTCTTATTATTATTATTTTATTTATGTTAGACTATAAGGTATATATCTATGGGGTTTTATTACCTGAAAATAAATTATTATTATTATTATTATTATTATATTAGAATTAAAAGATAACAATGCGTTTTATCCTATCGCTCATACTATCTCAGCTCAGCTCTATTCAGCACCAGTGTAAGAGCAGCTTTAGTCCTGCGCTACTAGCATTAGTCGTCGTCAAGAGCATGCGACTGGGAAACTTTCCCAAGTGTTGCTGCATTTCATCTATCTTTATCATTGTGATCTTTGAAAAGTCCCTAAAGTCCTTTTGATTTAAAGCTGTTAAGATTGGTTGTATTTTCCCGCTTTTTTTATATAAAATAAGGCGGCAAACGAGCAGACGGATCGCCTGATGGTAAGCAATTACCGCCGCCCATGGACACAAGCAATACCACAGGAGTCACAAGTGCGTTGCCGCCCCTTGGGATTAGGAAAAGGGACAGGAGGAGGAATGGGATGAAGGAGAAGGAATAGGGGATGGGCCTCCGGCACTCTCACTCACCGAACGAAACGCAACAGTTTAGGTACTGTTACTTTACGTCGATTTTCTGTGAGAGGGTACTACTTCCCCGGACGAGCCGGCCCATTCGTGCTAAAATCAGCGAGGCTCTACTACCTGGAACCTAACGTTTAGCACATCACGAATACTACGCCGCAGACACTTAGCAGCAACTCAAGTACGTGGCGAAATAGAACGAGTGCATTAATTTACGACGCGTTAACTTGTACGATAAATTTGTCGATTGTACGTACTTGTAAATATTACTGAATTAAACTTTTTCTGTGATATTCGTTCAGGCTTGGTACAGTTATGTATTGAAAATTTGTCTCAACTTTGTTAATGTATTTCTCGCATTAGATGGTTATGCAAGTTTTAACAAGTGTCGTCCTGCGCTGTTAACATGTTTTTCAACATCTGTAATTATCTAGAATCTTTACCCAAGTTCCATTTATCCACAGGTTGATGTCTCTTGCCCAAAGTACTTCAAACTTCACTGTGAGCAATATTTGAAGTCTCTACTAAAATTTGATTTATTTATAATGGATAACTGTACTTCACCCGAAAGATCGAATTCAAGTCTTCATTATTTACTACAAACTTATTCTACAAGAACATCAAAATAAATAAATATCAACGAATAATATGATTTATCTTCCTTCCCACTGCATTTGCATTCAGCTCAAAGAAAAGTAAATTACATTTTTCAATAACCAGTTCGCCCAACGCAATCAACAAAGGACACGTTCATTTTCACCATATTTACAGATCGCATAAATCTCTGAGTGTGGCATTTACGACAAAGCCAATAAAACAGTGAAGAAATAGCTGAACGGGTGCGATATGGAATCAAGAATGTAATGTATTGCGTTGCGGCAAGTCTTGCGTGGCGGGAACGCAGGGCGATGTCTATAGTCAGTGTACAGCTTTACAGAAAGGGAATTTGATATTGGTTCATATTGTAGTGAAGCTACATTGTACGAATTTATGACTTTCTCTGTTTATAAAGGTTGCAAGTTTTCTTGTTATCATTTATACTACGCTGTTGGAAGTAGTGGAGAGATTATGCAATGAATTTGACTGGATGGTATAGTGGTTGTTTAGTATTTGTTCTTTTTTGCCGTTAAATGGACGTTTTTAAAGTCCCTTGTGACGCAGGATTTATTCGTCCTGTGGGAGTCGGCGTACAATAATGAGAAGCAGGCAACTATACATTTCTTAGATACGTCTACTGCAAAAATAATATTATTTTTATTGCCGGTAAGTTGGAGTGTAAGTTATTGTTTTTTAAAGATTATGAAACGGGTCTGAATCATGTTAATGAACGAAAAGAAAGATGAAATACCTTCCTATTTGTCCCGACGTTTCGGCATAGGTTACACCAGCCGTGCTCACGGGATGATTATTGTTTTTTATCAGCACATTCAACTAATATGGGATCAAATACGTATTACGCTGCGTGATAACTTTCTGGAGTCTGACAGTCTGCACACAGCTTTATGTAGTTCATTTGTTATTTTTTCATACTGTACTGAAGTTTTATAAAAAGTGTTTCTAATGTACTTATCCTTGTAACGTTTATTTTAAGTGATGCTGGTATAAATAGAGAGATAAATTAAATATTGATTTGTTGGTTACAAAATATTATTTACTAGAGGACGCCAGCAGCTACGCCTGCATTTTTTTTTTTAATTTACCCATTTTGGCCGATCCCGTGAGAATTTCGGGAAATCCCTTCTTAGTGCACCCCTAAGGTCCCCAAGGAACAAACACGCCAAATTTTAGCTAGCTGCGCCCAATAGTTTCGGCTGTAGCGTGTCTGTCAGTCAGTCAGTAACGCAAGGATTTTATATATTAAGATTAGCAAGCGTTACAACAAAATATACCCGGTAGCAAGTAGCAACTAGTTAAAGAGCTAGGACTAAACTCAGGGCAGGGTAGGCAGGCAGGCTGACGAGGCTTCGGTACTCCAGCAGAGAGAGAAGCACTTATCTTCAGCGGCGCCGAGGATCCGAAAGGGAACGATCACTGTCGCGCCGCCGTATTTATGTGCCGCTGGGGAGCGAGGCGGCCAGCCAAGAGTAGTGGGAGGCAGCGCGACGACTACCACGTCACACACTCCCCCCTTTAGGCTGGAATTTTTCCTGGGGGAAATATTCCCTGGCCCCCTGCCGCCGACAGCGCCTGGAACAGAGAAGGAAAAGTGGTGTCAGTCTTTTAAGTGCCAAACACCACCCAAAAGAAATTTGGTTATGTATAACCCCCCAACCTTTCATACATCACGCATTCAATGGACCCCTTTTAATATTAAAAAAAAATCCTTCATACCTCGCTTACATACTAGATACATGCCAACACACACAACCAGTGTACCAGCTACCATACAAATCAATACGGTTTCTGCTTGAATGCAAAACACGTCAAGGATTACACGTAACTGAGATAGTCTAGAATGGTAGATAAATAATTAACATTTATTAGTGACACTCTTCAAAACAATTGTTTAGAATTTTTATATTTAAGTTAAGTTAAATAGAATACAAATGACCTGCTCAGTTTATGAAGTAACTATTATAATACTACTGCATAAAAACCATTAAAAACAAAAGGCCAGCTGCGATAGCAAAAGAGTGAGTGACGAGTCATAAAACTCAACCAAGGTAGTCGAGACGAATGTAGACGAGAGTAAGCCTTATGTGCGCGGGATAAAGTATTATTTAAAAGGCGTGCTAGCGGCTCGCTAAATAGAATGGGTTAAAAATAATAACTCCAAGCATAATATAACGTAAACAAGGTGATTAGTACAACAAGTAAAATAGATTCAAGAAACTTCGAACCCGTGAGACGCAGTTGATAACAGTTATAACCACTGAGTCACAACAAAAGAAGTTTTTAAAGATAGAAATATTCGGTATTACTATAACGACCATTATGAACTGTGGGTGAGCAGAAGTAATTATAACAGAAATTTGGCGAGATTAATGATTCTTTGTAATTAATTAATTTTAAATCTTTAATATGCCATTCGCCAACTGGCTTGCCAGTCATATCAAACAATTTGTAAACTAAAGGAGACTTTTTAGCCACAACTTTGCATTTAATAAATTTATTTTTGTCGCTTAAATAGTAAGTACGCCGCCACACAATATCGCCGACATTGAATTTGGCCGGTTTACGACGAAGATTATAAGAATTACAATTACGTTGGTGCGCGGCTATCACAGCGGCCTGTACCTTTTCGAAGATAGGAGACAAATGGCCGAGGGCCTCCGCATATGTATCACGCGGTTCAAAGATAATATCAGGGTTAGATTTGTTGACCACATAGTGTGACCCACAGGTGATCAATTCACGACCAAAGACCAGAAAAGATGGAGAATAGCCAGTTACCTCGTTTACTGCGCAATTTATTGCAAACTGAATCTTAGGAACAACCAAATCCCAAACGCGCTGATCTCGTTGGATAAAGATAGAAATAGCCGTCATAATAGTTTTATTATAACGCTCGACTGAGTTTACATGGGGTGTATACAGCGGCGTATAATGCAAATTAGGAATTTTGTATTTAGTTATCAATTTTTTAAATGTAGAACTAATAAATTGTTTACCATTATCTAGAACAATAGTTGACGAATTAATGAGAATTGTACGTAGAAGGAGTTCATAGAGAAAACCTGTTATTGTCAACAAATTGAAAAACAACGGTTTGTTCGCAAATTAAAATTTGACTACTAGCGAATGTAAACATTGCCGCACTGACAAGGCCCGACGATGTGTATGTTGCAGTTGGGCCATTATCAAAGCCACGGAAACTCAACTAAACTCTCACTAATTTTCATGTGCCCACGTCTAATGCAAGGCGGTCGAAACATCGGGGCACAAAAGGTTTTGAATACTCTGCAACTAGTATTTTAAGCTGTACACACTTGACATAGTGGTCATGGTTTTTCTGATTGCGTAAACTGAAACTTAGTCTTCTAAAACGGACACTCTGATTGCTTTTGAAGACATAAATGCTTAGGGTACGCAAAAGTAATTACTTACACGATTAAAATCCGTTGACAAACATCTTGGAAAGTACTCAAGTTGTTAAGCTTAAAATCATTTAAATCTACCGTGGCAACATTCGACACCTAAAATAACATTATGTATTTCGTGAAATTGCATCACAAGCGCACCAATTTTCAGTAGATCGCCGCTTCTGAATATCGTTGAATACAATTACTATGATAATTTAGTCATAAAAGAATCTTCCTTGTATTCAAACGACTTAGAGAAGCGGTACAGTCTGTTTGAACAAGAATATTAAACAATTGTTAAGAACTAGCGCTTTCTCAAGGCATCGCTTGGTGCGAGGTAATAATTGTGATAAAGTAGTAGCAGCTAGTAGCGATTTTACGGTATAACATGGTATAACTAGTGGTTATAGCGTTCTGACTTTTGCAACAAATCGGGCATGTAAAGCAATGTTGGCGCAGGTCAACACTTGGATAGGTGATTAGTTGATGTGGCATTTACATTAGGGACTACCTGCTTCGGATGGCACGTAAAAGCTGTGGATCCTGTTTCTTGGTCATGTCGGAGGTCTTAAACTCCTACAGTCCCTCCAAGCTGGTTGTTTAGTAGACACTAACGCGAAAATAGAGAATGATAACTTTATTTTGACCTCAACTCTAGTAGCACTTTTGTAATTTCAAAAACAACGTATTAAATAAATCACAAACTCACTTTCCTGATTAGCACAAGATACAGAAACTTCACGTTCGTTCTCTTTTGAGTTAAAAAAGGAATAATGTTTATCCTACCAAATCATTATCAAATTCTTATTACAATACGATTAAAAATTCAATCATGGCCAGTAAATTCGGTACATCAATAACTAAATATTTTCGATACTAAATATAATAAGTTCAGGAAAACATTTATTCCCTGTATACTAAACTGAGTTCTTTATAAACTGACGCAAATCCTATTTAAACGCTACTAATTATTGATTAAGTATTCAATATTGAAATTATATTAATTTGGTCATATTATATAAATAGTTAGAAAGCTTTGGGGATTGGAAATATTGATCGCAAAGAAAAGGCTTTTTAATAATAAGCTGCCAAATACAACTTATATGTATGGCGCCGCCATGCCTCTTGAAGAAGAATTGGTTCGAGTCCAATAAGGACAAACACTTATGTAATGTGATCCGTGTATTGATAGTTAAGAGATATATTTTATAAATAAAATCGGGTAGGCGAGGCTGCATTTGTACATACTTTCTTCTTTATCGTGTGAGTGTGTGATCATCTCTGGTGTCGAAGTTTCTAGGTTGACCAAAGGCCCTCGACATGGCCTAATAACTTGAAATAAATTGTGTGTAAGACAACAAGATACCGCTTTGATGTAAATATTACAAACACCATTTAAGTGGTGAGCTGTGCGAGCATTGTTTAACTTTGTCGATCTATAGCGTAAAACAAATCAAGTTAATCTATAAGGGCTACAGCTGTATATTACAATACATGTCATGTCAACCCCTTCAGTTAAATGTTGTGTTTTAAATCGGATCATTTATAACCATTACTAAGCTGTGTAAAAGTTTCAAAAGCTCAAATACAAAGTAATTTATACTAAAGATCCTCATTTAATCGCTAAACCAGAAATCCTTATTTAATTCCGCTCATTTTACTTTACGGAAGACTCGTTGTAAATTGTGAGTAACGTTAAATTCTCTGAAAGAGGGCCGACCACTTTGATAGTTCACGAAAGGAGCTAATTTAACGATACGCTTTGAGATAAACGTTTGAGAGAGCAAATATGAATAAAAGCGATTCTAGGTAAGTTTCTTGTTAAATACTTTTTTCACTATTTGTAAACATACAATATTTTTAACTAATAATGCGATGGAGCCACTTCACATAAATAGTTTTGTGATCTAATTGCGATATATAAATAACAGCTTTTAAAAATGCCTATTATGAGGATATGTTCCGTACTACATAATATCATCATTAGTTTTTGGTTGTCTATTGTTTGACATGGACGCCTCCTATAGTTTGACTAAAATCTGTCTAAATCTAAATCTTTAGTGTCCAGCTATTGTCCGCAATGTTCCAGTAATCTCACTCTGCCAACTGTTGAATCTGCTAATGATGTGAGATGTGTAATGTGTGCTACTTTAGCGTCTAAGATCGTTAATTCCTTTGCCTGATCAAATTGAAAGTTAAATTTTCATAAAACACTCTTTCTTACCTGGGGCCCAATTCTGCTAAATAAATATAGTCTCGATATCATGTCAGTGTCATACTTACGTCACAAAAACCGTATTCTTCTAAATTATCTGATATTTGAATGAAATTGTAACGAGATCGTATGTGTCAACGACGAACTGTTTATTTTAAATTATACGGTGATTACATTATTATTCAAAATATAATATCAATTTCATATAAAAATAGCAGAATTGGCCCTCTGAAGTTTTGTTGCAGATTCATGATCGTCCATCTTCCTTTTTTTGTTCATATTCACAATTTTATGATGTGTTTGTTCGTTTGTCCTTCTTTCTCGTCGTAACGGATCTATGTTATGGCTTTATATGAAGATACTTAGCAAGTCTCGTAGCTCCATAACAAAAAGGTCTAAGACAGGAATAGTGAAATACCACAGCAGATAAATTTATTCTCTTCATTTCCAACTACCTGCAAAGAGTGCATATATCGACGTGCGTTCTGGCACCGAGCCAGACTTAAGGAAGCTCTACGTACAGCAAGGAACTACTCATTGTCTCGATACTGCAATTACGTTGATCGCGAGAAGTTCCGTTAATCGACTGTATAGGGCTGCCAAATTGCCAAGACTTTCTTCGGTAGATAAAAGCCTTTCTGCTGTAGATAAGATAGCGAGGTTTTAGGAACTACTTTTGAGGGTTCAGATAAGCTTTCGTTTAACAAGTACATAAATGTCTGATGAAACAAATTATATTAATCAGGGGTGTGTAAAGAGCTTCCTAACAGAAACTATATTCTTTGCAAAATAAATATATAAATACATAACCAAATTCCTATATAAAGATTTGAATAACCATGTGTGGATCTACAACATAATAGCTTAAACGACTATGTCAAAGCTATCAAAAATGAAATTGAAATAACAACTCGACATCACGTAATTATTTGAAAATATAATGTAAGAAATCTTTAATTTGCCCAACATTTCAGCGTGGCTAACACCACCGTGGTCATTACTTGTTCTATAAATATAATATTATATGGTATATGTGTAAAAATCGCGAAACATTAATGTAGTTATTTATTTCCGTAAGCACTTGAAAATAACTTTGAAACTCTCCACAGGGATGCGTAAGTGATAAACTGGGTAACGCAATGACAATTGTCCCTGAAGTGAAGTTTAGTGCTTTATTTACGTAAGTACTTGGTACTTGAGTAAAGTGGTAGCCCTAGGAGGGGTAAGGAGAAAGGGGAGCGGACAAATACGCACTATCGTCTCTAAGAAGCGGAGTGATGGCGTGACTGATGGATGCGGGGGCATTACGCAGAGGATAAAGCCTCACTGGCTTAGTGTCGTTGAACTCAATACTTATTCGTTATACAGATAATATCAGTGAAGTGTATTTACTCTATAAGATTGACTAGAGGATGCTAGCAGCTACGCCCATTTTCTTTTAATGTAGAGCGTAACTTGCGATCTTATTAGAATTTCCCATATTTTAGCGTCAAATTTCCCCCCAAATTTCAGCGTCTTACGCCCAGTAATTCTGGCAGTCCATTTTATGTATACAGATTATTGCCATGAGCAGCGGTTTGACATCAGCATTCGAATTGGGAAATCGCGTTTGGGTAACCTTTAATAAGTCTGTTTACTTCTTCTTTCCGTGTGAGTGTGGCCTCCAGCTACTCCGGTGTCGAAGTTTGTCGGCCGTCAGCTTGTCGGTCCTCTAAATTATATTTAGGTTATAGTTATATTCTAGGCTTGATACAATAATCGAAACCAACGTTGTACGTGCACTCCGAAAACGATATCACTCTGATGGCTTAGAGACATCAGGTCTTGTAGAGTGTCATCAGTCATCACCTATCCATTTGGTGAGTTCTGCAAACGTTACTTACACCTACAATTCACGTTATAGGTGTTACTAAATATTCAGAATGTACCTTATTTTGTAAGTCTACTATAGAACCCTGAAAACTTCACATATTTATGTAACAGCCTGTACTCGTATCTCAGTAGTACTTGTAACCTTGGAGAGATGATCACAGCTTATAACAGAAAGCCTCCTTATAACGTTACGTAGAAAAGGCGTTTTAGCGAGTTTGCGTTGATTAAATGTATTTACTGCCTAGTTCCTAAATCCTTACATTATTATAAAGACTCAAAGACGACTAAATCGATTTTCGTGTGATTTTCACCAGCAGATAGAGATATTCATATCACTCAACCCAACATACCATGCGGGCATAGTCTTCGGGAAAGCTAGTGAGTGAATTAAGTCACAATTTAACCCGCATGCTCTGCAAAATATTATCAGCAGAAGTCTGTATGCAAATTTGTCACTTTGTGGTTAAAAGCTAGAGTGGCAACTATGTATTTTTCCTGCTTATTTGCATAGCGTGACGTCGCATGGATGCTGCTTAAAACAGTGAGATGTTATCAGGAATATGTTATCAACGAGTGCCCTCGATGCTGGCATCGGAGTAAACAACAATTTTCATCGCTTTTAATATCGTCATGTATTTTTGTAACATTGAATTTATACTTTTAAATATTATAATGCTGAGTTAATCTATACTAATATTGTAAAGGAGATGAGTTTTATGTTTGTTTTTCTGATCACACTTATCTAAGGAACTTTTTTTACCACATTCAGACAACACCATCTAGTCCCATACTAAGCAGAAGCTTGTAATATGGGTACTAGATAATGGATAAACATACATATATACTTTTTTAATACATACATATTATACATAGAAACACCCAGCCCAAGACAAACATCCATGTTCACGTATCAAGCGTCCATGTTTCTTGAGCGGGAATCGAACCCGCGACCTTCGGCGTAGCAAACGCTTACACTCCCGCAGCGCCAACCGGTCGTCTATAACTACTAGTTCGATATAGATAATTAATTCCATTTGTGTTGGATAGCCCATTATCGAGGCAGACAGCACGTCGCTGTGAGCCTAGGGTGCGGACTAGTAGTCCTATCGGTAATAACGCGGGTGCAACCGCGGGCTCAGCCAGAGTATGCAAAAAATATAGGGCGTGTTTACAGCTTTATTTTAATTTATTTCAACATAGTCCTTGTAATCAAGTTGAAAAACAAAGCTATTAAAACTTCCAAAGCTGATAAATCTCACAGCGTGCAACAGACGCACCCTGCTGAACTTGACCTAATACGTCGAGACTATTATCTGCGAGACATAATCTAAAGCTGCCTATCCACTATATGTATGAGAAAGTTAAGCGATTTATGAGGAAAATGTCCACCAATGAACGGGCGAGTCTGGCATAATACGGACATACTATTAGTAGATGTTTTCACCTTCACCACCCTCAGCAGTCGTCAAATAAATAATATTTCCATTTCATTTCAATATTTCTCATCTCTAGACAAAAAACCCAATCGCAAAGGTATAATAGCACTCAGTGTTATAGTATTCTCGTGCACGAGCAAACCAGATTTGCTACTTTTACTCCATTGTCATTGTGCTGAAGATGTATAAATTAAAAAAACAAACACATTTTTGTATCATCCCTTTAGAAACGAAATTTGATACCCAGAAAGTTCATGTTCACAGATATTTTCTAGAAATACTTATCACTTACAATATTTGTATTGAATCTTAGCACCGTCTCGTCTATCGAAGTGAGTTCTGCACGATCGCAAGAGCTACATGAAAGCAATACATTTGGCAGAGCACCAACCGTCACTACAAAAAGTATCAAGTCTGTGTTCTCCTATGTAATAAAAGCAACGGGCAACAGTTGAGCAAGTGCATCTGTAAATATTCATGCCCGATCACTTAGCGCGCGATTATGCGCGTTGAATATGCGAGAACGCAAACTCATCCCTACGGCGGCACACCACCGCCGCTTTATAAATACTACATTATTATTTATGAGCTTTAAACTCACCCTCGTATGATGGACAGAAGATGCTTCACTTATTCAAACGCTGTATTTTAATAAGAATTAAATAGCAATGGGAACTTTCAGCTATTTAGATGCTGTTTATATTTTAGTTAATTATTCTGCACTGAAGACGTATTTTATTAATAAATAAGGTTAATTAATTATGACAATGCGGTTGGTGGCATTGTACTTACTTATTAATTAACCTTCATAAGGTCTTAGAAATTGAAAACAGAAGATGTGTTCAAAACGAACTTCGTGACTACAGTTTTGCAGTAAAGAAGACGTTAGTGTTCATATTATTTGTTAAGTTTTGGTTTGACTCTGTTATAAGTATACTAAGTGTTTTCATTAAGTGTCATTAAGACACATATTTAGTTCGCCATATGCAGACTTGTTAAAATTAGCGTAAACGTAAACTTTTACAAATGGATCTTGACTATGACAACCAGTGCATTGTCAAGACACTCAAGAAATGCATACAACCGCCCTATGACCTTGCCGAATCGTCGACGGTTCAGTATTATTGTTTACATATTAATCAGCAACCGTTTTAATTTCCCTTTGAAAAAAGCCGTAAAATGAACAAAAGAAGTTAAAACGAGCTATAGAAGAAATATGAACATTTTATGTTTTAATTTTAGCTACATAATTTACCTTGAAAAATGTTAAATATCAGTTACATCCCGTGATCCTCGGCCTATGCTGCGTATGACGCATTTTATTTTTAACCGACTTCAAAAAAGGAGGAGGTTCTCAATCCGTCGGAATATTTTTTTTTATGTATGTTCCCCGATTTCTCTAAGACGCCTGGACCGATTTCAAAAATTCTTGTTTTGATTGAAAGAGTATACCTCCTAGTTGGTCCCATGATTATCAGGTCAGGATCTGAGTATGGAATCCTGAAAAAATCGAAGGAACTCTTCAAATTTTATAAGTACACTTGAAGCGATTTGACGATAGCAACGCAATGCCGTCGAGTTTGGGCTCGTTTGAGTCGTCTTTACATATGTAGACTTAGATGCTGGATAATTGCCATGGTCTGATGATAGAGTTGGAAGGTAACCATGAGATCTTTGTGATACAATAACTCAATCTCATCAAGTTTAGGGTCGTTTGATTCGTCTTTACATGGACATTAGTGCTGAATGTTTACCAAACTCTGATGATGGAGCAGGAAGGTAGCCATTGGATATTTGTAATACAATTACGCAATCCCATCGAGTTTGGGTTCGTTTGAGTCGTCCTTACATAGACTTTGATGCTGGATGATTTCCATGGTCTGATGATAGAGTTGGAAGGTAACTATGAGATCTTTGTGATACAATAACTCAATCTCATCGACTTTAGGGTCGTTTGATTCGTCTTTACATGGACTTTGATGCTGGATGATTTCCATGGTCTGATCATAGAGTTGGAAGGTAACCATGAGATCTTTGTGATACAATTACTCAATCTCATCGAGTTTTGATTTATATTTACATGGAATTTAGTGCTGAATGTTTACCAAACTCTGATGATAGAGCAGGAAGGTGGTCATGGGATCTTTGTAATACAATAACGCAATCTCATTGTGTTTAGGCTCGTTTGTTTTGTCTTGGCAAACACTTTGGTATTCGATGATTGCCGGGAGCTGAAACGAACGTGTTTAAGCTAGTAAGTTGAAAACAAAAAAAAACTTGAAATTGCCAGAAAGGTACAGGTCTACATTTCAGAATTGAGGCACGTAAGGAAGACCTCCCCATCCTGTACCACCTACACTATCCTATGTACCTACTTACCACCTATTACTATTTTTTATTAGTATACCACTAAAAAGCAAAAAATAAAAATTGCTGCATGGATAGAAAATGTAAGAATAATAAAAAATATTTTTAAATAAAAGAAACCGTCTTCAAAAAACACTAAGGAACTAAAAAACAAAAAATAATTGGTTTTAGAGCAAACATTTTTGAAGTCGGTGCCAAGCCCTTACGCAAAAAGTTACTAAATTTCAAACTACCTATTCTATCAACAACGAAAGTTACATAAAAATGTGTAGAGGTTTTATAGTCAGATCAGAAATACTTGGCTTACTTAGAAATACTCGAAGCCGTGGGGGGAAGCTGGCTTGGCAGCAGCTGGCTTAGCAGCATTAAGCAATATGCTGACGATAATTAAGCAATTGCGGCCAATAATACGAGTTAACTGCCGCCGTGGTCCAGTGGATAGCGGATACGGCTGCTGATCGGAGGTCCCGGGTTCGATTCCGGGTCGGGTAGAATTGTTACTTGGTTTTTCCGAATTCTCAGTAGCAGCACGGAGTCTGGTGATGTGCCCCCTATTACGTGGGGCTTAAAAATTCATGGCGAAATGTGGATGTAATATTACACCTCTGTCTATGCCACCAAGAATACAGGCGTGATCTTTAAAAAAATACAAGTTAAATTGCGAAACATATCAATTTTTGACACATTTATTTTTGTGATGATACAAATTCAACCATATCAGAAAACTAAATTGGTGTTCTTTTAAGAAGTTTAAAGTCACGACATAACAAATAAAAATTTCTTAGATTCAAGTTTGCTTTGTTGGCTCGGATTCATGCACATCAATTACTTTTAAGTGTATATCTTAAATAACAAAAATATTCGGCTTTTCTACTAATATATGTACTTACTGTACAAGACAACAGTGTAATAGTTACCTACCGTACAATACAACAACACATACACAGCATATTGAAAAAAAATTTGCCCGTCCAGTGCTTTAGAATGGTTTAACCCATTTCATTGAAGCCAACATATCATTTGCCGATGGGTAACGCTGATGTCGCGACACACAAAATTGTCGGGTGTAACCGCGGGTAACAGCTAGTGCTAAATAAGAGATCACATATTTCTTGGTTTGAATGTCAGTAAACATAGACCTTAAATAATAAAATTTTGACGCTATGTAGAAAATAACAAAATTTTGACGCTATATTAAAGTAGAAAATATAACAAAATCGCCTATTAACCAATATTGTTGTTTTCCTTGAAAATCAAAAGTTTTCCGTAAGTAGAAGTGCATCTTATCTCGCGGTTTAACCATCCAATGTCTTGCTATGATAACATCTTGCTACTTATGCAGTACCGAGATACAACATGGCATTATGAAAATACATGTTGGCGTACTTTTAAACAGAAGTTAGAATTTACAAAATGGCTCTCACTGATAACGTTATTTGAAGGAAAATGTTTAAAACATATAAGCATATTATTATTTATTTAATATATAACTGATGCTAGTGTAAGTTAGTGATTTATTTATTTATTTATTTAGGGCATATTTACAGAGTAAACATAAACATTGGTAAAAAAAATAATTCAAAACAAAATGCAGATGCTACTCTAATTATAAAATATGCACAACATTCACATAAAAATAGGACAAACAATAATAATTAAATTAAGTTATATAAGAATTTATATTATAAAATTAAAATTAAAATAGATAGAGTTATGATTATGAGCAATGTTTTTTCAATATTTTATGCTTGAAATGGCTGGGATTGTCATTATAGATGTCGAGGCTTAATCTTCGCCAGCAGTTATTATACGAAGCAGTTTGCATAGTTATAGGACCTTGTGCACCTAAGTTAGTTCGGTGAGTCGGAACCTTGAAAAACGGAAAGTTATTCCTTATCCAAGCATTGGGCCTACGTACGCATATCTGTATACGCTCAAGCAGTCCTGGTGTCTGTGACAACCCATTTACTATGTTCTGTAGGAAGCAAAGGTCCAACATCATTCTTCTATCTTTAAGTGTGTTTAATTTAAAATTTGCTAAGCGATCACTATATGGGCATCTAGGACAAAAGCCAGGCGTAACAAACGCCAGATGCCTAGTGAATGCTTTTTGGATCGACTCAATGCGTTGTGTATGAACTGTATACCGGGGATTCCAAACAACACTGCCAAATTCTAATACACTCCTCACAAGTGCATTATAAAGTAAAATTCTTGATGTGGTACGTTTGAAATACTTGGTATTTCGTTTTAAAAATCCAAGCATTTTGGCAGCTCTGTTAACAATGTTATCAAACTGAGGAATAAAAGAAATTTTAGAGTCTAGAATAATACCCAAATCTCGCACTTGATGGACTGCGGTAATCAGATTGTGATTGATGTGAAAACAAGTTTGAATAATATTCCGTTTTCGAGTGAATCGAATATGTTGGCATTTTGCAGCATTCAATAACATTTTACTATCACAACACCATTGATAAATTCGATCAAGATCATCTTGTAGTAACTTCTCGTCATCTACAGAGTTCTGACGCGATATTTTCATATCATCAGCAAAGAGATAACACTGACAATGTTGCACTTGCATTAACTATGTCATTTATAAATAATAAGAACACAATTGGTCCAAGGTGAGATCCCTGGGGAACACCAGAGTTTGCAAAGTACTTTTTAGATTCCGTATTATTTACTACCACAACGTACTCACGGTCCACCAGATAAGACTCAAACCAACTGAGCAATTCACTACGTACTCTATACTGACGTTGAAGCTTGCAAAGTAAAATTTGATGATCAACTCTGTCAAAGGCGTTAGCAAAATCTGTATAAACTGAATCTACTTGCTTATTGTTATCTACACTCTCAATAATAGGAGTAATGTAGGAGACCAAATTGGTAAGGACGGATTTTTTATCTAGAAAGCCATGTTGCTCTGGTCGGATTAGTAGTCTTGTATGCTTGGTAAATACAGATGAAACTAAGGACTCTAAAATTTTAGAAAAGCTAGAAAGAATTGCTATTGGCCTGTAATTCCTAACATCACTGTTATCTCCTTTTTTAAATACTGGAACAATTCTAGCTCGTTTCCAATCAGCGGGAAAAGTACCACTTACTAGGGATTTGTTCACTATTTCCCTGATTGGATAAGAAAAAACTTCAGCGCATCGTTTAATAAAGAGTGGTGGAATGCCATCGGGCCCCACAGCTTTATAAGGATTTACGCGCTTCAAACACGTTACAATTTCGTTTTCAGAAAATGTTAGTAGTCCTAAATTAGATGCATTAATAGACACATCACAGTCGGCAACTGACAAATTAGGTGTAGACACTTGAGACGTTGAATAAATCGAGCTGAATTGTGACGCAAATAAATAGGCAATATCATTGCTGCACGATGAAGATGATTGGTGATTATTGTGCATTGTTGAAGGCAACGTGACTTTCTTTGACTTCTTATGTTTGATGAAGCTCCAAAAATATTTGGGATTCTTTTTCAAGTTATTTTCAATAAAATTAATATAGTTGTTATAACATTCACGACCAAGTTTATCACATCGTTTTCTTAATATCTCAAATTCAAGCTTGTCCCTTGGGTTTTTATGATTACGAAACCTACGTCTGAGTTTATTCTTCTCTTTTAAGAGATTAATTAGATCACTGGTAAACCAAATAGGGTAAGAAGCTTTACGCCGTTTTCGCTTTGGCACAAATTCATCAATTATTGTATTAACTTTATCATAAAAAATGCTAACCATATCGTTTACGCTTTGACAGATCGCGAACAGTTTTAACCATTCCACACACGCTAGGCAGGGAATTATTTTATCGTAGTCAGCTTTGTAAAAGTTATAACCTAGCCTACAATTGCTAACTGACGATGACTGCAATGTTAAGTTAAGTAAAACATCTAAAGGTGGGTGAAAATTATCAATTTTGCACAATATGTTATCAAACTTGCTAACAGTGCAGTTTACATTGGTTAAAACCAAGTCCAAAATCAGTGATGGAGAGACTGACCAACTGCTTTGCAGAAGAAGGTTTAGGTAAGGACTTCAGAACTACCGATGACTTTTGAAGTTGCATGCGTTAAAATAAAAAAATATTTAGGATGATACATATCGCTTGCGGTCAAAAGAAATATTGTGAAGAAAACTGCATGAAAGGTGTCAATAATGTTAAAAATAACTTAACGTACACTCTGAGGAACGGGTCAGTCGATAATTAATCATTTAATACGCACAGCGCACATCAGCTTCAACTGTCAGGTGTGTGTGCCTTGTGTTCGAACCCGATTCCTTTAAAATGCCGTAGCTTGATGATATCTCCACGAGCCATAGGCGAAATCTAGTATATTATATTATTAAGTCTAGGTGAATTATATCTACACCTTAACCTTTCTCAGGATTTACACTATCTATTGATGCAACTTAACAAAAATCCGTTCAGTAGATGTTGAGTTTATCGTCTTCATACATAGGGACTTCATTTTATAACATGTATAGATAAATCTAGTACGTATTAAGTACTTGCCTATCGTATTATTTCGCAACAGAAGTTTGCGTATCGTAAACTATGCTCTGCTTGTTCACGAGATAAAGTTTGGTTGTTGTTTTCAAATTGCTTTTAAAATACCCTAGCTGTTTATATAGGTATTATCTACATTATGCTCCAGCAATACTTATCGTTCTTTTGGTAAATATTGCAAGAGTATTATGTTCTTTCTTTATAGTCTCACGCCTGTATTCTCGAGTCTAGAGGTGTAATAATACAACCGCATTTCGCCATGAATTTTAGGTCCCTCATAAAAGGGTGGAACATATTGCCTTTACTGGACACTTTACCAGTCTCCCTGCTCAGAATTCAGTAACACTTTTGCCCGACGTGCAAATCGAACCCGGAACCTCCCGATCAGCAGGCGCATATGCTATCTACTGGACCTTGGAGGCAGGAGTATTGGAAAACAATAAATAGTGTCTTCTACATACAACTTATATAGTTATATTGCTGGGTTAAAGCGGTGCGGTTTCTCTGCCTGTATAATGTGCCATGACCTTTACAGCACAGTGCACTCAGCAGCATAAAGCGTTTGATTTTATGGCTTCATACGTCATTGCAGTACATTAGCTGGGTTCACGAGCTCGTGAAACTACGAGATACAATGTTAACACAGTACATGTTGTGGAAGTTTAAATCTCGTATTTAGATAAATACTGGCTGTATTAAAAAGCAGCAATAGCCTAATCGAGATACTAACAATCTGCCATGCAGAGGCTATCGGGTTCGAACCCACGGCGAGCACCACTGACTTTTCGAAGTTATGTGCGTATTAAATTGGTAATGATCGCTTGTCCCGTGCTTCCGAGAGCTTGTAAAACCGTTGGTCCCGACTGTGATAAAGATCTTTGACAGTCGTTATAGGCCGTCAGTAGCTCTAAATAAACTGACACTAGTCTAAACCATGGAATATCGCTATCCCTTCGGGTTGCGGAGATCCGACAGTGGCTCTGTGGAAACGCTAATATTCAGCCAAATCCAGTTGGCCTCGCAAGCGGAACCTAGATTAAAATTGGGATAACGCTAGGAGGATGATGATCACATTTAGTCTACTTTTTTGTCCTAATAGGTACGCATTTAACCATTATGTTCATCTAGCGAGATTATGTGATGTATTCGTCAAAACTCACCAAGGTCCCTCATTCACGATTTCTTCTTTCTTCTGTCGTTACCTCTTGACTTTAAACAAACAAAAAGAAGAAAGAGAGATATCTGTATTGACACAGATATGAAAACTTAGTTATTCAAATTTAAAAGAAGGAAAGGGTTAATTCAAAGCTCTGATAAAGCTATTTTTCCTTTGTGGTAATTTTATACTTAATAAAAACCTTTATCTGAAGTAAAAACAAGCGATTACAGTTAATATGAAATGCCAGCAACATTACGTAACAGGATGATTGTAAACGCATCGTTCTCAACGTCGCAGTAATAGCGGCCTATTGACGCCGGCCAACGCAATTGCTGATTTAATGGACGTTATCTCTTCACAATTACCTTTTAGCTGAAATCTGCTTGCGTTTATTGTAGCGATAATTTATGAGTTCAATGTAAGAATTCATATATAATATATGGTAAAGTAGCTGAAACGGTAGACTTTGGATAACTAGCTTATGGAACAGGCATTATACACATATGCTGCCCATGTGAGAAGATTTTGTTTTCTAGATTAACGCTGCATGGACTTATAAACTGCGATTTATTTATTTTCGTAGCAAATGGGAACTCTACTGGAAACTGCAGTCGTTCAGCTTCAAATGGGATGTTTTAGTTTGTATATTCAATGGCAGGGATCAACATCTTCACTCTTATAGCTTCCCTTTTTAGTTACTGCTTCGTCATCACATTCTGGAGTATTTATCACTGCTAACTGTGTACCGCTGTAAAGACGCTGTTGTTTGATATCTTGCAATATTATGTGCATACCTTTAATTGTCGATTTTGAGGTTGACATACTGGCAAATCTAGCGACTTCAAAAATTCTGGAAGGAAGGTGACAACCTCATTTTATTTAGTATCACAGTCTATTTCTATTCAAATCATATCCTTAATTTATGGCATTTTTTATTTGGCATATAGCACGTTCACTCAACCAAACACGGTCCCTGTAATTTTAAATAACTTTAGTGAGTTCCATTTAAATGAGTTCTCTTTTTAATGCAGTACATTGACAAAACAATTTCGGGAATCGTAATTTTACACGGTCAGTCTAAATGTCTACAGGTGTTTAGCCTTTTTACCAGAGTTGTGTCACCAAATATTTCACTGAGTCGTAGGTACATTTTACAATTTGATACTGAAAGGATCATGGGCATTTTTGTATGAGAGCTGGGCGTAAAACCAACAGAAATAAAATGTGTTGTAATTTACTTTATTGTACTTCTAATATACTTGTTAACCCCAATATCGATCGGGTATCACTGCAAAAAAATCCCAAAGATTGTTAAATAAAACAAACATATTTGTTAAAAACTACTATATATTGATACCTTTTATATAAATATCAATGGTTATTATCAACTATAACATCTAATAAATGTTCTGTGGGTGCAATGAAAGGCTCGTGCCATCCTAACCCTAAAAACCACAAAACTGAAACTATGTGGGCACAACTTCCTACTGTTCTTCTGCCTGTTAAGCAAGTACAGTAATGCTCAACAATTGCATTTCTACCGATTTCGTCTATATTGATCAAAATGTAAGTATTATATGTATTATATGTGCGCGATCTGACATGCCGCGACTGTATTTTAATACGAAACAATCACACATTAGTTTGCAGAATATTACATCTGTTTAAATCATCTAATGACTCCTCTCTGTATAATTCTATTAAATAAACACCATCGCGGACCATTGCACTTAACAAAAACAGCAGAACACAAGTTGCGAAAAGTTCAGTTATATAACAACAGTCCAATCAGAAAGCCATAACAGGTCAAGAAAGTGATTGCAGGGGTCAGAAGTCGTATAAATAAACCGATGATAGCAAAACGTGATCAAATAACAAAATATGAATAACGACTGACGCGCATTGCCCGGCCTGCCCGCACGCTTGTATTTGGTCGGCGCCTGATTAAGAGAGAAGTTAGAAAGGGATGGAATGTAGTAATTCCGTAAGGTTACCAACCAATAGATTGGTTTCTTTGGCCTAGCTCTGCACAACATCGTGTCGTGTTATCTCCGTTGTATTAGCGATTGTTTAAAATGGACTCTATAAAAAATACGTTTGAACATCACTGAATATCTCTGCTCACCGGTTGTTTGGGTGATTGCCGTCATAGTATAAAATTAAGTAATGGTCACTAGCTTTCACATAAAATATATTTTAAAGCTGTTGGTTTTACGCCCATTTTGACCGTGACCCTTTAGGTATGTGTTTTGCCTTAATTTAGTATCTTCAGGTTTGCTCACAAAATGGAGGTCATTAAATATTCATGGAGTTCATGTATCTAAAAGTAAGACATTATAATGAATAAAGAATAGCCCGCTCAAATGGCGTAAGATCCAGTAGCAATGCATTATAATGAACTAAGAATAGAACATCGTAACTGAAACGGATCGATTAGAACTTGCAAGATTATTTTCTAAAAAAGCCCTGTACGTGTTTGAGACATTCGAATCCTTTCTACCTGATTTCCCTTCCTTTTCTTTTCTGTGCAGTTCGATTAGACGGCGTCTTTCAAACCATTGGAACAAATGTCGAATTGAGGTAAGTAACTACCTATTCCAAAAAGTATTTTAAAAAATCCTGTGAGTATTATATATATTCCTTATTTTGTAATGAGCCCATAACTCTACATAGTCAGACAGAAAAACACTTGAGCTCCATAGTTTAAAAATAAGGCACGTATACTATCGAGAGGTTAATAAAATATTTCACAGTGCGACAGTTTTAAAGCCTCGACTTTCAGAAGTACTGCCAATTCGATCTGACGTAGAGAGCGCACGTAAAATAGAGCTTACTAATTAATTAGGTGCCCCGGATAGAGCTTCGACGTTTATTGAGGTATAAGAGTATTAAGTGCTGTAAAGGTTTAAAGTAATGGATTAAAAAGCCTAACCGTTGGTGTTTAAAAAGTTTAAAAGACTGGTACCATTTGGTGTTGGATGTTTGGTGTTTTTGTGGTCAGTTGTTTATGTATTAGAACAAACAGTATAGAACTTGCCTGCATTTTTATCGTTCTTCAGAATCAGTCATCAAGCAAACTAAATACAAGTTGTGGTAAATGTCGTATGTGCTGCACAGCATGCTCATGTAGCAAAAAGTTGTTATAGACAAAAAATGCTCTATTATAATAATAATTGATATTGTTAATTATATTAATAGCATGTTACTACTATCCCACAACCATTCTAAAATTTAATGTAGAATTACTTAATTATAGTGAAATAACTCACACTACACGTAGACAAGCGTACAATTCACTGTACAAAACTAACGAAAGCATATAGGCCCCAGTCTCGCTCCCTGCGGCATCTAATGACCAATCTTGTAATAACTTAGCCAGGAAACTAAATAAACAAGGCTACAACCGATAAAACGCTCGGATCAAACTTACCTGTTATAGTAGGTAGTAACGGTGGTTAGTTTCACCTGTTTATCATCTTGTTTCAATATTCCGCGCTCAGCAAGTGCTGTAAATTGCACCGCAGAGTTATAGTGTTAGCCAAATGCCGAACTATCGACAGTTAATCACAGGAGCACAGATATTAGATTTAAGTTCAATGTTTAGCAGCACTGAATAACGAGCTTTGCTATACGGTCTGGTAATGCGGTATTTATATTGTTTGGTAGTGTTACCGTATAATGTTGAGCTATGTTTGTGCCTTCTTTCTCGTTTCACTATTTTCTCTTTAATAAAGAAGGAAGGTGCAGGCATGGGGTGGGAAAATTTTATATAACGGGATACTTTACAAATAATATCTTAATAAATAAATATCATTTTTGTCCCATGCAAGGTCGATTTGGTGGTCGGCTGCTTTTTAATTGAGACTCGACTAAGTCTCACACAGCCGACTAAGAAGTCCGAGGGTTCCTGCAGGAACCCCTCAGGCAGCATTAACTTGCCAACCGTCTCGCACATATAGTTAATATGGCAATAAGAACGTTGCGAAGCAGTGTTACTGATTTAGGGCTGTCATTTTTCACAGTATCTGTTCGCTGGTACTTAATAATATGTATGGAGTATGTATGTGTATATATTTTTATCACTTGTTAAGCAGTAAAAGGAAACGCCGTGGAAAACTTGCATGACTGAGAATTCTTCATAAAGTTCGCGAAAGGTTCCTAACCGAACGACAGTTTATATACAGGGCTGAAGATTATTCAAAAGAATTGCGAGACAATTGAACGGTGAAAATAACATAATCCTCTTTATTAAACTCGCTTTACTCATATCTCTTTAGTACGCAGACTATATCATATAAAACAGTTTTATTACCTTCCCATCCGATATTTATTTATTTATTTATATATGCTTTATTGCACTCCAACACAGATATATATACATTTTATAAAGTTACTTAAAACTACGATAATGTACAATCGGCCTTATCGCCTGGGGAGATCTCTTCCAGGCAACCTTGAGATGGACAGGAATGATATAATAAAAAATATGGAGCGGTGGTGTAGTTGCATACGAAAATAACATTGAAATAATACGAACGGTTTAGATAATATAAATATATAGATATATAATATAACTATACGGTAATACATATAATATAAACATACATTATATACAAAAATAAAATATTATACTTACATATGATATACAATATAATAATAACCAGACAATACAGATATGACACACATGTAAAATCCTTAAGGTCGTCTGAGGATCTAACACTGAAGATGCCAAAGCATTCCTCAAATTAATTTTCGAAATCCTTAATATATATAGCTTGAGCAGTGGCTCAAGCTATATATATTATGGATGATGTAGCAAGAAAATCTTTAAATTAAATCAGGTAGTGCTTTTTGACCAAAGTTTTGAATATGTTTAAGGACTTTGCTTTTCGAATATCCAGTGGTAAAGCATTCCACAGACGCACAGCTTGAGCAGTGAAGGATTTCGAAAAGTAATTTGAGGAATGCTTTGGCATCTTCAGTGTTAGATCCTCAGACGACCTTAAGGATTTTACATGTGTGTCATGAACGAACACAAAACGTTCTTTAAGATAGGGGGGAGTGCTAGGATTAAATAGAACATTGTATAACAATGTTAGAATGTGAGTATTCCTGCGAAGATGAATTGGAAGCCACTTGACTTTATTGCGAAAGTCTGAAACGTGATCATATTTGCGCAGTCCAAATATAAATCGTATGCAGAAGTTTTGGAGACGCTCAAGTTTGTCAAGCTGCTCTTCGGTGAGATCAAGATAGCTGACGTCAGTATAGTCAATAATGGGCAGAAGCAAAGATTGAGCAAGCGCAACCTTAGTGGCAGTTGGAAGAAAGTTGCGTAACCTACGCACGACCCTGCTGATGCGAATAATTTACGACTCATTTCTTGTAGTTCGGATCTCCAGGACAAATTTCATCAATGTAAATACCCAGATTCTTTACAATTTTGCGAAAAAGGAGATCTTTTCCATCAAATCTGATACACGGCAGATCAGCCCAGTTCATTTTTGAAACCATTTTGGAGCTGCCGATAATAATTATTTGAGTTTTGTCGGGGTTAACTACAAGTCCATATCTCTTGGTCCATTCGCAGATACGTGCTAAGTCTGTGTTAATAGTAACACAGGCTTCTGCCAACTTAGCTATAGGAGCTTGCGTGTAAATCTTTAAATCATCTGCATAAAGGTGGTAGGATGAAAGTAGTTGGTTAGAGATGGAGTTTATAAATATGGCGAAGAGTAAAGGAGATAGCACGCCACCCTGCGGCACACCGGCATTAGTGTAAGACCAAGAGGAATAAGAGTCTTCAATGTGTATACGTTGCCGCTCCTATATTTATAAATCGCTCATATACTTCACGTTTAATTGATTTATGTTTTACCAGTGGTTGATGGCAGCTAATTAATTAATGATATAGAAATTATTTCCACGAGATTTCTTTATTATAGCCATTATTCAAAAGCTTTGCGATTGGCCGTTTGGCTGTATTAGATACTTGCTTGAATTATTTCGTGATTAAGATAAAATTTGTTTTTTTTTTTTGGTGTACCGAATCGACTAGTGACTTTTAGAAATACGGTCTGCTTTATGTAGCATCGTTAGCATTATATATCTGTAAGAAGTAGCAGATAAATCATATCCAGAGGTGACAAAAGTAGGCCTTAAAATATCTAACCTCAAACTTCTAGACAACAAGCTTCAGAGTCCGTTTCAGATAATGATTAACTCCAGTAACCCACTATGGAGAGCATTCAAAGGTATTGTGAATGGTCGACACCTCTTTGTGCGATCCAATACCTTTCTCTTTGACGGCACACACTGTAAGGAAAGCCTCAGTGATCCTCTTGCTATTCGGTGCAGACAAGTTTGTGATGCAGCGTACTTGTAAACAATTGCAATATGCCGTATAGAACTAATAATTTATTCAAATATTAGCCGTAAATCTCTTTAAGACATGCTTTATAAATAATCATGATGTCCAGGAATAAACCTTCCGGGTCATATAACCGCTTGCTTGCCCGTGTTATATGGCATATAACAAAATTCAAACACTAAACTGCCCGTGTTATATGGCATATAACATCGCATCTCAGTCTACTTTGCCCGTGTCATACTGTATATGACATGGCTCCCGCGGTCGAAAGAGTGAAATATACTCGTCTCTGTCGCTCTAGGGCTTAGTTTGTATTATGTATCTCGTTTCTACGTTAAATTTCCCGTCATACTAATCCCAGTCGAGTTTCGACTCCATAGAGAAATTAAAAAAAAAAACGTTTGTTGTCAATGTTGTCATTGAGTGTTGAGTCGGTGCGGAATGTGCGGAATGTGTGAGTGTATTTGTGCTGTTTTTTCTGTTAAATTTAGTTTTATTCTTTAAGATCTATTGTGTTTATCAAGGTATGTAAATAACTAACACGTATATATAATAATTCCAGCATGAAACATAAGATTTGACTTTTTTCGAGACCTTAAGTAGATTTTGGCGCGCAACAGTGATTTTACTGAGAGCATGGGAACTGTTTCAGAAATGTTCATATTACTCAGAAGTGGTGAATGCTATCCGTATGATTTCTTTTTGTTTTAAAGGAATATGAGACTACTTATTTAGTGTTTATTTATTTGTATGTTTAAAACTGTTATTTGTGCATTATATGGCCTTATCAAATTTAACATAAATTACGCCGCGCGGCGCTAGATAATGGTTTGGTATCAGAGGCCTGTAGTTCATAAATATGTATAAACAAGTGTACTTTTTTATTTTTATCTTATTATCTAATATATAAGTAACGTAATTAAATATTAAAAACGATATGTCACCGCTTTAAATTTTGAGGTACGAACTTATAAATACAAAGCGAGCTCTTAAACGCGCTATCTCAATTTCAAACGAGCATCACTCGACACCAGAGTCGTAATCTAAATAAACAAAGATAACATTGAAGAGTTAGTTTCATAACAAACATAAATAATATAACACTTGACAACCTTTCAAAACAAATTGAGTCACAAGGACCGATTGTGTGGAACCCGACCCGCGCGCCGAGGCGATAAAAACGTGCGGGCATTTGATCGTTATCGCTTTCAAGTGGCCGGGCAGAGGGGCCGGCGTGGGTTGCGGCGCGGAGCAAGCAAGCGGATAAGATAATAATTACTTTTCTGAGTACACTATAATATATGTAGGATACTCAGAAAAGAGTGTTTTTTTTCAGACTCGTAACAACAATTTTATGGATCACACAAGGTGTTGCCTCATGTGTGAATCGAAGCCACTACACTCGACGCAGTGTCAAGTGGCGAGCCGACCACTTAAACCACTACACCAATCGTTACCCCGCACATTATAATTCAACGTGCTCGTCACAGAAACATTTTGCCATGGGCGGAAATAGAACCCACGGACTCCGGCTTAGTCGGCCATCCTAACGTAGCGTAACCACTGCAGGCGAGGCGGCCGCAAACCGTGCGGTCTATAATCAGTTAAAACCACAAACAAACAAAATAGGCGATTTCACAGTCTTCATTAAAATGGTTCCCATAACCATCCCACAGTACGCAATATTACAGTATTATAAATAATTGCTATGAAATACCTTGAGCATATAACGTAACGTAACCTAAATATTTAGGACATAATATCATCAATCAATGATAGTTTTGCTCGTAAAATAAATGATAAAATTGATGTTTTAGCCTTTATTGCGAAACATTTTTGGTGAATTATTTCTAACACTGAAGATTATTATTAATTATTTTGATGCAAGGCGTTACAGCGATATATTCGTGAGGACACTAGCACACTGGTTCGCAAGGGGTGTCGCGTTTAAACCAAGCGGCAAAGAAGCATACCACTGACTCACAGGCTAGAAACAACAATTTGTGGATAATCCAAACTAGTCTTATATCCCGGCGTGCGTCGCTCAAACATTTGTATTTTATGATATTAAATATATATTATACTAGAGGACGCCAGCAGCTACGCCTGCAGTTTTTATAAATTTACCCGTTTTGGCCGATCCCGTAGGAATTTCGGGAAATCCCTTCTTAGTGCACCCCTACGGTCCCCAAGGAACATGCATGCCAAATTTCAACTTCCTGTGCCCAATAGTTTCGGCTGTAGCGTGTCTGTCAGTCAGTCAGTAACGCAAGGATTTTATATATTAAGATTATTTTTGAGCGACGCTCGGGAGGTTGTTGTCTTTCGGGATATGTACCACTTTTGTTGTACTTTTATTCTTATCCACACGCAATACATTCGTTATGATAGCGCTTGAAACAGCACCGAGATATCGGTTACTCAAAACGAAGTTACGTGGTTGGTATCGCAAGACAGTATAAAACGAATGTTAAAGACCACGAGAGTTTCAACACATAGTGTTGTCTGGTATGGAGATCAAACCCATAACGTAAGTCAAGTCGACGGTTGAAATCTCTAACGTCTGGTCCCAATATTTGATCTATCCATGGATTTGGTTACTAGAGATACATATTTGACATATTCTCGATAAAATAATTATGTCAAATATGTTATGTTATCCTGACTGAACGAAGTTGAAAGTATACAAGTACATTCAGCAGTTGAATATATGTTGCTGCAATGCAATTCTTCTGATGGCAGTCAAAGTCATACGTGCGACCGTTGAAACAGCTGACTGGCAGTTCCAACATAACACACATAACGCGTGAGATGTTTTGATTAAAAATATTATTCTTCTAGTATAATACAGTAACATAACAAGCCGTAGATCAATATGTTGTTCCTCCACGCATCGCAATATTTACGATACTATTATGTTTTTGTTTAGTAAGAAGGCGACACTCTATAAAAACAGGAAAATTCTGATATACCGCAAAAGGGTCTCTACATGGTAACACATAGAGTATATATTTCCTACCAACCATAGGAGGATGGCTATAGAATTGTTATAGCAAGCTAGTGTAGTGTGACATGACTGCCGTTCCTAATATATCAGTAAAGTTAAGCAGCGTTTGTAGAGGTCACCGCTTGGATGGGTGACCGCTTATTGAGATATTTATAGCACAGTTTTATCGTGCTTTGAAGGATACGTTAAGTTATCGTTCCCGGCTCTTGTCTCTGGACGAGAGCGTCACGCGGGTGGAAATCGAACTCACGACCTTCAGTTTTGGCAGTCAGAGCCACTTACCACTAAACCTTCAGGCTAATTAATACTCTGTAAGAACTTGAACTATATTGAATCATTTATCTTCAAGATACATGATCGACTATGTGATACAAAACAACACAAAGTTGTTAATGTCACTGGAGTAATAAAGTTAATAAAACACATCGTAAACTATTATCGTGCGACTACTCAGCAAAGTAGCGCAAATGTCATAAACTAAGAATTAGTTCATTGTAGAAACACTATATGATCTCATCGGGGTCCTGGCATTATCCGGTAGCGTCCAAAACTTTCACCTTGGACTACTAGGCCCTTTTCTAGCCATATATAAAGATGACCAAATGTCATCATGATCATGGGCCTAGCGTTATCCGGCCGGTTGCAACCAAGATTTTCCTTGGAGCCTGAGGTCCGCATTGTAGTCTGATCAGATTTGACAGAAGACAGCTTTTCCATAGAAATAATGATACTACATGGTTTAGATCATTTAACATTTTCTGAAATGTTATAGTAGGTGTATTGTCATTTGTTTATTTCTTATTTGATTTATTATTATTTAATAGGTTTTATATCTGCATACTTCCAAGTTTCAAGTTATATAAGATTTTATAATATCTAGAAAACCTGGACCTTGATTATTTATTTACAGTGTGTAGGGTAGCACTGCAGGGCAAAGGCTTCTTTAAAACTGTGTGCTTGGAAATAAATGCTCATTTGATATAATTATTATGGCTCCAAAAACAGGTCAGTCAAAACATCAACTAGACGCATAAATATTTAATAATAACCACGCACAACTAAACAATGGTTTCATTCATAATGCTGCAGACCGTCCATTATTACAAGCGTAAAATTTTAATCGAGCTAATTACTTGCGATCACAATGCATTATTATATACCTAGTAATGCGCAATTAGTGTTTACTTGTATTTCAAGCGCGCTGTGTTACGCGATAGCAATACATGTTAATTATAAATGGTTTTGGTGTATAGCTAGTGGATGGATGGTGTTATGACACTGAAGTATTGTTGTTAAGCGTATGACTAATGCAGTTTATTCAGTAGACAAGTTTTTTCTACGACATGAAAGGCAAACGGCGAGAGATTGATCGCATAATGGTAAGCAATTACTAGCCACCCATGGACACCCACGACCACAGAGGAGTCATAAATGCGTTGACGACCTGGATGAGAAAAATAACAGGAGCAGGACCGGGATAAGGTAGAAGGAAAATGGGATGCCCATGATCTTTTCTTCTCGCTCACCGAACAAAACCCAACAGTCTAGATACTGTTACTTTACGACAATTTACAGGCTCTACACACACCACATACATGCTTGTCAAGTCCAACATGATCAACGTTGTCCTAGCGTCATCCCAGTTACACTCAAGATCCGTCTTAGAAATCCGAGGTCCGCATATTGGTCCAACCAGTTTTGACAGAATATTAGCTTGAAAGTCCTCCAATATACTTCAGATTAAACTAGAGGACCCGTGCTGCTCCACAGCATATTTTAATAAAGACATAAAGACATATTTATTTCTGCATTTTGGTTGTTTACAACACTTATACATGTCAAACCCTATTCTAGATGATGCCGGCTTTTCCTAGCTAAATGACTTCTCGAGAAGAAAAGCCGAAACAAACTCAGAGTCATTGTTTTTTTTTTATCACTTCAATTTCTTTAGTCTTTTCTTGATCTTTTAAAGTCCAGACAAAAAAAAGAGTTTAGTATGCAAGTACAATGTAGGAAATCATCTGACGCTTTTGACTGACTCGGCCAACTAATGGCCCGCATTCAACAGCAATCGTACGGCTCAACCTTGATTGAGGGAGCCAACACGATCTGTATCACTATGCCTCCACGCCATCAGAAGGTGTATGCATAAGCATGTCAGCCTAAGCCATCAGACAGGTTGCCACAACTATTTGTTTATATTTTTAATAATGCCCACATCGTACTCACAACTTTACATGCTAATACATAGTAAAATACATGTTGTAAACAATATGTAAAATTATAAAAATTTAAACAATAAAATGTCATATATTTAAATGTCAGGAAATATTATTGAATGTCAATTTAAGAATGTCTAAAAAATAAAATAATAATATATTACTTAAGTAATTTTAAATGTCAAAAGAAAATAACAATGTCAAAACAAACAATGTCAAAACAAAACAAATAAAATTACAAATGTCAAATCAAAAATGTCAGAATGTAAAGATATAAGTACAACAAATGTAAATAAAAATATTATGTCACTAATTTCGAAATGTCAAAATTCATAATGTCAATTCATAATTTAATGTCAATTTATAATTTTTAAACTTAATTCCAGGCGTTTTTGTCTGCTAAATAATCTTTAACTGTGTAATATGCTTTTGAACACAAGCTCTGTTTAATAAATCCTTTGAATTTATTAATACTTAGTTCCTGAATATTGCCTGGAATTTTGTTGTAAAAACGTAAACTTTGCCACTTGTATGAGTTACTTATTTTTTGTAGTCTAGTTGAAGGTAGAACAAGTTTGTTTTTGTTTCGTGTATTTAGTTTATGAATGTCGCTGAATTTAGAAAACATATTTATATTTTTCCTAACATATAACAAGTTCTCATAAATGTATTGAGATGCGACAGTCATTATCTTAATTTCTTTAAATTCTTCCCTCAGTGAATGCCTTGAACCAAGACTGTAGATTGCACGAATAGCCCGCTTCTGCAGTACAAACACAGTTTGAATGTCAGCTGCGTTGCCCCATAATAAAATGCCATATGACATTATGCTGTGGAAATAACTAAAATATACTAATCTGGCCGTATCTATATCAGTTAACTGACGAATTTTATAAACCGCGTACGCTGCAGAGCTAAGTCTATTCGACAACTGACCTATATGTTGGCCCCACTGTAGCTTAGAATCTAAGGTTATGCCTAAGAATACGGTGTTATCTATAAGATCCAACTCTTCTCCATTCAAACATATGTTAGGTTTAACTTGTTTTACATTCGGTCTTGAAAATCGTATACATTTTGATGTTCTTTCATTTAACAGTAAATTGTTAGCAGTAAACCATTGAACTACTTTAGAGCGAGCGTTATTTACATCGTCATTATTTGATTGTTCTCGTCTAAGTTTAAAGATAAGTGATGTATCATCAGCAAATAAATCTATCTCTTCATTATTTTGCATAATATATGGCAAATCATTAAGATATACAAGGAAAAGGAATGGACCAAGAATTGAACCTTGCGGCACTCCCATTGTGACCACTGAACCCATAGAAACTTTTCCATTTACCTCGACTCTCTGTATCCTATTACTCAAATATGATGTTAGGAGATCCAAAGCAGTGTTCTTAACTCCATAGTAATGTAATTTCCTGATCAATGTTTCATGAAAAACGCAATCAAAAGCCTTAGATACGTCACAAAAGACTCCTAGAGCATCATGCGACTCCTCCCAGGCATCAAAAATACTATCTAAACGCTGAACTCCAGCATCGGTAGTTGAGCGACCCCTAGTAAAACCAAATTGTTTTTCATGTAACAGCTTATTGTTATTAAAATGAGTTTGAAGCTGGCCTAGAATTAACTTTTCAAAAATTTTACTAAATGTGGGTAGCACAGATATTGGCCTATAATTTGTGGAGTCAGATGTGCTACCTGATTTAAATAACGGAATTACTTTACTACTTTTCATTTGATCAGGAAACACACCACAGTCAATGCATCTTTTGAAAATCATTGCCAGTTCAGGTGCTACTGTGTTGACTATGGATTTCGTAATCACAACAGAATTGCCCCAAAGATCACTAGTTTTCTTCACATTAAGGGTATTAAAAGTTTTTACAATATCTTTGTCAGTGACATAACTAAATCTAAATTCAATGTTACACCTATTGACATTTTTTTTTAAATAGAGATTCGGCGTCATTGGAGGATGAGTTCAGGGATTTAGTGGTTGAGACTGGAATGTCTGTGAAGAAATTTTCAAATGCTGTGGCAACCTCAAAATCTAATTTTAATATGTTTTTATTTACTTGAAGCGTGTAATCGTTACCTTTAATCTTGACCCTTCCAGTCTCATTGTTTATAATATCCCACGTTGATTTTATTTTATTGTCACTGTTTTTATTTTTTGATTTTAAATAAAGTGTCTTAGCTTCACGACAAATCTTTTTAAATAACTTAGAATAATTTCTTACGTATTGACAAAATTTTTCATCATTTTTATTGATTACTTTCTGTTCATATAATTCGTAAGCTTATTTCTACTTTTATAAAATCAAAATCTTTTATTCAAAATTGGCTGGTAAACAGCTCTTTCTGAACGTTAAATTTTACAATGGACAGTCCCCCAAAAAGCCCAACCCTTCACTGCTTCCTATGTGTTTTCGCTAGGAAGAAGAAGCAGCGCAACAAACTCCCCAGCAACACAGTACTGTCTGCATAGTTAAATATCAAGTTATACATTATATTAATAAAAATAATAATATCACAATTTTCAATTAACATGATAGCTATCACACAACCTATTGCCATTTATTTAGTTACGTACCTGCTTAAGACTTGAAAATTGAGATTAATGACTAACACTTAGCCTCCAAAACAAAATGACAAGTAGGGTGTAACCGCACACATGTTAAATGTGAATGTGAAATGCTGAAGGCTGGACAGGGCATCATAGTTGGTCAGTTGCAGCGGTTATATAACTTGTGCTGGAGCACCGGCCGAGTACCTAATGACTGGGCCACAGCTGTAGTTGTGCCTCTTTATAAAGGAAAAGGCTCGCAATAAGACTGCAAAAACTATAGAGGCATTAGCCTTCTCAGCATTGTTGGCAAGTTGTATGCAAAGGTACTTATTGAAAGAGTTATGGAAGTAACCGACAAGAAAATATGGGATGTACAAGCGGGTTTCCGAAAGGGTATGGGATGCACGGATCAGGTTTTTTCCTTGCGAAGCATAGCCGAAAAGTTTTTGGCCAAAGGTCAAAAGGTCTATTGCGCATTCGTGGATTTGGAAAAGGCTTACGATAAAGTGGTGAGGAATGAAATGTGGTCGGTGCTGTCAATGAATGGGGTGGACAGCAGCCTCATTCGAGCTCTGAAATCCCTTTATGAGGATTCTAGAGCTTGTGTGAGGATAAACGGGGCATACACTGACTGGTTTAAGTCGAGAAAGGTGTTAGACAGGGATGTGTAGCGTCGCCGTGGCTGTTTAACCTCTTCATGGACAATTGTTTGCAAGATTTAAAACACAGTGACTGCGGATTAAGGATGAATGGGTTACTCGTCAAATGCCTCCTTTATGCTGATGATCAGGTAATACTGCAAGTATTACTGATCATCAGCATAAAGGTGCAATCTTCAGCGGAGGAGTTGCAGGAGATGGTAACAATCATGCATGGTGCGTTAGAGAGGAAAGGAATGAAAGTGAATGTAAGAAAAACGAAAGTTATGGTTTTTGAAAAGGAGGAATGCGTTACGGCTTGTAATGTTTTGATCGATGGACAGCGAGTGGAACAAGTGAATGAGTTTGTTTACTTAGGTACGTTGTTTACAAGAGATGGTAAGAATGAAGAAGATATTGAAAGGAGAGTTAATGCAGGTAATAGTGTGAATGGAGCTCTGAAAGCGTTTATGAACAGTCAAAACGTGTCCAAAAAGGCACGTTTGGCTGTACATAGAGGTGTGTTAGTGCCTACCATTATGTATGGTAGTGAAAGTTGGGTATGGCAGAAGAGATTTGAAAGTAAAATAAATGCTGTAGAAATGAGAGCACTGAGAAGTATGTGTGGTGTGTCTTTGACCGACAGAGTAAAGAATTGTGTGATACGAGAGTGTTGTGGGGTAAAAGAAGATGTAGTGACAAGCATTGAGAAAGGCATGTTAAGATGGTTTGGGCACATGGAGAGGATGGATGACGATAGACTGACAAAGAAGATATATAAGGCAAGTGTGAATGGAACAGGACAAAGGGGAAGACCTAGGCGGACGTTCTCTGACCAGATTGGAGACATCCTGAAAAAAGGACAAGTCAGAAGTACCCTTAACAGAAGAGCATGCATGAGAAACTTGATGGGAGTGAGTGAAGCAAGTGAGGTATGTCAGGATCATTGCAAATGGCGTTCCGTAGTCTCTGCCTACCCCTCCGGGAAACAGGCGTGAGTTAATTTTACACACCACCACACCATATGAAAGTAAGGCAAGGTCACCATAAGGAGGCATAATGGTTTTTCCTGGCAGTTACCGCAAGGAACTTATTAGATGCCATAAAAATATTTTTGAACTTAGAACCGTCCATGTAGAGAGAAAGCAATGGAATCTTAAGAAATTTGTAGGCAAATATTGAAAAATAAGTTCAATATCCACACCTATCTTCCTTCAAACTTACCCAATTTAAATGAGCATACCATCAAATGAAAGGGCTCTTTTCAGCGCGTGTTTTAGGTCTATAACGAAACACCTACCTCAATGATAACCAGATACATAGAAGCAGAAAGTCATTGACTACGGCTACGAAAACGTAAAAAATGTATGGGAGAAAACAGTTTTTCCATATAACTTGGTGAATGTGCAAGTTAGGTAATTTCTAATGCTTGATGACAAATCTATGCAGCGAGAGATTTTATTTAAAAAAAAATCATGCGATTCGGTTGGGTAGAACGGGATGGCCGACTCGTATTATAAAACACAAATTCTTTTAATATATAGATTCATCTTACGTTTGCAGAGGTCACTATTAGTGGGTTAAATTTTTTTATCGCATTTACATTACAGCGCTATCGTGCTTTAGATGGCACGATGAGCCTTTGTGTGGCCATTAAACGACGACACATGAGTGCTTTTCTAGAGTTTCAACGGAGTGAGTATTCAATTAAAATACTGTAAGTAAATTTTATCGTGTTTTACTCTGTAGACAGCCTTATTATTACTAATAATATGTACCTAGTTGAATATATTAAACAGCATATTATATTTTTTTTTGTTGCTTTTCACAAGACCCAAGTGATATGGCATTAAAATGGTAAAATAACAATAGGGTCGTTCGTATCAGATATTCATCATGAAGTGAAATTACAAACATGCCCAATTGTGTTTAGTAAGGTGAGTCGGTGGCTTCTAGATAGTCGTCATAATTTCTGCCAAAAAAAGTTCTCTACTGAACATATGAAATAGGAATAGGCGTCTGAGCACGTTACCCGATGAGATTAATGCGGAGGCATTTAACGACGCCTAAACCGTGTAATTTTTTTACTTTAAATTTTTTTTTATGGTTTTTGCGTTAGATTAGATTGAGCTTCAGTTACAAAATTATGTTTCTATAATGTTCTAACTTCTCAAATAAAAAGTACATAGGAAATTAAAAACTACCGAATGACGCATTCGGTAGAATTGAGTTTATCACTTTCAAACCGACAGGCAGGTTGTTCGGCTACATATAAAGATCATCAAAAATAGGAAGGTATTGACGTTACTATTTCCTCAGGCGAGACGACTCACATTCTGAAATCGGCCAAGTTTAACCACTCTTAATTTGACTATCGCGAATGATTCGCCTCTACCCATAACTCAATGTTAACCTCATAAAAATGCTTCCTATAATTTTTCTTGAACTAAAGCTGCACTTGAAAAACATTCTGTATCGCATTCAATTGTATTTAATAAAAAAATCAGCTAAGCGAAGTCACTAAAATCAAGACTTGCAACAAAAAATGCAGCAGAACTAACTTTGCAATTTACTGTATTTTTAAATTTTACATTGTTTTATTTTCTTAGCCACTTGCCGCTGCTGTTTGCATTATGTCTGGACAATGTTTTACAATAATGAAATTTTCTTCAGCAGTTTGGATAGAGAAAGAGCGCATCAAGTGGTTGAGGACAATAGGGAGTGAAATCTTTCCTATCTTATTTCTTAAAAATTGGATTCTTAAGATAGGAAAGATTTCACCCCGTCCATCGTATCAATAAAAATTCTTACGCAATGATACAATTTATGACATGTATTGTTTATATTAGTATAATTGTATATTTATTGTATTTACCTAATTACTTATGATAATGTACGCATCATGTAAATTTCAACACAAATTATAATTGTTCCGAAATAAAGACAATAAACAATACTAAATCTAATACCGGCCGATATACCTACGTTCTTCTACAAGCGCTACGAATGCGTCGTGCTAACTTCTGCGACCTTATAGCAAACATCATTGATTTTAAATATCCCGCCCCAACTTTATTCCATTAACATGTTGTATGTATGGCACTTGTATTCTATGCCGTGTGGTTAACGGCATAGAATACAAGTGTCACCACCCCCTATCTTCCCGTGGGTGTCGTAAGAGACGACTAAGGGATAACACGATGCAATTACCATCTTTGCGTAGAGACGGAAAACTCGACATCAAACCCTATATGACTGCCTCGTTGGTATCGCGGCATAAATGTGCGCGTGGGATCGGGAGGTCCCGGGTTCGATTCCTGGGCCGGGCAGTGTTATTGGGTTTTTCTGTCACGAAATTCTCAGTAGCAGCACGGAGTCTGGAAATGTGCCCGGTACGGCAATAGGCTCGCCCCTTATTACGTGGGACTAAAGTATATCTGGCGAAAAGTGGGTGTAGAAATACACCTCTGCCTACCCCTTCGGGGATAAAAGGCGTGACGACATGTATGTATGTATGTATGTATGGTGCGTTCTATGTTGTAAAGCTTTTTTTTTTATATGTAACAAGTCCTTTACTTTACTCTTAAACTTATTCTTGCTTAAAAGTTTATATGCATTTGGAGGTTTATTTTATAATTAAGGTGCTAAACAAAATATACTGTTCCGCGTTAGCTCTGCGCATGCAGAGATTATTTTTGCGTCTATTTCTCACAAAGACATCTGAAAGGCTTGGAAATAATTGTGGACTACCTTTCACACTCATAGATGTATAAACATGGAAGTGTTAGTATCTTGTGTTTAAGAAAATATGGTTTGCAGCTATCGGTTACCTGAAGCCCAAACATAGCCCTAATACATCTCTTTTGAAATTTGAACACAATGTCTTTATCTGTCAAGTTGCCCCAGAAGATAATACCGTATCTAAGAACGGATTCAACTATTGCATGATATGCGGTATGTGAAGAATATATCGATGGCTCCTACGTATACTGAGTCACCTAACAAATTTCGACAAATGTGTTTTTGCATATTATCAATAATTCAATCATTTCCTATCGATCGGTGTAAAAAAAAAGTTTATATTCTTATAAATAACTACAAAAAAATGACGTATACTAGATCAAGTTCACAATTATATTATTTTGCACATAGAACACTGGGTCAACTGTCACCATACCAGTATACGCGGGAGGCGTGTGCGGTGTGCGGCCATTTTGGTGTAAGTTGACACTGGCTCAGTGTACGTCGCAACCGTGCTGAGTGAGGATGGATTTTGTACGCTCTTAATCACTAAGTAAATAGTTATTTTGTTTATTTAATTTGATCATTATTATATTTTAAAAGTGCTACAGCGCATACTGGTATACCTGTAGATAGCTCAGTATATGTTGAACAAATTTTGCAAAGTATTAACTTGATTCATTCTACTGATTTATTTAAATTAATTTTAAGGTGATAATATTGCATAAATCCATTGTTGTTTAATAACAATACTTAACTTTTACTACTCTCACAATGATATACTAACTAATTTTCTGTAATATAAAAATTAATCGCTGAATGTGTCGTTAACTCTCGAGAGCAGCTGAACCAATATCAAAAATTCTTTCCCCATTGGAAAGTTACATTATCAGAGAGTGTTTTAGGGTACTTATTGTACCGGTCTTCCCACTGGAACGGGAACTACGTGGGTGAAACTGCAGGGCACAGCTAGTAATATTATAAATGCGAAAGTACCCACTTAACTCCTTCTATTTCTATTGATGTTTTTATGCCTTATTTAACCAATTTCTATAAAATTTGGTAGGTATACAAGTACATAAGACCTTGTAGAAGGACAAAAGTTGGAAAGTATATTTAATTATTACAAAATTATTGTTAGATCTCAATCGTGCATGGTCGAGCAATCAAAAGTTTGCTCGACCATGCGCGAGCATTTTGTAGTTCGGTGTGTGCTGACACTAAGTAGTAGTACTAAGTAATTTAAGAAACGTGGTAATAGTTGGCTGAAAATTGGTAGAATGGTTCAAAACATGAATGCAATCTAAAAAAATCTTCCACCATCCGACAACTGGAAAAAGAAATACAAGAACTCAAAGGTCACAAACACAGGTTCATCGTGATTTTCAGCAAATCGCTAAGTATTATCATAAATTTATTATAACAGGAAGCCTAAGCCTAAGCGAGCAATTGTGGCCCTTAGACGCCAGTGATGCCAATCGAGGCATCACTTACGCGTTGCCGGTCCTTAAATACTGGCGAGGAAAAAGGTTTCTTGGCTGCCTTCATTCTAATACCCTTCCCCTATTGCTTCCTATTGATGAATAGTAAGGAAAAAGAGGATGAAAAAGGGGGGTTTTGGCGTCCGGTAGCCTCATTAACTGAACGAAACCTAACAGCATAAATGTTGTTACTTTACGTATATTTTCTGTGAGAGGATGGTAGGTACGTAGCTCTACCACTCGATATAAACCTTAGGATTTTTCGCACTCCGGGCTATACAATAGCACGTATTTAGACATTTTCATAGAAAATTAAAGCAAAATGAAAAATCAACATAAAACATTGTTGTAATTAAATAAACAGTAATACAAAATAATTAAGCGGGTCTTAATTGCGCAAATATTTTATTTAAGATATAAAAACATATTTTTTTCGTCGAGAGACTGATGAGAGCTCAGCGCCGTCTTGTGGAAGTGCGGGTATCGGCACCTACCCTCATTTGGTTTTGAAATGAGGAATGTGTCATATTATATTTCCTATACTCAAATGGCAACGCCACTCATCACATTAAGATACTCCCGCAAAAGTGGGAGATCCAAAATGTTATTACTTTGTATCATTGTAAATAAAAACTATTATTTGCGACTTTTTTGGTTATTTTCAACAAAATATCGTGAAAAACAATTAACTTACATGTGGAATAATATGCCGAACTTTTTCAAATAATTTTATTTACGAGTATTGCAAGATTTCACAACGCATCTGCCCATTTCACGTCCGTATTATTTTCGTGTGCGGCAAATTTGACAGTATTTGGCCCAGACCCATAATAAACGGCAACACATCTCAGCTCTGCTTGCTTATCTAGTTGTAAATAATAGATCAATTATCTCAACACACAGAAGCAAAAATAGCCAAACACGAAGTGCATTTGAAACAAAAAGACTTAGCAAGAAAGATAAAAGGAGAAGACAAAGAATTAGCACAGAAGGAACCAGGAATCTTAACAGCCAGTTACGATCTTCAAAAGTGTCTAAACGTACCCCATGGGAACGTTAGCACATTTTATTATAAACGAAAACTAACCGTTTATAACTTCACTATTTTTGATATAGGATGCGACAGGGTTATTGCTTTTCTAGGCATCAGCAAACTGCTAAAAGCGGAGCAAATGAAATTGCTTGCTGTGTTTATAAATTTATTTAACAAACAGTTAAAGGCAGTATAAAAGACTATCGATTTTGATCCGATAACTGCGGTGGTCAGAATCGGAATAGAATTGTTTTTTTTTATGTATATGATGGCAAGTAATAAGTATAAAATACGACTAAGTCACCGTTTTTTGATAGTTGATACCCAAAATGAAAGGGACAGCATGCATGCACTCAATGAAAAGCAAACGAATAATAAAATACTGTACACACCTGCTCAATGGTACACGGCGTTTCAATTTGCAAAAACCGATGATAAACTTTACGTGGACTTGAATGGACTTCAAAAAATTGCTTAAAAATTTTAATAACTGGACTGTTGCAGGCAATGGAGCTAAGATGCAATGGGATAAAGTAACTGAAATTAAAATTGAAGCAGAAAATCCTTCTAAGCTATTTTATAAAACTAGTTATATGGAAGATTCCTATAATTGGATTGATTGTGCCAATAAACCTAAAGTAACACGTGATAAATCAGTTCTTAAAATAAATTTCAGTGATCTTACGATAGATAGCTTACGATAGGCCAATCCCAATAGATAAAAATAAACACAAATATTGAATGGACCTTTGCCACAATCTGGTGATACCTAAAGAATATCACTCTTTTTTTCCTAATTTGATAAAATCTGACAACTATACAGATGAAAGCGATTCAGAATAGGTACAAAATAAATATAGTTACTAAGTATTGAAGTACCTTATAAAGAAAAATTTTGTGACAATTTTTTTTTTTGCAATAATTACTAATCAAAGATGATTTTAATTAAAAGTCTGTAATTATTATAAGATGTTTGTTCCTATATTTTAGTGATGTGCAGTTGAATAGTTCCTACCTACTTAAATATTTTCTATTTTTGTTACGAAAGATATTTGAAGTTTTTGTTACAATGTCTTTTTTATTCTTGTCAATTTTATGAAAATTTTAACCTTGTGGTAATGTAACCATTACCTCTTTTGCGATTTCTTGAATTTGAATAAATATTATTACAATTATTTAGTGTTTTCTAATAATTTTGCCTTTTTCTACACACACATACACACTTGACTCAATATCAGGATTTGGTCATGTCCATGTATACTGAGTCAACTTATAGTATTTCAATAATTATAATTCATGTAAGAGAAATATTAATACACAAAATAACTAATAAGCATATCAAAAAAAAATTAACTTCAGTTACTTAATAACAATGTTCCAAAATATGGATTATAAAATTCGACGTGTATAAATGTAAGTGGTAGTTGATCCATTTTTAACATGCATATATACGAAGTATACTGGTTTATCTACATTATCTCACAAATTAATAAAAATATACGAATATTTCTTTGCACTATTGAAAGGCTTTGCCACATTAAATTCATTATGATAAGTATTTTTTTCTTGATTTTTTTAACATTTGAAATATAACCTTTCAGTCTTCTAATCGCCCTCCTGTAAAGTTAACAAAAGTACAGTTGACTCAGTATACTTAGGAGCCATCGATATATTAACTACTGGGGCTATTTTATTGAGGGTGTCAGTTTCTGGAAAGCTCCCTAGTGTAGACACAGTTTTGATAAATAAAAGAGACAACTATCAAATCATACTTTAATTTATTCAGTTTGGCACAAGGATATCTCTTCTTCGCACAAGGATATCTCGATCTTTGATTACGTCGTGATTCTATATTTACATTTAGAGCCCAGTTCGCAAAGCATTGTGTATGGGTCTTTATGCATTTTAGTCTAGTGGTTAGTGCATGTGACTTCTGACTCTGACTTTTAAATAACTTCAAAGAGGGATATCGGTACATGATGAAATAAAATAATAGTACACAATCAATTTCTGCACTTTCACATTTTGATGGAGGCACAAACGACATTGGATAAGACAGCTTATATTATAAAATACTGCCTGACCCGGCGAACTTCGTAACATATTTTTTTGCTATCATTTTTCTTATATAAAACTTTGCCTCACAATAACGAATTCATTTTAAGATTTATCCAATTTAGTTCAGTCGTTTGGCAGTTTAAAGCGTGTACAAACATTTCGGTGATTAATATTTTTTAGCTATATAAGATTTCAATATTTTCATTTTAGTCTATTATCCACCATCCATAGCCACTTATCCAAAACCCAAACCACATCCGTTAACATAGCACTCGTGTCATCACACTACAAATAACAAAACGCACATTACAGTCGATTACGCACAAGTGACGCGGAAGACGCCTCGTCTCACGACGCATGAGGCGAACCATCAGATAGACGGTGATTGATACACGACAACATCGCAATAAATTTTAGATATTACGCGCCTTTGTACTGCTGTAAATGTACTGCTGTTTGTTTGTAGCTAGCTGTCGTGAGCTCTTCGTGGATATATTTTTATGCTCCCAAGGCCGCAAGGTTCTGGTATAACATTGACAAGAAAATCTGTAGAAAGAGGGGTCTACAGACCCGTAAAATTCGGTTTATTGAAAAGCGCAGAGATTGAATCATTTTGTCAAACATGCCTAAAGTGACATTGAACAATTGTCAAAACAAAATTTGTTTTTCTTATCTTAAATTTAGATAGGACTAAAACGGGCAGTATATCTTACGAATTCAAAAATAGTTATTTGTGCAACAAGAGAGCAAAGTTGTTTTTTGTTTCGAGTGCTGATTTTGAGTCCCGAGCAAGCGAAGGATTCTATGATTGATTCACGAGCGTAGCGAGTGAATCAAAGTTAGAATCCTGAGCGTAGTGAGGGACTCAACAGCACGAGATGCAAAAAACTTTGCTCTCGTGTAGCACACATAACTTTTCACCTCAGCAGTGAGATCACATATTACTAAGGAGACATACAAATTAACAGGAATAAATTGAAAACGAAATTCTGCATTAATCACTTGTTAACATAATATTTTCTTGGGTTTACGCGAATGTTACACATTGAAATTAAACTAAAGTTTACGGATTTTATCGCGTTATATTGGTTTCACTGGTTATTTGTTATTACATTTAAACCGAAAGATCTAGAAACTACATTTTTATTACTAGCCGACGTTTCGAATTCTTTACAGGATTCGTGTTCACGGCGGAACACTGCCGTGAACAAATAACCAGTGAAACCAATATAACGCGATAAAATCCGTAAACTGTAGTTTAATTTCAATAATCACTTGTTTTTTAACTCTTCTGGTGTTAAAGTACAGTCAAAATCGATAGTTTCACTCATCTTTTTAGATGACTGAGTATTTTAAATTAATATAATTTAACACGTTACGCTATACCCTATCAGCATCAGCAAAATGCTTACCACAGACTATATGGATACATGTTTACTTTATTCCCGCTATTTTTTTTAAATCGCGTTCTGATACCGCGTCCCTGATGTTTATTTTTCAAATGTATCATTGTTGAAATTCCAAATGAAATTGTATTGCTTAAATACCAATTTTATACTATTAATTATACTTATTTTTATTAAAATCCAATAATATTTTAAACATATAAACAATAACATTTAAAAACAACGTAATTTCTTTATTTAAAAAGATATTTGTATATATTAAAATTTTAGGGTATAACGCGTTTCCGAACGTGTTTTCTTTGAGGTCGGATTCCAAAATCGAATTTCGATGGATTTGTTTTTTTCACTCGCTTTTTTATATGCATGTGAAAGAGACAGAACACAGTAAAATTCGAATGTTTCAAATTTATGGCTGAACAATGTCAATTCGTGGCACTGAAGATTGAAAAATTAAAAAGCTACTTTGCCTCATGCTCGAATCAAAATCGCGTTTTGTTCACTGTTGTCTCGCAGCAAAAGCGGCATGTTTGAGCTGCCGTGGTGAAAATATATTTTCCTAAACCGGTTTATGAATACTGAGGTAACAAATTAGACAAAAAATTAAACTCAATTTAAAACCTTCACCCTTTGAAGTTGTTTAAAAGAAAAACGTTTGGAAGTCAGATACACTGACCACTAGACAAAAATGCATAAAGACCCATACACACAGCATAATTTCTCCATGATAATCACGTATTCGACTTTCTGCCCCACGCTGTAAACACGCTGAGAACTATATTAAATATAAATATCTAGCACGCGAGTCAATTTGACGAGGGGCGTGTTACGCGGCGACGCGCGGACGATAAATTAGCGCGGGAAGCATGACACGTGTCACCCGGAGACTTAAACAGGTGCGCATTCACGCGCCGCACCCGGGTTTTGTTTGATTGCAATGCAGTGCTAGAAAGACAATTAATTTTTCAGATTTGCAACTTAGTTTCATAAACAGAATGTTGCACTGTTTTTGTTGTACGTGTGGTGACGGATTAAGAATATAAAGTGTGTCACACCATGAGTGTCTTTAGAGGCGCGAAATGGCAATACACGATTAAATCCTATGCCAACACGTCTGGTCAGCTTCATATGTGATGATCCTGTTACCTCACAATGCTATTGGAACGCAATAAAAGAGACCCATGTCCAACAGTCGAATGCGGAGGGCTGTTTATCTGTAACAAGTGTGACTGGATGAATGGCTAATAGCTAGAAGTTTAAGTGCCCGCTTCGCACCTAAAATTGAGATGATGAAGTAGGTATATTACGACTCGCTGTAGTTTATCCACTGCCTCAAATCACTGTCCTCTACAATATCAACAGGTATTTGATGATAAATAAAGGCAGAACCAATCAAATATTAAAAGTGCTTAAAATCCCGTCACGTGTAACTGTTTGTTTGTTTTTCGTGTGAGTGTGTGGCCAACTCTAGTGTCGGAGTTTTCAGACCGCCCAAAGGCCTCCGACATGGCCTAACGACCCTTATCCATAGACAAGAGCCGGGACCGACAGCTTTACGTGCCCTCCGAAGCACGGTAGCGCTCAGATGAAAATGCCACACACGGTCACCCATCCAAGTGGCAACCTGTGCAAGCGTTGCTTAACTTTGCCGATCTGTTACGAACGGCAAGCCAAGTCTCGCTATGAGCGCTACACGCCACGTGTAACTTATTCCGTTGGTTACTAGCACGGGTCATGTACCTATGTACATGACCCTTGCCAGTAACCAACGGATACACTATTGTATACAATTAAAATATATCCAGTGTGGCGGTCAATTAGATGAGGGGCGTCGCATCGTGTGTGGATGATATATCAGCGCGGGTGTTGCACAAGCGTGACACGTGTCGCTGGAACACGGGATTTTCGACGAGTGCGCGTATATATACACTTCGTGTATATATATACGTCGTTCCAACGTTTATGCTAGACTAACTTTGTCGGTGGCTTTGCCCGGGTGTCTGCTATCGACACAAAAGGTCTATGTGTTATTCTTATGTATGGAACGGAATATATTATTCTTAAGTTTCATAAAAAGTAAAATGCTTTTATTTGATTACCGATATCCCTAATTGAATGCCATTTTGCTACAGGATCTTTGCAAAAGGCGTTCCGTAGTCTCTGCCAACCGCTTCGGGAAACAGTCGTTAGACATTGTATATATGTATGTAATATTGCCGTGTGGTTGACGGCATAGAATACAAGTGTCACCACCCCCTATCTTCCCGTGGGTGTCGTAAGAGGCGACTAAGGGATAACACGATGCAAATACCATCTTTGCGTAGAGACGGAAAACTCGACATCAAACCCTATACGACTGCCTCGTTGGTCTCGCGGCATAGATGTGCGCGTGGGATCGGGGGGTCCCGGGTTCGATTCCTGGGTCGGGTAGTGTTATTGGGTTTTTCTGTCACGAAATTCTCAGTAGTCGCACGGAGTCTGGAAATGTGCCCGGTACGGCAATAGGCTCGCCCCTTATTACGTGGGACTAAAGTATATCTGGCGAAAAGTGGGTGTAGAAATACACCTCTGCCTACCCCTTCGGGGATAAAAGGCGTGACGTTATGAATGTATGTATGTAATATCTTTTTTTCGAAAATCCTACAACGTGGATGTATACAACAAAAATCAACTACTAATAATTCACAGTATACTACCGTTATACCGGTGTCTCATATGTGAGTAATGTGTGCGATTAGTGCTATGTTATTGAATCGCCGGTCGCCTATTTAGTATGCGATGGCCACCTTGATGACTTTATTGCCTATTAGTGCTGGGTGGCTAGACCACGGCTGTAATGTACGATCGAAGAGGAAGGTTAATTAGTTTATGTGTTATAGGTCTTGCTCATTACAATTATTAGGCCAAAAGCAATTTTTAAATATATTTACTCTAGATAGTAGTATCTTAATTAACGACGCATTAAGAGAGTCGTTTAAACATGGTTGTGTCGGAGGCATTGAAGTTTTTAACGAACACACTGGTGTGTGAGTTTTATAAATTTGACGTGTCTGTGACATCGTATCGCCTAAACGAATAGACCAATTATGAAGCGGTTCCTTTTTGTATCAAAACTGACGTAGTCAAGATGTTTGTAGCAATAACTTATTGCCAGGGGCTACCTATGATTATTGATATTTTTTTGGCAAATAAAAATTTACGGCTTACATTATTTGCTTGAGTGAGTGCAAAATTTCTTCAAAATCAGTTCACTAGTCTCGTATGAACTAGTAACGAACATTAATTCATACTTTCATTCTCGCAAAATTTTCATGTTTAAATAGCAGGATTAATTTGAGCATCCTTTACATTTCAAAAACTGCGTAGAGACAGATTAGGAATACAAACTGTCACTACTCCTTTCAATTCGTGGGTCAGATGCAACTAAGGAAAATACACAAAACAAATACTGACTGTACATTTGGCGAGGCAACCGCTTACGGTTGCCTCGCCGCTTGACACTGCGCCGAGTGTTGTGGGTTCGATCCCCACACAAGACAACACTTTGTGTGATTCATAAATTGTTGTTTCGAGTCTGGGTGTTCATTATGTTCGTTAGTTGTATGTTAATTGTAAAGACCGCGACACAGGATTTAGTCCTAGTGCGGGAGTCGTCCTTTATAAAAAAAAATATCTGGCTGGAGACAGAAAACTCGACATCAAACCTTAATAGACCCTATAGCAATCCTAGCAAGTCTGGCCAGCGTGGTACGATACACATCACAATGCCATTGTGACGCAAACTAGTGGAGGCTTTATACCCAACAGTGGACTTCGAACGGCGGTATGATTATGAATGTACATCTTCTCTCGTTGACGTGTTGTATAGTATCGTGTCCTGTCATGTCGTATAGTCTACTGTCGTGTCGTATCATGTCATGCCATGCCGTGTTGTGTCATGTCAAATGATACTCTCCGATTGACCGTTGTCAAGAGACAAAGTGTCCATACATCCACTAACGTCACGAAAGACGCAATGCTGAATGCCTGCCTCATTTGTCACATCGGCGGCGTACAGTTGTAATCAGTTATCCTGTTATATATATGAATGTGGGTATTACTGTAAATGTATGTAGGTAATACTGTGTAATGTGTACCCGTATTAATAAGATTATTTCTACATGCCTACAAACTTACTTGTAAAAGGTTATAGTTATATATTATGTACTTACCTTTGTTTGTAAGTGATGATTGTACGTTGATAAGATGTGACAATAAAAGGAATTACTTACTTACTTACATAATTCTGTCTAATTGTTCTCAGTGTTGCGAGTATCAAGTGGAAAACTACGTGTCGGCTTTACCATGGGTAACAAAAGTGGTTCTTTTTTACTTTTTAGCTTTGTAGACTCGGATGTAGAATGACTAAACCAAATGTAATGCGAAAGGAAAGTAACATAAAAAGTTACTGTACTGCTCGTTATTTAATTTAAACTTCTTAAATAAGCATTGCAATATTCGGGATAAAATATTTTCAAAAGTTCTCATCTCAGCCGAAACATGTATCCCGCTGGATACAAATGTGCGCAATAAGCTGCAATTTAGCATGTATGTATGTTCTACAGAGAGTGTAGGGGATAACGAAGAGAATACTTTCAAAAGCCCCACCCCAAAAGGTAAAACGTCCCACAAAGTGTACAAACATGTTGTAAAAGACTGATTTTGTAAGAAACAGGATTGCTTTAATGAATCGATTATTCGGTATATGGCGGCTCTGGTCACCGTCTAGTTTGCGGTAGTAAATTCAAAAGCTCGAAAACGCTAATTATCGGCAAAACTTTTTCCAACACTCCCCTTTCCTTTAACTCTCCAAGCCCACGCTTTACGAGCCATCGGAAACACAAGCCTACATTCATAATATCGGCGAGAAATAATTAAATTTGAAGTAACAAAACCCATTATATGAAAATGAGTAATTACTTTTTATAATGCTCCCATCGGCGAAGCTTAACGGGAGTTGGTGCTACCGCTGGTTTCACGATATACTCTGAAAGAAAATGGTGGGGTTTGCAAATTACATTTACAGAAAGGATTCAGATGTTCCTGTTTCATTATATTTACTTTAGAGAGCTAACTAAATGTTGACCGTTTATCAAACTACCTAAGTTGCTTCAGTACATATGGTAAAAGATCAGAGGTACGAGTAAAGAATTAATATTATATTTTTTTATTCTATCGTTATAAAATTATTAAGGGCTCTTGCTCATACGCCATGAAATCGCCGGATTCAGGGCCAAGGTAGCGGGCTATGCATCTTGTCCACGGAAACGTTTTTCTTACGGGTTACTGCCGTAACCGCGTCGCCGGCGGCGTAATTAAAAACCACAGGTTGGAAGCCATTGAAAGGTTCTAATGCTTTCTAACAAAGCTTCCGTAGGGAAGTTGAATATATTTGAGCTTCGTATCATTTATTATTTGTTGCCCACACACCCATATCATTTGGTTTAACGATTTGTTTAGTTTTTGCAATACTTCACAAGTTAAACCGTAGGCAAATATTAGTTTATAATATTAAAAGTAATCACCTGTTTTAAACGAAGTTGCACCGGACGCATGTCCAAATCATGTCGTACAAATTGAGTTTATGGTTTATCCCGGAGTTTTTATTAAATCGCCACAACGACCGTGACGATTTGTCGCCGAGTGCATAACTCGGTTAACGCAGAGAACGAGTGCTGTTGTAACCTAATTGTTTGTTCGCTGCCGGCTCGGCCGGTTCTTGTAATAAACGAAGCATGTCGCTGTAGGAGTTGGAGGATATTGAGTGACCAGGAATGTATTGTAGACGGCTGGACTTGCGACAAGTATTGTGATATGTAAGTTTAGTAATTACGTGCGTTTGAATAAAAATACTTCCGTTATGTCTATGTTGAAATTTATTATGATTTAATTTTCAAAGATCAGGGGATCACCACGAATATTATGACACTTACTAGATGGGCCTGCGGTTACACGCGTTATTTAAGACTACTGCTCCGCTCGCGTGGCTCATAGCGTGATGTTATATAGCCTTCCTCAATAAATGGGCTATCTAACACTGAAATAATTTTTGAAATCGGTCCAGTAGTTCCTGAGATTAGCGCGTTCAACCAAACAAACAAACCAACTCTTCAGTTTTATATATTATTATAAGATTACGTCTCTGCTTCAGTTTCTTATATTATCAAGCATCTTACTACAATTACTTATAAAATAAAACATTTAAAAAATACGCCTATTGTATCAGGAGGCTAAGTATAAATATGGAAATAGAGGTTTCAATCGAAACTACATTCGTACCTTTAAAGAATTTTCGAAGACTGTCTAGAATTACCGTAGCCAGGCAGGAAGGTGTATCAGAAGTGCGCAGTGGAAGGTGTAATACATCTACCTGACCACGATAGACAATATATCCAGACACAATGCACTGCGTTGCACAGTGAGTAAAGTATTGAGTAGGTACATGAAAATTTTACCTTATATATCCTGGTGATGTTCTTGAAGTGGACCTATAGATTAACTTATAATTTTGGCCAAAATAACAAGAGAATCGAATAGATACCAGTGTACAATTCGGCGAAGTCCTTCTCCAGACCACGATGCACGTTTGCGGTTCACAAAACTTTTCACAAATGTTCAATATGTCATCAATTTACAACAAACTTTGCCGGAAGTCAAAAGCGGCAATTACGTATTAAGTTAATTACAAGTTGATTCAATTCGCGTTAATTCAAAGGGCGATCAATTTATTAAAAAGGTACAAGGCACGCGAGAGTGCAAACGGCGTGTTAATTTTTCAAGGCGCCAACGGAAGTGACAGTTCAGTGTGACCATTGTCAGAAATTTTCAATAGACTAAACAAAATGTTACTCAATCGATCTAATCGATTCGACTTATAATAAAAACTAATTCTATTTCAAACAAAGACATTTTGTCAATATACATAACTAACCAAGTATACCGCCAACGTGATGACAATTAGTGGTTATTTGCACACGTAAAATATATTATACGTAGGTTTATTGCATCTAAACAATACCTTGCCTCCTAAACTACTCGTAAAATTAGTTCTACGTTTATAAGTACCATCGCATACAATTTAAATCGCCTTTGACACGACAAGTAGAAATTACAGATAAAAACAAGAATAAACTTGAGAATAAAATAAACAACGCCTTGGGGAATATAATGGAATGGTTAGATCACAATCACCTTAAAGTTAACATAAATAAAACAAAAATGATCCAATTCCAAACTTATAATAGTGAACCTACTAAACTTAATATAAAGTATAATGCAAACATGGTCGAAGAAGTAGATGCTACATCATTTCTAGGCATCATAATAGACAAACAATGTAATTGGAAAGACCATGTTCAGAATCTTTGCATAAATATAGACAAATTTGTTTACCCGTTATATAGATTGAGACAAGTCTCAACTTTAGAAACTGCTTTAAATGCCTATCACGGCTATGTTTCGTCCAAATTAAGATATGGTCTGATATTAGGGGGCAACTCGGTGGAGTCAAACAAAGCTTTCATCGTGCAGAAAAAATGTATACGAGCATTATTTGGCTTACAACAAACTAAGAGCTGTAGGGAGTACTTTCAAAAACATAATATTTTACCTTTACCTAGTCAGTATATATATGAAATTTGTATTTTTGTACGCAAACATCCACACTTATTCTGTAAGCACAATGATGTCGATACCCAAACAAAGAGTAAATGTATTTAGCAGGAATGTTGACTGTATGGCGATACGTATTTACAATAAGTTGCCAAATAGTTTTAAGGAAATTGATACTTTTAATACTTTTAAACGAAAATTATTTATACTGTTATTAAATAAATGTTTTTGCTCAATTAATGCATTCTTGGACGACAAAAAAAAAGCTATTATATAAAGAAAGAGGAGTAGAAACAAGCCTGGCAATGAACTTAAGATACGGCAGTAATAAGACGTATTTCTTAAAACTAAAGTACGGTTTTATTCTTTACGGATTTTATCGCAATAAATGGGTTTCACTTAGTTATTACATTTAAACCGAATGATCGAGAAACTATTTTTTTTAGTTTATTACTATGCGACGTTTCAAATTCTTTACAGGACCTCCTGACCTTCATGGTCATGGCAAACTGAGGTGACATTTGTATTTTTTTTAATGTATAAGTTATTTCAAAGTACCCCAAGTAGTGTAATATTGGGGATTCTGTATCATTTGTTCTCGCTTCGCTGCGAACCGCATGATACAGAATCCCCAATCATTTTCACCGTATCGTATATACTTAACATTCACAAACAATAAATCGATTAATATAAATGTGATCTGCATCACTCAGAACAAAGTGAGCTGACGCAGACGCTCCCAATAATACCGTAGTTATCTGCGATCCGTCTGATTCACGATATAATATTGTATTTCATTCACCGACATATCATTGTAGTAGCAATGCAATGGGACAACTTACTGTCGTTTCTAGTTTGAGATGCTAATGTAACAACATTCTCAAGTTAGACTGCTGTGTTCAGTCGACGCGATCAGTCCGATCGGTTGTTGTGTGTATCATAATCTGGTATGGTGTCGAACTGACATAGCCAAGCAAAAATTATCGCGCGCACTTAAGTAAGTACAATAAACAACAATATCATGTTCGATCGCGGCACATCGTTCCATCGAAACGATTTGGTGCACATCTTGTACTAATGAATGCATAGGCCTTCCGTATAATGAGAGGTTAGCTTTTACTAGCAACTATAACTCAATAATAGAGTTGTGGACACTACCACAATGCAACAATATAGCTGAGTGTGCACATCAAGTGCACATATTTGTCACAGACTAATCTTATGCCTTGCAATGTTTTCTTTTATATGTAATACTTTTTCTGTGTCTGTGACAAATAAATAGTTTTTCTCTTTCTTTTTTTCTTAGTAAGTAGCCAACAGTAGGTATTATGGAGACATAATAATTGATTATAATACAAAAAAAAAAAAAACATAAAAACAAAATCCAAACCGGAACAATACTCATTTGTTCCGTGCGGGAATCGAAACCGCAACACGTTGGTGCATTAGTTGCCGCGTCTATTAAACCTACTATTTACATTGTGATGCGAGTCATACTCTTAGCCAATGCGCCAAACGTGTCGTCAAAGATGTGATAAAATATTGGACCACTTTGTCTTAACATGACGTGTATAGAATTATCCAAGATAATCAATAACTCAGTACAAACGTTTATTTTTTATAATTACGATAATAAAATCTTCTAATATATAATATATTTAAGTAGTCGACAATTAGGATTCTTGATGGATGATTTATATATCTTAGTCTTAAAACAAATAGCACTTTAAAATACAATAAATGTTAGACTAGGAATCACTTATTTCTTATAAGATTATTTAATTACTCTTTTAATAATAATAATTATGCATTTCATTTTCATCTACTACAGGCATTCAATCCAGCAAACCTGCCGTCTTTCTGATTTAGTCAAATCGTAAAAAGGAAATGGTGGTTTGATTAAAAAAACTTCTAGGTTTTTATTACACCATACAGCTATTTCTTTTAGTATAAATTCATTTGCTTACTGCATCACTCAACTCGCTTCGCTCCGTTCGCAATGCAGAGCGCCCCAAAAATCACACTACTAACATGATCTGCGATACGGACGGTTGGCATTAGAAGTATAATATTATTTCATTCATCGATGCATCGTAATACTGGTAGCATAGTAACAATGTTTTTACTTTGGATGACATAATATAAACAACATTCTCAAGTTCGTTCGACGCGCTCAGTGCGGCTCGGGCACAGCGATGTATTCATAATAATTTATATGTACATACTGTTATCTTTGCACAGCTCGTTGATAATTTTAATGAATGAATGCAAAATCTTAACAATGTTGAAATTAGGATCGGGTGGCTCCCGGGTTTGATTCCCGGGTCGGCCAAAGTGTTATTGGGTTTTTCTGTTAGGAAATTCTCAGTAACAGCATGAAGTCTAGAAATGTGCCCGGTACGGCAATAGGCTCGCCTCCCTATTACGTGGGACTTAAATATATCTGGCGAAAAGTGGGTGTAGTAATACACCTTTGCCTACCTCTTCAGGGTTACAGGCATAAGACGATGAATGTATGTACTTATGAATTATATAATTGTTTTATCCACAACTAGCTTTTGCCTCTGACTTCGTCTACATGGAACTTGAACCCACGGTCACTCGGATTCCAGGTGATGCGGACGTATCGAGATAAAGCAGATTGACTGCACGTGTAGTGTTCGATCGATTAATATAAATGTGTTCTGACTTCTGCGTCACTCAACTTGCTTCGCTCGTTTGGCGACGCAGACGCCTCCAATAATACCTACTTTTGTTATCTGCGATCCGTTTTATTCACGATATAGATTATTAACATTATGTTTTCAGCTTAGAATAATAACACCTATTCTAAGGTTTTCAGGTTAGGAATTTAACTCCTTGTCTTAGTGACCAATGTAACTGTTCTCTTTGCTGAGTTTTTTATTGTACTTATGAATGTGTATCAATTCATGTAATATTCCAATCATAGTATATATTAAAACTAAATGGGTATGTTAGTGAGTATAGGAAACGATTAAGTAAAATGAAACAATCCATATTGTATCTTTTTTTAAAAGTTTATTATCAAAGCACCATTTTTTTAAGCACATAACATTTTTTAATGCACATATTGAGTCATGATAGATACAATTGTACAAATCTCCGGAATATTTATAGCGATCATATAGGGTTAACAAATTAGGACAACCTTTATCTTCTAAATTAATTACATTAACACTATTTCAAATATTTTTCCACCATGACACTTTTTCAAGACCTTTAACGAAAACACATTTATCTTTTAAGATATCTAAAACTAAATATTGATAATTTGAGTAAGGTATAAAGCCTTCGCTCCAGTATATTTTTCTATTACGCTCAATCCAGCAAACTTGTTGTCTTTCCGATTTAGTCAAATCGTAAAAAGGAAATGGCGGTTTGATTAAAAACACTTGCAGGCTTTGATTACACCATATAGCAATTTCTTTTATTATAAATTCATTTGCTTCTGTTTTAAAGCCTTGGATGTCTACAATTGCAGTCATGATAATCTACGCACGATGTTGCTCAGAGGTTTGGTTAAGTCGGTCGTTTATAATCAAACAGTATGCAGTTGTCTTATCTGGTATTTGTGTTGAACATTCAAATTCCAATCTTACATCCACTGGACCAGTTTTTAAACTATCGTTTTGCCTCGAGCAGTCTAAGATGAAGACTGGGGCCTTTTCTTTGAAATCCTGCAGATCAAGCAACGGTTCTACCGGAGAGTTGTAATACGACTGGCGAAATTTCACATACATTTCATATAATATACTATATTTGTTCTCACAAAACTTTAAAGATAAAGGCTCATAAGGATAATATTGCGAATTTAAAAAGAGCGTAACATTTGTCACCTCACAATGATCAAATACCGAACTGTCTTTAGTTCTATTATTTTTTCTATTAGTTTGCAAGCAAAAAATGACATACCGAGGCTTTTCTAATTGAGAAGCAGTCTTTACTGACCAAGAATGCTTTATGGTTTTAGGTAGTAAAGGATACTCATATAAATCCCAATTTCTAAAGGCCATCTGAATAGGTTTATCTCTTTCTAAGTGCTTTAAAAGTATTAAACGTTCTCGATCGGAAACTTTTATATGTGGTACTCTCCATTGAATTCTCTGTATATCTATTTGAAGCTGAACGACTTCATCAGTAAGAATAATACTATTTAAGTTAGAATTACTCCTATTCAATATAAGTTCGTGTTTACAATTTATCACAATTTTATTGTAATCCTCTGCAAACCCTAAAATCTTATTTTAGGGCACCACAACGCTAAAATGTCCATCACTTTGGAATCCGTTTAAATTCCAACCCCATAATGCAGAAACTTTACTTTCTGCTTCATTAAATGAGATGTATGACTTTATTGTTGATGTTATTCCAGATTTTTTTATACGATCTATTTCAATTCCATTCATTTCGTACCTGATGTCTTGGAACAAGTACATAACAGGGTTATTAGTAAACGTAACAGCTTTCTTGATCTGATGCCCATCCTTACCGAACAGCTTTGCTTGACCTTCGATCTAGATGAAACTGGCTGATGGTAGCACGTATATATCTTGCTGGTGTATGGGGATTCTGATTTCATCGTTTTCTCTAAAACTGTTATTGTAGGGATTGTATGAATGGATTTCATAACTTTCGATCGAACTATCAAAGTGTGGTAAATCGGTAATCTGTAGTATACTCATACTTTAAACCCTAAAGCTTTAAGAAAATCTTTATTTGATTTAGTCAATTTCTTCACGTTTTTCTTACGTCTGTGCACCTTTATGGTCGTTGACGGAATAGGACGTTTTATTTTCACTGAAGGGTTTTTATAATATACTATCATTTTGCTTTTCTTAAATGAAGACGTAATTGAATATGTTCTTCACCAAAGTCAATACGGTAACCAAACTGATCTACAATCCTAACAGATATGGATTAAATTATATTTTTGTTAACTGGAAAGTAAATAACGTTCTGAGGTATTTCTATGTAGCCGTGACTTGGAGCAGTATCAGATATAAATCCATGAATAAAATGAGTCGGTAATCCGTTGCAGTATGAACCGTGTACAAGATCACATTCAATTCTGATAACAGCTGTTAAACTGCTGTTATAAACGGGCACATTCGGTCTTGTTTTTAATACTGAAAAGTATAGTAAACCGCACTCGTACTGATCAGATAAATGAAGAGGTGGTTGAAAATACGAAATCAGTTCCGATTTATTTCCAGAGATGGTAACCGTAGTAGACATGCTTGCATACTGAACTCTTTTAGATGATCCTTTTTATTTTATTTCATGATTATACCAAAAATTCTTTAAGAAATTTAAACATAAATGTCCACAATTTAAGGGGTGATCACGTTGTATATTTTCATAATTATATTGAATGTTAGAACCTACATATTTTATAAATTCCTTCGGAGGTTTAAGATTTCCATAACTGTCAAAATACTCAACATAATCATTATATTTTGCATAGGCTACCCAATGAGAACCAGGATTTTTTGAACTATCCAAATTAATAACTCCACATTCTTTTTTATAAGGACATTTAGGGAGCTCATCTCTCATAAAGACACCTCTAAAATAAGGAATTCTATTCCCGTACTTTAAAATGTCAAAGTTAGTTAAGGCCCGTTTGGGTAGCCGATATCTTAGTTTTTTTCTTTTGATACGAAAATTCCAAGGCCGCCTTTATGTGGTTTAAGGTGTAGTCCTTTCCCAATACATAGAGCTTCCATTTTTTCATTATGTCTTCTCGATTCTTCATACAGCTTTTTAGCCATTTTGAATTCATTTATGGTTTTAGCAATACCAGCTGCACCGCCTGCTAAAGCTCCCGCAGCTGATAATCCCGCAAAAATAGGAATCAAAGGTAATACTCCCCCAGTTTTTAGAATAGGAATAACGCGAGGGAGCTTAATCGATGAATCACTAGCCAATTCTCTAGTAGCGGCAATAGCTAATTCTATTGCCATTTTCTTGCTCTTAGGTTTTAATTTTTTGATATGCTTTTTGGTTTTGTAATAACAGATTTTAATTTACTTTTTAACCCTTTTCCAGGTGTAATTTTTGGAGAATGCTTTTTGTCCAAACCAGAACCAGTTTTAATTTTTGCTGACATAGCCTTACTTACTAAGCGTGCCGCGAGTTTTCCAGCTATACTGGCATCGGAAGCAACCGCTCGCTCTTTCGCCATTTTTAACAAAATTAAATCAGCCTTATGTCAATTCTTTAAGTTTGATGACTTGTGATATGCAATATCGTGATCTTTGCAGTATTCGTCCAACTTATTTACGCCGTTATCTCCTTTTGTTAGTCTTTTTATTAATTTAGTACCTGGGCCACAGTAATTATATCCTGGTAAGTGTAATTCAAATGGTAAATTATTAATAAGCCAATTGAGAAGACTACTCTCTCCAAAACACATTATAAGACTGATGATTCCGGTTTGAATACTTTAATAAATAGTTATGTGATTCGAGTTAGTTAACGTTATTTTATTTATAATATTACATTCGATTTATCAATCCAACTGCTTTCAGCTGAAGACAAACCTAACCATTTTACTAAAACCCTGTTACCTTTTCTTCTAAGAACTTTCTCGACTAGATATATATTGGGATGTTTTGTTTTTTGAAGTTCTTGTGTATAAAATGCTCCTAAAATAGGCAGACCTCTGATAGTGTCTTCAATTAAATAAGTTATAGGAGTTGTATTTTGTATTTTACGAATTTTAAATATTTCTGTTGACCAGTTGGGAGTATAACCTTTTTCAAATGTACCTTTGTATTTACTGATACGCACATAATCACCTACTTTGTACTTGCTTTTTAAATTATCATTTTTTGGCAACTTTAAATACCTTTCTAATATCAGTTTTTTATTCATATTGTTCACATTAGCAGGGATTTCATTAATAGTGCGATGGTGAGTGTGATTGTATTTGTAAATAACATCATTGAGGGTATTATTTACCCAATTGTATGCCTTTAAAACTAATTAATTATTTGCCTTTTAAACTAAATTCCTTATAGATTTTAGATTTCAATGTTCTGATAAATCGTTCGACTATTGAAGCTTTTTTTGTTGAGGAGGTTGAATAATGGTTAATATGAAACGATTTCATAAGCTTCTGAAATTTGTTATTATAAAATTCTGTTCCATTATCGGTTTGCAGATTTTTAGGAACACGCTCTTTATCCAACAAAGTTTTGAAAGAGTTATACACATCTTCTTTGCTTTTACTTCTCATAGGAAAGGCCCAAGCATATTTCGAAAATGAATCAGTAACGGTAAGAATATATCTATAATTTTTATTTTCTTTTGAAATTGATTGCAAATCAATTAAGTCTGCTTGCCACAAGTCATCGATATCTCTCATTACAACATGTCTTCGCGGATAGTTCACTCTCGCATTTTTATGAATTTCGTTTACCACGTCAGCTTTGCTCATGTTCACAACTCAGTAGGTATGTTTGTCTCGAATTCTGATAAAATACTGAATAAAAAGCATATTATTAGGACTATTTATTATTTAATTATGTCAGCTTCTTTTAACTCTTCGGTTATTGATAAAATTTCATTATCATGATTTGTATTACCAGCATCTCGGGAAGCAATTAATAGTTTCAATCTTTCAACTAGTTCGTTAGGATCGTCCCAATATACCAAGTCAGTGCTATTTTTGTATTTCTTTAACGTTGGTAAGTTTCCTCCAAATTTAGTGACAATATTATTGTTTGACGATTCAAAAAACAATGGTTTGATTATTTCACGATATTTTATACCTTTATCGCCTCTAATTTGCCCATTAGGATTGAAATCTCTCTTATGTGCATTTGTATAATGCAACATATCTTTATAGACAAGTTTATCTTTGCTCGATATTTGTTTCAAATCAGGTTTTCTTCGAAGTAAAAGTTCTTTTAAACCAGGGGTTAAATTGAAGCTTTTGTCACCAACTTTAATTAAAATGGTATTATCATTATTTGCACTATCTATTTTAGAAAACGAAACTATTGAATTACCCATTAATATTTTTTTGTTTTCACTCCTTATTCCAAATGGTATGTTTAGGTCATAAATATCATGGATATCACGACCCTCTAATGATATTTCTAAATCATCCGGTAATTCCGTCTGGGGAGGCTTTTTAACGTTCAGTACAGAATTCAGTTCTGGGTCATAGCATTCTTCAAACTTGAGATGAGCTAGTATTAATGTCACCTAATTCCACGTCTTCAAAATTAGAGTGTGTATTCTCAAAATTTTGTAATGTTTTATTTGAATCAACTAGAGTTTTAAGGGGATCTGTGACAGGTTTTAACATTTTTTCAAGTGATAAGTTCGTAGAGTGTTCCTGGTTTTTCATTTGTTTTATTTTATTCTTTATGGAGTCTACAGACTTCATTAATTATATTTTAATATTTTTCTCCATGTTATATTTATTAACAACTGTATTCAGCTAAAGAACAAATTATACTGAATTTGATTTGCCATGTTAATTACTTATATATATATACATATAAACAGTTAGTCAAATTTAAAAAACATATCAAAGTTCTGTCTGTACCTTTCATTATTTAATGACGATTCTTTATTAATAAGTAGAAAATTATAAGGTTTACTCCAAACAGTTTGACAAATATTTCTAAACTCTTTCCACTGTAAATCAGAAGTAACATGCTCTTCATAAATATGTTTTAAATTCATATCATCTTGTTTGAATATAATAAGAAAAATCACATTGTCACGCAACAGTTGTTTTGGAATTTTGGAATAGGTTTGAGATAAATAGAAACAATCTATTTGTTTATTCTACCCATACAAAAATAATTGCGAATATTAACTTGATTTTCACACGCAACATCATCAAAAATAAACACAGAATTTGTTAAAGCTTCACTCGGAGACACACCGACGTTATTAAATGCGAAATCAGAGTGCATGCGTGGCTCAGGTAAATTACCCATGATTGGTGTAATTGTTTTTCCTTGAAAGCGTCTACATGTGATGCATGATTGTACTGTCTTTCTGGCTAGATTGCGACCACTGATAGCCCAATATGTTTCACGTATGTGGGCGAGCAACAGCTGTGGACCAGCATGGAGAAGTTTTATATGTTGAGTGGAAAAAATGAGTTTGCAAATGTGATGATTAGCGTGTAAAAGCATTGGATACTTTTTATCATATTGAAATCGCGAATTAGCGAGCCTGCCGCCCACGCGAATAACTGCGCCGGCCCGATCAAAAAATGGATGTAATGAAATTAATCTGTTTTTTATTGGTAATGTTTTATTTGTTGAAAGTAACTCATATTCAAAAGAAAATGAATTTAACTGTGACATTTTTACTAAATTTAATTTGGCCTGATATAGTTCTTTTGTTGTTAATGAAATAAAGGTGTTTGAAGCTGAATTACTTGTTTGTGTTTTTGTTCTACAATTATGTATAAATCGCAATATGTATGCAGTTATGCGTGTTAATTTTGTGAAGTTAGAGTAATTGTAAATGAATGAATTGTTGTCTGTCTGTGAGTAACATTGAATAGTGTTTTTGTGGCTCTGGGGTTTTGTTACTGGAAGGTCAGAACAACTGCTGTGCCCAGGTGATGTTGGCCAGCTGCTATCATCATCCCTAAGAAAGTCTGGACCAGAGAACCACAAATCTGAATGTATGAGTGTTGATGATTTGACACCCCTAGATATGAGATCTGCGGGGTTCTGTTTTGTAGGTACATATCGCCATGTTTGTTTATGTGTTATTGTTTGTATTTCATTAATTCTGTGACTTACAAATGCATTTAGTTTGTGTGGTGGCAACTTTATCCAGGACAGCACAATCATGGAATCACTCCAAAAGAAACAGTCTGAAATCATGTGTGAATTGCGGAGAGAGTCAATGACCTTTTTGTAAAGGCGAACAGCTGTGAGGGCTGCACATAGTTCTAGTCGTGGAATTGTTAATGATTTTAGTGGTGCCACTCTGCACTTGGCTGTTAGTAGCCGTACGTACACTTCACCATCTCTGGTGTGTGTGCGCACATATACACAGGCGCCATAGGCGTGCTGAGAGGCGTCACAGAAAGTGTGTAGCTGTATATGTTTGGGTGAATCATAGAAAACTCGTCTCGGTATGGCTAATTGTTTTAAAGCTGATAGTGATTGTATGAACTTTTTCCATAGTATTTCTATGTCATGAGGGACACTGCTGTCCCACTTTAAGTTTTGTGACCACAACTTTTGCATTATTATTTTGGCTTCTAAGACTGAAGGACATAAAAGGCCCAAAGGGTCAAATATTTTGCCAATGATTGACAATATTTTCCTTTTTGTAATATTGTAATCAACCGAGTCTTCTATGTCTGTTAAGTATGTTATTGTATCTTGATTTTGGTTCCAGTATATACCTAATGTTTTTGATGGGTCTTTATTACCTAAATTTGTGGTACTGTGAAGTGAATCTGATGATAGGTTTGCTTTTTGTAAAATATCAGGACTGTTGGACTGCCACTTTCTGAGATGGAATTGTGCTGATTTTAGAGCTGCATTTACTGACATTGCTAAATAGCAATGTCAGTAAATGTCGAACGAAAGTCTCGGTTAATAGAAATCTATTAACCGAGACTTCCGGTCTGAGCCCGTAATCAGGTCATCACAATAAAAATCATGTATGATGATCTCCGACACTTCCTTGTCATGTTGGCAGTCCAACCCAACCTGTCTGATACAACGTGTAGCGAGGTAGGGTGCTGAAGCTGTCCCATACGTTACTGTATTTAATGTGTAGGTTTTCAGTGGTTCTGACTCATCGAAACGAAATACAATTTGTTGTAATGATCGTGGGTTTTCTACGATGGATATTTGCCTGAACATTTTTTCAATATCAGCTGATATTATGTATTTGTGTTGTCTGAACCTAATAAGTATAGAAATCAAATCATCTTGTACTACTGGTCCTATTGTCTGTATATCATTAAGTGATATTTTGTTAGATGTGCGTGCCGATGCATCAAAAACCACCCTGAACTTTGTTGTGGTGCTGGTGTTTTGTATTATACCATGATGTGGTATATAATATGAAGGTGTCAGAGTGTTACTGTTTGTGTTTTTAGTCATGTGACCTAGGTCAAGGTATTCTTGCATAAAAGTTAGATATTGTTGTTTGTATGTAGGGTCTGATTTGAATCGTTTTTCTATGTTAAGGAAACGAATCTTTGCCTGACCTGTATAGTGACCACAAATCTACCATCAGCATTGCGAGTTGTAGTTGATGTAAATATTTTTTCATATGATAGCTGAGTAATGTGAGGTGTGTCTGAAGGAGTAGATATGTTTTCTAATTCCCAAAGTTGTTTATGTTATCTGAGATCTGATTCACAAAGAATGAGTTTTGAATTTTATTTTGAATATGAGTATTTGAAATGCAGTCTGATATCAACCAGCCTAAATCTGTTTGTTGTAGAACTGGTTGCTGTTTTCCTAATTCCAATCTTCCATTACCCATGACTTCCCAGAATATGTCTGCACCCAATAATAAATCAATAGGGGCTGGAATGTTAAAGTCAGGGTCTGCCAGTTGTATACAACTAGGTATTTGAATGGTATCTTTGTTTATGTATGTATGTGGAACTGCATTGCAAATTTGGTTAATCACAAGACATAAAATGTCCGTCCTGTAATTTTTATTGTGTGCTGATTGAATGTGAATGTTAGTATTTTTTGTTATGTTTGTGCACTGATTATTAATACTAGTTACCATGGTGTCTATAGTTTGAATGGGTAAGCCCAGTTTTGAGCACAAGTGCCTAGTTATATAGTTTGAGGTGCTGCCATTGTCTAGTAGTGCTCGTACCATATGTGGTTTTCCTTGTTTGTCATATATTTTGACTTGTGCAGTTGACAGTAATATTGTTTTGTTCTGCGTGCAACTAGTTAATGTGACAGATGATGGTTTTGGTGCATCTAAGTGTAAAAGTGTATTATGTTTTTTGTTGCAGTACTTACATGTCCCTCTTCTGCATAATTTGTTGTCATGACCAGGTTTTAAACAGTTGGAGCAGATTTTTAATCTCTGTACCTCCCTGATTCTTTGTTCAATGGAGATCTGTCTAAACTTTTCACAAGAAAATAATAGATGATGCTGTTTACACAAAGGACATGTGGGTTCTTTTTGTGTGTTCATTTTTGTAAATGACTTTGTGTTTTGTCCCACTTGAGTATCTGATTTGCTCTTGTTGTTAATAATTGATTGTTCTAAAACTTCTAATACATCAGCACGACCTCTTAAAAATTTATTCAGGCACTCAAGTGTGGGCATGTCTGTGAGTGTGTTTTTGTGTTCTTCCCAATATCTTAATGTGTTTGAGTCAAATTTACTTGACACTAAATATATTATTAATGTATCCCAGTATTCTGTTTTTTCACCTAATGTGGCTAATGCGCTGAGGTTTTTCTGAACTGTGTCAATTAATTGTCTCAAACACACCGAGGATTCTTTTTCAATATTATTTATGTTGTATAATGCATGAATGTGATTTCCTATCAGCTGTCGTTTGTTATCATATCTTTCACACAACAATTTCCACGCTACTTCAAAGTTGTCACCTGTAATTTCTAGTGATTTTATAACTAATGATGCACTGCCCGATAGTGAGGAACGCAAGTAGTGAAACTTTTGAATGTTATCTAATGTCCTATGCGTAATAAGTGATTGAAATGTGTCTCTGTACTCAAGCCAATCCTGATGATCACCCGAGAAGTGTGGCAAGTCAATAGTGGGTAGTTTAATAAATGATTTGGTCCCACCTGAATGATCCTTGTCTGACTCTGGATTAGTTACCAGCTTGTCATTTAACTGAATAACCCGGGAAGCCTGTGCCACCAACAACTGGTAATCATTTTCAAACTGTTCACTTTCTGGGTCTGGTTCATCGGTGAACTCTGAGATGTCAGCGTTCAATTCAATAAGTGTCTGAACGTCCTGGAAAGTTTTATGTATTGTTTTAAACTCCAAAAGTCTGTTTTTTAGCTCAATAACTTGGATATCTGTTAATTTATTATTGGGCAGAATGAGGTTAATATATTTTTTAAATAATGTGAGTTTCCTTTTAGCAATGCCACGTTGTTTGATTAATTCTGTATCATCAGGTTTATTACCTTTAGTGGCCATTGCTGTGAATTAAGGACACACAATGTTGCAAAAGAAATAAGAAAAATATGAGCAGGAAATGTTATCACAGAATTTGTGTAGATAGTTGTGCAATACTTAAATTATAGCAGCAAGCGGCAGAAAGCAAGGCTGTGCAAAGCTTGAGTGCACAGCTAACACGTGGTGGGCGAAGCCCTAGGCCGCATGCGCGTGGGATGACCACGTGGGGGCTCCTTATTGAGGCAGGCGGCTGGCAATTTAGGCTTGGCAAGCTATCCAGATGCTGGGGAATGTTATTTTGGTTTTAGTATTATGAAAAAAAGGGCTAATTTGATGAGAAGGATTGACATGAGAGGTTATGAAATGGTGATATTTTCTGAATATTTTTGCTTATTTTTGATTGAAATAAATTTGTACTTAGTTTGATAATGTAATTATCATGAAAATATGAGTCTGAAAAGTCTGATTCAGTAATTGCTGTAGCAATTTGAAAAAATCAGTTGAAAAGTTAATAAAGGAAGAAAATAATTGGTCTGATTATCTGTTATCCTGATGCTGTGCTGCGCTGAGACCGTCGTGGCTGTCTTCGACTGTCTTTGTCCTCGCCGTGATGATTTTTCTAGAAGTGCCCACGTTGCTTCTTGTAAAGATGGTGTTTATGGCGACGGTCTTCAATCACGTATGGATGGCTTCGAATGGACCAATGTATAATCCATATACAAGTAAACTATGCGATACTGTGCAAAGCGGACTGTATTTCGCGTAAATGTGATATGGTTCGTTACAAAAGTGTAAATTCCGACAAGCCTGGGCGCGCCCTTCAAAAAGTGTGTCTTGCTGTTTCTGTAAACCAACTGTCAGTGTATCCGCTTGTGCGCCGGCGCCCGTGCGGCGCGGCGTCCAGAAGGCGCGGGGGGGGCGCCTAGTGCTGTGCGCAGCGTGTCATAGACATCGGAAGACATACGATAATAACGCTGACGAATAGGTGGGCTATCGCCTGTGTCAATAGAGTGAGTAATGACATTTGTACAACCGAGACTACGCTTTTTATAAGAAATATCGGAAAATTTAGAAATAATGTTATCAGCGGCAGCTCTCTGTTCCATAGATAAATTATTATAAGACACAAGGTGCAGTGAGTCATCGGTCCGCAGCTCTGTAACTTGTGAATCAGTTTCATAACAACACCGACTCTAAATGGTTAGGAAATAAATTAAAAATTCGCAAATATTCCTTACCGAGAATTAAACTATTTTTAATCCCTGGCACTACTTGAAAATTTAGGGAAACTGTTTTATTTTTAAATTAAATAGGAAGAGAGATAGACCCTAAAGAACACAATGTTTCACCACCAGCAGTTACCAAACTCAAGGACTGAGAACAATTCAACTGATACTCATTATTTAAAAAGAAATTATGAGAATTGTTACCCAAGATTGTAACACATGAGCCAGAATCCAACAGGCCAACTGCAGGTTTACCATTTACAATAACAGAAATATAGGGCGAATATTATATATTAGAATTACAGATTGAGGATAAACGATAACAATTAAGATTTTTTTAAAGATAATTTTAATTACCAATTATTCCACTCAGTTTTATTGAACTTATTTGATTTATTTATTCCCCAATCCTCGCTTATTAGTTTTTTGATTTATTAGCCCTAGGATTACATTTAGGATAGTCAGACACACGAAAAGCTTTTAGACCGCATTTAAAACAAATTAAAAAATGTGGTTGGCGACAATTATAAAAACTATGAGAATTGGATCGACACCTGGGGCATAACCGGTTGTCGTTTTTATTAGTGGTGGGTAGGTTGATAGCGTTTATCTGTGGTTGAGCGTTAAAGTTTTTATTAGAATAATTATAATAATTTTTCGGTTTGCTATTAGAGAAATTAGGTTTTTGAGGTTGGTGAGCAAACTCAGGCAACAAGGTATTTGGTGTGGCTTTGGAAGATTCCCGCTGATCTTTGGTTTGTTTATGAAAGATCTCAAATTCACGACAGACACCAACGAGACTTGGGATATCGAACACCTTGGCCGTTAAAATAGTTTGATTATAGCAAGGCAAGACATTACGCAACAAAATATCTATTTTTTCTGACTCACTGATAGGTACATTAAGAGGAGAAAATATACCCTGCATTTTGGCAACATAAAGTGTTATTTTTTCGTCCTCAGCTTGAAGGCGAAACCTAATTTCGTTTAAAATTTTAAAATCATAGTCAGTCGGACTAAAATCACTCTTCAAAAGACAACATAATTCACTCCAACTAGAAATCTGTTCTTTGAGTGAACGACAGCAGAACAATGAATCGCCCGTCAATATCTCAAAAGCAAATAGTAACATTTTATTTTTGGTAATACACCTGGCCTGCATAAACTCATTATTTTTTCAATGAACACGCAAATACAAGACTTGCCATTATATTTAAATTAAGCGAGTTCGGAAAACAATTTACGGTCATATTTAAATTCGTTAGAAACCACGGGGGTAGATACAGAGCAGTCCTTTTGTGCCACGTGCGAAGTTGGTTCAGATGTACGCGAAATTAAAGATCTAAAAATAGCTAATTGATTGCGGTAATTACTCGAAACTATCTCAGCTGAGTCGGTATCAGAAAGGCGGTCCAGATCCAGTCTATTCAATTTAAAATAAATATGGTTGAAAATGGATTCTGTGTGCGAATAGAGATTTTGGTCGAATTGTAATTTAAGGAGAGAAATATTATTCGTAACCCTAATTAAGGAGTTCCGGATAGCCGAAATTTCCTCTTCGGGGTCCAAATTGGAATCTAATATAGTTTCGGAGGGAAACTGAGACACTAGTGTCGCTATTTGTTGACGCAACTCGGCCACCGAGCCAGACTTGTCGCCGCCACGAATAATCAGTTCATGAACCAGCTCCGATTTTACAAATGATTGAAGTTAATTTTAAAAGACATGGCTAAGTTACGTTGAAAAAGATTAAGTCTCGTTAAAAGAAAAACCTAACAGCACCAAAAATCACTCACAGAAAGGTTATACTTAAAATATAACAATAAAATAAAAGGTAATGTAAATATGTTCACAGTGGGTCGTTTAAAAGAAAGATATATATTATGTAGCAGGTAAACAAGTTACATTCGCAATGCGTAAGAATTGCGCGAAGCGGAATAAACCCACACATAAAAAATATAACTGTACAATTACAATTGAATTCCCAAAACCGTTACTTAGTCTAACGAATTTGGGTTAGAAAAGAAGTTAAGAAGTAGGTACATAAGACGTGGCGCAAGCCTATATTCGACTATATTGCCTTATTTGTGTAAGCTTTAAAAACAATTTAAAACAATAAAACGAACGACTTACCGACTGTGAACACACTTACACACAGAAATACAGAAAAACACAGTAAAAAGGAAGCAACCAGAAGCCGAGTCAGATACCTGAGCCCCACGTTGGGCGCCAGTGTAACGTTTATTGGTGTGTTGCTTGTATATATAGAGAGATAATTAAATAAGTATTGTTGGTTACAAAATATATTTACATTAGCAAGCGTTACACAGAATATAACCCGGTAGATAGTGGCAAGAGCTAAAACTCAGGGCAGGGTAGGCAGGCAGCTGACGAGACTTCGGTGCTCCAAGAGAGAGAAGCACTTATCTTCAGCGGCGGTGTCCAGGGTCCAAGAAAGGGGCGATCGCTGTCACGCCACGGTATTTATTTGCCGCTGGGAGGGGAACGGCCAGTCAGGAGAAGTGGTAGGGGCCAGCGCGACGATTACAACGTCAAAACTATTCATCTGTTTCAGGGTCCGGAACCCTGTGTGCAGTTGCCGCCTACCAGCCATCAGGCCTAATGGGGGTAGTGTGTGACGTCGTCGCTGACATCGTCCACCCACTACACTCGGCTGGCTGTCTTCTGCCCCCAACGGGCTATATATACCGTGGCGTGGAGTGACCGGCCCTTTCACTGGCTGTGCGGCGACCATAGCCAAGTATTCTCTTCTTCCCTGAGCAACGCTGGAGACGCATTCCCAAAGGTCTACACCGAATCACGCGACCCTGGTTCTATCTTTGTAACTAGTCAAATTGATTAGAATCACTATTTTCCATTGATTGCTAAATTAACCTTGCTAAAAGCTGTATACATTCATTTACAGAAATATACAAATTTTCGTTTGTAGCCGAAATATTGATTTTTATTTAACCAAATAGTGTTGACCGACGTGCAACGTTACACATTATAGAAATATGAGCGAGTGCATGGCGTTCGGGTTAGGGGGCAACTCGTCCCCCTTGCAACTGGGACCAGGGCCCAATTCTACCTTTTAAATTTTGTTAGGGGTAAACTCGGCCCGTCTTTGAAACTGGGACCTGGGCCCAATTCTACCTTTTAAATTTTGTTAGGGGTGAACTCGGCCCGTCTTTGAAACTGGACCTGGGCCCAAATCTGCCTTTCCTAATTTGATTGTAGTCAACTGGGCCCACGTTAGTGAAGGATGTAGGGAAGGCAAATAAAACAAGGTTAGTTGATCTCATTCGTGCAAGGTTGAAATGAAATGAAATATGAAATGAAATAAAATAAAATGAAATGACATACATACATACCCTACAAGGACAAAAAAGGATCAAAGATACACATATACACAACAGAGTAAAAATACACACTAATTATAATATAAATATGGCAAAAATAGGTTGGTTGATCTCATTCGTTTTATGTTATTAAAATAATTATGACTATTATTTACTTCATAAAATATCGTGCGAAACAAAACAAAACACACGTAGGTATCTAGATTTATTTTTATTAAACATAACATAGTCTCACGCCTATATCCTCGGAGAGGTTGGCAGAAGTGTATTTCTACACCCACATTTCACCAGATATATTTTAGTCCCACGTAATAGGGGGCGAGTCTATTACCGTACCGGGCACATTTATAGACTCCGGGCTTCTACTGAGAATTTCCTAACAGAAAAACCCAATAATACATTGCCCGACCCAGGAGTCGAACCCAGGACTTACCGCCCACGCGCACATTTAGGTGCTGCGGGGCCAACAAAAAAGTTTTATTTCTCTTATACTAAATCAATTCATATAGAAATGTTAGTATATTTATTTATGGCGAGTAATAATAAGCGCGGTGCCCGGGCACTGCGATGGTGCATGCAGGTAAAATACATTTAAATCCTATTGCATATCCTAATTTCCATTGCCAATTAATTTTTAAGTAGAAAATTTCAAAGAAGTATTTAGTATTTCAGTCGACTCAGAGGTATCTTTTATTTTATGTATCCGTCCTTTATCAATTAACATTAGTAACATTTTCTATAACGTATTTTTATAATATTCAAAAGTACCCTCACTTTTGAATATTATAAACGTCTAAGTTATTTTAAGAAATATCACAGTCTGTGTGCAGTTTTTGTTGCTTACAAGTTTACGAGTATAAAGTTTGCGCTAAATTTTATTTTTTTTGTGTATGTTATACTGGTTTGGTTACACATATACATATTCCCGAAGTAAAAAGGTAAGTTTTATATTTATCACAATAATAATTGTCGTCTCACGAGGAATCATTAGGTGCAATACTAAGGGTATGTTTTTTTTTTAGTATGTCGGATGAAGACGCTCTGAGTAACAAACTGTATGAAATCATAAAATCACAAAGAGGAGGTGATTTATTAATACGCAATGGGTATAGGTATACAATAAAGCGTTCCAGTCCCAACGGGCAAATTGTATGGAGATGCGCCAAAAGAAAAGTGTGTACCACTACACTGATTACCGGCCATTCGGTCATTATAAAGGAGGGGCCTCACAAATGTCAAGCTGATTTTGTCCAAAATCAAGTAAAAAAAATAATACAGGAAACCTTACAAAAGGCAGAGACTGAAACAACTCCAATACCTTCGTTGTACTCGGAAGTTGTTGAAGAGTTAAATTTTGCCCAAACCGATTTGATTGACAAAATTCCCAAATATGACAGCATAAAAAAAAGATTGTACAAGCACCGGAATGAATCACTAGGAGTAAAAAAAACAAGATTTTTAACTACTACCGAGGTCTCTGTACCGCCCATGTATGAAAATTTTCTCTTTGCGGATTATTCACACAATGGGTGCAGGTTAATTATTTTTGCTAATCCTGATGCCAGAATACATTTAAAAAGTGCAAAGTGTGTGTTTGGCGATGGCACATTTAAAAGTTGTACACCTCCTTTTACCCAGCTATACACTATTCACGTTGATGTCGGGAGTTCAGACGATACCAACAGCATTGTGCCTATTTTATATTGCCTGCTGCCAGATAAAAAAAAGACACATATAAGATTATGCTTTGGCTTATAAAGAGTCGCATACCGGATTTCAATCCAGATATTTTCACTACAGATTTCGAGGCTAGTGCAATGCAGGCAATCGCAGACGTTTTTCCTTTAACAAAGATACAAGGCTGCTTATTCCATTTTGCAAGATCAGAACGGAAAGTAAATAAATTTGTAAGATCCCATGTCAAGAGATGCATAGCGCTTTCCCATCTTCCTCAAGATTATGTAGAAGATGGGTGGCTATACAACTTAGGTGAGAGTGAAAAGGGCCCGGAATTAGATTCTTTCAATACTTATTTTGAAAATACCTGGTTAAAAAAAGATGCAATTTTTAATAATAAATGGTGTTTTTACAATCAGCAGCATAAAACAAATAATGCGATCGAGGCGTGGAATGCACGTCTCAATAAAATGGTAAAGCCCAAGCCAAATTTAGTTATCCTGTTAAAAGTTTTGCAAAAAGACTCGAATTATTATTTGGGTAAATTAAAAAAAGACGGGTATATTTCAAAAAAGACACCTGACACAATTAAATCGCAGAGGCGTCAAAAAAGAATTCTAAGGGAATTAATTGACAGTGAGATTAGCATAGGGCATTGCATTGAAAAACTAATGAACTAAGAGTTTTATTTATACAAATAAAATTCTTAGTTTATTAGTTTTTGTATTTGGGATAAATCAATCAAAATATTTGTTGATTAATTACTTAATTAGGTAGGCTTTAGTTTTAAGATATTTTTTATTGATTTTGTGTCATCATCATCCTAGCGTTATTCCCAGTTGCATCCTGAACTTTGTGTTTAGGAGCCCAGGGTTCACTAGCGACAACCGGGACTGACACCTTAACGTGCTCTCCTAGGCACGAGGCAAGTGATCATTTACTGTGAATGATCTGTAAATAATATTATATTAATTTGTTTCGAGTAAGTATTTATGTTAAAACAAAATAAGATTACATAATAAGTCACCTCTGCCTACCCCTTCGGCGCCTTACGTTTGTTTTGTTTTCATTTGCACTATATTTTTTATTATGATTGAAAAAAAAACATGGTTATTGTGATTACATAACACGAATGAGATCAACTAACCTTGTTTTATTTGCCTTCCCTACATCCTTCACTAACGTGGGCCCAGTTGACTACAATCAAATTAGGAAAGGCAGATTTGGGCCCAGATCCAGTTTCAAAGACGGGCCGAGTTCACCCCCAACAAAATTTAAAAGGTAGAATTGGGCCCAGGTCCCAGTTTCAAAGACGGGCCGAGTTTACCCCTAACAAAATTTAAAAGGTAGAATTGGGCCCTGGTCCCAGTTGCAAGGGGGACGAGTTGCCCCCTAACCCTGGCGTTCCATATACTGGAATGGTTGTAGTAATATATTATTAGTTGGGCAAATATAAATAAATCGAATAAGATATTTAACTCGGCATAAATATACATAAATTGTTTTTTTTATTATTATATATAATAATATGTATTTACACAAATAATTATAAAAATAACAAAAAATCTAGTTTACACTAATCATCGGTATTCTGGATAAACTAGGTTACCAAACAATTAAGCAAACCATTAATGATATTAGCTGGTAATAAATAATAGAAACAATTAAGTTCTTACAAAGGCATTACATAACACATTCTTACACACGTCTGAAAAGTAAATCGAAAAGTTGCATTCAGGCTCCACCTGCTTGAATAACACACCTAAACCTCAGGAATCACACTATCTATTGGAGAAACCGATCAAAATTCCGTTTGGTAGCTTTTGAGTTTATCGCATTCATACAGATAGGCTTTATGCCTGTCTGAGTGAGCGCATATAGGAACTTCATACTAGTTTTAGTAAAAAACCCAAAGTCAATTAACGAAAAATGTTTATAACATACACGATTTTTGACTATTTCAAAATGAATTTCAATGTGGATAATTGATTGACAGTGAAAACGCTCTCCACTGCTCTTCGCTAAACGGGCGCCCACCGTATTAAAAGAAAATTAAGTAAAATCCTTTTATTTCTCAGTCAGTGCTGATGCACTTATATACACCTACTACTAAGCCCTTAACCTAGGGCACGTACTATCGAGGTGCTACTGTGGTATACTGTGATACAGACCTTCGTACGCACCTAAAAAAGGAAGTATATTGATTCAAAGTCGGATTGAACTTGAGACTGGTTTATTTCTAATAATACGTGATCTTATATACTAAACTTATCGTATGTACACACACACACCTTAACGGTTGTGTGCTTTGTGTGAAAGGTGCCATCTCTGCGGTACCTATGTACCTTATGTGAGTACGTGATTTTTTCAATAATCACGAACAATCTGTGTTCCAGTAAATACTCACGTGGGATTATATCGCTGAAATGGCATGTTCATGTGTGGACATCTTCATTTGAGACATGTACCCAATTTTCAGCTTATGACTGGATTGTTAATTACCTGGTTTAAATTTGTAACCGGTTTTTGCATAGCAATTATGAAACCGCGGGTAAGTTTTCCATAATAATTAACAATTTATTTTTACTGAAAAAGAATGAATATTCCTATTACTACGAATCATGGCCAAGCTTCCAATTGTTGCGTCTATGTTACGAATTAATTATGAAAACTAATGTTCGCTTCCTTTGTTATTTCAGCTTTTCATCCTTACGCCGACGCCTTTCATATTATATCTTGCTGGAGCTTTTGTGACTATTAGCGTACCATTTATAGTTGTGGAATTGACTGCAAACGATTTAGATAATATCGAATACCTTATTTTAGATCAAACTTTTGGATACGATGGTTAGTTATAAATGAAATAAATATCTATCATAATAATACGAGTATTACCTTCAAATATTTTTTTACACATAAGCGCAATCTACCTAACACGGTATGAAACCATTTTCTTCTAAATGTTTAAATGCTACCTGGATGACTGAGCTTTTCTAGGTATTTGTTTATTTTTCTGTCTATCGTGATTTCTAAAATTGAATCCTGGCTGGGTTTTCGACTATAGGGTTCACCAAACAGCTTAGTGTTAATAAACTTGCACAAAATAATGCGACTACCGATCTTCAAGGATCTGTCACAAAACCTATCAAATAAAGCGCGATGTGTTACATTGAAACAGATCATCATCATCCATAGCCCGACTGTGTTTACTGCTAAACATACATAGGTATCCCTTTGCTCTTGTCATTTCCCTATATCTTGTAGTAATTTAATCCAGGTTTGCCCCACGTTTGCAATGTTATCGTCACCTCATCTTGCTTACTGAAACAGATAGAAGAGACAATTTAAAATTATGGGAATATAATTGTAATTGATAATACAAATATTTCAGTTTTTATCATAATGTTTTAAATCTTAGCAGAATTATTTATTGTAAATAATTTTCAGATGTCCAGTTTCGTTATGCTCTGCACGATGCGATGGCATTCATAGGTTTTACTTCTGACAAATTTATTCTGTGGAATAAAATGCCTCTGAGGCTGAGCACATTTTTAAGCATTTTAAATTTAACTGTTTCTTATGTAATTGTAATACTTCAGTTTGTGTTTTAAAATTATGTAAAGAGTGAGGAAATATTTACGTGCTGATTATTACTAGAATATCGCTGAATATTGAAAATAACATAAATTGAAATCAAATGAGATTGTTTCATGTCACGTTTTTTATAATGTCGTAAAAAAATAATATACCTATTTGTGATTTTAATTCAAACGAATTAGAATGAAATTGTCAATGGGCCTAAAGGTAAGGTTTTGAGTATATTATATAACTTCAAAGAGCAAGTCACTAAATGTCATACCCATCGACTTCTTGCCCAAAGAAGATGTCAAGTAATAAAAAAGATGAAATTGTTTTATTAACAAGTTTACTTAGAGGATGTTAAACTCTGCTAAACTTTTGACTTGAAGACACATTTGCCACTGGAGGCAATGCAGAAACGAACTCGACGTCAAAATGGCTTTGCGCTGAAAACCGCTACAAATAAAGATCGTTGTTGAAATCATAGAGATTGATCATAAGCAACGCAGCAGAAGCGCACTCATGAAGCACTTTATGTACACCCACATAATCAGTAATTGTATACATATAATTACTATTAAATATCTATTGTGAAGGTATTTTTATAAGTATACATTGAGAATGATAAGTCTAATGATAAGTTTGCAATCAATGACCCAGTGATGCGCGCCGTGGAACGTGGAACTCGATACCCTCTGCTTTGCAGTCTGTTTGTATCTCCACAAGGCTTTGTACTTATTGCGACAAAATAAATTCAGTATGTGCATTTGATCACTTATACCATCGTATATAAAAAATAGTTTTATCGCAATCGTGTCCGAAGAAACGTTCTAAATTTTCTTATTGAATATAATCAAAGGGAACAAAGTAAGGAGATAACAGGAATTGATTTTAATGTTAAAAATACAATGTCTTTCACAAGAACTTACTTTTTCCTAAGGGGACACTTAGGGGGCAAGGGATCTGAACTGGGTCCTTTATAAAATGCACAAAGATCCTTATTGAAGGCATTGCAAAGATAGTAACGAGTTAAATAGGCAGGAGCAATGGTAATGCGCAGTAATGTCATTAATGTTAGCAATGACAAATTTAAGATAAATTACATATGTACAGTGTTCGACGTCTTTGTTGGACTATAATATACTATTTTTTTTACTTATTGCTAAAACGAGGGCAAACGAAAAGCTCGTTATTAATGACTCGTGAGGTTAAAATCAATAAATAGTGACAAAATTATGCTTACCAGCCGCATCAGGAATCCATAATAATCATCAATCAAAATTATCGAGCATTCTTAAATAGATATACTCGTAGTTTAATAATATTATGTTTTACTTAAACAGTGACCGTGTCTTTAGAGAGTTATTTACCCAACCAAATAAAATTTCTACACAAAATATGATTCAAGCTGAAGTTAAAAAAATGGCGTTCTCATTACGACTCATTCTACTTTTAAGACTGTTCTTAGGATCTTACTACAAATTAAGTTCTTCAAAATTTGTTTGCTGGATCGCCAGAATTTATTGTATAATTTGCTTTTTATTTAATATTTGGATTTGCTTCTATCATGTGAGATTTTTGGACGACAATGTCCCGGAAATAATATTTGCAGTTATGTTGTTGCTGGAACTTATTACAAATTGTTTATTTTCCTTTATATCGGGAGAAGAAACTGTAATTAAGTTTTCCACAGTTGCAGACACTGAATCCATTCGGAAGCAAAATTCACTTATCAGTTATATAACGTATATTGGAATAACACTTGTAATATGTACAAGATATGTTGCGATAGTAGTATCACCAGGATCAAGAGAATTATTTATTTCATACCTGTTTTACAATTACACATATTTAGGTTGCATATGTAATTATTTACCCACAATTTATTTAGTGGATACGTATCGCAAACATGTCAAGATTCTGTAGAAATCGCTCCAAGCTAATTTAGAAATGATAAATACCACTGAGCATGAGAAAACTAAACAAGTAAGACATTTCATACACGCTTATAGTAATTTAACTGACTGTTTATATTCAACGTGGACACTTACCAAACCAAGGGTAAGTTAATTGATTTTAATATAATAATTTGCAAAAATATCTGAGTACCAGTGCGGATTCGTGCCAGTAAAATCTACAACTAACTGCCTTCTAGACCATAGGGATCGTAAGTATGGCATCACAGTAAGTCACAATAAATACCAGAACACTACGTCGCCTTTATTCAAGATAAGTATCATGGCATCAGAACGTAAGTGGCAATTCTGGCAGGACTTAGTAATAAGTTTAAGTAGGAGTGTGTCAAGAGCCTAAGTCATAGACAAACTCACTCAAGGCCATGGCCCATCTGTATGTATTGATTCTGTCTATCTCTCGACGTTGTCGCTCGACATTTCGCTTTTGATACGGAATACTTTATTTCTAATTGTGCCTATTGCACAATGTGAACTTTTAAATTAAAAGAATTATCAAAAAAAAATAGGGCATTTTGATTTACGTATTTTATATTATCTTCTTTTGAGACTTGACTACTTACTACTTGAACCTAATTTTCAGCTTTTGACTGGTGTGTTCGTTGCCTGGTTTAAATTTGTATGCATTTTTTGCATAGCACTTATAACACCGTGGGTAAGTTTTCAATAATATTTAACAAGTTATGTTTAATGAAAAACATTGAATATTCATAACTATTACTTCTTATCATGGTCAAGCTTTCAATTTTTCCGTCTAGTTCACGAATTAATTATGAAATCTAAAAATCAATGGAATGGGCTTCATGGACTTATGTAGTTGTAATATTTGCTTCCGTTATTATTTCAGATTTTCAGCCATACGCCTTTAATATTTTATCTTGCTGGAGCTTTTGTGATTATTAGCATAATCTTCATTCTTATGGAATTTGCTGCAAACGATTTAGATAATGCTTAAAAACACATTTTAGATCAAATTTTAAGAAGCGAAGGTGAGTTATAAACGAATTAATATTTTTACATATTTACACAATCTGCCTAACACAGTATTAAACCATTTTCCTCTTAAACATTCAAATACTCATACCTTTTAAATAAAAGGTATGAGTAAACCATTATTGTATCCAAATGGGATACGTATATAAGCTGGTATACATGTTAAAGAATTTTATAATTCATTAAATTGTGTTATAAACTATGGCTTTCCTACTGTAAGATTCACCAAAAAGTTTTGTGATCGATACTAGTCTACCGATCTCTAAAACGGAGAATAGCTTTGAAAACGTATTTTATTTAGTGACAGAACTTATCAAAATGCATAATGTGTTACATTAAAACAGATAGAAGAGTCAAATTAGAAAGGACAAGATAAAAAGATGTGAATATTTTAATGACAGCTATATATGTTTAAGCTTTTTGGCATTAAAAAATGAATTCTACATATTAATATTCTTGATAACTACTTCAAATATTAAAACATAGTAGCAGTATTATTTATATTTTAACATTTTCAGATGATCAGTTTCGTTATGCTCTGCACGATGCCATGGCTTTCATAGATTTTTCTTCTAACAAGCTTATTCTTTGGAATCAAATTCCTCTGAGACTCAGCACATTTTTAAGCATTTTAAACTTGACTATTTCTTATGTGATTGTCAGTTCTTCATGTGTGTTCTTATGTGATTGTCAGTCTTCAGTTTGCATTTTAAACGATGTACATCACCTTAAACTAAGAATAAATATTTTCGTGTGGTTAGTACAAGAATAATGCTGAATATTGAAGACAACATATATAAATCAAATTAGAAGTTTTCAAAGCGTTTTGATCTGGTCATATAGCCAGATGTTTTGCATAATGACGTAAAACATTAATATTATATACCCATTTGTGATTTTAATGTAAAATTTTAATAGTGAAAACTGTATGAGGAAAATATTAATAAGCTTTATTAATATTGGAACCAATTAAAAAAAAATACATATTAGTCTGTAGCTTTATTTTCATCTGAAAGCAGTAGTTGAATAACACCACCTGTGCTTCCATTTTTACTACTACTACTGTTCAACTTGTAGGTTTGTTCCTACATTATCTCTAACCTAAATGGCTAGAGATAATGTAGGCACATACCTACAATCTTCGTTTAAGTCATAACGATTTAGTTTTTTGATTAAGTAATTTTCATTTACTTAATCAAAAAAATAAGTCACATATTAGATTTAAATATTTTTATATGGAGGGCTATTTTAGAAAGGTTGGGAGTGTGCATTGTTCAACCGATACACAAAAAAAAGAAAATAAATGCACTACATTACATACGTCAACTATAGACTCATAGCATTTCTACCTACATGTGCCAAAATCTATGAGACATGTACGCAAGGTAATTAATATTGTTTTGGTTTCTTGAAAGATGTGAAATTGTCCGTAAATAAGGGGAATCAATGTCTATGATCTTTTATCATCATCCTCTTAGCGTTATCCCAGTTTCAATCTGGGGTCTGCTTTCTAGTCTAACCGGATTTGGCTGAATATTAGCTTTTTCTCAGAGCGACTGCCTGTCTGACCTCCGCAACCCGACGGGATAGCGATATTCCATGGTGGTGGATTCGAACCCGATATCCCCTGCATGGCAGTCTGTTGGTATATCCACTCGGCTATCGCTGCCTCTGTCTATGATATTTTATATCAAACAAAAATCCGTATGTGCAGTGTATAGCTTTGTGACACAGGTATTTGATCACGTAGACCATTGTTTATAAAATAAGCTTTTTAATTATGGTGTCTTAAAAACGTCTTAAATGTTCGTATTATATACTAGCTGACCCGGCGAACTTCTTACCGCCCAACAGTCGATTCTTTAATTATTATTTTTTCTTAATCTTTCTCTCCGTAAGGAACATCCTCGTACTTCAAGGAATCCCTACTTAATATTATAAATTCGAAAGTGTGTATGTATGTATGTTCCGTTTTCACGCTAAAACGGCTGAACCGATTTTGTCGAAATTTAATATAGGGATATATTGGACCATGCAGATGGCATAAGCTACCATAAGTTGCAAAAATAAACTGGAAGGGATTGTAGGGAGGGCAGAAGTTTGTACCTACGGAACAAATTTACCTCTTGGTAATAATAACGCATGCGCTGTTAGTTGAGTGCTGCGCATGTGCTATCGTATATCTGTCAGTATTGTCCTATCACACATATTGTCATATTGTGCACGGTGATTACATTATTTGCATATATAAACTAATATAATTATAGACTACGCTTAAACGGCTGAAACTATTTTCTCTACTAATATTATAAATGCGAAACTGTTTATAGATATAAATTGGACATGTATTGGAACATGGCCTTGACATTTGACTTCATGATGTAAACATAATATGATGACATACGGTGATGTTGTTATGTACCTTTTGGTATATAATGGTAGATAATATCATGGATACTGACCGAATTACTTTGTGCCCTATAGAGTTTCTGAACTCTTAAGACTACTCAGGAGTGCCTTCACACAACTTGAGACTGAAAATAAATTTGTGTTACCCCGACTTCAACACGCGTGAAGCCGCGGTCAAAAGCTAGTATTATATAAAACAATCAGTGAAATCAGTTCAGCTGCTCTCGAGATTTGCGCTTAGGAACACATTCAGTGATTCATTTTTATATTAAAGATTATAAAAAAAGAATCAAAGATTACAAAGTACCGAGGTAACATGTATTGATTTAAATATTAAAAATAATTTACAAGTTTTTGATGTTATGTATGTTGCAAGGGACGGTTATAGGTCCTTGTTTTTAATTTATTTATATTAGGAAATTATTAGAGGAACAAATATCTTTTTGAGGGCACTGCAAGGATATTAAGAAGTCAAATAGGCAGGAGCATTACTACTGAGCAGTAATCTCACTAATACTTGCAATTATTTATTGAGTATAAATGTTAACAGATTTGTTCTGTTGAACTTTTGTATGAATTTGAAGTTTGGATGAATAATTTTGACAACTTTGATTGCTCAATTGGCACAAACTGACATACTGGTGCTTGCCAAAGCTGTTAAAATGCAAATACAAGAGTGACAGAAATAATTTCAAGCATTCTTATACATCTTAGGTATATAGTTGTAGATAAACAAGCAGAATGTTCCAGACAAGGCTCTTTCTGTCTGCGTGATTTTACGTTTTATATTAGATGGCGTTATGATAAAGCTCCAAGACGCAAGGGTTAGATACATAGGTATACCATTCTATAAGGAAAAGAAAACTTTGTCTCCATTAACCCAAAGCTATACAGAACAAGATTTTAGAAATTCGACCGGGTTAGTGACCTGGCCATGCATCAATGCAGTGCTGACCCGAGTTACTTGAAACAATTGAAACGCGTTATAAAATGCCTTTCGATGACCGTGTAGTTTCAACGGATTGAATTTCATGCTTTCAGTTAGTGTTTTTAAGAGCCATTTCAATAAAACACAAAGGCTCGATTGCATTTCGAGTTTTGCGGTCGGTCACCTATTGGAGTATACTGGACAAGTTTACTATGTAAAAGCAAAAACATAATCTGAAACAGGACTGAAGCTTCAGTCCAATACGTTGGCCAAGTGAAAGACTCCATGTAATAGGTATATCTTTAAAGAATATTAAGGACAACTCATGCTTTCATCATACATGATTAGATCATTGCGACTCGATGGCGTAGCAGGAGTGTAAGCGACTGCCAGGCCAAAGGTCGTGTGTTCGATTCCCGCTCAAGTCAAACATTTGTGTGCGTGAATATGTTTGTCTTAATCTGAGTGTAAGCAGCGATAGCAGAGTGAAGAGACCGACAGACTCCTACGCAGAGGGTCATACAACGCTCGGGTTTGAATCCACGGCTCGCACCAATGACTTTTCGAAGTTAAGTGCGTATTAAATTGTTAATTATCGCTTGCTTATCGGTGAAGGAAAACATCGTGAGGAAACCTGCATGTCTGAGAGTTCTCCATAATGTTCTCGAAAGACATGTGAAGTCTGCCAACCCACACTTTGCCAGCTTGGTGGACTATGGCCTTACTCTTCTCATAGTGAGAAGAGGCCCGTGCCCAGAGCAGTGGGACAATATGCGGCTGATCATGATGATTTTGTAATAATTTACGTATAACAATATCGTACATATTTCATAATTACCTTACCTAATTACCCTACCTTATATCAGCAATATCGTTTTAATTCAGTAAAATTAGACACTAAATCGCGTCAATGCCATTTGTAACGGGAAATGTCTCTTCGAGACAAAAACAACTTGAATTTAGTAATCCAACGGCCTTACTGATATACTTACTTGCAAAGTTATCGATCAATCAATCATTTGAACAAGAGCTAATTTGTACAGCTGCAAACAGTTTGCGCAAGTATTATCGATGCTTTAACTGCTGTTACCAACTTCGATACGCTTTGAAACTGTTTACTCGAAGAGGAATCGTGTCACGACCTTATTCAGTTCAACCTTGTTTTCGTATATTTTTCAAGTGAAAAAAATCTATACCAGACGTATAAGGCCTTATTAAAAGTACCTATTTTACGAACCCTGGTAAGGGATTATCAGTCTTATTCTATTAGGAAGCTTGCGTCTGATATATACAATAGTAAATAAAATAAACAAAAAAGCCATCTAAAAATTTTTACTGATAGGATACATAAAAAAATTCACATACCAACACTTGAATATAACAGCATCAACAATTATCATTTACAACTTATCAGCGGCATTCAGATACATTTAAAAATAGACAATCATTTTAAGGCAGCAGAGGCTTGTTCCTCATCCCGCTCCTCCTTCAATGAATGAAATAAAAAAATAAATTTTAAGGACATTTCGGTATATTTTATATTTTTATACACCACATTTTTTTAATTAGTACAAAAACAAAACATGGGGCATAAAGTAAGTATCTTTAACTAATCATATTTTGTGTATGTAAAAAATAAAAACACTAAGTCCCAAAACTGTCCACAAAAATACGTAATAATTGGTAAATGCATAACCAAATACTATGAGTAATAATTTTACTATTGGCTTACGCACCTACGCGGTATTGCTCCATTGATAAATTCGGGCAAACTCGCGTCGAAGCTCGCCAACCCCTGTCCCTCTGCGCCCGCGCCGCGTCCCGATGCGACAACCAGTGCTCAATTGTTTGCAGCGAGCGCATCCTGTTTTCGCGCGCAACAGTGTTTGTTTACGTTTGCATATCACACGATTGCAGCTGTGCGTTTGTACAGGGAAGAGTTTGGAAGCCAGTGGATCGGTCGAGGCGGGCCTGTAGCTTGGCCTCCATGCTCACCTGACCCATGGACTTCTTTTTGAGGGTGTACAAAAGTGAGCCGGTTAGTGTCGAACAATTAAAATTTTGACGGACGCTTTTGACGAAGTGAAAAGACGGAAGCGTACTTCTCTCGTTAAAAAAAAATTAACAAAACGTCAGTGAATATTGACAATGGTGGTGGACATTTCGAAGGACAATTGAAATACTTGTAAGTTAAGTAAAATTACCTATCTACGTGAATAATAGTCTATGTGGAGAACCTTGGGGGAGTCCTATGTCCAACAGTGGACGTCTCTAGGCTAACATGGTGATGATGAAATAATATTTGTAAATAGCAGCTGATTCTAACTTCATAAATACGCCAAAATTACTATTTTCTTTTAGTACAGAATACCTTCTTTCATTTTGATATTTGTTTGCTTTCTAATTACATACCCACGTATTTAATTACTTGTAAAAAGGTAAATTTTGCCAGTTCTAAGCCCGGATGAAGTATGATGGAGAGGTTAGAATTTAGAAAATTAATTAAAGTAAGTAACTACATCACTTATTCTTTTGTTTCATTTTATTGTCTAAGGTTACCTACATCATAATTGCGACTGAGAGAATGCGAATGAGCAGGATGGAATATTATCCATGAATTAGTGAATGGATTGTAAAATATGACTATGATTTTATTGAGATTTTCTACAATAAACAAATGATAATAACTTTGCTCTTAATAGATATTATGAAATTCTTACATCACATATATGATAATAATGTGTTCGCTAATCTGTCCTTAAAGTTTTTGTACTTATTAAAAAATAAGGGTGTGTATAGGCTTGACTGCACGCATATTATTTTTGGTAAGCAATTTTTTATAGTAGACCCGACAAAGTTGCGCATCCGAGGGCATTCGTCACATCTGGACACACCTTTATGTCGGATATATTTATTTTAAAACGGTAGTTCCTTCGATTGCTGTATAACAACCTCACAAACGAGTTTATAAGAACTCTGCAATACATGCATATAATAAAAATGCTTTCAATTCAAACGGCCCTGTCCCGATATTTCATTAAGCCCAAGGAGTTTTTTTGTATCTTCAAGTTGTATGTAAATAATGCTAAGCATTCATAAAGGCTACCTGCTACCGAAATCCAAGGAGTTGATGTGATTATACCGCTCTCGAGAGGAGGTTGGATCTCCTCCTTATGAGGAAGGGAAGGGGTGAGGGGGGTAGATTCGGACTTTAATATAACATCGCGGGGATGTGAGCTGTCGTCGGGATAAAATTAAAATCGGACTCGTCCGCACTTAAATCCGTTTAGAGCTCTTAATGCGATACAGCGTTAGGAATGTTGTACACATAGGACAACTAGACAATTCAGTTTGAAGTTATTCATTTCATTTAGTTCGGTCTGGCTTTGCGGTAGGGATGACGAAAAGACATTGATAGTATGACTAGTAGAAAAACCTGGAAAAGCTCGTACAAAAAACACAGTCCTGCCCAAATATCTCCTGATCATTGCTAATCGTACGTACATAGGAGTTAAATTGGTATGTATCAAGATCCCCACCCGGGGACCTTGATACAGATTATCATGTGCCAATCTATATGATCTTTATTGTTCTTATTCGTTTTCTTAGTATGTACAGGAAGCATTTGCGTGTACGTAACCGTGTAAAGTGCTGGTTCCGCGTTGGCAGCTGCACTATAATAGTATTTACTACTTTGTATGTTCTTCTGTTTGAAAAAGTAGTCTTGGCGCAAGGTAAGGTTATCACCGGTCTACACAGTGCGATTATGAGAAACAACCATTCGCTGGTGACGCAGAAACGGTGTGCTCACCGGCAATAAAAATCACTGCGCGTATACAGAACTTTGTCCATAATACAATGACTTTTATAAGCGACTACTTACTAATACTAGAAATCCTTTACCTGTAATGTCTTGGACTGATAAAACCTTGTCCCACTCCATCGCAACAAGAAAACACTAATCTTAGGTATCATTCGATCGTTCCTTAAAGACAACACCCCAGAATAAACACACACTACACTACTTATTTTGGAAGACTCCAAACTCCCTACTCTATTATTCCAAATTAACGCATACAAAAGGCGCACAGATTTGAAACAACAATAAAATTTGTATATCACTCGCCGGCAAGCGGGCCATTTACACCACAAACTATCCGACCAGTAAAGATCTTAGAGAGACAAAAAAGTCTTACTTTATTAACGGTTAATCAAAGGACACAAGGGACACCCAGTTTTGTAACAAGAATTTATCTATCACACAGAGTGTTGTCCTGTTGATATTGGATCACACTTGCCGGCAAAGTGGCCGTTTACACCACCAGACCATCCAATCAGGAAAGTCTTTAGATTTTCTAATCGTGTACAATAAACATCAATTTGTATATCACACCTTCTCGTCCCCTTAAGGTTTCACACTCGCCGGCGAAGAAGACGTTTACACGATAAGCTCATCCGCCCAGTAAGGATAGAAGTGTTTAGATTTTCTTTGTCCCGTCGCCATAATAGATCACAATCGACGGTGAAGGAGCCTTTTACTCTTGTGAGGCCATCCGTGCAGTCGGGACAGAAAGTCTTTATCTTCTTCTCGTGCGCAACTTGCCTTATCGAGGGGTGTCACCGCGGCAGGCCGTGGGACCACGATTTTCGCGACGCGCCGGCCACAACATCGTATTTACTATTTTCATCCGGCGACGAATTACATTTCATTTTCAGCTACGAATCTCTCCTAAGCGTCTTACTATAAATCACGAGCTAAGTTTCTGTAATTCGATTTAAAATATATTAAAATTGTTGTAGCGGTGTAGCGTCTTCGAGGTCTTTGAAAGGATAGGTCTGAGGTAATTTGAAAGACTTTATATTTTCTATTTTCTGAAGTAAAAGAGTATTCAAGTATCTCGATAATATTTTATTATCCATACGTGCGTGAGGTAAAACCACATAATGTATTTAACATGAAATATCTTGCTGAAAATCAATTTTATCATTCGTAATAAAAGCAGCAGTATTCAAGCACTACATATCATAACGATAAACACAGCAGAGCTGAACTTCCACTCGCCACTCATTCACTCATTCCGCTCATTTTTTCCTCTCACAACACAATCGCCGTCACTTGTATAGAACAATGGGCAGCACTAGTGTTGTACATTTAGGGCACGTTCCGTTGAACGTGGGTGTCCGTCATATGTCAAGCTAGCGCCGCATTCCGTCACGTGTTGACGTCACACAGGGACACCTGGACAAAACATGCGTGTTTTCTATTACAGTTTTATAATTTTCTACTTGGATTCAAGTCGTTAATGAACGTTTGATATGCATATGGCATACAATTTACAGCAAGGCAAAGAGCCTTGTGTTAACAATTTATTTGATAGGGTTAGTACATTTACTAACAACGTTTTTATTGGCACATTCCTTGATTTAAACTCCAAAATAGGACAACAGTTAGGCTGCAGTATTTGAATATAGTACACTAAGACATGCAGGGCCTATCAGGCAAAGAAATAGAATTAGGTTTACTTCTAGAGAAATATGATGTTAAAGTTTTGTGTTTAATTGAACACTGGTTAAAGAACCATGATATTATTGTCATTAATCAATATTACACAATGCAGAGCGCGTAAATAAGAAAGCAGGCTATTAGAGGCGGTTCTCTCTTAATTACTTCAAATTTATTAAAATGCAAAGAACGTAAAAAATATTGTAAACTTATCTATTGAGCGCACTATTGAGTTGTCCTGTGTGGAACTAGACTTATATATTGTGATTAGTGTATATCGACCCCCTTCTGGTGATTATAATCTATTTGAGACTGCTATGGAAGATGCTATTAATAAAATTAAATGTAGTAGTAAGAATATTAAAGTATGTGGTGATTTTAATATTAATATTTTAGAGAATTCTTTACAGTGTACTAGATTTCTGAATTTTTAAGTCATTTAATTTGAGTAACTTATTCTGTGAACCTACTAGAGTCTCTGCAACATTTTCTACTTGTTTGAATATAATATTTAGTTCTTGTGTTGCTTAAAACCCAGTAGTTATTAGTTCTCTTCCTTCTGACCACCGTGGACAGATAACTAGTTTTTCCTGTTCAGCTTATGATAAATCACATACAGTAAAATGTAGGCCTCTAACTACCAATCGTCGTATACGTTTTAAAAACAATATTATCGCAAATCTCAGTCCATCAATATTGAACTCAGAAAATCCAAATCTAATTTATTCACTTTTTCACTTTTTGGACTAATTAATAATGAGTTTCAAAATACTTTTATGAGTAAAACTGTAACACTAAAAGGTACTACCGGATCTTATAACCAGTGGGCCACTAAAGGTATATACAGAAATAAAGCCAAGTTGTTTGAATTATATGGTTTGAAACAACATAGATTTGACACACCTATTCTAAATGATGTGAAAAGATACTCAACATTTTTTAAACAAGTTTGTACAAAATCAAAATTTATGAGTGATAAAATTAACCAATCGACAAATTTAATTAGAGAAACGTGGAGAAATATAAATAATGAAACCGGTAGAGCACGACAAAAGGAAAACCAATTTGAAATCAAAGATAACAATTTATTAGTCACAGATAATTCTCAAGTAGCGCATATGTTCAATAGTTTCTTTGCAAGCATACCAATAACAACTACTAGCTCCTTACAATCATCGTGTTTATACGCTGGAAATTTGTTGCTTAGCAGTGTATATATTGATCGCATATCATCCAATTACTATTAAAATTACCGGCGACTTTTGGGGCATTTTAATTAAAATTTTAGGTACTATAGTTGAGACTGTTACGCCTTACCTCTCTTTAATTTTTAACCAATGTTTTGACCTAGGCGTATTTCCGGATTTGATGAAATTAAGTAAAATCATACCTTTATTCAAATCTGGCAGTAAAAGTGACATAAATAATATTAGGCCCATCTCTATCTTTCTGGCATTTAGTAAAATATTAGAAAAGATTTTATTAAAGCGGCTACTAAGACACTTTAATTTAAATAGTCTGCTTCACAAAGATCAATACGGATTTACTAAAGGTAGATCCAAAAAGGTAGATCCTACTGATATACTACAATACTGATAAGGCTTTGGAGTCATCTAAAAATGCTATCGTAGTATTTTGTGACCTATCAAAAGCATTTGATTGCGTTCATCACGACACACTACTGCGTAAGATTCGCCACTACGGCGTAGAGAAAATCGCACTTAGTGTTGTCGAGTCGTACCTGTGGCAGAGATTTCAGTGTCTCGATGTAAATGGGACTACATCCTCTAAATTACCTATACAGTTTGGCGTTCCACAAGGTTCAATTCTAGGTCCTTTTCTATTTCTTGTATATATTAATGACTTACCTTTTTATTTAAAAAATATCTATGATGTCGTACTTTTTGCAGATGATACGTCACTTATTTTTAAAGTAGACAGGAATAGGAATGAATTTGATGATGTAATAATGCACTTATACAAGTTACACAATGGTTTACAGCAAACAACCTATAACTTATTCTAAAAAAACTAAATGCGTTAAATTTGCGTTACCTAACGTTAGACAACTGGGACCTAATATTATGCTAGATAGGGAGGAACTTGAGACAGTTGACTCTACAGTGTTTCTAGGCATTACATAAGATAAAAAGTACAATGGGGTGCACATAAATAGCATGTCTTGCAGGTAAGCTCAGCTCTGCGGCGTATGCTGTCAGAAAAGTAAGACAACTTACTGATGTCGACACGGCTCGTTTAGTGTATTTTAGCTATTTTCAAAGTATCATGTCCTACAGCATTTTGTTATGGGGTAAAGCTGCGGATATTCAGAATATCTTCGTTCTACGGAAACGGGCGGTACGAGCAATATACATGTTAGGTGCAAAAGATACTCTTAGGGAACGTTTTAATATAATATAGGAATTCTAACAGTAGCCTCGCAGTTCTTATTTGCTAATATATAGTATATTAGGCAAAATATAGGTTTATTTACTACAAAAAGTGATATACATAATATAAATACTCGAAACAGGCATAAGTTATATGCCCCTTATCATCGTTTACATAAAGTTAACAATTCTTTTGTAGGGCTAGGTATTCGTATTTACAATAAAATACCAATAGTCTTTAAGAATTACCATTTAATACATTTAAAAGTATTATAGGAGTATTATATATCATAAATATGATAGGCTTATTTATATACTCATAATAAAAAATAATTCATGGCATAAATGTAACCTGTGGCATAAATGTCATAATGGACCCGACTGTCTTCAAGATATTTGACGGTTTTTACGGGGAGTCAGTACCCTCAAATTAACTCTTACTGGTCTTAGTCATGGAATATTGCTATCTCTTTGGGTTGCGGAGGTCAAACGGCAGTCACTCTGTATAAAAATAGATATTCTGTCATATCTGGTTAGACTGGTAACCGGGATAGCGCTAGGACGACGATAATGATGACGGACTATTAAAAAAAGTCAATATGGCCTAGTGAACAAACTAACCGACTGTAAGTAACAATTTAATGCACACAGGGTTTTGAAAAGTCAGTGGTTCACGCCATAGATTCAAACCCAAGACCCTCTGCGTAGTAGTTCGTTAGGCTCTCAATTCTGTTTTCAGTGCCATAGCGCATGCTTAAGTTACTGAATATTCCAAAAAGTACCCCGTTTTATAATAATTTTGCCAATATCAAGTTGGACCCTGGGCATAATGGGCAGAGTTAAGTGAAATAAAATATGCCAACGTGACCTAAAAAATCCATCCAACACCATAGCTATTATTCTGATAATGAAAACGATTTCGGTTTTAAAAAATTGTTATAAAAGGTAAAATCAATGCAGTAAAAATGGAGTGTCTGCTTCACTGGTCATTAGCTAGCTAAGTATCAATAAAGTGAACGAAACAGCTGAGCAGTGCACTACAAAAATCCGTATATCACTACTAGTTGTTGCCCGGATTTCATAGCTGCTATCTTGAAAATCAGACTATTCAATCAAAATATTTAACTAGTAGGTATATTCAGCTAGTGAGATAATTTAATGTATTTGTTACAACTCACCAAGTTGCCTTATGCTCGCTTATTCACGATTTCTTGGCTGCTACGCTGTTAGTCTGCCAATGCATTCGGATGCGGCAACGACTGTAAAAAAATGAAAAATGTGTCGGTTGTATGAAAGCTTTTCGTACTAACAGCGTGATCTAATGACCTTTGACGAACAAAAGGAAGAAAAGGATTCATTCAAAAGTCAAATCAAGCTATTTTAATTCGATGTAATTATTGATACTTAATAAAAGCCTTTATCTGTAGCCAAAGCAACTACAGTTAATATGAAACGCCGGCAACATTACATAACAGGATGATTGTTAACGCGTTCGCAACGTTGCAGTAATACCGGCCAATTGACGCCGACCAACGCAATTGGTGATTTAATGGATGTTATCTCTTCACAATTACTTTTAAGCTGAACTCGTGCGTGTGTTTATTGTAACGATAATTTACGGGTTTATTCAAGAATTCATATTTATGGTAAAGTAGCTGAAACTGTAGACTTTGGATAACTATTTTTGCAGTGAACTTTGTACAGCCTTGTGGCATCCCAATACGGGAACAGGCACCATACAGCTGCCCATGTGAGAAGAATTTATTTTCTAGATCAACGCCGCATAGACTTATAATCTGCGATTTATTTCTTGTCATAGCAAATCGGAATTTCACTGAAAACTGCAGTCGTTTAGCTTCAAATGGGATGTTTGAGTTTGTATCATTAATGGGAGATAATCAACATCTTCACCCTTATAGCTTCCCTTTTGACTTACTGCTTCGTCATTACATTTGACTTGCCATTAAGTTCGTTTCGGGCAGAAGTTAAAAATAATCTTATAAATAAGGCATATTATAGTTTAAAGCATTACTTTGATGACAGGTGCGCTTGGAAGTAGTTGTTCGCTTTTGACTAGGTCAATAATTAAGTAGTTTCATTTTATAGTGTAGTTAATTACCATATTCTCATTTCATACTATATTTTGCATTCATGTTCCACACCTTCATTATAACTTTGCGGATTTGTAAAATGTGGGTAACTCGTGGTCATGGGCTAACTAATAGATTGTCAATTGCTTTGGTTTTATATACCGTTATTTTCTGCTACATTCACTTCCACCATAGTTCTGACCATGTTCGTGAGTTGTCTACATTAAAAAGAAAGTAAATATGGTGAAACAGGAGCATCTACTTACGTCTTCTAATGATGAGTAAATGGTAAGCCAAATGAACATCATTTACTGCTTGGGTGCTTGAGTATGATATCAATAGTTACTAAAAAATTTACTAGTAGATGTCTTACAATATGAAACAGTTGCAGCTACTTACAAAAATAAAATGTACAACCATTATATTTGATTGAAAAGAGTGGCCATGACTTTTAATGCCCGTTCTTTCTCGTGGTTCTACCTGTAGCATTGCGAACGTGGCAGTAAATGTAAATGTAGAATCATTAAGTAATTAACTAAAATTTTGACGTTCATAAGAGTCATTTTGTGGCCTAGATGAATTTGACCTTGACATTGTGGAGTATTTATCACCGCTAGCCGTGTGCCGCTACAAAGACGCAGTTGTTTGATATCTTACAACATTAAGTGCATCCCTTTAATTGTCGATTTTGAGGTTGCAATCCTGGAAGGTAGCTGACAACCTCATTTTGGTCAGTATTGCATTCTATTCCTCTTCAAATAATATCCTTAACTCATCGCAAATTTCATTTGGCATATAGCACGTTCGCTCAACCAAACACATCCCTGTAATTTTAAACAATATTTGTGGATTCCATTTAAATGAGTTCTCTTTTTAATTCAGTACATTGACAAAACAATTTTAGGCATCGTAATTTTACACGGTCAGTCTTAATGTCTACAGGGTAATGTCCCTTTAGAAATGATTTGCGTCACCAAATATTTCACCGGGTCGTAGGTACATTTTGCAATTTGATACTTAAATGTGTGTTTTTGCCGTAATTAAGTCCTTCATGTTTGCTCACAAAATGGAGGTCATTAAATATTCATTGAGATCATATATCCAATAGCAATGCATTAATGAACGAAGAATAGACCATCGCAATAGAAACAGTTCGATTAGAACTTGCAAGAAAATTTTCTAAAAAAAGCGCTTTACGTTTTTAAGACATTCGAATCCTTTCTACTTAATTTCCCTTCCTTTTCTTTTCTGTGCAGTTCGATTAGACGACGTCTTTCAATCCATTGAAACGAATGTCGAATTGAGGTAAATTATTCCAAAAAGTCTTTTAAAATTCCTTTAAATATTATAGCTTATTTTGTAATGGGTCTAAAACTCTACATAGTCAGACAGAAAACCACTTGAACTCGTTAGTTTAAAAATAAAGCACATATCCTATGGAGGGGTAAATAAAATATTTCACAGTGCGACAGTTTTAAAGCCTCGACTTTCAGAAGTACTGCCAATTCGATCCGACGTATAGAACGCACGTAAAATAGAGGTTACTACTTAATTAGGTGCCCCAGATAGAGCTTCGACTTTCGACGATTATTGAGGTATAAAAGTATTAAGTGCTATAAAGTTTTTGAAGAAATGGATTAAAAAGCCTAACCGTTGGTGTTTTAAAAGTTTTAAAGACTTTGGTACCATTTGGAATTCGATGTTTGGCGTTTTTGAGGATAGTTGTTTATAAATTAGAACAAATAGTAAGATTTCTTATTATAGAACTTGCCTACATTGTTATCGTTCTTCAGAATCAGTCATCAAGCAAACTAAAAACAAAGTAATGGTAAGTGTCGTATGTGCTGTACAGCATGCTGATGTAGCAAGAAGCTGTTGTAGACAAAAAATGCTCTATTATAATAATTATTGGTATTGTTATTATTTATTATTAACATTTAATTACTATACCAAAACCACTCTAAAAATCTATTGTAAATCTACTTATACTTAAATAACACATTACACGTAGACAAGAGTGCAATTCACCGTGCAGAAGTAACGGCATCACGTCTGGACCCCAGTCTCGCTCTCTGCGGCATTCAATGACCAATATTGCAATAACTTAGCCAGGAAACTCAATAAACAAGGCTACAGCCGATAAAATGCTCGTTTCAAACTTACCTGTTATTGGTAGATAGTAACAGTGGTTAGTTTCGGCTGTTTAACATCTTGTTTCAATATTCCGCGCTCGGCAAGTGCTGTAAATTGCACCGCAGAGTTACAGCGCCAAACGCCAAACTATCGACGGTTAATCACAGGAGCACAGATTTAAGATCAATGTTTAGCAGCACTGAATAACCAGCTTTGCTAGACGTTTTGGTAATGCGGTATTTATATTGTTTATTGTTACCGTAAAGTAAAATGTTGATCACGGTACCAAGATATTTTTGTGCTTTCTTTGTCGTTTTACTACTTCCTGTTAAATAGAAATGGCAATTGCAGGCATGTGATGGGAATAAATCCTGTTTCACAGTGAACTTAACAAGTGATGCCTAAACTAGGTATGAAATTTTGTCCCATGCAATGTCGATTTGCCGCTGCCAGCCGAAGGATAGTTTATATTTTGGACTGAAGATCATTAAAAACAATACAAATAAGGCTATATTGAGATTTTCTAGACAGTTGGGCGGTGAGTATCACATCTTTCTCTTTCATAGCCTCGTTTCGCTCATCTCTCTTTATCACGCAGACTTTATCATATACCTAAACCAGTATAATACCTACCCACCCAATGCCAGTTACATTTATTTTGTTTGGCCATCAATACTGTTACAATAAAAAATAAAAAAATATTACAATTTAATTTGGAATCTGTAATTTTTATACGATTATTTATTGTGTTTTCTCGTTTTGGCGCCAATACATTGTACAATATTTTGCGATATTAAAATGGAGTGGGGTGGTAAAGAGAACCGAATCGCTGTGATTGCATTACACAAAGTAGGTATGCAGCCTAAAGCAATTTTTAAAACTCTCCATACACTTGGTATTAGTCAAATGGTTTGTGTACCAGGCTATTAATATAATATGACTTAAGAGGTAACTGGTAATTTAAAAAGAATAGGGTGGTAAAATCGAAACAACTACTGAAGCGGTACGCAAAGGGAGGTCACAGAAAATTTTTGTTTACGGATGATTTTTTTTTTACAATTGAGCAACATTTGTATTTATGCTCAAAGCTCTAAGGAAGCTTCCCAATTAGTCGACAGAGTGCAACGTGGGCATTATCCGACTTCAGTGATGGTTTGGTGGGGTGTTAGCTATGAAAGGGAGACTGAGCCATATTTTTGTGAAAAACGTATCAAAACATCGGCACAAGTGTATCAAAATACCATTCTAGAGAAGGTAGTTAAGCCCCTTAACGACACCATGTTCGATAACCAAGTATGGTCCTTCCAGCAAGACTCGGCACCGGGTCATGAAGCTCGGTCCACGCAGTCTTGGTTGGAAGCGAACGTTTCGGACTTCATCAGAGCTGAAGACTGGCCGTCGTCTAGTCCCAATCTTAATCCGCTGGATTATGATTTATGGTCAGTTTTTGAGAGTACGGCTTGCTCTAAACGCCTTGATAATTTGGAGTCCCTAAAACAATCCATACGATTGGCAGTGAAGAATTTTGCCATGGAAAGAGTGCGTGCTTCTATTGATAACTGGTCTCAACATTTAAAGGACTGTATTGCAGCCAATGGAGATCACTTCGAATAAGCTTTTTATGTTTTAAATTGTTTTATATTTATGTATTAAACTAACATACTGTAAAAGTAATAAATGTTATTTGCAATTAAAAATATTTTTTTCTTTGTTACAATATTTATGGCAAGACTAGGTATAAATCGCTCATATACTTCACGTTCAATTGATTTATCAAATTCAAATTCAAATTCAAATTCAAATTCAAATTATCTTTATTGCTCAAATTGTGGTATTACAAAGATCTTAAAAACTAAAAAGTACAGCACAATTTACCTTACTAGGTATGCAATAGTTGGTTTTATAGGAACAGTTCCAAACACATATTTACAATTTACATTTCAAATATTCTTCTACAGAGTAAAAACATTTACTGCATAATAATTTGTGTAGTTGTTTCTTAAATTTATATAATGGCAAGTCCTTTAAATCCATGGGCAAGTGGTTGAATATGCGTACAGACATTGCATAACTGTTACGGCTACATAATTCCGTTTTTAATAGTGGAAGGACAAGTCTATTAGGATATCTAGTATTAAATTTACATGTATTCTTTAACATGGTGTATAAATTAGAATTACATTTGACAAAAACACAAATCTCAAATATGTATAGACATGGTACTGTTAATAAAGTCAGTTTTATAAATGAAGGCTTACAACTAACCCATGGCGCTATACTACACAAAGATCTGACGCATTGCTTTTGAGCAACAAATGCTCTGTTCATGTGTATTGAGTTACCCCAAACCACAATTCCATATCGGAGATTTGAAACCACATACCCGTGATAAGCCTTTAAAGCAGTATCCCTATTTGCAATTTGAATTAAATGCCATAGTGCATAAGCAAATCTGTTAATTTTTTTACAAATCCTCTCAATGTGGGCTTTCCAATTACATTTTTCATCTATGGTCAAACCAAGGAAAGTAATATCAGAAGCTTCTGTTAGAGGTTGGTCATTGTACTGTATATTTAATCTACTTTTATTTCCTCCTCTGTTAGTAAATTGAACATAATTAGTTTTATTTAAATTTACATTAAGGTTATTACGGTTTAGCCATTCAATTACATCTCGGACTGTTTTATTAACGATTTCATTATAGTTAATATTCGGATTAGTATTTGCTACAACAACTGATATATCATCCGCATAAAGTATACAGTTATGTTCTGTTGTCTGCGGTAAATCGTTAATATATAGAAGAAAAAGAAGAGGACCAAGGATACTGCCCTGAGGGACACCAACTCTATTATATTTCAAACATGATTTCGTGAGTATTTCATGTTTGTTTGAATCGAAGTTTGAAATTTCTACGAACTGGGTTCTGTCTTCCAGATAACTTCTTAACCAAACATTTGATAGACCTCGTATGCCATATAACTCGCATTTTAACAACAATAGTTCATGATCCACAAAATCAAAGGCTTTGCTCATGTCAAAAAATATGCCAGTAACTTGTCTTTTTGAGTTTAAGTTATTTATGATGTCATTTATGAGCTTAAATGCAGCCAGCGTGGTAGACTTACCTTTTAAAAAACCGTGCTGTTCTGGACATAAAACTTTAAATCTATCCAAAAAAGAGACTATTCTTTTGTACATAATTTTTTCATATAATTTAGCTATTGTAGGAATTAGAGCAATAGGGCGATAGTTATTAGTGATATTTCTGTCTCCTTTTTTATACAATGGTTTTATTACAGTGGTTTTCAATTTTTCCGGAAATTTGCCTTCTGTCAGCGATAAATTAATTAAGTGAGCTAGTACTGGCGCAACTAATTGCCCGCAATCTTTTAACAATTTTGTAGGAAATCGATCGTATCCTACTGATGTTGTATTTTTTAATAAATTAATGCATTTTGTAATCTCTTCTGTATCAGTGGGTACCAAATATAGACTGTTTTCGTTCCTTGTAATATTAATTTTATTTTCGCACAAGTGAAATTGAGATTTGCAATTGATAGGAGAATTATTCGATATGTTTATAAAGAAATCATTGAAAATATTTGAGATTATTATTGGGTCAGTGAATTTTTGGTTATTATGTATAATTTGGGTTATATTTCTTGTGTTGTGGTTTTGTTTTAGGTAACTATTTATAATTTTCCATGAGGCCTTGCAAACATTTGATGCTTTCATTATATATGATTCATTACATAATCGTTGGGCAGTTGAAATACATTTTTTAAATAATTTATTGTAATTATTGTAGGTGATTTTATTTTTAATATTATTATGGCTATAACTATTAAATCTTAAAAGCCGTTTGTTTTTGGATGATATTTTAATTCCTTTTGTAATCCATTGGGTATTCTTAACCTGCCGGCAAACTTTTTTATAGTAAACTGGAAAACATAAATTAAAAAACAGTATCAGATTGTCATGAAAATGATTGAAACTTGTATTTGAATCAGATGCCAGAGTAACATCAGACCATGAAAGTGCTGACAGACAGTTTTTGAATTTTCTTATATTATCATTGCTAAAATCTCTTCTCATACAATAAACATGAGATGATGGTATATCTTTATTTTCTATTGGAAAAGTAAGAAGTTGACCAGTGTTATGGTCTGAAAGATATAGAGGTAGTATTTTTCCTGCAGCAAACGCTATATTACTCAATATTTGATCGATACAGCTATTAAGTCTGGTGGGTTCGTTAATATGAAAGATAAAGTTGTAATTTTGGACAATTCTTTTGAGTTCAATTCGTGATTTAGAGTCCTTCAATAAATCTATATTAAAATCTCCAGTAATGATGACCTTTTTATTTGTTTTATGCCTTAATTTGGTCATTAATTTCTCCAGTTTTTTTAGAAATAAGTGTACGTTAGAATTGGGTATACGATAGAGACACACTATTATGCAGTTGTATTGAGGAATATCTATACCGCAGGCTTCAAACACAAACTCGGTAGTAAGATCTTGTAGACATGCCAGTTTATTTGATTCAATATGGCATCTACACATAATGCAAACTCCTCCACGTCTTTGTTTTGATCTAGAAAACGAGTTGGCCAGATAAAAATCGTTCAATTTAATATTGTTTTCATCTCCTAACTTTAAAAACGTTTCACTAAAACAAAGCACATCAATGTAGTAACCATTATTAGCTATATCATTTAGAGTGATTTGTAGAATATCCCTTTTATTTAAAATGCCTGAAATATTTTGATGAAGTATAGAAAATGTATTTGATTTATTATTATTAACGAAAAAGTAGTTTGAAAGTTTTGTCTCTTACGTTATTGCGTTCATTTTGACTGTAATTGATAGTATTTGATTGCTTACTAGGGATTGAATTATAAATTTTTGGGAAGTACTTATATAAGGTTTGTTGTTTAAGTTTTTTGTCATTTTTTGATTCAGCACTTTGGGCTGTATAACTCATGATAGGTGAACCCTCTTTCTTTTACCGGTGGTTGATGGCAGCTAATTAATTAATGAAATAGAAATTAATTCCACGAGATTTCTTTATTACGGCCATTATTCATAAGCCGTGCGAATAATCGTTTGGCTGTATTAGATTCCTGCTTGAATTATTTCGTGATCAAGGTGAAAATTCATCCTTTGTTTTATGCTGCTAGATTCTGTTTGATGTAGGAAATCGGATAGTGACTTATAGAAACACTAGCTGCTTTCTGTGGTTTTGTTCGCGTTGTCTATTTCTAAATAAACGATATTTCATGTATTGTACCTTGGTATTATGTACCTCGGTCAGTATGAATGCAAAATGCTATAGCAATTCCTTGAGTAGATATGATTTGAATGCATAACAACAAAACAAACCCCAATTTGTATTCAGATATCACAACGGCTTAACATGTATTCCAAGGCAAGGTAGTATAACAACCACTGACACAGTCCGAGCTTAAACTCAATACCCTCCGCATGGCAGTCCATTGGTATTAGGCCATAGCTTGACTGACTGCACGGTTGGTGTAGTGGTTTATGCGGCCGACTCGCCGCTTGACACTGCGCCGAGTGTTGTGGGTTCGATTCCCACACGAGGCAACACTTAGTGTGATCCATAAATTGTTGTTTCGACTCTGGGTGCTCATTGTGTCCGTTAGTTGTATGTTTGTAAAGTCCCCCGCGACACAGGATTTATTCCTAGTGCGAGAGTTGTCTTTTTTAACGAAAAAAAGGCTATTTAGTCGCTTATATATTATTAGCTGAGTCCGTGGTTAGATCTGCGTTAATTAGGGCTACTGCTCCGCACCCGTGACTCATAGCGTAAAGTTATGTACTCTCTATAACCTTCCTCGATCCAGCAGGAAAATAATTATTCAAATCAGACCAGTAGTGCCTGAGGTAAGCATGTTCCACCAAAAATATAAACTTCTTAGCTTTATAATGTGTATTAGTAAAGATAACGTTTAAGGCAAGTTTGACCACCGTTCAAAAAGCTCCAGTTAAATTGTCAGATAACAGAATACAAATTTCGTATTAATTTTACGTATATATGGCAGATAAATTATGATTTATCTGCCAGATATACGTAAAATTAATACTAGTGGTAATTCTAGAGGTGACGAAATTGAGCCTTACAGTATAAAAGCAATAACATAAAAAAATATTCTAATTGTTAATTTATCTGGCTGTCAGTAACGAAACTAGGCCTTAAAATATATAACCTCAAACTTCTATCTGACAAGCTTCACAGTCTGTTTCAGAAATTATTAATTTTAATATAGTGTATTTCCGTCCGTCCGTCCGTGCGGACGACGGTGGTGCCGTCGAGAGCATTCAAGGGTATTGTGAATGGTCGACAGTGCTTTGTGCGATCCGATACCTTTCTCTTTGATGGTACACACTGTAAGTAAAGCCTCAGTGATCCTCTTGCCATTCAGTGCAGACAAACTTTATGCAGCGTACTTGTAACCAATTGCAATACGCCGTAGATACTTGTATTTTAATATTGGCAATATTTTTTTGTTGGACGATATTCATCACCAATCTTTATATTTAACAATTTGTCTTTACTGACTGTCTGACAGACAACTCACACCAAAACTACTGAGTGCAAGAAGTTGAAACTTGGTACGAATGTGCCTTGGTAAGTGAAGTGGAACATTACGAGAGGATTTTTGTTATTCCCACGCTCCGTTATTATATAGCCACCGCATGCGGAGGAGTGGGTAAAATGTAGTTATTAATAAAGTTAGTCTAGTAAGAGTTGGAAATACATTTTTATTAATTACACGAAGATTTGTTTGGAAGGTTTGGAATCAAATCTTCGCAGTCAATCCCACTACAAACTATAAATATTGTTTCCATGGTGAAAGAATACATACATATACATACATAGACTCACGCCTGCTTCCCCGAAGGGGTAGGCAGAGGCATATTAAACGCCCACTTTTCACCAGTGTTTTGATCCCACGTAATAGGTGGCGAGCCTATTGCCGCTTATCGGGATATTTTGTTTGCCAGAGGCTCGTCCGTTGATCGACAGGTGCACCACTTGCAGGTGAGGTTGGCTTGGGACCCTAAGTTCTTGGTGAGAATCCTATACACCACAGGTGAAAGAATCAATCCCCTTAAAACGGGTTTCGCAATAGAAGAGCTATATTAAGCGGATATCAATCTATTCAGAAAACACAGGCTAAGCATACACGTACATATTCAGCCCGCGAGGGTCACAATAACACAGTTAAATTATTCATAACATTACATCGGCCATCATTACGCCGTGGTACATAACTAGTGTATCACTAGTGTTGTAGCTCATCCCATCATTAGAACTAATTACACGCTTAGCCCACCAATACCGTTCAAATTTCGCCTTGCTATGTCACATTAAACATGGAAAACAGTAAATCAAATTAAAACAAGACTTTACTTCTAGCACAAACGCGAAAATTTGTGAGCAAGCGTGTATATATTGAAGGGTTTTCGTGCTCGTCCACGTTAAAACAATCAGATTAAGATGAAACTTTGCAGTAATATGTCTTATACATTAAAGTAGTATACCTATAGCCTGCTGACGCTGTTACCTATTTGTTGCGATATGATGATAATAAAATTATGGTAGTCTGGACTAATTTTACAACATAAAGCCGAAAATATATAAGTATGAATGGATCGATGTTTGTCAGTATTTCACTCAAAAACTACTTAACGGCTGTAATACAGCTTATTCATTTTATTAGAATGGTACTTAGACTTTTGGTCTAATAAGCGACCCTCACATGGGCAAAGCTGTGGGCGATGCGGGTAACGTTATAAGGTGAAGCTAGTAATGTCATGAAACCATACAATGACGTGCCTGAAAGTGTTACTTACCTACTGAACATATTTGTACGGTGAGACTACCGGATGGTAATTACGGCGCGGATATAACCGTTTACTGCTACCATCACTGTTTTTGGCTCCCAAACACATTTATGTATTCATTATTATGGATAACTTATGTGCTATCTGCGCAGTCGGTGAGTTGTGGCGGATTATTGGCACTCAGAAAATTGCATCCTGGAGAGCATGTGATGAGTGAATGAAAGAGTGGAAATATTTTTATGTTTTGTAACGATTGTTAATTGTTCCATGAAATGAACAAAATATGGTTTAACATTTTCGTAGTTAAGTTGTCCATGTCGTAGTTGAATTATATAAATCGCCGTATAACATTACGGCCCTGTTTTTGGAAACGGCAAGCCTTAATGTAATAGAGCAAATCATACACATATACGACATATGCACGATAATATTCTCGTAACGGATCTATATCGCTTATTGATTTGAAAATAAATATGAAACACCTTTGAACTGTTATTTTTACAATACTTTGCTGTAGTTACTGCTATAGTAAACTACTTTATATTAGAACGATTGTTCAATGTACTTACCTACGTCTAATATAAATAATATTTTTTAACCAGTGTGTTTAATACAGTGAACAGGTTAGAAGTACCCTTAACCGAAGAGCAAGCATGAGTAATTTGATGAGAGTGAATGAAGCAAAATAGATATGTCAGGACTGCAGCAAGTGGTGTTCCGTAGTCTCTGCTTATCCCTTTGGAAAACAGGCGTGAAACTATGTAGGGCCGTATGTACATAATTATATACAGAGTGTAAAAAGATCCTTAACGAAAACTGAAATCCCATATTGTTCCAATCATTACGAAATTTTTTTACTTCGGCACCATACGTAGGAAATTACCTACTGGTTCAGGCGATACTGACGCTCAAAGTCACTTTGAAATTTTTCTAATTAGGTACAAAATCGATGTATTTACTCCGCCAATATGTTCTATAGATGTCTTATGAACTCATGGATAATTTGGTATTTCAAGCATTGCACGCGCGCACTTTTAATTGCGGCTTAAAAATGTGTATAATTAAAAATAACGTGGTTTCCCAGGTGTTATCTTTGCTCAAAATGACTTACTCTGATGTCCAAAAGTAGTGTAAATTGTGACACCCTTTATATATTTGTTACCACTGGAACGATTCTGCCCTCCCGAACCTAAATTGCAGTAACAGCAAAAACATGATATAAGAATTTAAACTTTCGTGTTTTTTCTTGTTAAAGTTTAAATTCCTAATTAATTATTGTAACGATTTGCATAGAATTTATAGCCACTTTCCTTAAATTCACAGAATAAGTTACCTACATTAAATGATTTAAATAAAATCTAGTACACTGAAAAACTCTCTAAAATATTTATATTAAATTCACCACATACTATAATATAATTAATTCTGACTATATTTAATTTTATTAATAGCGTCTGACAGTCTCAAATAGATTATAATCACCAGAGGGTGGTCGATATACACAAATTACAATAAATAAGTCTAATTCCACACAGAACAAATCAATAGTGCGCTCAATAGAAAAGTTAACAATATCTTTACGTTCTTTGCATTTTAGTAAATTTCAAGTCATTATGAAAGAACCGCCTCTAATAACCTGCTTTCTTATATACGCGCTCTGCATTGTGTAATATTGATAAATAACAATAAACTCATGGTTCTTTAACCAATGTTCAGTTAAGCACAAAACTTTAACATCATATTTCTCTAAAAATAAACTTAATTCTAATTCTTTGCCAGATGCATGCCCTGCATGTGTACTATATTCAAATACTGCAGCCTAACTGTTGTCCTAAATTGGAGTTTAAATCACAAGATGTGTCAATAAAAACGTTGTTAGTACATGTACTAACCCTATCAAATAGCTTACAAATAAACTTAGCAATCTTCTTCTTCTTTCTCTTAGCGTTATCCCAGTTTCAATCTGGGGTCCGCTTACTAGTCTAACCGGATTTGGCTAAATATTAGCTTTTCCACAGAGCGACTGCCTGTCTGACCTCCGCAACCCGAAGGGATAGCGATATTCCATGGTTAAGACTAGTGTCAGTTTATTTAGAAGGTACTGACGCCCTGTAACGACTGTCAAAGGTCTTCATGACAACCGGGCCCGACGGCTTAACGTGCTCTCCGAGGCACGGGACAAGCGATAATTAACAATTCAATACGCACATAACTCCGAAAAGTCATTGGTGCGCGCCGTGGATTCGAACCCGATACCCTCTGCATGGCAGTCTGTTGGTATATCCACTCGGCTATATAAAGTGATATATAAAGTGATAGGTGTCTAGGAATTACAAAAAGATACTGGTTTAATAGTTTTTATATACATAATGTACCTGATCATATAAGAGGGCAGATATAACTAGAACAATGGAGATACCAACAGACTGCACTACAAAGACTTTCTGGGTTGGAATTCGCGACGCGCATCAGCGTATGCGACTGCTGATCGGAGGTCCCGGGTTTGATTCCCGGGTCGGGCAAAAGTGTTATTGGGTTTTTCCGAATAATCAGTAGCAGCCCGGAGTCTGGTGATGTGCCCGGTAACGGCAATAGGCTCGCCCCCTATTACGTAGGACCTAAAAATTCACGGCGAAATGTGGGTGTAATATTTACACCTCTGCCTACCTCTTCGGGGATACAGGCGTGAGACTATAAATAAAATAAATTGTCGTTTGCTCCTTGCGTCGGCGAGTCATTCATTACTTCAATTTTGTGTGACATTGTGGCCAAGTCTGGTGTCGAAGCGTAGTGCCCAAATGTTTTTGACTTGGGGTAAAGATTCTTGTATGTCTACAAGAATCGAGACCGACGACTCTTCATGAGCTCTCTGAAGCATGATAGTGCTCTGATGTTAAGGCGTCACTCACGGACCCACCCCAAAAAAAAAAAATGTCATCCGTCCAACCTCCGTGAAACATTGGTTATAATAATAGAATATTTCTACCAGTTTGCGATCATTATATCCCGTCAAATCTGTGTTGTTGAAGAAAGCGAACCTCAGCTTTAAAGTGGAAAACTTGGATGCACCTGAGATAACGTTGAGCTAATTATGATCTGTAGAAGGCTTCATTTTAATATTTAAGAAATCGTTTTAAACTCACGTATATTATAAAAGGAAAAGTGTGTTTGTTTATTTGTTGGTTTGGGCTTCTTTCATCTAAAATCTACTGAACATTTTTTTATGAAACTTTGCAGTAAATACAGCTGTAATAACATAATAACATAAGAATGACACACAGGGTACCTTTGTTGCGATAGCCGTTACCTAACTGTGCAGAGCCGCAGATAGAATATAGTACATACATCTATAAATCGTTTTAAATCTAGGCTGTTCGCTCTCAATTCTTGAAAGGATATCGCAATGCAGAGCGTTTTACGTACCTATTTAGGCGATTGGCGAAAATAAAATTGCCCTGAGTAAATATAATTTAAGGAAAGTGGCTATAAATTCTATGCAAATCGTTACAATAATTCTGCCCTCCCGAACCTAAAGTGCAGTAACAGCAAAAACATGATATAAGAATTTAAACTTTCGTGTTTCGTGTTAAGGTCTCGATTCTTGTAGACATACAAGAATCTTAACCCCAAGTCAAAAACATTTGGGCACTACGCTTCGACACCAGACTTGGCCACAATGTCACACAAAATTGAAGTAATGAATGACTCGCCGACGCAAGGAGCAGACGACAATTTATTTTATTTATAGTCTCACGCCTGTATCCCCGAAGAGGTAGGCAGAGGTGTAAATATTACACCCACATTTCGCCGTGAATTTTTAGGTCCTACGTAATAGGGGGCGAGCCTATTGCCGTTACCGGGCACATCACCAGACTCCGGGCTGCTACTGAGTATTCGCAAAAACCCAGTAACACTTTTGCCCGACCCGGGAATCGAACCTGGGACCTCCGATCAGCAGTCGCATACGCTATCCACTGGACCACGGAGGCAGTCCGTCAGACAATTTAAAATTTAATTTACTCAAAAAGGTTCTGATGCGCGTCGCGAATTCCAACCCAAAAAGTCTTTGTAGTGCAGTCTGTTGGCATCTCCATTGTTCTAGTTATATCTGCCCTCTTATATGATCAGGTACATTATGTACACAAAACCTATTAAACCAGTATCTTTTTGTAATTCCTAGACACCTATCACTTTATTCTTAGGGTGAAAAATGTTTCTTTTTACAGCCACTAACATTTTTAATGTCGCTTTTTGTGTAATAGACAACTACCGCACCAGGAATAAATCCGGTGTCACGGGGGACATTTTAAACATACAACCAATAGACACTATGAACACAACTCTAAACAACAATTTATCCTACACAGAGTGTTGCCTCCTGTGGGGATCGAACCCACAACAGTCGGAGCAGTGTCATGGGGCGAGGCGGCCGCTTAAATCACTACGCCAACCGTGCATTCAACAATCAGTTTAGACCACAAACAAAGAAAATCGGCGATTTCACAGTCTTCATAAAAACGGTTCCCATAACCATCCCACAGTACGCAAATATTACAGTATTATAAATAATTGATATAAAATACCTCGAGCATATAGCTGTATACTAACTGTCTTACTAATAAAAAAATATTACTCACACGTTTAACGTATGAATACTTACACAGCGTATAACGTCTGTATAGGAGTTATACTACGTTAGTACTATTAATTATTCTGTGGTTATACAGGGTTTACACAACATCGCTACTAATAAACGCAAAGACAAGCTTGTGTAACTACTCACGCTGTGTAGTCTGTGTACACACAGCTACACATTAACCTAAACAAGCCCAATATTAGGCGAACTCCCTTAGTGTGACCAACCTGTTGTTGTGTAGTTCAGCTAATATTGGTTTTGTATAGGTTGATGTGTAGCTGTGTGTACGTCAAATATGCTGACAACCTTTTATGAAGTACTTTCAAAAACTTCTAATCGTAACTTGATTTTAATAATTTAATTGTATTTTATAGTTATATATAATTTTACTAGCTTAATTATATATTAAATGGAGTTTCTTCTTAAAAATATCCCTTATCTATTAATCTAATGTACAAAAATTAAAGACTAATGGTTGCTATTTTCTGAAGGATAAATATGTTTTGATTTGTACTCATAGCTTCCGAACGCCTCCACCTTACAACAATAACATTCATTTCATAGATCAAAGAAATATAACCAATGAATACAGATGATTTACATTAAAGAAGCTTATTTCTTAAGGATGTCATGTGCCGATTAAAGTTGGCGTAGTGACGGTTGTCATTAGTGTAGTTCGTAGTTGGCGCCGTTGGCGGCGCTAGCGTCTTTCGCCATCTGTGTTGCATTGCTTTGGCTTAAGAAATAGACAGCTGTTGCACTGACACTCACGCGACTGTTACGCCGCCAAGCGGCAATTTGGGTCGCAGAAAGTTTGTCTTAAAAGCGGCAATAAGAAAAACATCTCTATAAATAAATATCTATGCTCTATGATATAACCTTCCTAGTCCCACCTCTCTGCCATAGATTGTGCGCATAACCTAAGTAAAGTGACAACCTTAGCGTCCTCAGCTGGCCAAATAGCCGCCATTTTGCTCTTACGCACTCCTTATACAAGGGTGCAAGCGTGTGTAGAGCTTGTGTAAGTCTAAATAGATATTTTGATCTCTTTTAGCGCATGTATACACGCAATCTGTCAAAATATTTTTTATTAGTTGCGTTTTTGTTACGCAATGCTTATAGTACTTGTATACACTGTGTCGTAATTTTTATTAGTAAGACAGTTAATATTTAGGACATAATATCATCAATCAATGTCAGTTTTGTTCATTAAATAAATGATATATTTGATGTTTTAGCCTTTATTGCGAAACATTTTTGGTAAATTATTTCTAACATTGAAGATTATTTAAATCCAATTTGCTTGCTGCAAGGCATTACAGCGAGAGCTTAGCAGAGGCGCTAACAGACTGCTTCGTAAGTGGTCTCGGGTTTATGCCCACACGTCTACGAAGCGTACCACTGACGCGCAGACTAGAAACAACAATTTGTGGATAACCCAAAGTGTTAGTCTTATATCCCGGCGAGCGTCGCTCAAACACCCGTATTTTTGAGCGACGCTCAGGATGATTTTGTCTTTCGGAATATGTACCACTTTTGTTGTACTTTTAGGCTAATAAATGTATTAGTAAATTTATTTTAACAAAAGATACAATGTATCTGCCATTTTATATTAAGCGACAGATGGCTAAGTTTATTTGTAAGCTATTTGATAGGGTTAGTACATGTACTAACAACGTTTTTATTGACACATCTTGTGATTTAAACTCCAAGATAGGACAACAGTTAGGCTGCAGTATTTGAATATAGTACACCAAAACATGCAGGGCCTATCTGGCAAAGAATTAGAATTAAGTTTATTTTTAGAGAAATATGATGTTAAAGTTTTGTGCTTAACTGAACATTGGTTAAAGAACCATGAGATTATTGTTATTTATCAATATTACACAATGCAGAGGGCGTATATAAGAAAACTGGCTTTTAGAGGCGTTTCTTTCATAATGACTTGAAATTTATTAAAATGCAAAGAACGTAAAGATATTGTAAACTTATCTATTGAGCGCACTATTGATTTGTCCTGTGTGGAATTAGACTTATTTATTGTAATTTGTGTATATCGACCCCCCTCTGGTGGTTATAATCTATTTGAGACTGTCAGACGCTATTAATAAAATTAAATATAGTCATAAGAATATTATAGTATGTGGTGAATTTAATATAAATATTTTAGAGAGTTTTTCACAGTGTACTAGATTTTATTTAAGTCATTTAATTTAGGTAACTTATTATGTGAACCTACTAGAGTCTCTGCAACATCTTCTACTTGTTTGGATAACATATTTAGTTCTTGTGTTGCTAAAACCCCAGTAGTTATTAGTTCTCTTCCTTCTGATCACCGTGGACAGATAGCTAGTTTTTCCTGTTCAATATATGATAAATCACATACAGTTGAATGCAGGCCTCAAACTAACAATCGTCTTATACGTTTTAAAAACAATATTATCGCTAAACTCAGTGCCTTAATATCGAACTCAGAAAATCCAAATACAATTTATAATTCACTTTTTGGACTAGTAAATAATGAGTTTCAAAATACTTTCAAGAGTAAAACTGTCACACTAAAGGGTACTACTGGATCTTTTCACCAGTGGGCTACTATAGGTATATTATACAGAAGTAGGGCCAAGTTGTTTGAATTATATGGTATGAAACAACATAGATTTGACAAACCTTTTTCAAATTATGTAAAAAACTACTCAAAAATATTTAAACAAGTTTGTATTATGCCAGAATCAAAATTTATTAGTGGTAAAATTAAGCAATCGACAAATATAATTAAATAAACGTGGAGAATTATAAATAATGAAACTGGTAGAGCACGACAACGGAAAAACCAATTTGAACTCCAAGATAACAATTTATTAGTCACAGACAAATCTCAAGTAGCACACATGTTCAATAGTTTCTTTGCAAGCATACCAATAACAACTACTAGTTCTTTACAATCATCGTCTTTATACGCTGGAAATTTGTTGCTTAGCAGTGTACCTGAATGCAAAAGCGTGTTTAGATTCGAGCACGTTACCCCGCGAGATATAATAATCGCATATAATTCAATTAATATTAAAAATACCGGCGACTTTTGGGGCATTTCAATTAAAATTTTAGATACTATAGTTCAGACTGTTGCGCCTTACCTCTCTATAATTTTTAACCAATGTTTTGACCTAGGCGTATTTCCGTTGATGACATTGAGTAAAATCATACCTTTATTCAAATCTGGCAGTAAAAATTACATAAAAAATTGTAGGCCCATCTCTATCCCGCCGGCATTTAGTAAAATATTTGAAAAGATCTTATTAAAGCAGCTACTAAGATATTTAAATTTAAATAGTCTGCTTCATAAAGATCAATACGGGTTTACTAAAGGTAGATCCACTACTGCTGCGGGTGTTGCTCTCATAAAACACGTTTATAATGCTTGGGAGTCACCTATAAATGCTATCGGAGTATTCTGTGACCTATCAAAAGCATTTGATTGCGTTCATCACGACACACTACTGCGTAAGCTCCGCCACTATGGCTTAGAGGAAACCCAGAGAGGTTGGACGTTTAGACTAGAGAGAACATGCTCGCCATATTTCCTTATACCGAACGTGCAACACGTAATGTCAGTTGGTCTTAGTTGGTTAATCATAACGTCAAATTACGCGTCTCATTTAAAGAGGCATAGACTCCTTGCAGACTCATATCTTTGACTGCATTCTCTAAATAGCCGTGCTGTAAATCCCATCATTAAGGAGTGACGGGATTTGACAGTGAAAGGAGATATCGATGTTTTTTGAATGAGGGATAAATACGGAAACAAACTATCGGACATGAATGTAAAACTGAATCGTTCTCGCAAGCTTCGGCGTGGCAGTCGGTTGCACTCACGCCAACTGGGTTGTCAAAGTAGTTCACTGCTGTACTAATATTTACATAAAGGCGAATCATTTGTGCTGGCGGATGACAAATCAGATTACCTACAGCTCTAAAAAAATCGAGCAGTGTCCAACGTAAGCGATAGCAAGCAACGTGATATGATGCGACGCACACAAATTGCCAAAGCCTGCCCCATTAGCCAATCTGGTATAATTCGTACAATACATAATCTAAGTGACAGTTTCTTAGCATCTTATCGCAACGCATCGCTCATTAGTTTATGAATACTTTTTGTCAATAGATTTTATGGCTAAAATGAACAATTTAACACGTGAATTTTTTTAGTACTGTCTGTCTGGCAAGTCATTGCAAAGCACTGTCCGGCGTCGACAGCAAAAACTACAATTTCAATATTTTAGTTGTCGTTTACTTCTACGGCTTAAATATATCGACACATATTAAAGTTAGACATTAACCAAAAATATTTATCGATAAATCATCACTGTTACGAACAACACTCGGTTTCCTAACTCTATGTTTTGTCTACTGTTTGCCTACCACGACGCTGCTATAAGAGCGTGCTGCTAAACCTATAGACAGCTCTTTCTATCATACTGCAAGTGCCATTAGAAAGAACATATAGCAACCGCTGTTGTTATTTAGTGTTACTTCTATGACTTAAGGTTATATTTCTTTGAGGAAACCGCACTTATTGTTGTCGAGTCGTACCTGCGGCAGACATGCCAGTGTGTCGATGTAAATGGTCGAACTACATCCTCTAAATTACCTATACTGTTAGGCATTCCACAAGTTTCAATTCTAGGTCCTTTTCTATTCGTTGTATATATTAATGACTTACCTTTTTATTTAAAAAAACATCTGTGATGTCGTACTTTTTGCAGATGATACGTCACTTACTCGCAGGCTACAGTGGGGTCCCCACATAACCTGCCTTGCAGTAAAACTCAGCTCTGCTGTTCATATGAGTCCGTAAAATTAGACAGTTCACTGCTGTGGAAACAGCTCGTCTGGTTTACTTTGGTTACTACACAGCGTGATGTCCTACGGTATTTTGCTGTGGGGCAATGCGGCTGATATAAATAACATTTTTGTATTACAGAAACGGGCTGTTAGAGCAATATACAAGCTGGGAGCGAGAGTGTCTCTAAGAGAACGGTTTGCGGTATTCTCACTGTCGCGTCACAATTTATTTTTGCTAACATAATGAATGTTAGTAAAAATATCCACCTTTTTACTAAGCATAGTGATGTTCACAATATTAGCACTCGGAATAGTTACAGACTGCATGTTCCTTTCGACCGACTGTATAAAGTACATGACTTATTTGTGGGGCTTGGTATCCGTATATATAATAAACTACCCATTGCCTTGCTACAATTACCTACAAATATATTTGAAACGAAAGTTAAACCTATTTTGCTGAAGAAAGCGTACTATACAGTTAATGATTATTTAAATGATAAGACAAGTTGGTCGCTTAGTTGAACGCGGAATGATATCTACAAATATGTACACAAATTATATTAATTTATTCTACTGTAATTCTCTTTTTTTTTGTTGTTTTGTTGAGAATCCTTATAATATTTAGTTAATTTGTTATGAACAATTTGAAAACCTTTTTATATAATTTATATTTTTATTGATTGATAATGTAATTTATTATATTTATACCTACAATGTTTTTTCTTAAATGCAATTATTATTTATGTAATGACGTTCAAAAGTGCCAGGAAATGGTATATTTGAAATAAAGAACTTTGATTTGATTTGACTGTAACTTTACGACAATTTACAGGCTCTACAAACACTACATACATACTTGTCAAGTCCAACATAATCAACGTTGTCCTAGCGTCATCCCAGTTACACTCAAGATCTGTCTTAGAGATCCGAGGTCCACAGATTGGTACAACCAGTTTTGACAGAATATCAGCTTGAAAGTCCTCCAATTACTTCAGATTAAATTCATCGTACGTTTGCAGAGGTCGCTATTAGTAGTTTACAATTTTTAATCGCATTTACATTATAGAGCTATCCTGCTTTAGATGGCACGACGAGCCTTTGTGTGGCCATTAAACGACGACACCAAAGATGGCCTTTCAATGCACGGTACTGATCTAATGTAAATGTCACAAGCGATCACCCATCCAAGTTCTGACCAGTGCGAGCGTTGCTTAACTTTACCAATCTTCCCTTGTAATAAAGTAGTAGTTTTTTACGAATATTTTTTGGACGTACTAAATACCCAATGACGAAAGGTTCGATATTGTGAATTAAGAAAAGTTATCTGATATGATAACGTGTGAACTTTAGACAATAAAATTTTCCTCGACAAATAAAACAATTATTCCAGACATTATTGTTCATATTTCCTCTTTGTTGTATCCTCAGGTGGGTGGTTTAATTTTATACTTGTTCACTCGTGTTTGTTTACAATCTGTTTTGACGGTACGTTTGTAAGATTGCAAAACGATGGTATCTAATAATTAATAATGACGGTGCCATTATTTATTTGCTGGAATTTAAAAATTTTACTTTTTCGTTTGTTAGATGTTTTTTTTTTTTTTTTTGACTTTGAATGAGTTGTCACTTTTGATCATAGAGTAAAATTACTTTTGATACTTCACGTTTAGTCTATGCTTCACGTCACGATGTGTACTCACGTTTTGTTATTGCTGTTACTTGGGCTATTGTTACACGCATTTATACACTTTTGAAATTGTATCGAATTTTATACGTACGGATTAGAATATTAATTTATTGTTAGGGCTAAAATAATACCGTAGTTTATTTTTAAGAATTTATAGTAATATAAGTTAAGTTAGAAGCCATCCTACCTGGGATCTTAGAAATTTTTATTGTTTTTACAAGTGTGTTGTTTTTTTTGTATTTTTATGATATATTTTTATATTGATAACTAACTGGCAGGTGGATGTGGTGGACTGGTATTGAATACGTTACACAGTTTGATTGTGTAAAGTTAGGATATTTGTTTTTATTTTATTTTATACAGATAAATTATATATTTATTTACGTTATATTTATATATTAATTATCTATTATATTTTATTTATTATACATAATATTATGGATTCGAACAGTGACAGCGATGATTATTTTTCTGCAGATAGTGATGATGACAGTTTTGTTAGTGTTCCTTCATTGGCAGATAACATCCGATCTGCATTTTCCGATGTTCCAAGAAACTTTAATGTTGTGCATATCAATGCACAGAGTATTCCCGCTCATTTCCCAGATATGCTGGCAAATTTAGACTGTAAGAACATACACGCTATTCTTGTCTCTGAATCATGGCTTAAGCCATGCCTTCCTTCTACTTCTTATTCTTTGCCCGGCTTCCAGCTTATCAGAAACGACCGGACTGGGGGTGGTGGCGGTGGTGTCGCCATCTATCTTCGATCCTATATAGCTTATACAGTGATAAGCGTGTCTTCACAACCGCCTCCCTCCAACGCTGGTGAGCACCTGTTTCTGGAAGTCGTGCTACATCACACTAAAATCCTTCTCGGTGTTTACTACTGTCCTTCCTTGCGTATTGACTTCTTTTCCTCTTTTGAAAATCTCTTACTTAATCTATCTCCTTCTTACAGTGAAACTATCATTATGGGTGACTTCAACACTTGTCTTCTTAAGAAAGATTCGCGTTCTTCCTCTCTTTATTCTATTTCAGTCTCGTGCAATCTTCATATTCTACCTCTGAATGCCACCCATCACTTTCCTAATTCTACACCCTCACTGTTAGATCTCATTTTCGTTTCTTCACTAAATCACGTCGCGAAACACGGCCAATGCTGTGCCGACGAATTTTCCTATCACAACCTTATTTTTCTCTCTTACAAAATTCGTCCTCCTAAGGCAAAGCCAAGAATAATTTTACAGCGCAATTTTGCTGGTATGGATACTGAACGTCTTCGTGGTGACGCAGGGGCAATTGACTGGATGCCACTGTTTTCTGCTGCAACAATTGATGGTAAAGTCGGAATATTTGAGAGGCAAATTACTGAACTTTATAATGTACATGCTCCTATACGTGCAATTAAGCTGAAACATCGTCCTTCGCCCTGGCTTACTAGTGAAATAAGGACACTTATCCAAAGGAAAACAGCGGCGAAATCAAAATATAAGTCAAAACCAACTGAGTCTAATAAAGAAAAATATATTAAAGCTCGAAATCACTGCAATAGGGTGTGTAGGGATGCACAACGCCAGCACATTCACAGCTCCGTACAAAACGGTGATCCATCGAAAGTATGGAAATTTCTTAAATCACTTGGGGTTGGTAAGCAACGACAAAATACTGCTCCTAATACAATTGATATTAACATGCTTAACCAGCACTTCTCTGCTTCGTCTGATTATGATAGGACAACAAAAATAAACACCCTAAATTATCTTTCATCGCTTCCAACTCCTGATTATAGTCCATTTGTCTTTAGTCAATTTACTGAATGTGGTGTTAAGAAGAGTATCTTATCCATAACGTCCAACGCAGTTGGCAGTGATGGTATCACCCGTAATATGATCCTTCCAATCCTTGATGAAATCCTACCTATCATTTCCCACATCCTTAATTTCTCCATATCCAGTGGCATTTTCCCAACTGCTTGGAAAAATGCTCAAGTCATCCCTTTACCTAAGAAACCCAATCCTGAATCCTTTGCAGAATATCGTCCCATATCCATATTACCTTTCCTTTCAAAAGTTCTTGAACGCCTTATCCACAACCAACTCGACACATTCCTTTCTAAAAATAATATCCTTAATCCCTACCAATCCGGCTTCCGTCCTGGTCATAGTACCACTACCACCCTTGTCAATATTACGGATGATATCAGATCGGGCATGGAAGATGGCAAACTCACGGTGCTCTGTTTATTAGACTTCAGTAATGCTTTCAACACCGTAGACTTTGATGTTCTCCTTGCCCGATTAGGCTCTCTTAACATATCTCCATCGGTGATCGACTGGTTTCGTAGTTACCTGTTTGGTCGCCGACAACGAATCCGGCTAGATGACACCTCTTCTACTTGGTGTGACAACTCTGCCGGCGTACCACAGGGCGGCGTTCTATCTCCATTGCTCTTCTCAATTTTTATAAATAATATCTCCAACCATATTTCTTCTTCCTACCACCTATATGCAGATGATCTGCAGATTTATTGTCAAATCAAGCCTGAAAGCCTGTCTCAAGGTATTACAATAATAAATAATGATCTGGATCAAATTTGTGACTGGACAAAAAGGTTTGGACTCAGGGTTAATCCTACGAAGACACAGGTTATTTTGGTTGGTAGTTCCAGACTAATCTCTAAGATCGACTGGTCAATGGTTCCCCTTGTATCTTTTGACGGTATTCCAATTCCTTTCAGTGACAAAGTAAAGAACTTGGGGATATACATTGACCAAACACTCTCTTGGAGCTTTCAACTGCAAAGTACTAGTCGGAAACTCTTCGCAGCTGCAGCATCGCTAAGAAGATTGCGAAATTTTCTTCCAATTGCCACCAAAATTGCGCTTGTGCAGTCTATCCTTCTTCCTATTCTTGACTATGCCGATGCCAGCTATCTAGATCTTAATGAGGACCAACTAGACAAGCTTGAGCGACTCCAAAACTTTTGTATACGGTTCATATTTGGTTTACGCAAATATGACCACGTTTCCGAATTTCGAAACAAGCTCAAATGGCTACCCATCCGCCTTCGCCGGAATACTCATATTCTTTGTCTCTTGTATAATATTCTATTCAATCCTTCATATCCCTTATATCTCAAGAGTAGATTCGTCTATCTGCATGACACACATTCTAAGTGCTTGAGATCATCGGAAAATCTTAAGCTAAAAAGTCCTGTGCATTCTACTAAGTTCTTAGATAAATCTTTTACTGTCTTAGCTGTCAGATTGTGGAATGCACTACCAGAAACGATAAGACGTTCAAAATCATTGCCAATATTTAAAAATCATCTAAAGAAACATTACTTGTCACTATAATAAGTAACATTCCAATGATATCTTCTATATAATAGTATATTATAATATATATTACATAATATATATATATATATATATATATATATATATATATGTTTGTATTTATTTATTTATATAACTGTGATTTATTTGATATTATTATCATATTTATGTATGTATATGGATTATGGATGTATATGTTTTTCTTATCTCATTTTAGTTTTAAGTATATAGTTAGAATTATTGTAATTTGTTTGACCCTTTATAGTGCACCCGCATACTACCTGTCCTTTTATTTAATTATGTCCGTACACGGTTGTCTGGCAGAAATCGCATTATGCGATAAGACCGCCCTTGTAACACTAGTTTATAAGAAACTCTTTGTAATGCACTCATGTTATTGCCTGGTGTACAATAAAGAATTAATTATTAATTATTATTATTATTATTTAAGTACACTTCGCACCGCACGAGTCTTGCTATCCAGCTGTAAAACTTGGGCCGTATATCTACGCTGCGACCGTGCGGCTGAGCCGTATGACGCAGCCGTTGTAATACGGACAATACCCGCGGGTACACGGCTAAGTTTACGGCTCCATTCATTAAAACTGTACTGAAACTGGACTTGACTTGGCCATGCGAGTTTTGGAATATGGCAGTTTAATTTGTTGTTGGCATGATTATATTCAGTACTATTATAATAGATATAGTTCTGTCCATAAAATAAAAGTTTTTTCTTAATTTATGCTGATTTGGACCACGGATGTTTATTAAGAAAGTTATTTTTGATTTGGTTTGGATAAAATGAATTGACATCATTGAGCTGAGTGATCTTTACAAACCACCAACATCTGTATCTATTCCGTATCTTTCCGAAGTACTTTAGCCGTACTACTACAATTATAAACAGGAAAGTTTGTGAGTATGGATTTTAGTTTAATTCTCCTTACGCAAAAACAATTACACAAATTTTGATGAATCTTTGCAATAACATAGCTTGTAGATTAAAGTATCTCATAGCTTTCACCTTTGTGATGACCGACACTCACACGGGCATTCCCGCTGGCAAAAATAGTACCTACATTTATTTATTTTCCTATAGACACAAAATATTCTGTTCTATTGTTATCTCTCTCGGCACTGCACAGCTAAAACCCACACGTATATTGAAGAGGCAGATCTGTATGCAAAGAAAACAGTTCAAACGAATAGAGGGCTTTTCTAGAATTTCTACCGAGCGAATATTCAATTGAAATACTCTAAGCAAATTTTAACGTGCTTTAGTCTGTCGACAGACTTCTTTATAGTAATAATATGTGCTTGAATATAGTTATTTATGTTCAATCACTTATATTTAGTCTTTTAATAATAATAATAATGAAGGTGATTGGTTTGGGGATGTTAAGCGAGCATGTGAGGGAATACCCCAAATGCAGCGCGTAGCCATAGAAACAACAGATGTAGCTTGTGCAGTCCGTTCGTTATCTAACTGGAAATCAGCGGGACCGGACGGACTGCACAACTTCTGGTTGAAGTGGCTACGTAGTGCCCATGCTCGGTTGGCATCCCAATTCCAGGCATCTTTGGAATCGGGCTCGATCCCAACTTTTATGACAACTGGTCTCACTCACCTGCTCTTTAAGTCAGGTTGTACCACGGACCCCAAAAATTATAGACCAATTACGTGTCTACCGACTATATATAAACTTCTTACATCCATTTTGAGGACTAAGATGTTATCACATATTAGAAATAATAACATCATGTCAGTGGCTCAAAATGGATGAAAGAATGGGGCCCGTGGTACAAAAGAGCTACTCCTCTTTGACATGGCCATTAGCCAGCAGGTGCGCCGCAACCGAAAGGATCTGGCGACATGCTGGATAGATTACAAGAAGGCCTTCGACTCCGTGCCACATACATGGCTCTTGAGGGTGCTGGAGTTATATAAAGTCGATATAACTCTATGCGCCTTCTTGAAGGCATGTATGGGACAGTGGAGTACGGTCCTACGCTATCCAGGATGCCGTCAGATTCGCGATTGCGGTGCTCCTCTTAAGATCGAACGGGGTATATTCCAGGGTGACAGTTTGAGTCCCTTGTGGTTTTGTCTAGCTCTGAATCCTCTCAGCACTTTGCTAGAGGGGTCTGGGTTAGGCTATCGGCTGCAGCGTAGGGGTCAAGTTATCTCCCACCTCTTTTATATGGATGACCTGAAGTTAATTGCCCCCTCCACTTTCCAATTGACAGCGTTACTAAAAGTAACTGAAACTTTTAGTAATTCTATCAAGATGGAATTTGGTGTGGGTAAATGTGCGGTCATGCATGTAAAACGAGGTGGGATTGTGGAATCTGAGGGTATAGAGCTTTCAGATTCCACACAACTTAGATCACTATCTGCGGCCGAGACCTACAAGTATCTGGGTATGTCGCAGGCCTTAGGTATTGCTGAGACTGCCATGAAACAATCATTGCGGGAGCGTTGCTTGGGCCGCCTGAAGAAAATACTGAGAAGTTTTTTATCAGGCGGCAACAGGGTGCGTGCCTATAATGGTTGGGCCATGCCAGTCTTAGCATACTCCTTCGGCATACTCAGATGGACTCAATCAGAACTGGAAGCCCTGGACAGAAAGGTCCGTTGTCTATTGACTGAATATCGGATGCATCACCCGCGGTCATCAGTAATGAGGTTGTACATCCCGCGGAAATGTGGTGGTCGTGGTTTCTTAAGTGCTAAGGACCTCCACAACCGCGAGGTGTACAATCTTAGAGAATATTTTCTTAAGGCTGATACGGGTGTGCATCGTGATATTGTTGCTGTAGACAACGGACTTACTCCGTTGGGTCTGGCAAAAGAGAGCTGGCGCAAACCTGTTGTACTTAGTACTGAAGAGCGCAGGGAAGTATGGAAAGGCAAAGAGTTGCATGGACGTTTTTATCGGGCCTTGCATGGGCTCGATGTAGACCTCATGTCATCAGTAGCCTGGCTACGGTTTGGTGATTAATTGCAGAGACCGAAGGTTTTGTTTGTGCAATTATGGACGAAGTTGTCATGACGAACAACTACCGTAGGTATATTCTGAAGGATGGGACTGTTGACATATGTCGGGCGTGTCACCAGCCCGGCGAATCCCTCAGACATATAGTTTCCGGTTGTTCTCGTCTTGCCAACGGCGAATACTTGCACAGGCACAATCAAGTAGCCAGGATCATCCATCAGCAGCTTGCCTTAAAATATGACCCTTTGAAGTACCGTACTACAGGTATGTGCCCGACCCAGTTCTCGAAAATGGTCGTGCCACTATGTACTGGGATCGATCTATCATCACCGATAGGACTATCGTAGCTAACAAGCCCGATATTGTGGTGATAGATCGATCAGAACGCCTTGCAATGATCGTTGATGTTACTATTCCCCATGACGAGAATCTCGTGAAAGCCGAAAAAGATAAGGAAATCAAGTATTTGGACCTAGCTCACGAGATTGTCGACATGTGGGATGTGAACTCGGCGATCATTGTACCGATAGTCGTGTCAGTTAATGGTCTCATTGCCAAGAGCCTCGACCACCACCTCAAGAGGCTCTCGTTAGACGGCTGGATCAAGTCCTCTATACAGAAGGCTGTATTGTTGGACGCGACGCGCATAGTTCGGAGGTTCCTCTCTCTGGAGCCCTAACCACCGGTAGCTTGGTCCCTGTACCCGATACCGGTGGGTCTCCGTGGTCCTATTTTATATGGTTATTTTTTTTTATTTATTTAAGTGTATAAAATTCTACCATGAGAAAAGATGTAATAAAGAGGAATAATAATAATATTATTCTACCACATTCACACAACACCATCTAGTCCCAAACTAAGCAGAAGCTTGTACTATGGGTACTAGATAATGGATTAACATACATACACTTACTAACATATACTTTTTTTTGTAAATACATACATATTATACATAGAAACACCCAGACCAAGACAAACACCCATGTTCATGCACACTAATGTTTGACTTGAGCGGGAATCGAACCCGCGACCTTCGGCGTATTAGTCACTTTTAATGGTGCCATTAAAAATGCAAAAACAATTATGGAGTCGTTTGTATCAGATCTTTAATGTAGTGAAATTACTAAGATGCGCAATCGGGTTTATTAAGGTGAGAGTTCTAGATAGGCTAAAGTGCTTCAAAACGTCCGTCGTGTTTAGTAGTTAACACTTTTGGTTGATATTATGATAAAATCACCCAAAAGTGTTCACTACTAAACACTAGCCACCCCTGAGGCTTTTCGTGCAATCCTAATAAGACAAAAATCAGCCAGATTTATTCACTCCCTTGACAAAACGATTTTTTTTCACCTCTACCCAAGTCTAAATATAGACGAATAACTGAGCTAAAATGTTTTCTATAATATCTCTTGGGCTGAACCTGCAATAGGCATAACCTGCATCGAAAGACATTGTCTAAACAACTAGGTAAGCTCGTGGTTATTACCCTGATATTTAGGTTTACAAACCTGCACTACAGCTCATAGGCTCACAACAAACAAACAAACTGCTCTTTTATAATAATTATTAGTAGTAATCAGCCTACGGATGGCAGAAAACATCAAGTCCTGAAACAAAAAAATGTGTTAAAACTAACTTGCAATTTACTTTATCTTTCAATTTTATATTGTTTTACTTTCTTAGCCACTTGTCGCTGCAGTTTGCATTATGTCCGGACAATGTTGTACAATAATGAAATTTCCTTCAGCAGTTTGGATAGCGGAAGAGTGCATCAAGTAGTTGAAGACAACGGCAACTGCGGTTCAATCTGCACTACTGCTATGGTAGGTACTTTAAAGTCCTGCGTACAATGACACGGCATGGCTAGAAATTATTGTAAAAACGAAAATTGTTATATAACTAGAGGATACCCGCACATTTAACTTTAATTGAACCGTTTTTTCCCAATACCGTGGGCATTAAAGGAAATCCCTTATAAATGGTGCCCGAGTACCATACAAGCCAAATTTTAGTCTCCTGCGCGTATTTGTTTGGGATGTACGTTGTCTTTAAGTCAGTCAGTTACAGAATAATCTTATGAACACAGTAAAATTTGTATTTACGCATTCGGTATCGTTCAGAATGGTTAAGAAAAATTACGTAGTAACGATTCATGTTACTCAGGATCAATCCAAGAACTTTGCGGTGGAATTCGAGGATCCAATTTCCAGCCTAATCTGGGACAGCTAGTCCTGCCTCTTATTTGACTATCATCCTAACAGCAAACCAAAATGAAGCAGAAAATAATTTACATCTGTATAATAACTATCTGATCTTCAATATTAGCAAACAATATCGTTATACATAAAGAAATTTAACCTATAAGAAAGGCTTTTTCTGTAATAAGACCGATTTGGCTGCATTATGCCGTCAGTGGGTCCAGGGTCTTATCTAAGACATAGCCGTTGCAAGCGTTGTACAAGCACTTACTTTGATGAGATGGACGTTTTGAAGCACTTTGTAAATTGTCTGTAGCTGACTTAAAATTGGGTCGAATATCATGAACTGTGAAAGGAATTTATAAGAATGTTGTTAAAGTGATACTCGTTTGTTTGTTGTTGCAATATGTCGAGAAAAGTGGCATTCGCTCATCATCATCATCGTTCTCATCCCAGTTGCATTTAAGGCTATCATCATCTTGAAGCCTAAAGTTTGCTTAATATTCTATCCCAAAGATGTAGTGATATCAGGGGCCCAATTCTCCTTAATAAATATAGTTACGATATAATGTTAGTGTCATACTTACGTCACAAAAAGCGTATTCTTCTAAATTATCTGATATTTGAATGAAATTGTAACGAGATCGTAAAGAAACAACTGTCAAAATATGTGTCAACGACGAACTGTTTATTTCAAATTATACGATAACTAGAGGACGCCAGCAGCTACGACTGCATTTTTTTTTAATTTACCCGTTTTGGCCGATCCCGTGGGAATTTCGGGAAATCCCTTCTTAGTGCACCCCTACGGTCCCCAAGGAACATATATGCCAAATTTTAGCTTCCTGCGCCCAATAGTTTCGGCTGTAGCGTGCCTGTCAGTCAGTCAGTAACGCAAGGATTTTATATATAAAGATGACATTAGGTTAGCAGAATACTTCGCTTCTGAGTCAATCTATACATATAAATAAAATTAAAGTGTCTGTCTGTGATTTCAAAATAACTATGTTTTTTCAAGTGCATATAGTTAGTTACACGATTCTAAGTCCAAAACAACCAATTTTAACATTTTTGTCTGTCTGTCTGTCTGTCTTTCTGTTTGTCCGGGGTAATCTCTGGAACGGTTGAACCGATTCAAATGAGACTTTCACTGCAAGGTAGAGGACTTTATAGCGCTACATATAGGCTACAATTTGACCCGGTAGTTGGCGCTGTTGTCGCGATAACAAGTCTTTACTTCTTTTACTCATCTATACATAGAAATAAAATTGAAATGTCTGTCTGTGATTTCAATATAACTATTTTTTTTTAAGTGCATATAGTTACACGATTTTATGTAGGTAAAAAAGTGATGGATATGCATGTAGAAGGACGAAAAGAGAGAGGACGGCCAAGGAAGAGATGGATGGACTGTGTGAGGATGGATATGAAAGAGAAAGGGGTAAGCGATCGGATGACTAGTGACAGAGAAGTATGGAAGCGAAGGACATACTGCGCCGACCCCAAATAAATTGGGACCAGGGCAAGACAATGATGAGTTAGTTACACGATTCTAAGTCCAAAATAACCCAGTTTAACATTTTTGTCTGACTGTCTGTCTTTCTGTTTGTCCGGGGTAATCCCGGAACGGCTGAACCGATTTAAATGAGACTTTCACTTCAAGGTAGAGGACTTTATAGCTCTACATATAGGCTATAATTTGACCCAGTAATTGGCGCTGTTGTCGCGATACCGAGTCTTACTTTTTCTACTCATCTATACATATAAATAAAATTGAAGTGTCTGTCTGTGATTTCAAAATAACTATGTGTTTTCAAGTGCATGTAGTTAGTTATATATAAAAGCGAAGGGTCAGTCATCTTGAAATCTGGAAAATCGCCGGCTGTATAAAGATAAGATTTGGCAGAGAACTTTTTTTATACGTAACTTTTATCCGCGTGCGAAGCCGCGGGTACCAGCTAGTTCAAAATATAATTTAGATGTCCTATAAAGATACGAGAATTGGCCTGCACATGTTTTTAATGAGTGTCAAAAAAATACGCACAAAACTCGCATATTGCGCGCCGTGGATTTGAACCCGATACCGTTTGCATGGCAGTCTGTTGACATCTCCACTCGGTTATCACTTGTTATTCACAAAATATTGTTTCTACTTTGTAATCGTTAATGAAAAGCTTGTATCTGCGTTTACCTTTTGACATTACATATTTTTGGGACAATCATTTAAAAACCTCTCAGATATGTAAGGTTTAACAAGTGATCATTTATCATTGAACACGTAAAAATCTTAAAAGTCAGTGGTGTGCGTGTGTTTGAACCCGGAACTCGAGATAAAATGTATTGGTCTCCCCACAAGACCATCACTACCTCCAAAGTGATCTTCGTTAAGTGATTCGAATTAATGTCTTAATATTCAATATTACTTAAAAGAAAAGTGGGAGGCATTAATGTTGAACCTTTCAAGTGTTCCACAAAATTTGATTTCAATCATCAATTTGTGAGGTCAAATTTTAACCAGCCATGTATAATAACAATTTCATGTGAAAATGACTCGTTAAGCGAGGAGGATGTTTAACCTGATGTTATTAAATGCTAATATTAATTAACGTGAAAAGCACAAAATGTTTTAATAATATAAAACTGGCCATTACCCCGTTTAAACGGCTGGGTTGATCTGTTTGAACTTTTAAAATATAATTAGAGGGATGAAATCCTATTAAACCACAACTATAATCTGATCTAGGGATTATTTGACGACACGATGGCGCGACCGTAGCGAGAGAAACGACTGCCGCGCCAAAGTTCGCAGGTTCGAGTCAAACGTTTTAAGACAAACGTTTGCATGCGTGAATCTACATTATGGTCTCGGTCTGGGTGTTTGTACATGTGTTTGAAATGTATGTATTAGCGAAAAAAATATGTAATATTAATGTTTGTCCATTTTCTTATATCCACGATAGTACAATCTTTGTGAAATACAAACCATAACTCTCCTCCCTCGCGATACTGGATTAATTCTTAGTACGAGTTATCTCTATAATAATACTTTTTAATAATCCCAAAAAATAATTACTCCTACCTTTTAAACCTTAGCAAAATGCGACCATTTCATAATTTCGTTAAAACCTCAGAGGATATATATCCAGTGTCCAAAATGTTGCAGAATAAATGTAACAGTGCCGTCTCCCTGCAATCATTCCCCCTTTCTCCCCCCTCTATTGTTCAACGATAAATATTATGACCAGACAGCGACCATTACGTGAAACACTTGCGCATTTCACGAATATTTCTTTCATTGTGATCACGAGACAATTATTTGGGCCAGTGTTTAATATCTAGTTGAAAGTAAAAAGCAGTTAAAAGCATTTTTGTTGCTTTATTTAATTTAACATGCATGTGTTAATATTAAATAAGTTGTCATGCTTGTCGCTTGTTGTGAATGGCGTTTTATATTATGTCATCTCTGCCACAGCTATTGTTTTCAGTCTTCACAGCGATGCGTTCAGTGTTAATTGAAATCTACAATATACTTATAGACCACTTAATGTTCAGCTCTTTTAAATAAACTACAGAGTATACGATCAATAAAAATTGTAGATTATTTATTTAAACTAATTTAATTTTTTATTTAATTTATTTAATAGATTCACCAACAGTTATTACAATATTTACAACACTAAAACTATACATATTACATTCTTTTAAACAAAAATTGCATAACTAATTAAAGCATACCGCATGCATCAGATATTATAATTTGTAATGAAAAGCAAAAATGTAAGTAAGTAACTAAAAATATATTAATATAAAATATATTTAATATTGTGTAATTAGAGGTCTTTAACTATTTACGTATATATGTCTATCATATTGTTGCAATATTCAACTTTAATCTTAACAGTAGGTAGGTATTAAAATTTAACAATGTGATCTATTCCCATACATGTCATAATAATTATTATTGTAACATAAAATTATTAGAAAGTAGGCACAACAAACAGAAAAAAATACAAATATAAATGCCAATAAGCTTAAATTAATTTTAAAACTGAATTAATATTAAAAATAAATTAATAAGAATAAATTAATAAGAAATCCAAATTAGAAGTAAATATAAATTCTATAATCCATTAAATTCATTCTAATCAAGCACACAGCAACTAGATGAGCCCGCGGTCACACCCGAGTTATTTAAGGGTACTGCTCCGCTCCCGTGGCTCATAGCGTGATGTTATGTATGCCTATAGCCTTCCCCGATAAATGGTCTATCTAACACTAAAATATTTTTTCAAATCGGACCAGTAATTGCTGAGATTAGCGCGTTCAACCAAAGAAACAAACAAACTCTTCAGCTTTATATATATTAGTACTAGAGGATGCCCGCGGTTACACCCGCGTTATTTAAGGCTACTGCTCCACTCCCGTCGCTCATAGCGCGATGTTATATAGCCTATAGCCTGCCTCGATAAATGGGCTATCTAACACTGAAAGAATTTTTCAAATCGGACCAGTAGTTCCTGAGATTAGCGCGTTCAACCAAACAAACAAATAAACAAACAAACTCTTCAGCTTTATATATTAGTATAAGATTAGTATAAGATATACAAAATAACTCGCTTATATAAAAAAAAATATATATTCTAACATTTTATCGTAGAATCTAATCTACTGAAGTTCTACGTGTTTTGTAAAGACCACTTTTTCACTAATAATGAATCTTGTGTCGCTGGGGATCTTTGAAATCCTTTTAAAACAGGGACAGCAAAATTTTATTTTTTTCATGTTCCTCGTCTAAAGACGTATAATAGAGACTGAAAGTTTGTTTGACAATCTACTGATTTAGAAGAAGAACACTTTAATGAAACTGCGGGTAACAAAAGATCTATTTTTGAACACCGTTTAAACAGAACCTACATGTGTCCCAATTATCGGATGTTTGATGTGGGTATACAAAGGTATTTCCGTCAGCCGCAAACTTTATTCAACTGATAAATGTGTAATAATAGAAGGTACTACTCAGTATTACTTGGTATTAAATGTATATAGGTATAATATGGTGTTTGTGGTGCATTATTTCGCAGAACGTTATTGACATCGCAAATACCAGTTAGATATTGCTCTACATTTTGTGTATTTTTAATATTAAAGGAGAATTCCGTGTAGTTTACTCGATCGACCGATCGACCCAGCTTATATACCCAGCCAAGGTATTATAAGTCGAATTTAGTAAAAAAACATGATAATTTAGAAAATATTTAGTAACTTGTCTTAACGGCGTAGGACTATGATTATTAATTATTTGACATGACTAAAGTTTGTATGCAGCGTTTCCGTCGGAGCCACGATCCTCAGCAGTGAGGGACCGACTTGAGGAGGAGGAGGAAAGTTTGCATACAAAAGGATTAGGTACTTTGAACTCAAAAAAATTATATACCTATTTAATTTATTACGCTCAAAATGACAATCAATGAACAACGATGAAGATGATGATATTGGTCAAAATAGTGTCGAAAATCCAGCAGTACACAGCAGTGCAAAATTGTTTCGTCATCACGAAGCCTTTCACTGACCACAGTGAAAGGCTTCGTGATGACGAAACAATTTTTGATTCTAGTATTAACGTATAACTAAACCATTTTAATTCTGTCGTAAAATCTAACAATATTTTAAATTATCAATCTGACACTGGAAATAATATAGGCCGTATACACGACTATTACTTCGTACATGCAAACCGTAGTTCGTTACCCCGGATATACCGATTGGGATGCCTCCAGGCGAATCCGCTCCGATAAAGCCTGATGATGTGCCATATCAAATAACCCTGTATCAAAGCTCAGTCCGGATCAGCTCGGCAATTCCGTAAGACTTCACCGTACGCATTATCGCGTAGTTAACGTGTATTTACTCATGATCGGACCGAGCGGGTACCTAATGAACGCGCCCTTCAAATATATCCCAAGGATTTGCACGAATGACGTAGTCGTTTAAAAAACCACCTGATTGTTGACCATGATTGTTGGAGGTCTGTGTGATTTATTGATACCTATAGGGGACAACAAGAAATGTGATCCAATAATCATACAAGATTATTTAACGGGTGTTAATCGCATATATCAACTAATTAATTAACTAGGTATGTGTTGCCAACGTTTCACGTCACAAAGGTCACAGTCGCAGCGCAACTGATGGCAGCTCAGCCACATGGCGCCGTCCTTGTGAAGCGCGTGTATTTGGATTCTTGGTTCTTCGTATCCGTTATTTGAATGTTTGTCATATCTCCTGACCTGCGTTTTAGTATTTATTCTTAGTGCAGGAGTAGTATTTTTAAGAACCTACATCTGATACAGATAGTTAGCCTATCCGCATTTCTGGTAAGGCCCGATTACGTGTAGATGGACCTTTACGAGTGCACCCGAGTACGTATGATTACGCCTCTCTGCTAGTCTGTTGGATGAATACCGCGTTTGTGATTATATCTAGCGTTGGATAGACTGTGTATGAATATGAGTGTAGATTTGATGCCGTTAGTTCACATTAGCTGTTTTATGATGGTGGAATAAAATCTATGAAATGTTGATTTATCTGATTAGGTACATGCATACATACATACATATGCTAACGCCTTTTCCCTGTCGGGGTAGGTAGAGACAATAGAACGCCATTTACTTCCATCCTTACAAACCTCACGCACTTCCTCTACACTCATTACTCTTTTCATACACGCTCGCCGGTTACAGGTGCTTTGGCCCTTTCCGTTTTTCAAGACGTCCCCATTTCGGTCTAATAAGGTAATGTTGATTATTTTTATTTTTGCCCCCATGGACCGCGCATACGAAATGTTTCCTGGTATAACAAAAATCGATACTGGCCGATGGCCCGATGTTCTTCTACGAGCGCCATAAGTGCTACGCGCTACGTACTTCTAAAACGTATAGCAAACATCCCCATTGATTTTAATTATCCTGTACCAACTTTATTCCATTAACATGTTATGTGTATGGTGCGTTCTTTGTTGTAAAGCTTTTGTTATTGATTGCGTGTGTTTACATTGCTTATTTGCTATATATACATAGCGCTTCAGACAGTCGTGATTTTACCCTAGTGAGCGAACTATATTTATTTATTATGTTTATTTCTTCAAAATTCATCAGGTTGCAAAGCTATGCTCGATTCTTACTGAGGATGGAAGCTAAAAGTTTTCAAACTAAGTATACCCAGATTCTATCAGCAGTACTTCAGATTATATTTTATTGAAGCACTGAATAACAGAAATCATAAATGGTACATCTACCCGTCCTTTATATAAAAAAAATACTGTACAGAATTTTGAAACAAAGAAGTTTGTAAAAGCACTACTACAAACTTTATCTGTTAGTATCTTGACACAAAAACTAAAATAATAAAAGTGAGTTTTTAATTTAATTGATCGATGATGCAAATAGTATCGCAATCCACGGGGAATATTTTCTTGCCGGGTTTGAACCCGAGACCCTCTGCGTAGCAGTCTGTTAGTCTTCTCGCTTGGCTATTCACCATCAGCTATTATACTGCTGGGCACGTGCCTCTTCCCTTTATGAGAAGGGTAAGGGCATAGTCCACCACGCTGGCCAAGCGCGCGTTGGCAGACTTCACATGTCTTTCGAGAAGATTATGGAGAACTCTCAGACATGCAGGTTTCCTCACGATGTTTTCTTTCACCGTTTAGCAAGCTTTGATTAACAATTTAATACGTACATAACTCCGAAAAGTCATCGGTGCGCGCATCGAAAGTGGCTATTGCTGTTAAACAATTATAACAAATGGGATTTTTAATATCTCGCTCTCTCCTAATGGGATGAAGTAATTGTTGTAAGTTTCGGAATAAACTGAAATACTGCCACTTAAACCTTCCTCAGGATTTCCCAGGATTCCTGAGGAAGGTTTAGGTGGAAGCCCTAACCCTACATATTGGTGAAAAACGTAGAAACATCCGTTCTTGAGTTCATCGCGTTTATACAGCCAGACAAGAAGAAAAGGGGGCTTCATTTTATAATATTCATAGATGTTACTGCTACATACCATCCCGATGCGTTAAATAGATTTTACGTGAAATAGTAAAATCCACCACCCATCCTCAAAAACTCACAAACTTTCAAGCTTATAACAGAAGCAGGATAAACATCACACAAAATCTTCTATATCAGAATTCACAGCACAATAAATCCAATAATGCAAGTCGTATCAGCGGCCGCTTGTCGGAAACAATTCCAAACAGCCGGCCGACAACAGATGACTGACAATGGATAAAACTTCCACCCAAATATCAAATACAAGGCATAAACAAAATGGGACAGGCTACGATAAATCTGTTAAGAAATCAAGCAGAAACTTAATTAGTTTTGTCAATCTATTTTACTTTTTGCACAGCAAATCTGTGGTAAGTACGAAGCATGCTCTGCCAGACAAGTTGTCTGCTACTGCTGCTGCTACTGTCTGAGACAACCTAGGTGATGCAAAGATAGTTTGATAGTATATACCTAGTAGTATAATCTTAATATATAAAATCCTTGCGTTACTGACTGACTGACAGACACGCTACAGCCGAAACTAATGGGCGCAGGAAGCTGAAATTTGGCATGTATGTTCCTTGGGGACCGTAGGGGTGTACTAAGAAGGGATTTTCCGAAATTCGCACGGGATCGGCCAAAACGGGTTAATTTAAAAAAAATGCAGGCGTAGCTGCTGGCGTCCTCTAGTGCATATATATAACAAAAACATGTAATGAAATATAATAAAACAATAAATTCCTGCACCTTCATAATTATTAGACAAAAGATGGTGACAGGATGCCAATATTTAAATAACAGATAGTGTATTCCAGACTAATAAATAAACCGATACCGAACTGATCGTTCTATCTCCAAAACTGTTCGATCTATTTTAAGTAGGTATCTACTTTTCTATGTTTATTGGATTAGTTTGGAAACAGATCGTAAAGTATTGTTATATTGTTGAGACAGCTAAGAAATAATTTTTATATTTTACAATAATTAATTTATTCTTTTTAAAGTTATCTACTATCCACGATCCATAGCCACTTATCCAAAACCAAAACCAGCTCCGTTAACATAGCACTCGTTACATCACACTACAAATAACAAAACGCACATTACAGTCGATTACGCACAAGTGACGCGGAAGACGCCTCGCCTCACGAGGTGAACCATCAGATAGACGGTGATTGATACGCGACAACATCGCAATAAATTCTAGATATTACGCGCCTTTGTACCGCTGTAAATGTATTACTGTTTGTAGCTAGCTGTCGTTGAGGGCTTTTGGTAGATATATGTTTTGTGTAGGAAAATGCGAAAGTTGTCGTATGAAAGTGTCAAAGAGTTATCGCTATACTTGGCAAACTATTATATAAGAAGTCTTATTAGTATCTCAATTAATCATTGTGTGGTGAAAATTTAACTTGACATATAAACCGTATTAAACTCATAACCTTTAAAATATGTGAGTTATATCGAATAAAATCTCCTTAAAGAATGCATGTAGACTACTGCTACTTATTGCTTAGTACACTGTTATCTATATGTTCAACATTTGAATGCATCCTTAATAATAATTATTATCTACGGCTATACCTACAAAACTAAATCATGCAGGTTAATTATTTTTTTTTATAGACAGACTCACTCACGCTTGTATCCCCGAAGGGGTAGGCGGAGGTGTAATATTACACCCAAATTTCGCCATGAATTTTTAGGTTCTACGTAATAGGGGGCGAGTCTATTGCCGTTACCGGGCACATCACCAGACTCCGTGCTGCTACTGAAAATTCGAAAAAAACCCAGTTACACTTTTGCCCGACCTGGGAATCTAACCCGGGACCTCCGCATCAACATGCTCATCAGCAGTCGCATACGCTATCCACTGAACCACGGAGGCTACTCCTGTTGCCTCAGTGCTATTGGAACGCATTAGAAGAGGCGTTACCATTATTGTTTAATATTTATATACATAGGCTATTGAATTAGGTTGTAAGTACCTGTATTAATAGTTTGTATGAGTGTATATAAATAAATAAAAGTATTTGTAACAATTGTGACTGCCTTAATGGCGCGCCCGCCTCGCATCTAATATTGCGATGATGACATAATGTACGTATGACACGAGACTTTGTAGTTTATACACTAGGCTGTCACTGCCTCAAATTGAATTATTTTACAAAATGCAACATCAACATGTATTTAAAAATAATAAAACACAAAAAAACACCAGATTGTGCTTAAAATCCTGTCACGCTCGCAACTTAATCTGTTGGTTACTCGCGGGTCTTTTACATGGTATATACAATTTAAATATATCCAGTGCGGTAGTCAATTTGACGAGGGACGTCGCGTCGTGAGTGGACGATATATTAGCGCAAGTGTTGCACAGGCGTGACGCGTGTCGCCGGAAAGCGGGGTCTTAGACAAGTGCGCGTATATACATAGATAGATTCACGCCTGTTTTCAGAAGGGGTAGGCAGAGACTAAGGAACGCTATTTGCAACGATCCTGACGTACCTATATAATAATTTAAAAAAAAACACCATATTATGGTGTGAAAAATCCTTAACGAAAATTCAAATCCTATAATGTACCAATCTTTACGAACATTTTTAATCTCGGCAAGTCGCCACCATACCTGGGAAATTACGGCTGCAGGAGATATTGAGGCTTAAACTAAAAAAAAATTCACTTTTTTTTGACTCACGATGGAAACCAAACAATTTTCGGGCTTACCCCTCCAGGCTGGGCCCCTAAAGGGGCTTAGCCTAGGAGAGTGTGGTGACTCACCGACGAAAAGCGCCGGGACTACCCACTAAAACCACCATGTGTTCCTCTATCCGATCCCATTGAATGGCGGGGGCACTACGTTAGTATTACCTACTTCCGTGACCCCGCCTGAGCTGGCCCGCCGAGGCGGGCCCCGTCCCTCACATGTATCCATCTGCAACCATCATACTTGCCCTCATACATCCTCTTTCATACTACGAGCGGAAAAGAACGAGGTAGTCTACTAACGCTACGAGAGGCGCACGCGAAACGGACGGACGGCAGGCGGTACAACAGGCTTAGACTAACCATTGTAACGTATTACTACGTATTGCGTTATAATATCTCGCAGGCGCTTAACGCAGTGGGTGAAGCCTTAGTCCGAAGAGCGCTTCGCTAGGAATTGTTACCTTATATGGTCATGGACGGAGGCACAGACAGTCTGTGACTTATTGGTCTATGACTATATAAGATGGGTGCGCGATCTAAATCGGTCACTTTCCCTACACGTCGTTATGCTGTTGGTTGTAGTGACAACCAAGTATTATACTACTACTTCTCTATCTACTGTCCCGTTGGGGGTAAGCATATTCTAGTTGTCTGTGTGCCTATATATTCTGTCTGTAGTATCTGTCTCCTAAACCTAACAGCTGATCTAGTGACAACCTGTTCCTGACCGGTTGTTGTGTATTCTCTGTGCTGTTTCCAGTTCTCCCTACGGGCTGTCTTCTCTCTACAGGTCTGCACCTGATGTACTACCTACGGGCTACAATGCTCCCTATGGGTTGCTGTAGCTGCGACCTACGAGCTGCTGGCGCCGTGCTGCTACCAGTCGCCGCCTACGCATCAGCTCCTGCCTGCGAGCCTTCTACCGCCAGGCCACGGACGCCTGACCGCACCGGCTTACGCCTGAGCCTTACTGCTCAGCCCACATCGGCTGCACCACCTGAGCCTCCGCTCAGCCTGCACTTCGACCACCGAGCCGCCTGCCCAGCGTGCACTTCAGCAAGCTCACCGGCGACCCTACGAGCAGCTACCCTGCGAGCGTCGGAGAGCAGCAGGAGTCTACATTCCAGGCTTCAGGCCAGTACTGACCTAGTTCGGTCATAATGTATGTAAGCGGTAGTGAGACGTAATGAAAAACCTGTTCAGTCTAGCAGTGTTTTCATCGAACCCCAACAATCCTACCTGAGACCCCGTCTCACCATACATAACATAACATACCTTAAGGTCTTTATCCCCAAAGGGGTAAGCAGAGGTGTATTACACACCCACACTTAACCATACATTGTATCTAATTATTACCAAATCGTTGCAGTTCTCGCACCAATTTGTCCTATATACATATGTCCAATGCACCCATAGATAATTAGATATCTCGAGCAATGCACGCGCCCGCTTTACATTGCGGCTTCTAAACTATTTGAAGCCTAAAAATGTTTTTTTTTTTACTTTGGCATGTTGTGCAAAAATGAGAAGACTTCGGCTTAGTGATTGGTATTTTGACACAGTGTATACATTGCACCACACACCACATAAATAGATGTAAACCGCTTTATTTACACCAGATACAAGCTTACAATACAAACACAATACAGGAATATATAATAGGCGGCCTTATCGCCAAAATCTATTTCTTTTAGGCAACTAGTACGTTTGCGTTATTCTGTTGTATAAACTATATTTCTTAATATTTTTTAATTTTTTCAATAGTTTGAGGGTCAGAGAAAACTTTCATTCATTCCCACGAAGTTTCACATTTATAGTAGTAGTAAAATTACCATACAGACTGAAGAACCCTTTATAGCTTGATGAAAGCCGAGACCGACGGCTTATCGTGCTCTCCGACGACCGGAATATATTTCTAATACGCACATAACATCGAAAGGTCAGTGATGCGCGCCGGGGCCGGGGGTTCGAATGCGATACTCTCTTCTTTCGTTCTGTTGGTATCTCCAGTAGGCTTTCGCTACCTACATAATCCGAGGATTAAGAAGGTAGCGATATTGGAGTGCAAGGCCGTAATACCCACTAAAACCATAGCGCATACATCCACGCCATTTTGGGGGCGCCAGGAGGTCGCGTTTGCATTCTACCTTGGCACCCCGGCGGATAGCTCGAAGACCGCACCTTGGCGGCGGATGAATGTATTGGGCTCCACCGCCTAAACACCCAACAGCCGCAGAGGATAGGGAGGATGGCAACCTAACAACAATGCATCTCCTCTTCCTCTGCGGCCTCACCGCAACGCAACAAATGGTGCGCCCCCATTTGGTCGCGGGAGATAGGGCGCGCGGCAACGCAACGCCGATACGCCTCTCCTCCCGCGATCGCGCCCGACTGCGAGGGTCACGCAGAACTGTTCCCCGCACCCGCATCCTTGGACGCATCCTGCGCAGGCCTCATCCAAGCCCACGTGGATCGTCCACTCTCGGGATCCTGCCTAGCTTCACCGTGGGTGTCCAAGCCACGGTTACTGAGCCCTCCCACCACGACAAGGTGGATATCCCACAGGGGGGATGGCTACACAACTAACATCATTGTCCTCAAAGTCTAATAGTCATCCCAGTCGCATTCAAAACTTTCCTTGGAGACCAGAATCCGCTTTCTATTTTACTTTTTGCTTAATTGCTAAGAAGCAATGCTGCATACGTTTAGTTATATACAGCAAAATATCAGCATTTTCGGGGGCAAATAGTTTTTGTTTAGAAAGTCGCTACCATATAGGTATTATATCTACCTAGTTTAAACGTGGATATCTACCACAAAAAGCATCCACTAATAATTCAGAACATACTACCGTTATTTCGGTGTCCCATATGTGAGTAATGTGTGCGATTAGTGCGATGTTATTGAATCGCCGGTCGCTTGTTTAGTATGCGATGGCCACCTTGATGACTTATTGCCTATTAGTGCTGGGTGGCTGGACCACGGCTGTAATGGACGGTCGAAGAGGAAGGTTAATTAGTTTATGTTATTTATTTTGGTATTTCGGTTGTTTTATTTTAGTTTTAAGTTCTCTTTATCACATAAGTGAAAACAACAATGTATTGTTTAAAAATATTTGCTTACTTATGTGTTCACAATTTTTTTGCATAAACTAGAAAATCATACATCCATTTTCACAAACTTTCGTGTTTATAATAGTGGGAGTGATATCCATGTAGCGAATGATTAAGAAAACAAACTGTTACCACTTTCATTCTATGGGTGTCACGAAGAATACACAAAGCAAGTAGTATGTACCATACTGACACAAAATCTACCAATCTTTGGCTAGCGTGGTGTAATAGGCCAAATCAACCAATAATCTCTTTTTTTTAAGTAGCCTCAAATCAACAATAAGCCTGAGTGGTAACCTCGTTTTCTCAACATGCATACTGTTACTTTGTCATTGTGTTTAAAAACAATATGTAACCGGTGCCATATAACATATGTATGTATGTATGTTCATGTACGTTGTGGAAATAAATGCTTTTCTTCTTCTTCAGAGCCATTGTGATGCAAATAAGCAGAGGCTAGACCACAGCAGTGGACAGAGAAAGGCTGTATAATCTATAATATAAAAATGAATCGGTGAATGTTTGTGTTGCTAAGCGCAAATCTCGAGAGCAGCTGAACCGATTTTGCTAATTCTTTTTTTATAATATTCCTTAAAGTACGAGGACGGTTCTTACGGGTAGAAAATTATAAAAAAAGAAACAAAAATAATAAAGAATCGACTGTTAGGCGGTATGCAGTTCACCGGGTCAGCTAGTGATAAATAAATGCAAATCTTGTCTTTTTCACCTCCCTCCTTTCCTTTCGCCACCCAAGCCCACGCTTTACGAGCCATCGTAAACACAAGCCTACATTCATAATACCGGTGAGAAATAATTAAATTTGAAATAACAAAACCCATTATATGAAAATGAGTAATTACTTTTTATAATGCTCCCATCGGCGAGGCTTAACGGGAGTTGCTGCTACCGCTGGTTTCACGATATACTCGGAAAGAAAATGGCGGGGTTGGTAAATTACATTTACAGAAAGGATTCAGATGTTCTAGTTTCACTATATTTAGTTTAGGAGGCTGACTAAATGAATATTGTTTATGAAACTGCGTTTATATAATGGCTTGCCTATGATGTGAATAATTAAAATAATAGCATCTTCCTCTTTTCTACATAATATTATTATCTTGCCGTGCCCTACAGGGTCCATAATGTGATATTTGACACCTTTACGTATAGTCCAGTCACTTTAGGCAAAAAACGGGGTCAATCTCGGAATTTGAGATAATAAGCTGGAAACTTGTATACAGCTTCATTTTGGCGTTCTAAAAGTTGTCTCAAAAGTCTCATATTATCTCGTGTCTGCGTCGTAAGTTATTCGAGGTCGAAGGTCACGAAAATCGGTTTTTTGCAATTATCTCCGTTTCTATGGTTCCGATCACTTCAACACATATTATGAAAATTGAAGATAAAAAAAAATTCCACAACTTTTGTCTCAACTCTTTTTCTGTACGCTCAACCCTTTTCGAGATAGAGAGCGGAGAGCACCCAGCGCTCAGGCATATATACTGTTATACAAGGTCAACCGTGAATCTCGGTGAATAATACCTTGTATATAGAAATAAGTCAAGTAAATATAATTAAAGTTATTTTTTATTTAGTAGTTGTACTTTTTTTACAATAAAAATTAAAATTAAATGTACATTTAAATTCTTCAATAACTTGAAGTTCAAAAATATCAATTTTCTTCTTCTTCTTCATCATTATCATCTCTTGGGAAATTAAAAATTTCAATTTTATCTTCATCATCTTAGTTTACCTGCATGATTGTCTCGAAACCTTCTAAAATTTCTGGATCAAATGCAGTTTCTTCCTCAGGATCGTCTTGCAATACAACAGCATTGAGACAAGCTTGCCCATTGCATTGTCCGCAAGCTAAAGTGCATTGCAAGCCCGATTTTCTGCATCCGGCAGCGTGACCTTGTATAACAGTATATATGCCTGAGCGCAAGGTGCTCTCCGCTCTCTATCTCGAAAAGAGTTGAACGTACAGAAAAAGAGTTGAGACAAAAGATGTGGCACTTTTTTTATCTAAAATTGTTATAATAGGTGTTGAAGTGATTGGAACCATAGAAACGGAGATAATTGCAAAAAACCGATTTTCGTGACCTATGACCTCGAATAACTTACGACGCAGACACGAGATAATATGAGACTTTTGAGACAACTTTTAGAACACCTAAATGAAGCTGTATACGAGTTTCCAGCTTATTATCTCAAATTCCGAGGTGAATCCCTAAAGTGACTGGACTATAACTTATGCAGCGCAATAAAATATTGAGTGTGGAATTACTATTTAATTTTTACAAGTCATTAAGAAGGTGTAGCATTTGCAACTCCTTACAATATTTAAATCTTTCTACATTTTCTTTTGAAAATAGTGACCATGAGATTTATTGCCTGTTGTTTCTTTTTGGTACTACGCTCTTGCATTATGAACAAGACACTAAATGTAAATGTTGCATCATTAAGTGATTAAATTGTAATAATAATAATACGTTATTATTTATAGAAGCATTTGTATATTTGGGTAGCATGTTTTCAAGAGATGGAAGATGTAAAGGAGATATTGAAAGAAGATTGACTGCGGGAAACTGTGTAAATGGAGCGCGGCATGCCTTTATGAACGGCCAGAATGTGCCAAAACAGGCGCGACGTTCATAATTGAGTACGTGTGCCTACGTTAATGTACGGTAGTGATTGTTGGGTGTGGCAGAAAAAGCATGAAAGCAGAATTAAAGCAGTTGAGATGCGTTCACTGCGTAGTATGTGTGGGGTAAGACTGATTGATAGAATTCGGAATGCAGTTATACGAGAGCGATGTGGCCTAAAAGAAGATGTCGTGACAAGAATTGAGTAAGGAATGCTGAAATTGTTTGGGCACGTGGAGCGAATGAGTGAAAAAAGAGTGACGCATCAAATTTAGGAGGCTAACGTGTGTGGGCAAGTCGGTCGCGGCAGATCTCGTCGGACTATCGTCGATCAGATTGGGGTCATCTTAAAAAATGGCAAGGTCCGAAGCACCCGGAACTGGCGAGCATATATGAAGAGAGTAATGAATGTAGAGCAAGCGCGTGAGTTTTGTAAGGATATTTGCAAGTGGCGTTCCGTTGTCTCTGCCTACCCCGGGGAAAAAGCCCTGAGTATATGTATGTATGTGTATATGCACGTTATTAAGCGACGCATTCCAACTTTATTTTTGTTCACTACGGTGGCAACTCTCCTTATGAGCTATCTCAACTCGACGCCAACCCGGTCAGTGTGTGTTCGACCGGGCTTGCGACTGGCGGAGGAGGTGTGTGGAGGCTCTCCCCTATAACGGGGCATACCCACTAAACCATCGCGGCATCCCTACGGGTCCCGTGTAGTGGCGGGATCACGCGATTTGCGGATAGCATACTTTTCTGTGACCCCGCCCGGGATTGGCCCACCGTTGGTGTTGGCGGGCCCCGTCTCGTTATGACTTGGGAGGTGGCGCGGACACACGCCGCCTCCTTGCCTTTTGGCGGATGGGGAGTAGCCCTAGCACTCGCCGTCCGCAGGCACTAATACGGCCGCAGAGGATAGGGAGGATGGCAACCTGACAACACCGCATCTCCTCTGCCTCTGTGGCCCCACTGCGACGCAACAAATGGCGCGCCCTCATTTGGTCGCGGGAGATAGAGCGCGCTGCAACGCAACACCGACACGCCGCTCCTCGTGTGACCACGCGTGACTGCGAGGGACAGAAGAACGGTCCCTCGCACACGCAGCATTATACGCATCCTGCGCAGGCCTCCGTCAAGCCTACGCGGAGCGTCCACTCCCGGGATCTCGCTTAGCTTCACCGTGGATGACCCAACCACGGCTACTTAGCCCCCCCACCACGACAAGGTGGAGATCCCACGGGGGAACGCATTCCAACCTAATTTTTCCTTTAGTTAAATTTTGTCGAGATACATCTTGATCATGGCATGACTGAAATCACCTTTCTTTTCAAATATAATTTAAAAGTAATATTTTACCAAACCACACAACACAACTAGTCTCAAACTAAAGAGGAACTAATGTTATAAAATAATTTAAGGGCTCTTCGTTCATACGCCGTGAAATCACTGGATTCATTTCACAGTCGAGCTATGCATCTTGTCTACGGAAACGATTTCCTTACGATCTACTGCCGTTATGGCATCGCCGACATAATTACACCGCATTTTACAGTCATTGAAATTTTACAATCCCTTCTTCAAACCAAACTTCGAACAGGTAGCATATTTTAGCTTTTTATAATTCATTATTTGTTGACCACTAGTACTTGTGTCAGAATTAACCGGGGCCTACACGGACTGATTTAAGATTGATTGTGGTTTTAGACAGGGATGTGTAGCGTCTCCTTGGCTGTTCAATCTGTTCATGGACAGTTGTTTAGCCGATTTGAAAGAGTCTGAATGTGGATTAAGAATGGGTGAGTCAGTGTTTAAGACCCTGCTATACGCTGACGATTAGGTTCTATTTGCATCGTCAGCGTCGGATTTGCAGCAGATGGTCACCACGATGAATGAGGCGTATAAGAAGAAAGGTATGAAAGTGAATGTTAACAAAACCAAAGTCATGGTCATAGAGAGGGACGATAGTGTAACTGAATGTGTCGTAATAATAGGAGATGAAAAAGTGGAGCAAGTGAACGAGTTTGTGCATTGAGGGTCTTTGTTTACGAGAGATGGAAAATGTGAGGGGTATATTGAAAAGAGAGTGAAAGCAGGAAATAGTGTGAATGGCGCCTTACAGTCCATCTTCAGCAATGGTATTATTTTGTTCGCCAAATTCGCAACTAACTGAAAACAAGGCTATAGCCGTGCGGATAATACAACTGCCTCACAGTCTGAGGGCGTGGGTTCAAATAACATTTATAACGGTTATGAGAATTTTGGTTTTTATGAAATTTAGAAAATGTTTATGAATAATTGGCAAATATTAAAAAATAAAAATATATTTTGAATAAAAATTGGAAAATTCTAGTAACTTCAGGAACGAATGGAAGGGTTAAGAAGAGATATGTGGTAATGTAAATAAATAAAACAAATTAGAATTTATACAGATACTTGCATGATTAAGTTCATCATTATATAATACCAGCTTTTGCCCGCGGCTTCGCGCGCGTTGAAGTCGGGGTAACATTAATTTACTTGCAGTCTCAAGTTGTGTGAGACTTCTGATTAGCTCTATATTAAATTATGACAAAATCGGTTCAGCCGTTTTAGCGTGAAAACGGAACATACATACATACATACACACTTTCGAATTTATGATATTAGTAGGTATTTCTAGTTCTTAGTTCATCCAACTTTCTCCATTTACATTTGCATTGTTGTTCCATTAATTATATTAAAATTTTAGTGTACTGTAAGATGAAGAAAACTCGTGATCATGGGCTGTAAACTAACGATTTGGAATTTTGTGTATACATATACCGTCACTTCTGTAACATACATTTGCTATCGCCTTCGTTTCCTTGCAATCCTGTTACCCCGTCCGTAACAGAATGAATGGAACATGCCTATTTTGTCTAGAAAATGCAAACTAGAAATACAAACACATATCCTACATTGTAAAGTTATTATTATATTTTAAAGTCCTACGATTCTTTAAAATATAATAATAATATAACTTCATGCCCATCAAGTTGTAATTTGACTTAACCTATCTTTAGGGTTCCGTAGCCAAAGTGGCATAAAACTGAACCCCTGATAAATTCGTCATGTCTGTCTGTCAATCCGTTTCTATGTCACAGCCACTTTATGGCGAAACTATTAAGACTACAAATTTTAAAATTGGTAAGTAGATGTATTCTGTGAACCGCTTCACGATTTTTATACAAAGAAAAATAAAAAATATCTGTCCTATACTAGCGGGGTTTCTATGTAGATTTTTAAATTTAAATTTTCTTCCTAAAACCCTTGGTGCTCAATATCAATAAACAATATCGATATACAAATACTAAGCAAAGGAAAGCAAAGTTATTTTTACTGGCGAAAAAGTGATAGTGATATTTGGCTAGGGGGCTATTATGATGCTTTATGTTAAGTGGATACCTCTACTACGATAACCTTGATGAGCGAGTTCAACTCGCACTTGATTTAATAATTACTCATAATATCATTGCTCATAAAGTTTGAGATCCTATACTTCTCAGTGCTCTCATTTCTACAGCATTTATTCTACTTTCATGACTCTTCTGCCATACCCAACTATCACTACCATACATAAGAATAGGTACTAACACCCCTCTATGCACAGCCAAACGTGCCTTTTTGGACACGTTTTGGCTATTCATAAACGCCTTCAGAGCTCCATTTACTCTATTACCTGCATTAACTCTTCTTTCAATATCTCCTACATTCTTACCATCTCTTGTAAACAGCGTACCTAAATATACAAACTCATTCACTTGCTCCACTCGCTGTCCATCGATCATAACATTACAAGCCGTAACGTATTCCTCCTTTTCAAAAACCATAACTTTCGTTTTACTTACATTCACTTTCATTCTTTTCCTTTCTAACGCACCATGCATGATCGGATCGGCTACAGCTACACGCGTGTAAATTATATACATGGTGTCTGAGTCGTTTTAATCAAGTCGCAGGTCCCGAGACATCGCGTTAATATGTTATGAGGTGCGTACCGGTGTTGTGGGAAATACGTTACGACGTTTGACTATGTTTACACGAAGCCTTTGTTCTGATATAGATAAACGTTGTTTATACGTTAGGTTTTATACATACATAGTAATATGATATATTAAACATGCATGCACATATCGCCAGCTTTAATGAAATACTTTGTTTGTTGTTATAAGGAGTTTATAACAAGCTCGACTATATTTTGTTATAATTATACCGATATCATTTAAATTTAATTCATACACTTAATGGCCAATTTGTAATAAAATATAATGCCCATTTATTTACAAATACCATTTGCAAAATGTATATTATATCATAAGATTGCAAAAAAGTTGTGAGAATATAACTAACTTGTGACGTGATTTGAATTGTGACAAATAACATAGTTATATTATGCCGTATTAAATAATACTACGGGCGATTGAACATTTTAAACTGATACCATAAATAACACACATTTGTTAAATTAGGTGTTTTAGCACTGCGATTGACGAGTGATTAAATTTCTTGGAAAAAATAGGGAAACTCCCCGAAAGACATTTTTAAGGAATGTCATCGATTGGGCTCCACTTTTTCATCAAGGAAGGGAGAGCTGTCAAGACGCCCAGGCCGCCCTGTGACAGTAGTACCGAAGAAAATGTTCAAAAGTTGATCGAAGAATAAAAGTTTGCCAAATAGCTGAAGAGAAACAGATTAGTAAAGAGCGAATCGGAGAAATTTTACACCAAAATATACATTATGAACAAAATATGTGCGCGTTGGGTACCGCGAATGCTCACACCACTCGATAAACAACGACGACTGGCAAGTTGTAAGGATTGAGTTGTGTTAGAGTAATTTGGACGAAATTTGTAACTGCATTGTAGCAGTAGACAAAATTTGGATGGAGAGTTTATGCAGTGGATAAAAAAGGAGAAAGACCACCAAAGAAGTTGAAAGTGGAAAAGTCGGCCTGTATTTATTGATTTTTTATTATACTCTTTATTGTACACTAATACAAATATTTAAGGAAATTCACATAAGATATAGTACAATGGGCGGCCTTATCGCTAAAAGCGATTTCTACCAGGCAACCTTTGGATAGAGATATTATTGGTAGGAAAGAAATGATAGTTGTAAGCGTACCAATAAATATGTAGGTATATATTACATTTAAATATATATAAAGTTATATAATACTAAGATAATATGCATACACATACATAAATACTTATACATGCATAGATATACATTTTCAATCTCCCTCGTAATAAAATAAGAAGGAAATCGTTACTAGATCAATATCGATAAGAAAAGTGATATATTTCTAAATAGGTACTATATTTATGCACTAGTTACATCCAGACTCGAAAGAATTCATAAATAGTACTCATAATGCAAAAATTTCTCCTAACTATTCAGTTCAAATATAAAAACTGTTCGGTAGCTTTTGAGTTTGTCGCGTTCATACAGGCAGACCGACGAGACTGATGGACTTTATTCTACAATATGTATAGATATATCCTTGGGAATACAAAAGCCAAAGCCAAAAACAATACAAAAGCACCTTACATATCTCTCAGGAAAACTTAGCTCAGCTGCTTATGCCATTAAGAAGGTTCGTAGGTTGACTGATGTCGATACGGCTAGATTGGTTTATTTTAGCTATTTTCATAGTGTTATGTCATATGGCATATTATTATGGGGTAGGGCCGCTGACATCGAAAATATTTTTATATTACAAAAACGGGCAGTTAGGGCCATTTACCAGTTAAAGACAAGTGTCTCACTTAAAGAAAAATTTAAAAATATTGGTATTCTTACTGTAGCATCACAATATATTTATGCCAGTGTTATGCATGTACGACTACATATAAATTCTTACAAAATGAATAGTGACATACACAATATTAATACTAGGAACAGGCACAAATTATGTGTACCATATTTCCGTTTACACAAAACGCATAGCTCTTTTATTGGGCTTAGTATAAGAATGTATAATAAGATACCAAGTAATATTTTGGACTTGCCTTTAAGGTCGTATCAGATAATTGTTAAAAATAATCTTTTGCTGAAGGCATATTATAGTTTAAATGAGTATCTTGACGACAAGTACGCTTGGAAATAAATATTATTTTATTAGGTCAATTTCTTTTTATTATTAGGTCAATAGGCAGTTTTATAGTGTAGTTAATTACCGTATTCTCTTTTATACTACATTTGCATTCTTGTTCTACTCTTTTTATTATAATTTATCGGATTTGTAAGGTGAGGGTAACTCGTGGTCATGAACTGCTAACTAATAGATTGTAAATTGCTGCAGGTTCATATTTCATTACTTTTCGGAACATACTGTTCCACCATAGATCAGAACAGTCATGTTCGTGAGTTGCTTACATCAAAAGACGTAAGTGGATGCTCCTGTTTCACCATATTCACTTTGGGAGGCTTACTAAATGAACATAATTTATTGCTTGAGTATGATATCAATAACTATTAACTTTTGCAATAGTAGATAACTCACAATGTGAAACAGTTGCAGCTCCTTAGAAATATAACATGTAAAAGAATTATACTGGCAGTTAAAAAGAGTGGCCACGAGTTTTATTGCCCGTTCTTTCTCGTGGTTCTACCTATTGCATTGCGAACGTGGCAGTAAATGTAAATGTAGAATCATCTAGTAATTAACTTTAATCTTTGACGTTCATAAGCGTCACTTTGTGACCTAAATGAATAAATGATTTTGAGTTTAAGATTGAAAAAAAAAGCGGTATGCTTGTACAAACGTATACGCCGCAAGTGAGTGTTCGTGAGACACTTTCGCGTTCCTCCTGAGAGTTGAGACGAGACGACGACGATATATCGTGACAGCTTGACAGTCGTCGGCTACACACATCCTCCCTGGATTTTATTTTATTCTTGCTATCACGTCAAACAATATCATGTTAGATGTTTGATATTTGGTATGGTACACGAATTTAAAATTTCGCGATAATTATGTTTATGACACAAGAAAGGTGGCACTGTTGGAATTGTAAAATATCGCGTTGGATAATCCATTTATCGAGGAAGGCTTTTGTGTATAACATCACGCAAATAACTTAGGGTGCGGAGCAGCAACCACAAACAAATACAACGCCAATGTAACCATGGGTCCAACTAGGAATTTAAATAGGTTACCTAAACCTTCAACTTCTATAGGAGAAAATCGTACAAAAACCTTTTCGGTAGCTTTTGAATTTGTCGCATTCATACAGACAGACTGGTACTGTCTGTACTGGTGGACCTCAGTTTACACTGTATATGTAGATATATCCTTGGGAATACAAAAGCGGTATGCTTGTAAAAACGTATTCGCCGCAAGTGAGTATGCGTGAGACACTCTCGCGTTCTCCTGAGAGTTGAGACGAGACGACGATATATCGCGACAGCTTGACAGTCGACAGCTTCACACTACTGGCGGTGCTATACTCCGTGGATTTTATTTTATGCTTGCTACCACGTGAGACAATATCATGTTAGTAGGTTGCTAGTTAGATGCTTATAGATGATTATACATGTGAACTATAGTAACCATCGCTACATGAATGTACGTAACACAAGTTTATTTTATAATCATCATTATCATCATCATCATCGGTCGTGTTTTTAATCAGTCTAGGTTAGACAGGTTTCTCATAGGAGCCTAGACAGACATCTAGGCTTTTATGAGAAGGTCTAAGTCATCAAGTGAGAGTTGGCAGACTTGTCGTGCCTTACGGCAACAATATGGAGAGTTCACAAAGATACTTACTGGTTTCTTTATGATGATTTTTCTTTACCACTATGCAAGCGATAATTAACTATTTAATACGTAACTCTAGTAATTCTTTGGATCTTTGCGTATGTGCATATTTACGAAGAAGTCAATGTATAAGAAACAACCAGACTAAGAATAAGTATTTTATTGGGAAGATTTTACATATTTAACCAACTTTGCAAAGCATTGGTCCACACAAAATATCCCGTGTAGTTATCAAACCTACGACAATCGATGTCAATTCAAGCGGCGAGGGAGCCACATCTACCATTCGAGTAACTCAATATAGTCTGCTCAAGATACGAAAAAATAAAATGTAAACAGACCATAAAAATGGTTCTTGTAATGTCGCCTATCTACCAAAAAAGTAGATTTAAGTTAAATATTCCTAGCAAAAGACTCAATAAAGTAGTTTTTTTTAAATACCACTGTCCCTTACATTTATAAATGGCACAACATTATATTTATATTTTTTTCTGTATTATTCATAATTACTACAGCATTTAATTTGGTAACTGCATTTATTATTAAAGTATTATGTATGTTCCTATTTACTATTTACAAGTAATTAATTACAATGTGAAACAGTTGCAGCTCTTTACAAAAACAAAATATGTAGGTACCTACCATAACACTGGCGATTAAAAAGAGTGTCCACTAGTTTTATTGCCCGTTCTTTCTCGTGGTTCTACTTATTGCTTTGCGAACGAGGCAGTAAATGTAAATGTCGAAGCATTAAGTAATTTACTTTAAAAATGTGACGTTCATAAGCGTCACCTTGTGACCTAGATGAATTAATGGTTTTGACTTTGACTTTGACATTATAATAACGATTTTTATTATTGATTATGCTAATAAAGTATTTTAAAGGATAAAGAACCTAAAATTCCAATGATTCTAAAATTTTTATGTATTTAATATCCTGGCAACTTAAGTATTACATCCAAAGTAACCATTTCGCATGACAGGGAGTCATTTTTGATTAGGTCGGGTTATACCCATCGGTTATCCTGCTATCTATTAAGTTTGTGAATCATTGGTTTCTTTGTTTACCTTTTATTTTTTCTTAATGTGAATAGAGTATACTTACATTTGCTTGTCACAAGGGAGACACATATACCTACTTATATCATTCCCCGTCGGCGGTAAGACCTCATAAATATTATATACGTGTGTACAATTTGTCATACGTCACTTTATCACATTTACCTACTAACCATGATCTAGTGCCAAAATTTACCACGTACGTGGATTCACTGATATTATTGCCACGATTTGTTTGACGATACACAAATTCACATGTACAAGACATTTCAAAGTTATGTGCATATTTAGTCTTCTAGTGCTTTTACTAGTAGATTATTCCATATCTTTAACAAGAACTTTTTAGTGCAAATTCAAGAATAACTTAATTTATTTTATTTATTTATTTATTACAACTGCCCAGTACACTAACAGTTGCCCAACGCGTGTAGTGAGCCATTATAGTAAATGATTGATATCTCAAAACATAGAAGAGTCTTTAATATGGTGGAGAAATTATCTTGCAGAAGTATCTCTGCAAGATAATTTCTAATTTCAGTTTAGTAAAACTATATCTTTAAGTACAGTTTAAGTTTAACAAAGGTACTATTAAAAGCTACTACTACAACTATAATTCGCTTCGGGTGTGAAACCCAAAGCGAATTATCTGCAACAAAGCTCTGAATAGATAAGTGCAAATTGTACTGTAGAACACTATTATTAGTTAGTACTTAATAAAAAATATTTTTATCTGTGCTATTGTTTAATTTTGTCTAAGACGTGCTTTCAAAATGTCTGTGTGTATAGCCACTTTTCTTTTGAAGATATGAATCTGATAGAATCTTTACTCTCCTTACGATATGGGAGATAACTTAACTTTTTATCAGCAATATCGCAGTGACGTCTCTAATGAACTATCACTGCGAGGGACTTCGTTTCGAGTCACGGCTTCCACCATCAACTATTAAGTACTAAACTGCTTGTTTGTTCGCTTGCTTTGTATCTTGAATGAATCTCGCAAAGGCACTACCTATCTATTTTAATTAGGTTTGTCGTCCACAATCCCGGTAGGTACTACTTCCTAGGAGCTCAGATGACAGCTGGTGCGGTCAGCGGTGCGTAAGGGTCGGACCCACCTGTGACGGCACCGAGAGACGACGAAAAACGATAATTTTAAAGCTATTTGATGATTTTGAAGTGGTGGGTGCCTAACTTATGAAACAAAGCCACTGCCCATCTATGTAAGTCCCGAATGCCCTGTTATTATAAGCCCTCGATACTATGTCGGGCAATACATAAATTCTGTAAACTGTGTAAAGTTTGGAGCCAGAGTGTTATTTTCGCCTTTGGCTTATTATGTTTTAAAAAAACTCCATATGCCTCTGCGGAGTGATAGCCCCGAATAGTACCGGTGTAACCGTGTAGCTAGTATTATTTATGTTTAGATGCTAGCCAAACCAGGTACACGTGTAATCTATTATAAACTTTATTAATTCTAAGAAATCCCTTGTTTTCCTAACCGCCATAATTATGTGTCTAGATAGACCAATTTGTTAGTCGCCTCGTATTTGCGATAACTTCTACAAATTTCAGTGTACCTATTTTAGTTCTATTGATCCTAGATAAATGTTAATTTACTGGATAGTGTATGAATGTTGACAGACATTCAGACGAAGAAGGTAATTCTATGAAAATGAGCATTTTTATGACACCAGCAGAACCTCAATTCTTCCAATTTAACAGTTGAATGTGTGCTTTCACATAAATATAAAAGCAAAGACCTACGTCAAACCAAACATTTTTGTTTAGGACTTGGTTGTCGAATAGGGAAATGATTCAATGACGGACACAGGATTTCGTTTGGACTTGTAACTTACTTTCACCTTTTTACTTATAATATCATTGAAGGGAACACTAAAAAGTAATTTGTTTTTGCAGAAAACAAAAAAGTGCTTATGCATATTATTATTTACCTTATTCGCCCTGTCCGTTAGTTTAACCACCATAACAATATGTATCAGAGTGGATTTTTGTACGGTGGTTATTAATACATGGTGTGCTGAAGAAGGTTTATATGTATAGTTCACGCGGATTTGAGCCGCAGCTGAAGTCTAGTATTAGGTAAGGGCTTTTTCTCATAGAGGTGTCACTGGGCGCTCTTTACCATAGTCTACAGCTCTGGCAAAGTGCGTGTTGGCAGACTTCGCATGGCTTACGAAAACATGATAGAGAACTCTCAGACATTTTCCACGATGTTTTCCTTCACCGTTTAGCATGCGATAATTAACAATTAAAAAGTTAAGTGCGTATGCACTTGGCTTTGACAAGTCATAAGTATGCGCCGTTGGATTGTAGTCTAGATATTTTGTTAGTCTCAAGCCATCGCTGCCATAAAAAAGTAAGTACCATTTTTATTGTCATCTTGATACATAGCTAAGAAAAAGTAAGACTTACTCTGAAAGACACTAGGTTTTTATATATCACAGAAACAAGTACCCGCTACCCTGATATTTATTAGGGTGTCATAGTCTAAAATAACAAAAAGCGGAACCCTTATAGATTCGCCATGCCTGTCTGTATGTCTGTCCGTATGTCACAGCCATTTTATCTTCACTGATCTTGTTTGTGATTTGTGAACTATTGTAAAATTTTCATCATATTGAAGCCCTGTTTATTTAATTACTGCGGCGACTGGGCTTTGGTTGTAAAAAAACTCTAGGAAGAAATATAATGAGAATGGAAATATCATCCTACTACTGTTATAAACTAGAAAGTTTGTGAGGATGGATGGTGTATGCTACACTTTCATGAAAAATTGTTATGTTGTGCTTTTTAATGGCTACACGAGACCTCACTTTGCGATCCACAAATTGTTAATACGAGTCAGGATGTTCATCGTGTACGTTGGTGTTAAGTCCCCCGCAACACAGGATTTAATTTATTCCTATTGTAGGAGTTTAATTTTGATACAAAATCAAATAAATCAAAATAACACATAGCTTAACTATTGTCACTTAGACCGTCACACATATGGGTGAAGCCACGGGCAAAATCTTGTTTATTATAATACAAGACGGGCGCAACTGCTACAGGCTATGTGTCCATGTACCACGAGTGTCACGGGACCTTTACGCTCAAAACAAGAATAATGTCGCCTTATATTTTCATAAACGGTCGGTTTTAAAAGGGTGAACATGATACATCATACACATTTCATAATTATGTGAATGTTTGGATATATAGGAGGTTTGGATGTTGTTGCCTAGGTAACGCACTCATGTTATTGCATTTTTTTTATTTGCATGATTGTAAAAGACAAAATGGAGAGAATTGAGCAGGAAGGCGGGCCCTGGTATAGACCGGCATTAACAATCGCCAGGCAGAAAAAGAAGTAGTTTGTTCTTTATTTCCTCACAGATGACTTATTTAAAATACTATCATCATCATCATCATCAGCCTGCCGTAGTCCACTCCTGGATATAGGCCTCTCCAATGGCACACCGCTGAGCCCGATGAAAATTCTGTGCTGACCATCAAATGTGTGAAATTTTTATACCATCTACGCTAATATTATAAAGAGGAAAAATTTGTATTTTTGTTTGTTTGTTTGTTTGTAATGGATAAACTCAAAAACTACTGGACTGATTTTAAAAATTCTTTCACCATTAGAAAGCTACATTATCTGCGAGTAACATAGGCTATATATTATTTTAGTAAAAATAGGAGTCCGTAAGATATTTGGGGTTTTCGGGTACTTACGCGAAGTAGTTCCCTCAGGACGCGCTTGAAACCGCGGGAAACGTATAGTTTTTTAGATATAGTTGAGTATAAACACTGATTCAATACAGATCACGGTTTTATACACTACAAACTTTGCCAAATATCGGCTAGTTGAAACAAAGGTTACGGTGTATGTACATACATGACATATAGAAATCGCGAAAGTTTATAACCGATTGAGGGTACAGTATTAATCCCAAAAGACAATTTAAAAGTAATACCTGGCAAGTTTACTAAATTGCCAAAATGCATGTTTTATCAAAGTCATAATTTTAATGAACATGATACAAAAAATTTGAACACCATACATACTTCACCCTTACACCCTGTGCATGACGACCATTAGACAACTGTTTTGAAATGGTTTATTATCACACGTTGTATATTATGACTTACAAGCAAGGCAGTAAAAGCTAATCTCTAATAAACACAAAAGGGTCCCCTGAACAAAAAAGCTGACTCAGTATTTCGCTGTCAACATTAGCACTTTGGCATAAAAGCAGTACATGACATGACATAAATTAATTAAATTTAGAAAATAATGAAAAGGTTTGAAAAGTTTGTTCATAACAGAGCAAAACTGTGCAATGCGCAAATATTATTTTAGGAGTCTGGGTTTCTTTGTGTCCGTAATTTGAATGTGAGTAAAGATAAAATCGAATAACGTTTCACGATTATCAGACGTTTCATTTTCTATTAAATACATAGTTCTAGATACCTCGGCTCGAATTTAACAATAGGGTATTTGACTAAAAAAATCTAATTAGTCCGTCAGTTAGATTATCGAAAAATATTGGATACGTATTTTTTCTTTAGTCACGTAAACAAAAAATGAAGACTACAAACTTCGCTGAAAACTCGTGTGACGTCACTTGCCAGTACACTTTTTACTGGCAAGTGACGATACAAGCCCCCACTCCTCGACGTTTCTCCATCTTTGAAGCGTTTTATCTTCGTAATTTTTTACTGATTTGAAAAAACAAAAAATACGTATCCAATATTTTTCGATAATCTAACTGACGGACTAATTTGACTTTTTTAGTCAAATACCCTATTGATAAACCAAAATAACAGGTTATTTTGGTTTATCAATTTTAAGGTTAAAAGAAAAACCAATGAACAGCAATCGTGCAAACATAGGACAATAGTATGTTTGTAAGATCCAATGCGACTCAGGATTTCCTGCTAGTGAATTAAGAAATCCTTGCTTAGCATATATGTCGTTGACTGTACTCTGAATCTTCATACAAAAGTTTATTAAAAACAATTAATTATCAGTACTTCTACCAAACACAAGTTTGTTTACAAAAGCTTAACCGTTTCGACAATCTTCCAGAAACATTGTGTGGAACCTGAAACAACATTTTAATTTATTTTCATTTGCTTTATCTGTGCAAAGTGGCCCTGACAGACTTTGAATTCGTGGGTTTAATGTGCGTTTTGTTTTACTACGGTCAGGCAACAGGCTACTTCTACCTCTTTGACCCGCAAGATTTACGTAATTTTGCTTTGACTTTTAACTGCGACGTCAGCAAAATTAGTGCAGTCAACTGAGTCATTTACATGAACTAAAAACTTTATATGTGTCCGCTTTTCTTGTTGTTTAAAACATTGTAATCATTATAGGTGCATAAGAAAAAAACACTCTAAATGTCAAATGCACCTATGAACTGATATTAAACGGTTTTTGCACTTGTAACACGATCTGGTTATATCATTTGCTTTATCGCTTGCCGCCTTGAACACGCAAGAGGTTAAAGACTACGTGGAATACGTGCGATTGCAAAGATACCTGAAAATTTGGGACTAAACCCATAACATCCGGCTTGGCACAATGAGGACGACTCCGCCCTATTTTAAATTAAAAATAATCATTTCTAAGTTAATTTCTTTCAAATATCCGATTTGATTTGGCCCATCTTCATCCTCCTAGCGTTATCCCAGTTACAACCTGGGTTGCGCTTATTAGTCTAGCACTCTAGCCGAATTATTATTATATTATTATTACTTATTATCATCAGCCTTTACCAGTCCACTGCTGGACTAGGCCTCTCCTTTGAAAGGAGGAATTGGCCTATTATACCACGCTGGCCAAACGGGTTGGTATAGGGTTTGTATCTAGTTTTCCTTCTCTTACAGTGCTATTCTCTGAATAATATGCGCCCTCTGTCGGCTCTTACGACACCCATGGGATGACATGGGGAGGTGACATTCCGTATTCTTAATCCGCCACCACACGGAAAGAAAGAAAAGCCGAATATGGTTGAATATTAGCTTATCCATAGAGCAACTGCCTGCCTTATAATATACCTACTAGGGTTCAATTGCGACTCCACCCTCGTTAATATACGCCTAAACCTTCCTAGAGAATCACACTATCCATTAATGAAAACCATACATTCATCTGTTAAGTAGTTTTTTAGTTTGTACCGTTCATACAGACAGACAGGTAGAAGAGTGCTCGTTCTTTGACGTCATCGTCATTATTTGATCCCTGGAGAGGTACGACCTACAAAAGATTCACAAGAACACTGACATTCAACGTGCAGACACAATATAGGTTAACAAACTGTCCCGTCATAACGTAGACATAAACGATTTGTCTGAGGAAGTTTCGCGTAGTAGTTCGCACTGATTTAGTATAGTTTTGCTCTCAAGAACGTCGGCCATTTGCTAAAGCTGGGTCCACACATTCGTAAGTGAAACGCGGCAATGTGCCGCGATAGATTGCTATAATATAATTAAGAAGCGTTTCTTCCACTTGTATTGACGACTGCCGCCTATCTGCAAAGGATGAGTTATCTTCTTTTTTCCACTTAAAATAAATACCGTGTCGCGGCGAACTTTACAAACATACAACCAATAAACACAGTGCACACTCAGACTCGAAACAACAATTTGTGAATCATACAAGGTGTTGTCTCGTGTGGGGATCGAACTCATAACCCTCGGCGTAATATTTATTTATTTTATTTATTTTATTCATTTTATTCTTAATATACACAAATTATATAGGCGGACTTAATGCCTTGGGCATTATCTTCCAGTCTACCTTAGAGTGGTGCAGAGAGATAAGAAGTAGGTGTATTATATGATGTAGGTTACGAAAAATTACTAATTATTGAATTATTGGTTATACTAATTATACATACTTACATAAATATATATTATGATAAAAATACATAAACGTAATACACACACAATAAATGCAAATATTTATTTAAATATACATATATATGTATGTATGTATAGAGATTTCAAATTCAGAAGATAAGACTAAAACTTAAACCAAGCGAACCGAATAAAAAAGGCGTATAATCAAATTATGTGAAAAGCCTTTATTTTCACATTTTTTGACCGTATATCAATTTAGGCGATACGGAGCGATACAATAAGCCTCTGGGCTGAGCCCGGCGTTACAACTTTGCAGTTACAGATCGAGATTCGACGTAATATCACAAGTCTGAACCCAGCCTAAGTGCGCGGCGGGAGATCGCACGTACGATTTGTTACCGCCGCGGGGATATTTTAGTGCCGTATCCCGTAGTGCACTCACCAAGGTCATTGTTTAAAAATGATGGGAATGTCTCGTAGGTAATTGCAGGGTTCTGTAGAAAAACTACAAGGAATCCTTATAGTATCCAAATTTCTGGTAGTTTGAGGTTTAAAGTGTTCACTTTTTACAAAATGTAAATTAGGGACATGTAGGTATTATGCAAAACCTGGCGATGAAAAAGTGGCCGTAAGTTTTATTACCCGTTCCTCCTCATGGTTTTACGCCCTTGCTTTGCGAACGTGACAGTAAATGTATTTACATTTACTAGAGTATTTAAGTAATTATTTTATAAACAGATTAATTGGATAAATTTGCCGTGTGGTTGACGGCATAGAATACAAGTGTCACCACCCCCTATCTTCTCGTGGGTGTCGTAAGAGGCGACTAAGGGATAACACGATGCAAATACCATCTTTGCGTAGAGACGGAAAACTCGACATCAAACCCTATACGACTGCCTTGTTGGTCTCGCGGCATAAATGTGCACGTGGGATCGGGAGGTCCCGGGTTCGATTCCTGGGTCGGGCAGTGTTATTGGGTTTCTCTGTCATGAAATTCTCAGTAGCAGCACGGAGTCTGGAAATGTGCCCGGTAAATAAGTTGTAGCGTATGACCGGTACCTACCGAGTGTACGTCATAATACCGTCCATACGCTCGGCCAATCAGGGAAGGCCATCGTCCGCGCTCGTAAGTTTTGCCCTTAATTGGTAATGCGCCGACACCAACGCTGATGGAAGGCCGGTATATAAAGGGCCCGACAGAGAGGCCGTCACCGCTACTCTACACTAACCTACTACCGCTACTCTATTCTATATCGCTATATCCATATACATTCTACGTGTATCCTGGTCCCAGCTGTGGGTGAGTTACTACCTTTACTGCGTTAGCGTACTGCCCATCTCTCTACCTGCTAGCTGAGGCCGGCTGACGCCGCCTGCCTGACTCTATTGGTTGTGGCTTTCCTAATGCTGTTTCCCTTCAGGTTCCAGGTTCACCTTAAGACTCCGGCTACGCTCCTAGACCGCTACACTTTCCTGCATCGCCTTCGTCGTCACCTCTGCCGAAGAGTCTGGCCTGCCCTGCTCATCGTACTCACACCGCCGGCGTTTGCCAGCTGAACCAACGGCCTGCTAGGATCTACCGCTACGCGCAGCCTTCGAGCAGCCTGCCTACACACTACCGGAGGGAACAGCGTGGGAGACTGCAGCCCTTAGTGTTCAGGCCAGTGTCGTGTTGTTGGTCGGTCATACTCGGCATAGGAAGCGAGGCAATACTCAGCAAATAAACGCATAGAACCTTTTCTGCGTTTTACTACTACCAGAACCCGTTACAAAGTAGCTCAAAAAGAGTGCATGGATTGGGCCATCTTGTACAGCATTTTAATTTCTGGTTACTCTTGTAACTTTTTTAGTAATGTCGTCTCAAGTTGGCGACTTACGAGCCGTACCAAACCACAATTCAAACCGTTGAAGCACTAAATCATTTAAACACCAAGTAACTTACATTACTTCGCGGCTCACTCAATACAAACTTGTAACAACTTAGCAAGAACAAACAATAACAATTGCACTTGTTCCACAATCACATCTCCGCTCGCCTCATGATGAAGTAATAACATTAAGCTTGCCCCTTCCCCAGCCTCCTTTCTGCCCACATTCTGCCCCCTTGCCCCCAAGGCGAGTAATGCAGCTGCACCTAATGTACTGGATTGTACTCTTTTTAATAGAAGGCGTTACGGTCATGGAATACTGATCACAGACTACATTACCTACGGGAACACACAACGAGGAATGGAATGATTGAAAAGGTTTTTTGTTAGTTGCTAACTTTTAAGAATGGCTGGCAGTTGTTCTATGGGAACGCTGATATTGAGCCAGATCCAGCTCGACGAATCAGCGTGCCCCGGGTAGCAACTTTGATAAACCTAGGAGGTGCTAAAGAACTTTCAAGAATAATAAATTATTAGAACAATTTCTTTTACACTGTCAGATCTCGGTGTGAATACTTGTTGTGATTTAAAACAAACATTAAACCGAGATCTTATCATGGATTAGATAGAGACAAGAATATTCTTTTTAGTAAATTCGAGTGCATCTTTTTATCCTAGATATTATTTCAGTAGATAAAAATAAATTTTGCCTAATTTACTTCACAATGTGTGTTAAGAAATGTCATAAAACGTATTTCTTTGCTTATTTCAAGAAGTGGAAGATATTTTGTTTGTCTTCTATGTCACAATACGCTTGATACTACACTTTTTTAAACTTTAATTTCGTATTATATTCTTACCGAAATTCAGTACAAGGCATCATTTCAGTGTCGCAATGATATTAGTCAGAAAAAAACAATTAGGAAATTCCCTAATTACTTGTTAATGTACCTTCTACAAGGCCCTCTCAACTTTGAGATTAACTCGAGTCGAGTGCATTCGATTATGTAAAACATGATGTCTTGTTGAGCAAACTCTATTATTATGGCATCAGAGGCAACATATTAAAATTAATAAAATCGTATCAAACCAACCGTCAGCAATATACTGTTATAACAAGAATATGTAACAAAACTAAAAATGAAGTTCACTACAGATCCGATGGTAAAGAAATAAAACACGGAGTTCCTCAGGGGAGTGTCCTCGGACCATTGCTCTTTCTGTTATATATCAATGATCTCCCACATCACACTCAACAGCAAATGATACTCTTCGCCGATGATAGTACTGCCATAATTAAATGTCTAGAACCAAAATCCTATGAGGCTGACATCAATAATACTCTTGCAGATATAGTTAACTGGATGACTAACAACAACCTGCTCATAAACCTTAATAAAACTAACCTTATGCATTTCTATCAAAAACTGCAAAATAGGCTCTTTAATATTGATTACAATGGCCAAACAATAAATGAAGTAAACACAACAAAATTTGTAGGCATACAAATTGACAGCCAGTTAACATGGAAGCCACAGTCAGAAGTCATATGCAAGAAACTGAGCACTTCTGCTTATGCTCTTTATAACTTGTCTAAAAAAGTAAATATTGAAACTCTGCTTATAGCATATCATGGCCTTGTTGCGTCGATTTTGAGATTTGGTGTGATATTCTGGGGGAATTGTAGCGAGAGAGAAACAATTTTCAAAGCACAAAAAAGATGTTTAAGATCCATGTTAGGTCTAAAAATAACTGACAGTTGCATTCCTGCGTTTAAATCCCTAAAAATACTAACTTTCCCATGTCTTTATATATTAGAAGTAGCTATATTTGTCAAAACCAATATTCACTTATTCACTAATATGTCTGTAACCAGTAAACGCTCAGCAGTGCTGACAAGAAACAAGTACAAATACCTCCTTAATAAAGGAGACTATAAGACAGCCTTATTAAGAAAGAGCATTGTGTGCATAGGCCCAATTATTTACAACAAAATACCCGATGACATCAAAAACCAAAATCTATGCAAATTTAAAAAATACTTGAATAAATTACTAATAGAAAAATGTTACTACAGTATAACAGACTTCTTAAATGATGAATTGTAGGTAATGTTGTGAAAACGACTGTAATTGAAATTTTTCCTTGTAATTATATTTGTAACCCTTGTAAAAGCATCTCTGTAATTTTCTCTTTATTTCTATTTGTATTAATAATAAATATATTTGCATGCTCAATGGGTAGAATGTATTAACTGAACTAAAAATTAAGTACTAACCATCTTAGACCTCAAACATGTACATACTTTCAAAGCAAATAAAGATTTTGAAGTTTGAAGTGGTAGAGTAGACCCGCTAATAAACTTTTCTAAGGCTCACGACAAGGGTAAGTAATGTCTAATACATTACTGATTTCGTTGGAAAATTTTTCCTACCGACTGTTTCCCACAGTAATAATAATAATAATAAACATTTATTTCTCTCTCTACAAAGGTTAATAAACAGTAATTGCATTATGTAGATATCACTTTATTTATATTTTTTCGTTCGCCATTGAACCGTTGAGTACAAATAAAACGCGAGTATTATTGTCGAACTACGTCGAACTCGAGGCACTCGTAAACTGTATCGATGTTTTATCACGAGTGGTGGTGGACGAGAGATGTCATGACAATCATATTTTAAATTGAAGTTGTTCGATTGATGGCCAGTTTGGTATATTATTTGTATTTTATTTTAGAGAAAATACTCTTCATACTTTCTACTAATATAATAAATGCGAAACTTTGAGAAGTTGTATGTATGGATGGATGGATGCTTGTTACTCTTTCACGCAAAAAGGGGTTTTGGAGTTTTATGAAATTGTACAGTAATATAGCTTAAACATCAGAATAGTACATGGGCTTCGTTATGTTCCGATAACAGACTCCTACGTGTGTGAAGCCGTGGGCAAGAAATTAGCTATTATATAAGAAAAAGGAGTAGAAATAAGACTGGCAATGGACTTAGGATACGGCACTAATAAGATGTTTTTTTTAAACTTCAGTGCACGGATTTTATCGCATGAGATTGGTTTCACTTAGTTATTACATTTAAACCGAATGATCTAGAAACTACATTTTTTTTCTTATTACTAGCCGGCGTTTCGAATTTATTACAGGATTCATGGTTGGTCGTCCATGAATCGTATAAAGATTGAGTTGATATTTATTTTGTCTATTTCTTAAATGCATAAGTTATCTCAAAGTGCCCGACCATTGTTCAACTATTAGTGTTACTATTTACGCAGAATGAGCTCACAGTGTCCTTAGGTCTTCTGGTGATATTGTCCTTCTTGGATTTCATTAGCCTTATGACAGGATCCTAAGCTGGAGGAACATTCCAACCGTCTTCCCTATTGAAATAAGGGTGATTCTTAATTTCAATAGCCACACGTATCATACTTGGAAGAAAACGATATTCTTTTGCCAGTATATGTGGTTCATCAAGTCACAGGTAGTGGTTGGTTCCTTGTTATACATGTTCACACACAGCAGACTTTGTCGAGCGTTTGTGTTTGATGTCAGCTGTAAGTCGAATTCCTATGCTTCTTTTGGTTTGTCAAATATACAAGAGATATTTACAGTCTATATTGTAGACACCGGCCTTTTGCAAGGGTAACTGACAGTTGACTGTTGGTAAAAATTGACATATCTTCATTGGCGGCTTGTAGTAAGTTTTGCTTAAAGCTCGCTTCAAAATATAGCCAGTTTTGTCGGTCACTCCTTTGATGTATGGGAGGACAGAATATTTCGCATGATCTGCGTTTAAATACTTCAGTATTAAAACGCAGATAATGCGAAAGATTTTTACAATAATTACAAATTAAAATTCAAAAAACTGCTTGAGAGGTAACCTAATGGAAGGAAACGGGAACCCACCACGCACCCTCGGATTGACCACCCCAACTATTGCAATAGAAAAAGGTTGACAATACCGAACTCCTCTAAAAGGATAAGGGATATAGGAATGGTATGGGTTCCAGGAAGATACCTGACTTGCAGTATCCCGCTGTATGCGCCGACTATTCTTCGACACGTGTTTCGCCTCTGCACAAGGCATCCTCAGGAGCGATGGGCAACAACTGAGCGCTTTCCTACCGTGAGCATGTCTTATAAACGATTGTATTTTCTAATTCCCGCCGCCGCTCGACTGATGTGGGTCATTATGACGATAGGCGAATATATTCAGCAATGGGTCCCGTTAAAGTTGGTTTGATCGTTCAGTAATGTATTCTTGTCTCGCTTTAAAAGAACAATGCCCATTACTCTTAGAGACGCCGGCCCAGATGTGGACAGTCAAAAATCGTAGTAGTTGTTATTGCATTCGATAAAAGAGTGTTAAACAAGAATTTTGAGATTGATTAGAGGTCCATCACATTCATAGTTTTATAGCAAGAAGAACTTTTATATGCTCACAAAACATTAGGTGTGTACCCACTTTAATTAGGATAGTTAAAGGATTTCGTAGTTTTGCATAGAAAGGAATGAGTTAATCATTTGGTAAGGATAGAAATCCGAAAGAAAAAGCCAGAAATCGTAAAAGATCCAAAAACATAAAAAGCATTCACAATGTGCACGAGCAAAACAAATAAGTAACAAACAAAATAAACTGAATATGACAATATTGACATTTACTTAAAGAGTCAAAAAAGTGTTGCCATTTTACAGTTTTAAATGATATTGATCAATCGATATGGATTTCGGACATAGGTAACCTATATATTTGGTTCAAAATCGAATTTTTTTGTAGTTAATCGCATATATACCTTAAAAATACACATATTTTAAATGTTTAAGGACCAAGTAGGGATTTGCTATTAACTCAAATCATTTTGAGTAGAGAAAACGTAAAATCGATAAAGAAGAAGTGATAATCGATTTAATATTATGATTTCTTTACTGGCAATTTCTGATCTATTACGTGTTGGCTATTTAGATGTTAACACAATCTTTTTAAACCTATTTATTAAATAAGTTTCTTGGTTAACTTTTAGTCATTCCTATAAATTAAGTTATAAATAAAAAGGATTATGCAACAACTAACTGAAACTTTATTGTGCTGTTCGTGAGTTCCAAACTGGGCCAGAAATGGGCATCGTTCTTTCTAATTGTTTCAATACGCACATTCTGATACCCTTTTGACACCATTTTCACACGTGATGAGAATTCACTTTGGAGAAGAGATTAAAGTATAGTATTCCTCAAAAAGTTACGCAATATTCTTTGGAAACATTGGCGGTGGATGCAGAACTAGCTATTACAAGAAATAAAAAAGATAATATAGTCAAGAGTTTAGCTGCCCATCACTTAAAAACATACAAATCGACAAATTTAATTAACTGCGAATTAAAAATATATAAATCCATCCAAAATAAAATTCAACAAAACGATTTGGTGGTAAATAAAGCGGATAAAGGCAACACCGTAGTTATTATGTCTAGATCCCAGTATAATAGCAAAGTACAAGATAGTACAAGAAGAGAAGTAATACACACCGAAGATTTCCAGCGTCTGCCCTACGATCCTACCAAAAAATTTCATGCAGAATTAAAACTCAGTATAAAGTTAAGTAATTACCTTTTTCCGTAAGACTGCTATTTAGCGAAAAGTATTATACCGATGAATCCTCAATGTCCGCTGTTGTATGGTTTGCCAAAAATACATAAAGATGAGTTGCCCATCCGTCCAGTCGTTTCATATGTCAACGCTCCAGCTTAAAATTAGCGAAATATTTAAACGGATTGATTAAAGAGAAGACGTCATTCACCGCAAAATACAGCCTGAAAAATAGTTATGATTTAATTAGCAAAATAAAACACACCTGTTTACCTAGAAACACAAAACTAGTGTCTTTGGATGTAGAAAGCTTATTTACAAACGTCCCTTATAAAGAATGCCTACTTATAAATGAAAATCTGCTGGAAAGAAATAGAATACACCCAGGACAGATTAAGAACATTTTGAAATTAACTGAGTTATGCAATAAACAAAACTATTTTCAATTCAACAACGAGTACTACTTACAGAAGGAAGATTTGGCCATGGGTTCACCGCTTAGTCCGTTGTTAGCAGATATCTTTATGAATAACTACGAACGCGAGCATTTGGTGAAAGAACCGAACATCTTGTATTATTATAGATTCGTGGACGATATTTTGCTAGCTTGGAAGGGCACCGAACGTCAGCTTCACTGTTTTCTTAGAAGAATTAATAGTATACACCCCAAAATCAGGTTCAAATTAGAGATGGAACAAAACAGCTCAATAAACTTCTTAGATTTAACTATCAAAAGGGAGGGTATCTCACACTCATTTGAAATTTATCGTAAACCGACATATACAGATACTACAATACCAGCATCGTCCTGTCATCCATCACAACACAAAATGGCAGGATTCCACACATAGATTATTAAATGTACCACTCAATATAGAATCATATAACAAAGAATTAAATATTATTTATCATATAGCTCAATCCAACGGGTATAGTAAACGCCTAATTGACAAGATGATTCGAGGAAAACAAATTAGAATGGCCAAGTCACTTTTGTATCCCTCCATAAAAGAACCTATAAATAATACTGCTGTTCTTACCTATTTTGGAAGTATAACTGACCGTATGGCGCGTATATTGAGGAGGAACGGTATCAGAGCAGCCTATAAACATTACAAAACGTTAAAATTGCTTTGCATTTGTAAAGATAAAGTATGCAAGAACAAAAAGTCCGGTATTTACTGCTTAACATGCGACCAATGCCAAAATAAGTACGAGTAGGTACATAGGACAGACGGGTCGAAGTTTTGAGCTGAGATACAAAGAACATTTAGCGGCGTTTAGAAACAACCAGCCAGAAAAGTATCATTTTGCCGAACATTTACTTCAAACGGGCCATAGTCTAAATAGCGGACATTCGTTTGACGTCATACACACTTATCGAAAGGGTATCAGAATGTGCGTATTGGAACAATTAGAAATTTTAAAGCGGGACTAGAATACATTACTGAACGATCAAACCAACTTTAACGGGTCCCCATTGCTGAATATCTTCGCATATCTTCATAATGACGCACATCAGTCGAGTGGCGGAGAGAATTAGAAAGTACAATCGTTTATAAGACATGCTCACGGTAGGAAAGCGCTCAGTCGTTGCCCATCGTTCCTGAGGATGCCATGTCCAGAGGCGAAACACGTGTCGAAGAATAGTCGGCGCATACAGCGGGATACTGCAAGTCAGGTATCTTCCTGGAACCCATACCATTCCTATATCCCTTATTCTTTTAGAGGAGTTCGGTATTGTCAACCATTTTCTATTGCAATAGTTGGGGTGGTCAATCCGAGGGTGCGTGGTGGGTTCCTCTTTCCTTCCGTAAGGTTACAATGGAGTTCCGCCAAGTAACGCCTGATTTAATCAACTATATGCTTGAGAGGTTTCAAGGGACACCCAGATGGAACGAAGTTCCTTTCGATTAATTAGTGAAGGAATTGTAATTTTTTTTTTTTAAGTTATAATAATATTTTTTTTATTATTAACAAATATAATCTTAATATATAAAATCCTTGCGTTACTGACTGACTGACAGACACGCTACAGCCGAAACTATTGAGCACAGGAAGCTGAAATTTGGCATGTATATTCCTTGGAGACCGTAGGGGTGCACTAAGAAGGGATTTCCCGAAATTCCCACGGGATCGGCCAAAACGGGTAAATTTAAAAAAAAGCAGGCGTAGCTGCTGGCGTCCTCTAGTGTAATATAAACTTAATCAGTAGGCTCAATTTTAGTAATAATTGTTGATTTTACAAAAAATGGCCCATTCGCCATCTTAGATCCCCAAATAAATGTCATTTACGTTATCAGAATGCATGATAGTCCCGAAAATTATACCCATATTAATTTTATTAAAAATGTCGCGTCCGCCATCTTGGATTTCCGAATAGATGTCTTACCCATATTAATTTTATTCACAGTCCGTGTGGTGACAGATTAAGAATATGAATTGTCACCACCCCATATGATCCCCTGGGTATCGTAAGAACCGACAGAGGGAGCATATCATGCAGAGAACAGCACTGTAAGAGAAGGAAAACTTGATACAAACCCTATACCAACCCGTTTGGCCAGCGTGGTATAGTAGGCCAATTCCTCCTTTCATAGGAGAGGCCTAGTCCAGCAGTGGACTGTTAAAGGCTGATGATGATGATTAATTTTATTAAAAATGTCCCGTCCGCCATCTTGAATCCCCAAATAGATGTCATTTTCGTGACCAGAATCCATAAAAACCCTGAAAATGACACCCATATTAATTTTATTAAAAATATCCCGTCCGCCATCTTGGTTTCCCAAATAGATGTCATTTTTGTGACCAGAATCCATGAAAACCCTGAAAATGACAGCTATAATAATTTTATTAAAAATGTCCCGTCCGCCATCTTGGATTCCCAAATAGATGTCATTTTCGTGATTAGAAAGCATGAACATGATGCTTGCTTTCTATAAGAGAGAGAGAGAGAGACAGACAGAGAAATATGCGCACGCCGTACGGCTTACAATAGCTTACTATAGCAAAAAGTGTCGTTACAACTTTTCGTCTTAATTTTTGCCATCTAGCCCCCTTTCGCAACGTGCGATAAGGAACTTCGTTCCAAAAATATTAAAACGAGTCCGTTTTGTAAATATTATTTGTAATTATTGGTTTCCCGATATCTCGCTGTTACAGTGTGAAGCATCGACTGACTTTATCAGAGCGTTTCGATAAACGAATCGACGCTAACTTTATTTATTCATAAATGTTTATTTTATTATTTCTTTATGAATGCTTGTCTTTCTAGCGTTATTTCATTTGCAACTTGTGGTCCACTTACTATTCTAATCGGATTGTATCAAATAGAGTGCTGCCTGTGTGGCAGTCGCTCTATGGAAAAGCTAATATACAGTCAAATCCGGTTAGACTAGTAGCGGCCCATCAGCCGAAACTGGGATAGACAGGGATGATCATAAATTATTTCATTGGGACCGAAACATAACTGGCGAAATGTTGGTGTATAATATACACCTCTGCCTATCCCTTCGGGGATAAAAGCGTGAAGTTATGTTACGTTATGTATGTGTGATCATGAATGAAATACAAAAGGGTTCAACCAAACTTATAATTCGTTTATCTAAATAACAATGGCGGTGTAATTTAGCGTCTACACCACGATCGGTGATCGATGCATGTCGCTCGCTGCTAATTAATATCGTCGAAACAAACATTCGCGACAATTACCAACGGTACACACTACTAGCGGCACGGGGTGGCTTTCCAGCGAGAAACGAAAATGTGCGATAATTTTGCGCAATATGAACACTCTTGTGCTATATACGAACTTTTCTCTGTAAACTTTTTGGCAGACAGGTTTATCAACCGACTATTAGTGACTGGTCACCAATATGAACCAATTTGGCACGATAAGCGATAGATACCACAGCTTCTCTGAACAAACTTATAATTATTATCAGCTACTAGCTTTTGAACGTGGCTTCACTTGAGGTTCGGTTCTCGACACAAAAGGGAACCTTTGTGTTATTCCGATGTAAAGATGAAATTTTCATCAAAATCTGTTTAGATGATTTTGCGAAGAAGAAAGACAAAAAAGCATCCATCACCAAAAACTTTCGCGTTAATAGTAGTAGAAAGAAAACACAACTGGCAAATAACGGTATGTTCTTAGGATTAATGTCAATATGAAAGTACATATAAGACTTTTTTTATAGTAATAGGCGGCAAAAGAGCAGACGGATCGCCTGAGGGTAAGCAATTACCGCCGTCCATGGACACAAGCAACACCACAGGAGTCACAAGTGCGTTGCCGCCCCTTAGGATTCGGAAAAGAGATAGGGGGAGGAGAGGGATGAGGGAGAAGGAATAGGGGATAGGGTCTCCGGCACTCTCACTCACCGAACGAAACGCAACAGTTTAGGTACTGTTACTTTACGTCGATTTTCTGTGAGAGGGTAGTACTTCCCCGGTTGAGCCGGCCCATTCATGCTAAAATCAGCAAGGCTCTACTACCTTTAACAACTTTATTTCACCAAGATGTCTAAATGTCTTTTGATTTATCCTCAAAGAACATACACGCTAAATTTAACCTTCTTGCGCCCAGTAAGTTCGTTCTGTAATGTGTCTGTCAGTCAGTCAGTAACGAAAAGATTTTATATACACAGAAGATTGAAGTGATTCCATTGAAAAAAATAAAAGTTTTTACACAAGCTCTGAATCCTTTTCCATCCTCTTAGGGGAAAAATTCAAAAATAAATGTCTTTGTGTTCGCTGACGTCATTTACGGATCCAATAAACAAAATATGAAGTTAAGCCCTTGAAGGCATAAAAGGTTCTATGCAAATTATGACTCCCCTTTTTATCCACTTAGGGTAAGAATTTCCAAAAAGTTTCTTAGTGCTCACTAACTTCATTTGAGGAACCAATAGGGATGCAAAGTTTGAAGTTAATAATCCATTGAGGGAATAAAACGTTTCATACAAATTCTGACAACCAGTTTAAGTTTCCCCCTTTAGGGGAGAAATTTCCAAAAATCCTCTCTTGATGTACACCTACACGCCTCAAGGAACATACATGCCAAATTTCACGTACTTGCGGCCTGTAGTTTCGGCTGTAGCATGTCTGTCAGTCAATCAGTAACGCAAGGATTTTATATACAGACAGATTATACAAATAAATAATATATGACTGCCTCCGTGGTACAGTGAATAGCATATGCGTCTGCTAAACGGGAGGTCTCGGGTTCGATTCCCGGGTCGGGCAAAAGTATTACTGAGTTTTGCCGAATTTTCAGTAGCAGAACGGAGTCCGCCAATGTGCCCGGTTGCGGCAATAGGCTCGCCCCCTATTACCTAAACCTAATATGCAACATGGCGAAATGTGTGTGTAATATTACACCTCTGCCTACCCCTTCGGGTATACAGGTGTGAGACCATAAAAAAAAAACAAACTGTCTGTAATCTCAAAATAACTGTATTGCATATTGTTGCTAACCCGTTTCCAGTACCCCTATGATTTATTTAGATTGTTTTCTGTTTATTTATTCAAGGCAATCTTTAAAATGGATGAATCGATTTACATGTGTATTTTACTAATTCAATGGTTCATGAAAACTCTCGAACAAACGATGAAAATTTCATTTAGGCGTAGCTTCTTGCAAAAGCTATTAAAATTAAATTAGTCAAAGATTCCGTAGCAGTAATACATTTATACCTTTATCTCAGGGACATTGTAAAAAAATGTGAAATAAATTATGCAAGTTCAAAAACCCTTTGTTAGTATTTAACTATTTAAAGCGGATAACTGACAAAAAGTGCTTACCTGCCTAAAAATAAATAAAAATAGCAAAATAATGGTTCTAAGTATTTTGGCTTCTATTGGTCATATAAAGGATCATCCCAAATTTTAGTTAGTGAAGATGAAGAGCGCTTAGATGAGAGCCAGCCGCATAAATTTATATTAATGAAAATTAAATGCACATCAGGGACGATGAAACAAAATCAAGTGAAGGAATTTAAAGTTTCACACAAACTGGGCTTCCCTTTTGAACTCCCCGTTTTCGTGGTGAATTCACTAAAGTCACTTGAGGAACCGATCTACAAAGTTTCAAGTGAAACCATTGAAGTTTTTTTTATATTACAAAATGGGACACCTTTCTTAATAGGGGAGCGACTTCGAAAACTCCTTTCTTATTATTCACTAATGTCATTTGAGGAACCTTTAAACAAAGTTTGGAGTTAATCCAGTGAAGGAATAAAAAGATTTCATACATTTTCCAACTCCACTTTTTATCCCTTTAGGGTAAGAAATTCCAAAAAGATTTTCTTAATGTTTACTAAAGTCATTAGAGAAACAAATATACAAAGTTTGAAGTCAATCCACTGAAGGAATAATAAGTTTCTTTTAATACATATACACACTTTGAACACCTTTCTTACCCTTGAGAGTAGGAATTTTTAAAACACAAATTCTTAGTGTTCACTAACGTTGTTTGAGGAACAAATATACAAAGTTTGAAGTCAATCCATTACAGGAATAAAAAATACATACAAACTTTGACCCTCAATCTTACCGTCTTAGGGGTGGAATTTCCAAAAAAAATAAGTCTTAGTGTTCACTATTATCATTTGAGGAACCAATATACAAAGTTTGAAGTCAATCCACTGAAGGAATAATAAGTTTCGTACACACTTTGACCCCCTATCTCAACCCCTGAGAGTACGAATTTAAAAGAAACAATTCTAACGGCCTGGCCACGGACAATTCGCTGCAGCGAAAATTCGCGCGACGCGACCGGCGACGCGACATGCGGCTGAATCAAATGTATAGAAATGTTCTAAGCATGCCACTCGCAGCGGTGACCAGCGTATAACAGCTTTTGATGGCATTATTAGAACATACCACTTAGCGGGTTTTCATTTATTATTTACTATTTAACCGACTTAAAAAAAAGAGGAGGAGGTTCTCAATTCAGCCTGTAAATTTTTTTTTTTTGTATGTATGTACACCGATTTCGCCGAGGTTTTTCAACTGATTTACGTCATTCTATTTTATTTGATGCGGAATAATTTCGAATTGGTTCCATAAAAAGTTGATTCACGTAGGCCCAGTAGTTTTTATATTATGAGCATTTTTTTATTTACTTTCACCTATCTCGATGTCTGAAATCAAATCTCGCAAGTAAAATTTGAGCCACTTCCCGGTTACCAATTAAGCTGAAATTTTGTATACATATATAAATTGGATGAAAATGAAAAATTATAATGATATAGAGCTGATCTGATAATGGAATCGAAAGGTGGGAACTCGGTAATTAAATGACAAAACTCTACCGAGTTTGGGCTCGTTTGATTCGTCTTGACGATTCTTTAGTGCGGGTGGTGACTAGGATCGGATGAAGGAGCCAAAAGGTGGCCATAAGTAACTCAGTAATTACAAAAATCCATATGACTTGTACATGGCGACGAATACTTTTATCCATTCCCGTTTCTTGAGATCTAAATTTTATAAGGCGCGCTGCATCTTTTGTAGGTCTACATATAACTAGTTGACAATACAATAATACATCAAAGTATTAAATAAAATTAACTACGTCAAAAAACCGCCTTCAAAATCTAAAAAGTAAAAAATAATAAAGATTTAATATTAATTGAATACTACCTTTTATTTATATGTGCTATTTACTAATAGGTTTGAAGTCGGTGCCAAGCCTTAAACAAATAATAATATTTCAATCACTTAAATGAATATGAGCAAATTAATACAATGAAATGCCTACTTTTAAGATTAAGATACGTAAATAAACCTTAATATTAAAAGCAATTAAATCCTAATATTATAAGCAGCTTCAATCAATACAATTTCTTTTTTTTAATTATAATATTCACATTGATACTGTAATGACATTAATTTATTGACAATTATTATTGTATATTGACATTATATTAAGTATAATTATAACCGCTATAATTATAACCGCCCGTCCGGGCGTCGGGACGTGACGACCCCACCGCCCACTGGGGGAGTTACTCTGATGAGTAGATACTCGTCATAGTATCTCCCCCAGCGCAAGCAGTCAACCGAAAGATGTCAACCTGGCGGAAGTAAATCCCAAGATGCTAGATGGGCAGCAGCGTCCAGCACTAAAAACTTCCGCCACTGCGATCGCCAATACGCCTGCCAAGCGTGGCGATTATGGCAAATCCCCCCATATATGAACCACACCAATAAAATCCAGCCCCTAGTCCCTGGCGGCCCCGCTAGTCCTGGTTATGGTAGCGGCCATGATAACGGCGGGGCAAGGGGTGCGAAGAATCTCCGGAAGAGATCGGGCTACCACCACCAACGACAATTGGCCCTGGCAATTACCGACAAGACTGGCAAGAACCGACGAGAAGATTGTCGAGCTGGAAGAAGATTTGTGCAAGTTGCGATGGGATATCATAGGCTTATCCGAAGTCTGAAGACAGGGGGGAGGACTCGATAGTTCTCAATTCCGGTAACTTGCTCTTCTACCGGGAGGGCTACCAACAGACACAAGGTGGTGTCGGGTTCCTCGTCCACAAATCTCTCGTGACCAACGTGGTAAATATCGGGAGTGTGTCGAGCAGGGTAGCGTACCTTATACTCAGAATATCCAAGCGGTATTCGCTGAAGGTCATACAGGTATACGCTCCGACCTCGACGCACCCCGATGAGGAGGTGGAAGCCATGTACGAGGACATATCTCGGGCTATACATGGCTACAAAACCCATTACACCGTGGTCATGGGAGATTTTAACGCGAAACTGGGCAAACGCGATGGTGATGAGCTGAGAGTGGGGCAATTAGGTTATGGGCATCGGAATTCCCGGGGTCACTTGCTGGCTAGCTTTATGGAGAAGGAAGGACTTTATATGATGAATTCTTTCTTCAAGAAGCGAGAATGCCGAAAGTGAACCTGGGTAAGTCCAGACGGTGCAACCAAAAATGAGATCGACTTTATCATGTCGACGAAGAGGCAGATATTCAATGATGTCTCCGTGATCAATTCACTTAAAGTGGGGAGCGATCACCAAATGGTAAGAGGCACATTGAATATCTGTACAAGCCTCGAACGGTCGAGGTTAATAAAGTCCACGCTCCGACCGGCACCGGTTCATATTCAGAACCCCGAGAGCTTTCAGCTCGAACTCAAGAACCGTTTCGAATGCCTGGGCGAATGCGTAGATGTGGACGTGTACAGTAACGGGTTCGTGGATGCTGTCCATACAACAGGGGTTAAATTCTTTAAGCCCCACAAAAGCAAAAGAACCAGCAAGATCTCGGGTCCAACCCCCGAGCTGTTAGAGGAAAGGCGCAAGATGGTTCTGCTATCCATCGACGACATGCCGAAATATTGGCACCTCAACAGACAGATCTCTAAGTATCTGACTCGCGATCTCCGCCAATACAACACAAAATGTGTTCGTGAGGCGATCGAGCAGAATAAGGGGTCCTCTCTCCAGGGTTCCAGAGGGATCTATCTGTTGGGCAGAGTCAGCTGACAAAGCTGAAGACGGAAGATGGCAGAATCGTATCGACAAAGCCTGAGCTCTTGAAGGAGATTGAAAGGTTCTATGGACAGCTATACATGACAACGCAACAACCCGCAAGCACTCCAGCGCCAGACCCTAGAGCTGGATTGACCGTACACTATACCGAAGATATCCCGGACGTCAGCATGCACGAGATTAGTGTGGCTCTCAAACAGCTCAAAAACAACAAGGCGATGACGGAATTACGAGCGAGCTTCTGAAGGCCGGCGGTGCACCTGCTAGAGAAGCCCTCCGAAAGTTATTTAATTCCGTCATTCTCGAGGGTAAAACGCCACAAGCGTGGCACAGAGGTGTGGTGGTGCTTTTCTTTAAGTAAGGGGATAAAACCCTCTTAAAGAACTACAGACCCATCACACTTCTGAGCCACGTCTACAAGCTGATTTCGAGGGTCATCACGAATCGTCTTGAGAGCAAGCTAGACGACTTCCAGCCTCCCGAACAAGCCGGTTTCCGTAAAGGCTATAGTACCATAGACCACATACATACGCTGCGGCAGGTTATACAGAAGTCCGAGGAGTATAACCAGCCATAGGGGCTGGTTATACTCCTCGGACGCTTGGCGTTTGTGGACTATGAGAAAGCCTTCGATTCGATCGAAACCTGGGCGGTGCTACAGTCTCTCCAACGGTGCCGTATTGACTACCGATAAATAGAAGTTCTGAAGTGTTTGTATGAAAACGCCACTATGTCAGTCCGCTTCCAGGACCAGAGTTCGAAACCTATTCAACTCCAGCGAGGGGTGAGACGGGGGGATGTCATATCCCCGAAACTGTTTACCACTGCGCTGGAGGATGTTTTCAAGCTTCTGGACTGGAATGGACTCGGCATCAACATCAACGGCGAGTACATCACTCACCTTCGATTCGCAGACGATATTGTAGTCATGGCTGAGACCATGGAAGACCTAGGCACAATGCTCGATGGCCTCTGTAGAGTCTCCTAACAAGTAGGTCTTAAGATGAACATGGACAAGACGAAAATCATGTCGAACGTCCATGTTGTACCTGCTCCTATTCAGGTTGGGAACTCTACGCTCGAAGTTGTCGACATGTATATCTACCTGGGACAAGTAGTCCAATTAGGTAGGTCCAACTTCGAGAAGGAGGTCAATCGTCGAATCCAACTCGGTTGGGCAGCGTTCGGGAAGCTACGACATATCTTCTCGTCCGATATCCCGCAGTGTCTCAAGACGGAAGTCTTTGACCAGTGTGTGTTGCCAGTGATGACTTACGGATCAGAGACGTGGGCGCTCACTATGGGCCTTATCAGAAGGCTCAAGGTCACTCAGAGGGCGATAGAGAGAGCTATCCTTGGAGTTTCCCTGCGAGATCGAATCAGAAATGAGGAGATCCGCAGTAGAACCAAAGTCGCCGACATAGATCTCCGGATAGCCAAGCTGAAGTGGCAGTGGGCAGGGCACATAGCTCGAAGAACCGATGGCCGTTGGGGCAGAAAGGTTCTGGAGTGGCGGCCACGTACCGGACGACGCAGCAGAGGTAGGCCCCCCGCAAGGTAGACCAACGATCTCGTCAAGATCGCGGGAGGCGGTTGGATACGGGCGGCTCAAGACCGGTCTGTGTGGAGAACCTTGGGGGAGGCCTATGTCCAGCAGTGGATGTCATTTGGCTGATATGATGATAACCGCTAAGTACAGTTAGGTTTGAATTGTATTACAAAGTGTATTGTTTTGCAATTTCTAAATATAAGAATCTTCATTTTTAGAACAATTTGCCTGAAATTGCTTACCTTTTATTATATTACCTATAAAGAATAATGAAAAATGTACTCAGCAGAATTCCTAAACTAAATGGTCATGTAAAACCTTTTATGTATTTATTCATAACGTCCGTCAACGAAGTCTGTCCACTTTATTAGTTACTACGTAAGTATTAAATTGGCTTGGCACCGACCGTAAACCTATAAGTAAATAGCACTTATAAATAAAGGGTAGTATTTAATTAATATTAAATCTTTTTTGTTTTGTACTTTTTAGATTTTGAAGCCGGTTTTTTTAACGTAGTTAATTTTATTTATGTTAGTCTTGAAGCCATGAAAAGGATGATATAGGTACGCAAGGTCTCTGTTCATTTATGTTACCTAATTTATGTGCACATCATACACCTATAAACGCACACATACACATAGACACACGTACACATGCACTCACGCACACATACACAAAAACAATTACTTTATCTACATACTTGTTGATTTCTTTTAGGACTGATTCTTATTGTGACTAGTACTTGTAACTACGAACGGATTAACCGACTAGTTGAGTATTTCTAGACTTATACGCTGCAAACAGTACTTTGTTATAGTGAATATATTTCTTTCATATCCTACGTAGGTAGTGGAAAATTATGAAGTCGAACTTTAACCTAAACCGTTCGGAGCAGTTATTACATGGTGCAGTACCGAAGACACACACGTACCCCACGCGTCAATATAAAAACTTCATAAAATACTCGCAACTAGAACTTATGTCTCACCCTTCGATTTTCAACCTCACCTCTCACACACAAAGTCTATTTTACCTTCACAAGAGCATTTACTATTCAGAATGTAGCGTTATTCAGATTCAAACTTTAGCATTTGAACGTAGAGTACATTTTACTTTGTCATTAATATTGCGAGCAAGGTCACAGGCTTCTAGAGTTCAAATCTCAAACAGCCGACTCTCACGTCATATGACTAATACTTAATACCGTACGCGTCGAAGCAGAGTCTGTATTTTATATTTTAAAGCTGAATAAAATAACTATTACCTGCATCCAGCGTGACATAAAACACGAAGCGAATATTATTAGATTGGAGATGAATTGACTGACTGATTTCAGCATGAATGAGCCGGCTCGATCAGAGTAGCACTGCCCTGTCAAATGTGAAGTAACAATGTCTATACTGCTGCGTTTCATTTGGTGAGTGAGAATACCGGAGGCCCATGTCCTTCTCACTCATCCCGCTCCTACTCCTGTTGCTTCACCCAAAAGGCTGGCAACCAACTAGTGATTCCTCTATTGTTTGACCATAGGTAGCGGTAGGTACTTATCGCTTTTTTAAGCAATTTAAAAAAGGAGGAGGTTGTCAATTCAACAATGATATAATATTTTCTTGGGTTTACGCGAATGTTACACATTGAAATTAAACTACAGTTTACGGATTTTATCGCGTTATATTGGTTTCACTTGTTATTACATTTAAACCGAATGATCTAGAAACTACATTTTTATTACTAGCCGACGTTGCGAATTCTTTACAGGATTCATGTTCACGGCAGACTGAGGTGGTATTTGTCTTTGTCTTGAATTTAAAAGTTATCTCAAAGTACCCGAACATTTTTCAACTATTGGTGTTACTATCTACGCAGAATGTGCTCACTGTGTCTTGATGTCTTCTGGTGACTTTGTCCTTCTTGGGTTTCATTAGCCTGATAACAGGGTCCCAAGCTGGAGAAACATTCCAACCATTTTCCCTATTGAAATTAGGATGTTTTTTGATTACCATAGCTTCTCGTATCATTCTTGGAATAAAGCGGTGTTCTTTTGCGAGTATCTGTGGTTTATCAAATCGCAGGTAATGGTTGGTTCCTTGTTCTACATGTTCACACACAGCAGACTTCGTCGAGCGTTTGTGTTTAATGTCAGCTATATGTTCCTTTAGTCGAATGCCTATACTTCTCTTGGTTTGTCCAATGTATGAGAGCCCACACTCACAGTCTATCTTTTAAACCCCGGCCTCTTGTAAGGGTAACTGACTCTTGACAGATGGTAATAATTGGCTTATCTTCGTTGGTGGCTTGTAGAAAGTTTTGATTGAAGCTCGCTTCAAGATGTAGCCAATCTTGTCGGTCACGCCCTTGATGTATGGGAGGTCAGCAGGTTGTCTCTCTACTGTGGCTGGCTTGTTTTTCGGGGATCTGTGACGTTGGCGCGGCGGTCGGAGCTTGTTGTCTTGCAGAACTTGCTTGACATGTTGAAGCTCGGCGTCCAGGTGTTTCTTGTCACAGATCCCCCGGGCTCTCTGAAACAAACACATTCCTACGGTAGCTAACTGTTTAGGATGGTGGTGAGATTCACCGTTTAAGTACCTATTTGTATGTATCTTTTTCCTATACACAGTGTGGCTCAAAGAGTTGTTTTTGTTCCTGATAACAAGTACATCTAAGAAAGCTAAAGAATTGTTTGCCTCTAATTCCATTGTAAATTTTATCTGGTTGTGAATAGAATTAAGATGGTCTAGGAATATATTAACACTATCTGTTGGTAAAATTGTAAAAGTGTCATCTACATACCGCTTGTAGAACCTCGGTGTGATGGTGGCAGTCTGCAGGGCTCGCGCCTCGAAGTCCTCCTTGAAGATGTCAGCAACAACAGGCGATACTGGAGAGCCCATTGCCACACCGTCTACTTGTATGTAGTATTTCTCATCGCATAACAGATAGCCAGTTGTTAAGCAGTGTTTCAATATTTCTGCATATTCCTCAGGCATGTTGTTCTCTATTAGCTTCCTTCTAGTTATTTCAATACAGTCATGTGCTGGTAAGCATGTGAATAATGACTGTACATCAAAACTAACCATAGTTTCCTTGTCAGAGAGATGTAGGTGTTTTATTTCACTGACAAAATGGTAGGCATCCTTTACATGCGCTCTCGTCTTGCCTCTGAGTGGCGAGAGAATCTTTGCAAGGTGTTGAGCCAATCTGTAGGTTGGTGCCTCTATTTGACTGACTATAGGGCGCAGTGGAGCATTTTCCTTATGTATTTTCGGTAGACCATACAATTGGGGAGGTTTTGCACACGATGGTATTAAGTATTTCACGTCCAGATTCAGATGTTCGGAGTATTTCTTCACAATATCACTCGTTTGCTTGAGTATTTTGTTGGTAGGGTCCGTCTTAACCAATTTATATGTACTTTCATCCGACAAAAGACTTTCCATTTTTTGTTTATAATCGGACGTGTCCATCACTACCGTTGCATTTCCCTTATCTGCTCGGAGTACTGTTAGTTCGGGTCTAGCTCGTAGGTTCTTCAGTGCGAAATACTCAGGTTTTGGTAGATTCCTTTTCGGCACTTTCGACTGGCGCAATACAGCAGAAACGTCTTGACGTATGGCCTCGAAATCTTCCTTACTCACATTGTTCTTGACCAGACAATCCTCAACGTTGCAAATAATGGTCTCATACGGTATTCTGGATGGAGTTATCGCATAATTTAAACATCTGTTCAGTAAATTTTCAGTGTTTTGATCTAACGTGTGTTTTGACAGATTGACAACTGTTTGTCTATGGTCGGCGGACGGTATCAAATGGAGTTATCAATCTGTATATTTCGTTAGACAAATTCTCAACATTTCTATTTATTCTGCCTAAGTCAGCGCGGTGTTCGTGTATCTTTTGAATGAGTAACTTAAGACTTGCCTGTTTTAAGATCTTGGCGCTCCCACGTATGTCCTTCTTGGCTGATATTTTGCAGCATGTTGGGATGAGATCGTGATCACGGCATCTCTTCAAGAACTTTAACGATGTTATATGATAGTAACACCAATAGTTGAAAAATGTTCGGGTACTTTGAGATAACTTTTAAATTCAAGACAAAGACAAATACCACCTGAGTCTGCCGTGAACATGAATCCTGTAAAGAATTCGAAACGTCGGCTAGTAATAAAAATGTAGTTTCTAGATCATTCGGTTTAAATGTAATAACAAGTGAAACCAATATAACGCGATAAAATCCGTAAACTGTAGTTTAATTTCAATCAACAATGATATTTTACAAATGTTTATTTATCGTTTGCTCATGGTTAAAGAAACCATCGTGAAGAAACTAACATATCTGAGAGTGCTCTCTAATGTGTGCAAAAGATTTGTGAAGTCCACCAAATCGCACTTGGGCACAGCGTAGTAAACTATGGTCTAAGTTCTCTTGTGTGTGTGTGTGTAAGTGAAAAGAGATCCATGTCCTGCTGGGGGACAGTTTATATACATCGCTAATATTATTATACAAATATTTTATGTAATACAAGAGTTAAGCACCACAGTCTTTATCTCAATGCAAAAAAAACTAAAGCCAACAAAATGCAGCAATATAATTTTCAAGGCGAAAAGTTTGCTTACATTTCCTTTGAAAGGAATGAAAATCAAGTATTCTATCCGTCTGGCCGCAGCGTTCGTGAGAATATATTATAGAAGCAAATGTATTAAAATATTCTTTAACAGCTTAACATTCCGCTCGTAATTTTAACTACGTTTACAGTGAAATTATGCTTGGTTTTGTGTTACATTCATGTTGAGGTTATGGTCGTTATATCTGTATTATCTTACATCTGTATGTATAAAATCCTTGCTTAACTGTCTGACTGACTGACAGACAAGCTACAGCGAAAACTATTAGACGCAGGAAGCTAAAATTGAAATGAAAATTTGGCATGTATGTTCCTCGGGGACCGTAAAGGGTTTCCTGAAATTTCCACGGGATCGTGAAAGTGTGCGGGTGTAGCTATGGGCATCCTCTATATTATATAAAATCACTTGTCATAACGGGCATATTATCGCTGAACCCAAGCTAAGATTAGCTTGGGTTCAGCGATAATATGCCCGGACGATTTCAATATCCGATCCATACATGTCAAACATGTATCTCGAATCTCCAAGATTCGAGGTAGGTATATCTAAAATTAATCTTCAATCTCAAATAAATGAATAGATCGAATATTGAATTCAGCGGTAAAGGGGTCAACCAAAAATAAGGTTTTAGAGATTGTTTGCAAATTGAAACAATTCGCATTTTAATTCTCATACAAATATCACATGATCTAAATTTGTTTCTTTAGTTATTTATTTATTTATTCACTACCTTATTAATTTTAAGTATATAGTAACGCAAAAAGTTTCATGAAAACCGAGGTGTCAATTTCAGCAAAACATAAAGCGGTATATACACTGCGTGAATTCACTTTGACACAGGCGAGCTTTGATGGTGCACCTTTGAGCGTGCGTAGCAGTCGTAGCTCGTAGGTCCTCTATGATATGTGAGCTCTCTACGGCTCGTAGCCATTTTGTTGCTGTTCAACAACTACATACTTCGTGTTTGAGAGCGTTTTGTTTGACCCTGTGGATGGTTTTTGTTGAAACATGTGCTATTTTAAAAACAGTATACATAAGTACGATAACTTTATTGTAAAAATAGAATAAAATAGCTTCAAATTAATAACAAAATAAAGTAAACTCACGGCCCACTTCACAGTGTCGACTGAGAATTTAATTTTTTAAGGATTTTCAGCAACACCTTTAGATTTAAAAGCACCGGATACAGCCACTGCAATTAACTTTTGCTTCCTAGTGCGAGAGCTCCACGCATTTTGTTATCATTGTTTTGACTCCAGATCATGAAGTACGAAGAAAATAAACCCGTAGATATGATATATTAAAAATAAATAATTACATCTAAATATTTTATTAGCTTGTATCCCTTATAACTTGGATATTCAGTGTAAAATCGGTTAACTTATCACGATGTTCAAAACGATTCTAAGTGAAGTTACAAGTAAAAGTACAGTTGCATTGTTTGACTAAAACTGAGAAGCGAACTTGGACAAAATATATTTGTATGAGAGCCATGTCACAAAACGTATGGCTCTTAATATAATCTCTGGGCATCATACAAAATGTGTTTTCATTGCAGGAGACCAAATTTTCTACCCACATAGTGTCTGATTTGTCTGAAGAATGGTTGAAAATCCTACTACCCACTGGCAGATAAAAATAAATTGCTAAATGTGTCGCTGAGCACAAATCTCGTGAATAGCTATACCAATTAGGCAATAGTATTTAATTATTCGTCAAAGTACGAGAAAGTTATTTACGAAGGGAAAATATAACAAAATTGTGAAGGACCTGTAGGTGCACTGTTTACACTTTTGAACGTGACCAATTCGGGATCCCTTCTATTTGCATAATGTCCTTTGTCCTTCGGCAGAACGATTTTGGCACAATTTGTTTTGGCATAATAATACTTCGGCATATTCTTTTAGGCATACATTTTATGTTGGCATAATCATCTTAAAGACTAATTTGTTTTGGCATAAATTTGTATCGCATAACGTAAGTAGGCCTAATGACTATTAGCATAACGTTAGTAGGCTTATGACTATTAGCATAACGTTAGTAGGCCTATTGACTATTAGCATAATATTAATATAATTATATATTTAACTTGTATAAAATGTATATGCTGTGCAACAACAGTTAGTGACAGAACCGAATTGCTGCAAAACCGAGTCCACGTAGTCTTGTTTGCCCTACCCCTAGTGTGTTATTTAAAATCGCGTAGGCGCGTGGGACCGCCGGAGACCCGCAGCGCCGGAGCCGTGACAGAAGCCCTGCCTGCTGTATGTTGCATGCTCGCTTGAATGCTGCATGCTTGCTTGTATGCTGCATGCTGCATGCTTGCTTGTATGCTGCATGCTTGCTTCCATGCTGCATGCTTGCTTGCATGCTGCATGCTTGCTTGCATGCTGCATGCTTGCTTGCATGCTGCGTGCTTGCTTGCATGCTGCATGCTTGCTTGCTTCATGCTTCCTACAGCGAAAAATATGCCAAAGATACATTGCCAAAGTTATTATATCCAATTTGTATTGTATTGTAATCATTATGCGTAAATAAATGTATGCTTTAGGATTTTATGCTTTAGGATTTTATGCTTTAGGATATTATGCTTAAAAAAGTTATGCTTTAGAACTTTATGCTTAATAAATTTATGCTTTAGAATATTATGCTTAATCATTATTATGGTTAGAGAAATTATGCTTAAAAAATTATGCGTAAGCTTTTATCCGTAATTATATTATGCAAAAATATAATTATGCCAAACAAAATTATGCTAAGTTATATTAGGTCTTAAAATTTTATGCAAATGGATAGGGAACCGACCAATTCATATAGAGAAAAACATAGGTAGTCACATTTAAAATAAAAATGTGTTACCCAATTATTGTTACGGGTTAGGATGTATGTCAGTTATTACTCTATTTTGTACATACATAGACTCACGCCTGTTTCCCGGAGGGGTAGGCAGAGACTACGGAACGCCATTTGCAACGATCCTGACATACCTCTCTTGCTTCATTCACTCCCATCAAGTTTCTCATGCATGCTCTTCTGTTAAGGGTACTTCTGACCTGTCCTTTTTCAGGATGTCTCCAATCTGGTCAGAGAACGTCGGCCTAGGCCTTCCCCTTTGTATTTCCCCTTCTATTTAGTTCTATATTAAATGTTCCGGGACTCAAGAGGAAACCCTTGAAAGTAATCCCACCCGAGGAGCTGTACGGTTCACGTGACTATGTATATGTCGGCGCCTGGGCACCCTCACTCGTCAGGACACCCCAGGATCCATAAATGAAACTAATTAAATTCACTGATAACTGCAATATATTGTCGAAATGAACCTCACAATACAATTGTCCGGGAAAAAAGTGTCATGTCCGCTCGCCATCGCATCAACTTAACTTACTCGGTATCAAAAGATTACATTTAATTACAATATTAAAATTATCATATGTATGAACTTTCAATGAATCTTTATAATTAAGAAGCAATATAGAATTTCATTTACTTTAGCTAAAGGGTCGTAATACGTCTTGATACATTTAATTAGTTATAAAATTACCAAAATGTGTTGGCGGGCGAGAAAGCTTACCAAAACTATTTAAAGACTATATTAACCAATACTGCGTTAAGAAATATATGTAAATACAGAAATGTAACACAATTTATTTAATATTAATTACAAGTAAGTGCAATTAATATTTTACTGGTTATTTAGTTAAAATTACATTAAAATTATTTTAACTTCCGGGTTTAGTTATCATTTAGTCATCTCTGCTCTGCTCTACGTTTATGCTTCTACAATAGAACAATTAGCCTCCACTTCGAATAGATGGCTGCACAATCTTAGTGCGCCCATATATATGTATGTTTGCCTTCGCATAGTAACTCCGTAACTAAATGAATATAATATTTTTTTCGTTTGAAAGCTGTTGTAAAGTGATGGTTCTTCACACACATAAACATTTTTTTATAAGTAAAGAGGACTCAAAAAGCTGTTTTAATTTTTAATGTAGTTTACTTTGACATACCCAGCGTATTTAAGCAGATACCTATGTTTTGAATACAAGGAAATAAAATACTGTCTTCTTATTAAACGGCACTGTATCCATAAACCTTCCTATTCCACTATTTTAAGACACGCGTACGCACCAATACAGTCCCACAGCGCACATTGACGTCACGCATCGCCGCTGATTGCGACGCGTGCTCGCTCGCTGATTTGTGCTTTCTCATTACTCTCAACTCCTTGCTTTAAGCTAAACATTCTTAGTGTTGTATCTGCTTTGATTGTAAGATAGCCCTGTGGCTGCAAAAAACGAGACTGAAGCCTAGTTTCTCAGCCCGTGATGATCTCGGAGTTAATAAAACGAACTTTTTTATTGCATTACGTGTTAAAGTGAAACTATCGTACAATGCATGTAAATTCTTCACAAGCCCTCGATAGCTGTATTTGAAAGAAAGAAAAGAAACTGTTTGTTATGATAACTATACCGTATCCATAAATATTATTACTCCCCTTTAGTAAGACACGCATAACGCATCAATATAGTCCCACCGAGCGCATTGTCCTCACGCGTCGCCGCTGATTGCGACGCGTGCTCGCGCTGATTTGTGCGTTCTCATTACTCTTAACTCCTTGCTTTACGCAAAACCTTCTTACTGATGTGTCTGCTTTGTATGTATGTTAAACCTATGGCTACGAACAATAAGACTTAAGCCAAGTTCTACCACCTTTGGACCTATCCAAAAGTGGGTGCATCTTGGCTTAAGACAAACGCCTACGCTGTTTTCCAGATAAATACAAAATTGGAACGAAATTTGTCGATATTTTGTCTAGTAATTTAACTGAAATATATCAGACAGTGGTGAAACCTTACTATTTAATAATACTAGTTACTGCCTGTGACTCTGCTCGAATGTGTCAGTCATCGCGACAAAAGTAAAAAGCCTGTATCACAATACCATGCATTTTATTGAGCTATATACTGCAAGGTCAAAAACATTGAAGTTTTTTGCGTGAAAGGTTAAAAAGCGGGATATTTTTAACAGCGTATCAAAAATGTTATGTAACACACTAAAGTGAGTATCGCAAAAAATCTTTATTATTTCACTAAAATACTGACTTGCACACTAAAATACTATTTGTACAATAAATATGATGATCTTTTTACAAAATATCATTTGGTATGAAAAGTTTCGTCCGCTCGGGAAACTTATCCACTCAGAAAACTTAATAGGTTATGTTAGGTTCTCTTGTAACCCTGCTCCCAAAAATAGGAGCCCTGCTAAGCAGGGCTCCGTCAACTTAGCTTAGTGGTGCAATTCGTATTTTTGGTGGAAAATTAGTATTTTTGACTAACAGTTAAATACAACCCTTAAAAAACATCCATCCATACTCACAAACTTTCGTAAAAATATTATTTCAGATCTTTGATACAATGATCGATAAAGTGGCTTTAAAATTTAGGTAGTCGCTCTGCCATTGCCAATGCGTCTCGTGTCGTTGGTTTGATTTATACAGGGGATAAAATTATGTATGATCTACAAATTGTTGTTTCAAGTCTGTGTGTACTTTGTGCACCTCCGTAAAGTTCCTGCGAGACAATACTTGATCCCAGAACGAAAGATATTGAGTATATCATTCTATTAATAGATATCATTAACATATATTTGCTATACTTAATTATTTTTGTATGCAAAATAGTAGTCTATTTCGAAAATTGCGAAAAGCATGCATTTGAAAATTTCATCAAAGAGTAGTCGTATTCATTCATTTAAAATCAACATATTTTTACTTTGTTACAATGCGAATAATAATACCAGTCTAGTAAAGCTCAATTTCATACATCCATACAGTTTTTCCGATGTACGACCGTTGTAATGTTATTTACCATAGCATTCCCGTAGCTCCGTAGACCTGCTACGTAACACGGCACTCTATCAGCGAAATATGATTTTGCTATGGAGGTCTTACCGTGCTCACGTCACACTATGGCACAGATTGACAAGCCACCTCATCCCTCACCCTAACTCCCCACCACCTTAAGAGTGACGCATCTTGTAGGAAAAACGAACGTTTCGCTTAGTAATCACTATTGACGAGAACTTACACTACGTTTAGCTATATTGTTTGTTTATAGAAACGTACCTTCGTATAGTCTAGTGGGAGAGCTTAGCGTACTGCTATGCAGAGTAGAGGATTTAAAGCTATCAAAGCACATTGTTAAACTAATGACATGCAGAAACTCTCGAGTGTAAACCCACGTCGCAATGTTCTTACTTTTCAAAGTTAAGTGCGATTTATTATGTCAATATTTTATCGCTTGCTCAACGGTTAAGGAAAACATCGCCGTAACCATGTTTGCTGTAAGCCGGTCAAAGCATCAGAGCAAAAAGAGGTATTTAGATCCTTAAAATAAGTTTAGTGTCTTCTTTCTTTTCGTGAGAGTGTTCGGCCAACTCTGATTCGGAATCGAAAAATTTACACGCCTACCGAAGCATGGTACTCTGTTGAAAATATATCTTCAAGCGGTCACACATACACGTGGTGACCTTTTCAAAAGTAGCTTAATAATTATGAACACAAATGATAATGCAACTTTTCCTTTGACTGCTAGTCCAAAAATTTGTCTTTAGTTTAAGTCCTCTACCTCCGCGATTAAGGACCGACAACAAACATACCAAAATAAGTACTAGAAAATATTTTCCAGATGTGTATATAAGTTTTAAATATAAATATTTAGCGGGCTGATACTGAAGCAATTAATAAGTTGTTCGACGCCCACACATCAACGCTGTAAATGAAATGGTTTGTATTCATCAAAAACAATTCGCAAACAACGTAGGCGTTTTCTTATCTTGAAACTTTATAAAAGTTATTTACTCAGCAAATTCAAATTTAACACAATGTCATGTTGGGAGCAACTTTACTATTTCATTCAAATATCAGATAATTTAGAAGAATACGCTTTTTGTGACGTAAGTATGACACTGACAAAGATAGAGATAGATTATAGATTAGTGGAGATACTAACAGACTGCCAGGCAGAGGGTATTGGGTTCGAATTCACGAAGCGCACCAATGACTTTTCGGAGTTATGTGCGTATTGAATTGTTCACTTGTCCCGTGCCTCGGAGAGCACGTTAAGCCGTCGGTCCCGGTTATCATTAAGGTCTTTGACAGTCGTTACAGGGCGTCAGTACCTTCTAAATATACTGACACTAGTCTAAACCATGGAATATCGCTATCTTTTCGGGTTGTGGAGGTCAGACAGGCAGTCGCTCCGTGGAAAAGCTAATATTCAGACAAATCTGGTTAGACTAGGAAGCGGACCCCAGATTGAAACTGGGATAACGCAAAGAGGATGATGATGATGATGAATTTTGACACTGACATTATATAGAAGCTGTATTTATTTAGAAGAATTCGGCCCCTGGTCGATGAAAACTGTCTAACTGATTGGAAATGCAAAGAAGATAAGAAAGGTAAAACTATGACGGTATAAAAATGTTCTTTAATGTGTCAAAATGACTATTTAATATTAACTTTTTTAAATAAACGTTATTGTAATAAGTTTGCTTTGATTCATGTTAGAATGGCCCTAACATACTAACTTAGTGTTTAACTATGTAAAATAATAACTAAAGAAGATTATGGGTAGAAAAAAAGATATACGAATCTTTTGATTAAGAAATCAAGTGAAAAGTAGGCTAGTTTATGATTTTTATTAATATCCATACTTCACCTGTGGCTCCGCCCACGTGAATTGTACACCTTAACCTTTCTCAGAAACGCGTGCACGTTTCTATTATCAAAACAAACTCCTTGTATATCTTTTTTCTCCAAGTGAATTCAGGCATGCTGTCATATAATTAATTAGACTGCTCTATGAGGGAACCAAAACAAGTATGGTTCATAACGCTACGATTAACTTTGTCTCTGGATACAAAGTTACACATGACTTTCTCCTTTACATAAGCACATATCTCTCAGAAAAATCTAGTTTGGCTTCTAAGACCAATTGGAAAGTTGCAGGTTTGCTGACACAACAAAATTGTTACTTTTACTACTTTCATGATGCTTTGTTATTTTATCATGAGTACTGTTTATATCGGAAGTATTTGATATCGCAAAAATGTGAGTCCGAACTAATTCCTCTGTATTTTCGACGTGCTCACTTTAATCGCATAACAATGTATAACTTTGAGCGAGTCATTACCTCGATAGTCGATCGAATCGAGTTAAGTCGTGACGTACCTAAACCCATAGTAAGCCTCTCAGTAAATTGTTTTAATTTATTCTCGCTGACATTAGTAACCAACAACGAGCAAATTAGTTTCTCTTTCACTAACCGGTTCATGCATATCAAGTGTTTCACGTAATTTTAACAAAAAATCCAATTTCGGTCTTAATTGGCTTTTACAAGAACGTTTTTGTGAGTATTTGTTTTCAAAGAGTTAGCAATGTCACCCTAGTCTATGCCCGCATTTTATTATAGGTATAGCTAATTAATCATTGTATGTCTTGGTTAACCAAAAACGCATAGAAAAACGTGTGCAACATTAAAAAAGAGGCGTTTTTTTTTACGTAACTGGAAGATAAATTAGTGAATTTGATTAGTTCAACAGACAGCGTCCGCACTAGTACTACTACATACTTACCAACACTAAATCAATGGACGCAAATAAATTTCAGAATCGTAGCCCACATTTTTTGTAACACACTAAGTAGTGTCCTGTTTGGGGATCTACAACATCTTCAACCATTGCGGTAATGACACGGTAGAGTTGATGATATTCATAGAACTCACTGAAAAAAATAATAGTGAACTAGATTGCCTCCCGAATCGGGTCGGGCAAAAGTGGTACTGAGTTTTGCCGAATTCTCAGAAGCAACACGGAGTCTGGCAATGTGACGGTTAACAGTAATAGGCTCGCCCTCTATTACATGAGACCTAAAATTCATAAGGGGAAATGAGGGTGTATTATTACATATTTGCCCACCCCTTAGGGGATAACACCATTGGTAGCAAACTAAGTAGAAGAAGAAGTTTTTGTGCGCAGATCATTAGCCATTGTTACCTACTATAAGTCAGCACTTAATCCCCTTGCGTATATTTTGCGATTGAGCAAGTTTTCGACACTTAAGACACGGTAATAATATCTAACAGTATTGTAACTCCATACAAACGCATGAAACTCGAGTTATACCTACGCGCCTCGAGCAAAGTACCCATTAGACTGTGCCTAAAGTACCCACAGCCGCGATCGTGCCGCGGCTCGCATTGACGAACAGACGGTGACGATTTTTGTACCAGTGTTTTTTTATTCAAATAATTATTATGGCGAAGATGTATAGATTATATTTTGCAGTTTTTGGTTGTTAAAATCCTTAGATAACTCACCCAACATTTTTTTTTTTTAAATTACTTAAGACTATTTTATACAATGCTTTTTTGTTACAAATTACGAAGGTTCCTGCTAGTTCTAGTATTATACTATTACCTTACCTGCGTTATGGAAAATGTGTTATTTCATTGTTGTCTATGATTAGTACCACCTACAGGGTAATTTTCAAAATGGAAGCCAATGGGAATCTGCTTATTACATAACCAATAGGTCATTTCTTAGGGTACTTACCTAACAAAGTATCTACATAATTTTCCGCTTAATTTTAAAGTACCCAAGTTATATGTTTTTGAAAATACATATTGAATTAAACGTAATATCGTTATGAAATTATAATGATATAAGGTAGACGGTATGTAGTGTTATCGAACAAGTTGGCAATGAATAGATATTACTGTAACTAGCGCATACGCAATTAGATGGTTGACGTTAAGTAACATTCAAAGTGATTGGACATTAGATGGGTGACCAAATAACTGTTATTTCAAGTTGCTCTGTGCTGTTAGTAATAGGGACGTTAATTTACGAAATGAAAATGTTATAATTATACTCGTCAGTTATTAAGGATACCTAAATGATAGGTACTTGCATTTTAGCTCAGTAGGTAGGTGTTGAAGAAAATTTGAGTTTTGTAACCTTGCGCGACTGCAGTTTACTATTTCATTCATTAGATTTTCATTTGTTTGAATAAAAACATAAGTAATATGAACAATCACAAAACCAGAAAAAACGTCAAGTAGGTAGACGTAGTTAAAATACTTGAGGCGGGCAGCCCTACCGCTGGTTTACGTAGTACGGCGCGTCTGTAGGTATATAACTCACGCAGACGGCCGAGTTACAATACTGTTAGATTATATTACCGAGCTTAAGATACGCTGTATACGAGTAGTACAATTGTTGCAGATTTTAGTAGTTTCATTACCACCATTCTATAATCGCTTCTGGTGTTTTTTGTTTGTACGGATAGTAGCATAGTTTAGCTCCAAGTATACTTTTTTATGTAACGTACCGGTGTAAGTAATATCAGATTGCCTCGCTTGTAAAGTTTTACTATTAAATCACCTATAAGTATGATCCAGCCTGGACAACTAAACCAAAAGGATAAATATTGATACGTGTACAAATCACATCATGAATGTTTGAAAGTAATCAGGTCCTCAATTCACTCATATCTTATTTTTATGGGACCGGTCGAAGGGGAAAGCGGACGTTCTCTGACCATATTGGAGACATCCTTATAAAAGGACATGTCAGAAGTACCCTAGACAGAAGAGCATGCATGAGAAATTTGATGGGAGTGAATGAAGCACGAGAGATATCTCAGGATCGTTGCAAATGGCGTTTCGTGTTCTCTGCTGGCCCCTTTGAGAATCAGACGCGAGTCTATGCATGTATGTATTATTTTTATTAGAATAGTTAAGTTACTTAAGCCCATATAGCTCCAAAATCCTATAAAACCCCTTCTTAAATCTGATCAACGGCAATTAGTATTCTGTTCCCGTCGAACAATATATCAAGAGTGGGCTTCATAGAACGCCCTTGAGGGTTAGAGTAGCAATCATCCCGTTAAACGTATCTATATCATTGCGGATTCACCCTTGAGGGAATCTTATAGAGTAATGGCGTATTATTTATGCGACTGCTGATGGATGTTTGGCGTGCTACGTCTTTTGTGTCTTTATTGTAGGATTAGATTTCTTTTTCCTTGTGTTGAATGGCGGTATTGTTAACATTTGATGTAAAATGGGGTGTTATACGTTTGGCCTGTCTGTGTATCTTTGTCTCTATAGGTCCTTAACAAATGGGTTGATTATCCTTCGGGGTTTCTAAAAGACTTCATAATTAAACTTAAAATAGACGTGAAAGCATGCACTCATAAGAATAAATGGCCGCCTTGATGTTTGGCACAATGATTGATTCTCATACGTTAAAAACTTTGTGTGGTTCACAAATATTTGTGTCCAATGAGAGTATTCTTTAAGTCAATTGATCGAACTTTTTAGAGACACCGTTATACATGATAATTTCAGTAGTAAACAGAAATAAGAATCATACTGTTTTTATAATTAGCTAGAGCTTCTAAGATGTCAATAAAAAGAAACGCATTTTAATCATTATAATGTTTTTTTAGGTCAAGGTTGTCTGTTAACACGCATAACCTTTATCGACACGTGGATAGTTGATATGTTTGCTGATAAAATTATAAGGAGTAAAACATAAAATACATGGTGTAAAAACCCTTAACGAAAATTAAAATCCTATATTGAACCAATGATGGCGAACATTTTTTACTTCAGCACCATATTTGGGAAATTACTACTTCAGGAGATATTGAGGTGCAACGTCACCATATTTGTTTTGCTAATTATTACAAAATCGATATATTTCTCACGGCAATTAGTTCTATAGATGTGATATGTACACATGGATGGGTAGGTATTGGGGTTTATAAACTTTTTAAAGCTTAAATTTTCTTTTGTTTCCCAGGTATTATTTTTGCTTCGTATGACTTAGCATGCTGTGCAAAACGAGTAGAATTCGGCTTCGTGATTAGTCTTTTGTCATCGTATAGGTATATCAAAGAATCAAAAGAATGTAATGTCAATGCTGATGAGCATTGATAATATCCGCTTCTAAAACAAGGATATCGATATGTCCTTTATAAGGACACTTTAAGAAATAAATTTAAGGAGATAGTGACGCGTTGGGATCGAATAAATCTCAGTTGACGATTTATCTAACAGTCAGGACGGCGCGGCGGCATTACCCGGGCCGCCTCGTTGCCCCAGAACTGTCATGAATAAACGATTTCAATGAAACTTAAGTATGCGCCTTACTTTTTAAATGACGTGAGATTTCCTTATGTTACAATTACAGTTGTGGTTAGTTGTCTACGTAAATCTAATCTAAAATATAAAGCTGAAGAGTTCGTTTGTTTGCTTGAACGCACTAATCGCTGTAACTACTGGTCCGATTTGAATAATTATTTTTATGTTGGATAGTTAATTTATCGAAGAAGGCTATAGGTTGCATTATAACACCACGCTATGGGTCACGGGTGCGGAACAGTAGCTCAAAATATTTTCAAATAACTGGGCTTTGAAGCTGAAATTTGCGAGGTGGATAGTTTTGCACGGCTACGTGCGCCTCTTCTTAATTTTGTTAACTATCAGCACGTGATTGTAAAGTACCTTTACGATCCCTGCTTGATTAGATAAAAATCAAGTAAGCTATAAAAAGTTTGAGAGTAAAAAAAGTGCCATGTAAAAGTTCTTTTAAAATAAATTTTATCCTCTCACGGTGACCATTTCTGCTGTGTAGCACCTTAATCTCAGTTAACTCTAAATGCAAATGGAAGAAACCTGAGTGTCTAGGAAAGTTTTAACCAAAATTTAGCCTCGATAAGCTCCGTGTAAAGCAGCTTAATTTCAATTCATTGCAGAAGTAATTACAGTGAAATGGTTTATAGCGGGTAGTGAATTTTGAGTTGATTTTACTGAACGGACTTAGTTGTAGTTCAGAGGTCTTAGATATTACGGCACATCTTAGTGAAAAAATATTTAAAGTTTACCTTATGCAACATAAGAAAGAAATTGAAAGGGTGATTTTAAGCTAGCATTACTCAACAAACTCAAGATTTAAAATCATTATAAAGGAACTAGCAAAAAATTAGTTTGTCGATATTGATAAAAATTAAACATTTTGAATACATTTTATTATAAATTAAATATCTACAAATTGAGTGTACAACTTTACAAACGTAAAATAACAATCACGAATTGTTATTTTACGTTTGTAGTTTTAGCTTTACTTTTTGTTTATATAAACGTAATTTAAGCTGAGCCTTCTATGTTTAGTATAGAGAGCTAAAACCTATAAGAAATGATTACCATAATTATAGGCAAAGGCAGACACTAAATTTCTTAACAAAAAATATTAAAAAAACATACATATGTATACAAAGATACATATTTTCTAATTCATTAGGTGTAGCACCATCCTAACTTCAACGTCTAGAATTATTAACACTTGCAAGTTGGCTGAACGGCTGGACATGCCAGGAAGTCTGAAAGTCCTTATTATTGGCAACATTATACATCTTTGTTATTTGCAGATGATATTTCCATATTAGTCCCCCAAATTAACACAAATAATAATTTTGAAGACAATTTAATTCAAACCATAGCGACTGTATCAAAATGGCTAAGTGAAAACAACTTAACCGCAAATCTAGAAAAAACAAAAATTATGCATTTTCAAAATTACAATAGTCAGGCAAATAATCTCAAAATAATTCACCAAAATCAGGAAATAGCAACGGTCGACGAAACTACGTTCTTGGGTATAATTCTTGACAAGCATTGTAACTGGAAAGCTCAAATAAAACACGTTTGTACCCGGGTTAACAGGTTTGTTTACGCTTTAAAGAAAATTAGGAGGGTAACTTGTGAAAATACAACTTTAATGGCATACCATGGATACGTTGGCTCGGTACTAAGATACGGAACTTTGTTATGGGGCAACTCGACGGACGTAAACAAGGCCTTCTTATCACAAAAGAAATGTGTCAGGGCAATATGTGGAGCTGGCCCATTGGATTCTTGCCGGCCACTATTTAGAAAATTAAAATTATTAACTCTGGCTTCAATTTATATTTATGAAATTGGCATATTTGTGAAAAAGCACCCTCAATTATTTGAAAAGGCCAGTAACAATAAAAAATTCTCCATAAGAGACCCGACAAAATTAAAGGTCTTAATGACGTCAACTGCATTACATAAAAAGAATAGCAGCTGTATGAGTATCCAAATATATAATAAAATACCGAAAACCATCCGAGAATTGCCTCTTACTAGTTTTATGTACAATTTAAAGAAATGGCTCATAGAAAAATGTTTTTACACGGTTTCGGAATTTATATCTTATAAAAATGTTTAATAGATTTTATATATTAGGTGTAAGTTAGAGTTTTAAGCTAGATTTTTAAATAGATAAATAAGGTTATATAAAAATTAATGTGTAAATTAGTTAGTATTTCTATATTGTGTAAATTTATAGTGTGTAAATTTCTATTTTAAGATTATTGTATTTTTGCATGCGGTATATACGGTGGAACATGTTGTTCAAAAATATAACCCTACTATCTATGTAACCATGTTCCTGGCAAATAAAGATTATTATTATTATTATTATTATTATTATTATTATTCAGTTAATGGATATTTGAAGTGACGGCTCTGTCTTTTTTGATATGTTAGTCTTTGATTGTTATTGATTATTCATTAATTCGGGGTTCTGATGAGTCGACACGCGTTAGACGTAGAAAAAGTTTGGCAGACTCATTGTGAGTTCAAATGATACGAAGTTTTGTTTGGGCGTTCATTTGTTAATGAGTATTTTAAGACTTATGTTTACATTATTCAAAGAAAATTTGAATGTTGGTATATTTTTGCATTGTATTTATTAATTTTGCTGTGTAAGTCCTTAAAAAATATTTAACGTATCTAAAATGCTTACTTAATAATTATTATTTATAACTTAACCTTAAACTTACTTATTAATTATAATTTAACTTAATACTTATCCATTATCTAGTACCTACCCATAGTACAAGCTCTGCTTAGTTTGGGACTAGATGGTGTTGTGTGAAAGTGGTAGAATATTATTATTTTTACTTAAGGTATAAATACCATCATATCAGCCCCTCCACAACCACAACCGTTACAAGTTTTGCGAAACGTCGGAATAACAAAGGTTCATCTATTACTCTATTTTGTATTTAATAATTATAAAAATCACGAAAGTTTAAAATCGATTATTGTGAACCTGTACAAGTATTTGGCGTAAGCTAGCAACTTGTGATTGTTGAATCATGTTATGTTACAAGTTGTATCTAGTTTTGTCAGTCACTGACCTAGACTGGTTGCTCTTGATTATAAACTTACTGGGTTGCTGAATTTGAGTCTCTAGGTTTCTAGTAAATCATTAATGTGATTTAGAAGTTTCCTGTACCTTTCTGTTCAAACTATTATTGCCATATTGTTTTTCTTGTAGTTTGCTTGCAAAGTTTCATCTCAAATTATCGTGCTTGCAAGCTTGCTGTTTGCTTGCACTAATAGCCTATTAGTTTAAGTTATTGCCTCATCTACTAATTTACCGTACTTAAATGTTCTTTCAATAATGTAATAAGTAGAATTAAAAAAGGATAGCACCCTGCACTACTATCTTCAAATAATTATTAGATAAGATGAAAATTAAGATATTTGTACCAAATTCGCAATTTCTAGACATCTGAATTACAGCCAAGTCCATTCAGTAATATCAACTCAAAGTTTTTTTCCGTGAATAAAATATTTTGGCGTAATTACTTCTGCGATGAATTGAAATTAAACTGCTTTACACAGAGCTCATCGCGGTTTATTTTGCTTAAAATCTTTTTGAACTAAGCTTTTAAATTTCTATTTGCGTATTTCCAGACGTTTAGGTTAAAAAGTTTTCTCAACAGCTGGACTGCTTCTCAGCTGCCATGTTTACGGTAAGATGCTAAGACAACTTCTAAGGAGACTACACGATTTTACATGGCACTTATATTTATGTAATTTTTATTGATAATATTTTGAGATTATATTTTTATGCGACGATTCACAGCATTTACTTTATTGTACTATGTTTAACATAACACATATAATTATGAAGTACCGGATCGGATAAATATCCAGTTAATAATAATTAGTGTATTGCTGTTTCACACTAATTTTAATAAACTTTTCTTAAACTGGTGTTACTTTTTTATTAAAAACCCGAATAGAATGTTCTGTCAGTACTGGTGATATATCTGTTTGGTGCAAATACCATTCAGGCAATTACTTGATTATATTACGATTTGCGTTTCAACTAGTAGTTTTAATTTCTCGATAACAGCGCTACCTACCGGGCACAATTCGGCACTATAACAAAATCCTTTCTTACTGCAGGTCTAGATTTCAATAATCTAAAATATTATTTTTACATCTATAAGTTCAAGTTTGCCCATTAGCAAATCTGATTCAGGTCGTGCGCAAAAACGCGTAGAACTTTTTCGCATGGATGCTAATTGGCCAATTTCAATACTTTGCCTGGCTGGGCGGTTGTATTGACTATATATTTTTTTATTGTTTTTTTTATTATTTAATGGTATAGTACATAATTTTACTCGCCAATTTCATTCGCTTGTTAACGAGAAACGCTCTTTATTATCTACTTATAAATACGAATACCACATAGCATGTAACATAATATTATAGTAAAAAAAAATCAACAAAGAAATGAAATGACATAAAACATTAATTCTAACTTAAAGATATCTGTATGAAGCTTAGAAATTTACTGCTCGATGGTTTTGGTGGGCCTCAGCAATTGCGGGGTCACCTTCACCGAGCAATAAATCCCTAAGCTTATTTTTTAACACACACTTGCTATATTTTGGTTCTTCTCTTAAAATATTTATTCCATTAAATATTTTTGGGACTAAATATTCAGTCATTCGCTCTCCATAATAGTTGTTAGGCTTTGGTTTCACCAATCTGCTTTCCCTTGCACTTCTAGTATTGTAACAGTTTTCTATTCTATTTTTATATTTATCAGTACAATAGTTTTCTAAGGATATAAGGAAGTTAATTTTTAAATCTATAGGTAATATCTTACATACAGTATACAATTGTTCATACCTACTCTTTATTACACATAACTTTCACTTTCTTACTTACTAAATACTTAAGCAATCTTGTTTGTATATTTTTATTCTTCTTTATGTATGATGCAAAGGTACGTCCGTATATACTTAGACCGTAGCCTAATAGAGAATCAGCAAGGGCATAGTAAGCTATTAATAACGTTTGTTTATTGATGACTGGTTCAAGCTGGTAAAATGTAATCATGACAGATCTAAATCTATTGCAAACGTCACTAATATGAAGTTTCCAACTTAAGTTTTCATCTATTTTTAATCCTAAGTATATATACATTTTTACAGATTCTATTCTTGAGCACTTACAGTTTGTTTTGTTATTGTGTAAACAATCATAATTATGTGTGTCCCACAATTTTTAACAGATCCTTACTCATGACTCTGGCTTAGTGATTATAAGGTGAGTATATATGCATGTACTTAGTTTTGTTAAGGTTTAAAATAATTCCGGTGTCGTGTGCCCATTGAGTGATATTCTCAAAATCGCTTTGTATATTTAACTGAGCCTATGATAGATCTTTAGAGGCGCACAGGAGACACATGTCATCGGCATACATGAATACTTGGCAACTATTTACAATGTTAGCATCACTATTTACATGCATTATATACCCCACGGGCCCAAACACCGAGCCGGTCGGCACACCAAGATCAACAAGAGCCTCTTCTCCCACGACTCCATTGACTTTCGTGCGTATTTTTCTGTTGGTGAGGTAGTTTTTGAACCAGGTGTTCGTGGGACCGCGGATACCGCACTCTAAAATCGCTTTCAGCAGCACATCATGATCCAGGGTATCAAAGGCTCTTTATAATCGATGTATAACGCTTGCACCGGTTTACCCAAATTGAGGCTCTCATTGACATAGTCTGCAAACTGAGTCAGTGCCTTAACTGTACTTCGCCCTTTCCTAAAACCATGTTGCGCATCAGATAGTATGCTGTGAAACTCTAAGAACCTACTTATCTGGCCCACAATTACCTTTTCAATTATTTTATCTAGAATGGAGAGTATTGCAATAGGTCTGTAATTAACATATTCTAAATGACATCCTGCATCCATACACATATTTACAAAATTAGCTATAATAGGGCTTAAAGTTTTCTTTATGTATTTGATATCTTTAGCTCTTATTCCGTCCATCCTCGGTGATTTACCGTTTGATAATGTGTTAATTATTTTTACAATATCTCTTTAGTTAACCTTATTGTATCTAAAACTGACTGGACTGGACTGCACATACATGTTTCTGTCTAGGAATTTTATAGTAAAATTATGTTTAAAATTACGTATTTCACTTGTGAATGTTTTGGAAAAATTAGTGCACATACTGCACAAACATTATACATACTGTCTTGCTTGCCTAAATATCTTGTTATAACACTATCTAAGTTACTTTTGGAACGTCCTAGCCACGAGTTAATATGTTCCCAATTTTTTTTATAATCTCCATTACATTTTTGTATTTTTAACTGCCTATATCTCTGTTTAGCTTCAATTACCAACCTATTTACTTTATTTCTAAACTTAGTGTATTCAAACCTCTTATTCATAATTTTTGGTGCTTGTTTCCATGTTTTAAATAAATAACCTCTACCTATGTTTTAACATATTATAATTATAAGTATCTATCCACCCACGGCTGCGTACTCCGTTTATTTCGTATTGGCACAATAATGGTACTTTCCTTATATATAGAATTGAATATAGACACTAATGTTTCATATATCACTATAGGGCATTTTATAATTAACAAGATATCATAAAATTATACAACTGTATATAATTTATTATTAGTAAACTTAACGTAATTTGTTAACTTTTACTCATATTTATTTTATTTGAAATTCGAGTTGAAGATTATCACAATTATGGTGGTTTGGTTTTAAGAGCATTAAATACTGGTTTTATCATTCTTTCTCTGAAATATGACACGCTATAGATTATGTGGATTACCGCTCACCATGTTTACCTAACGTATTTTTTATGTAACATAGAATAGCGTCTTGAGTTTAATGGTATTTATCTAACGCGCATGGGGTCTCATCATGTGGTGTCTCTCAGGGAGAAATGCTTGGCACTCACTCTATCGTACATGGCCAACCTATATTTTGTTCGGACACGACTCGTATACTGTACGGTAACGAAACCCGCATACAAAAAGATCTAACGTGAAGTAATAGTGCACTTGCTTATCTTGAGTCCGCCGTAGATGAAATGAGATTCCAGTTAAAATAAAAGCTATTTATATTATCTTGGCTAAATAAGAATCACTGGTCTCTGTTGCTATTTGCGAATCCAAAATCTTTGATTCCGTTCCACTTTATTCATACTCCTCTGAGTAAAACAAGACTTTTTTTACGTTATCGCGAAGGGTGATATTTCAAACTTGTAAAAAGGTTTCGAAAAAGGATGATTGTGGTTGAGAACCATTGCACGGTCAACAAACTGACAACATCAACAAATGCTTGATCAACAATGTTTGTCATATTTTTCTTTGATTACCACCCAAAAATATTTGTTGTTTATCTACAGTCATTATCTTAATTGTCTGCACAATTATTGCACTTTGTCTCTACGCGTTGAATGGCTGCATTCAAATATAAATATATAAATCAGCCCTACAATCACGTAATATTGCAAACAAAGTGCAATATTACGTGATTGTAGCGCTTATTTATATTGATGGCTCATTGTGTTACGTTGATTGGTGTGTGGACAAATTTATTCAATAAACAATTATCGGACACATTTTCAGATAATGTCGCATTGTCAATTAATTACGTATATGTGCATAAGCATTCATATCAAATTTCAGCTTTCTAACTAAACATCTTGGTGGCGCATGAGACATTTTAGGGTTGCGTACCTCAAAATTTAAAAAAACAACCCTTATAGCATCACTTTGTTGTCCGTCCATCTGTCAAGACCCATTTTCTCAGAAACGCGTGAAGGTATGAAACTGAAATTTATATCAAATAGTCAAGTCTACTGTCCCATGAAGCTGTGAAAATATCAAACTTCTAAACCAACGCAATCAAAAGATATAGCCGTTTATGCTGATAATTTCCGCAATTTTCGAAACTTGCAAGGGAATCAAAACCTACAGGGTACTTCCCGTGAACTCAGAATCTTGAACTAGTCGAGAGCAGAATTTATTAAAAAGCGCGATCATGTATTGGTTTCAGCGTTTAGCACTGTGCTTAATGTTGTGGGTTCAATCCCCCACGAGAAAAGAAATTGTAAGCGACACAGGTCATCCTCTTCAACCAAATGTTTTGCACACATACATTTTTGTGTGTCCTATGTGCCTGGTGATTGAATTTTCTAAAAAAATTCCGCAATACAGGATATACTTATATATAACTTTATATTAGTAATTATCTATTAAATATAAAATATTTATATTAGTTATCTTTATATTAGAAAGGATAAGCTATACGCCAAATATCGGACATTAACAACTTCAATGCCTCATCATACAATATTATAATAGTATCCTTGTCCACAACCGCATACGGCCATCTGATAAATAACTTTAGACCGAAAACGAGAAAGGAAATGTAATACGCACATATTCCTTCCTCTAACCACGTGATACAATATGTTGTCAATCAAATTGTATCACCAGGACTGAATTGTAGAATGTATTGAGACACAGAGCCATATCATCATGTTTTACGATGATTGCGTTATTAAAATGAGCTTCTGTCGCACCTGAGTTTCCAAAACAAGTAATGTATTCTAATGTAATGTAATTATTCAACAATTTTATTTCTTGTTATTCATTTTGTTTGATATGTATTGACAGCAAAATAATTTATTTAAATGTATTGTAAAAATTGCTATATCTCTCGAATTAAACAAATGCTTAGTTATCAATCGAGACTGAAGGTAACAATTATGAAAAATGCATTAATGCTAGCAGTTGTAACCGACCTTGATAGAAAGATACTCTTATTATTACAAGACTCTGATACACTAATAAAAACAGTTAAAAGAGCACAGTCCTACTACTGCAGAGGCAGCATCCCCTTTGCCTTCTCCCTTATTTCACTTCTCCTCCTGTACCTTTGCTATTCTCTTGCTCGCAGCGGCTTGGTTGTGTTTTCGTACACAGCCAAGTGTATAAGCCTACTAATTACTATCAGGCGAGCCATGTCTATCTATTACTAGTAATAAAAAATCTAGCTCACCATATGCCAGCGCACTAGTGCTGTGCGCTGGTTTCTAGCTGAGCCATTATAGAACAATATTACAAGAATATCTATCAATCCACACAAATTATCGCTTTTAAAATAATTGTAGGATTATGATGAAGTAAGATTTTAGATAACTTATTTTGGTTTAATTCAACAGAGGCTTAAACTTAAATATTACAAACTTTAAAGTCATATTAAGCAAAGTCGGCTAACCCAGGCTTATACTAAGTATTTAAATATTAATCATAATTTTGTTGAAAATTCAAAATTTTCATCTATATATACTAGACGTATCGTTTGAAAATTACAAATACATTTAATTGAAGAATATTTCACACAAATGCAGTAATTGAAAATGTTTATTTTATCAATTAGTATTTACAAGAAAATACGTCTGTGCAGAATTGAAGAGTTGTGAAATATTTTCAGATAATGTTGATAACTTATGTTAAAAGCTCAATCATCTATCAGCTCATCAGTCTATCAAGATGTATTAGCCATCTTTTGTCTGCAACTTTGTCCACGTAGCAGGCTTACTTGATACTTGATGGCACGGGCTGTTTCCGCAACTCCACGTCTTTGCGTGCGGGTGGGAATGCTGTCGTCATTCGAGCCACCCCAGCTCTTCGAGGAAGGCCAGCAGACTCTTGATGAGGCCCACTGCTTCCCTCAGGGTGCTGTATCTGGACAGGTACTGCTGCCTGTACTGTGCGACCTCAGGGCAGTCGAGGAGCAGGTGGGCTGCCGTCTCGTCTGCTGCCATACAGGCCCTGCACAGCGGGCTGTCGGTGATACCTATAGTAAATAGGTGTTTATTAAAGAATCCGTGTTCTGTGTAGGCGGCCGTGACTGTCCGCAGTTGTTGTTTGGACAGCCGGAGGATTTGTTTGGCTATCTTACTGTCTACTGCGAGAAGAGCCTCCTTGGCCTGCCTGCATGTTTCAATACCAATCCAGGACTGGTTGTGTTGGGTCCTGGTCCTATTTCTTACCAGGTTGCGATAAAACCAGAAGGGAGGGGAATAATGGGCTCGGGTCCCACCACCTCTAAAGTGGCCCCTCTTCTGGCAAGTACGTCGGCTGCGTCATTCCCTCTTGAGCCACTGTGGCCGTTGATCCATTGCAGTATTAATTTGTTTTGTTTATTTATTTATTTTGCACAAACAAGGTGTACAAGGTTGGACATAATGCCATAAGGCATTCTCTACCTGTCAACCTTAAGGTGGAGCAGAGATAAAAGTGGTAGGTGCATTTTAATATCAGACTTAATCAATATTTTTAAATTTAACCTAGTGATAATTATAATATAGATACCTTATAGGGATAGAATACAAACATACTATATTATAGTACTACATAATATACATACATATAATGAATAAATATATAAACCAAAATTAATATTATATTTAAATATATCTACACATATACATACATAACATAATATATATATATATACACCGCTATTTTTTAATTAGTACAAAAAATTTAATGGGGCTCTAGGCATCTTTAACTAATCATATATATGTATGTAAAAAATAAAAATACTAAGTTCCAAAACTGTCCCAAAACTGTCCACAAAAATACGTAATGTTTGGTAAATGCATAACTAAATACTATGTTGTCGTAGTAATTTTACGCGCCACTACTCCATTGATAAATTTGTGCAAACTCGAAGCTCGCCACCCCCTGTCCCTCTGCGCGCGCGCCGCAGTGCTAAATTGAAGGCGATAGCGAGCGGATGTTTTTTCGTGGAAACAATTATTTTTTGTTTACGTTTGCCCAACGGGATGGCTTATTAGTTCACATAACGCGAGTGCAGCTATGCGTTTGTACAGGGAAGTGTTTGGAAGCCAGTGGATCGGTCGAGGCGGGTCGTAGCTTGGCCTCCATGCTCACCACTGTGTACAAAAGTTAGCCGTTGTGAGTGTGAGTGTCGAATAATTTAAACAGTGCATATTGGACGCTTTTGACGCAGTGAAAAGTCAGAGAAGCTTACTTATCTCGTTAAAAAACAATTAAATAAAACGTGCTGTGTATTGACAATAGTGATGGATATTTCGAAGAACAATTGAAATACTTGTAAGTAAATTAATATTACCTACTTAACTAAATAATAATTTGATGCGGGCGGCTCAAAATCGGTCTGTGTGGAGAACCTTGAGGGAGGCCTATGTCCAGCAGTGGACGTCTCTAGGCTGACGTGATGACGATTTAATAGTAATTGTAAATAGCAGCCGATTCTAACTTCATAAATACGCCAAAATTACTCTTTTCTTTTATTACAGAATACTTTCTTTTATTTTGATATGACGTGTTTGCTTTCTAATTACATACCTACCTCCGTATTTAATTACTTGTAAAACGGTAAATTTTGCCGGTCCTAAGACAGGATGAAGTATGAAGGAGTGGGTAGAATTTAAAAAAAATAAAAATATCTACCTACACTTATTATTTTGCTTCATTTTATTGTCTACGGCTACCTGCATTATAAGTGCGACGGAAAGAATGCGTAAGAGTAGGACGGAAAGTAAGTACTATCAATGAAGTAGTGAATGGATTGTAAAATATGTCTATGATTTGGGTGAGATTTTCTACAAAAAACAAATGATTATAACTTTGTTATTTATAGATATTATGAAATTCTTACGTCACTTATATGATAATAATGTCTTCGCTAATATGTCCTTAAAGTTTTTGTACTAATTAAAAAATAACGGTGTATATATATATATATATATATATATATATATATATATATATATATATATATATATATATATATATATATATAAAAACACTTAAAGTAATGGATGAGAATTATGTGCTGATTCCGTCAATCTTTTGAAAAGGAGTTCACGTACTTTCATTTTGAATGCGTAACGGTTAATGGACAATCTGATTTCAGGAGGGAGTGTATTCCATAAAAAAAACAGACTGTATGACAAAAGAAGACTTGACGAACCCAGTAGAGTGACTGGGGCAAGAGAGAAGAAGATTATGAGAAGAACGAAGATCTTTCTCATGTGTTGAAGATAGAAATTGGAAATATGAGGTGAGATAAGTCGGCGGAGAAGGAGACTTGAGAATAGAGAAGAGAGTAGTAAGAGCACGCAAACACCGGCGTTGACGAATTGGTAGCCATTTAAGTTCGGAACGATAAGAAGAGACATGGCCATACTTACGAAGATTAAAGATTAAAGATGGATTGTAATGGACTAAGTAGGTTATTCTGATAGACGAATTCAAACAGCTGTTTATGTACACAGGCTTCAAGCACTTTTGATAGGAAGGGCAGGATAGAAATTGGACGAAAAAGGTTAGAGAAGGGTTCGTAATCTTAGGAAGTGGGATAACGTAAGCTTTACGCCAAAGGGAGGGGAAAGAGCCACTGTCGATAGAAAAATTTACAATGTGGGATATAGGAGGGATCAGATGATCAAGGATCGGGATGATCATGCGGCGGCTGATAGAATCAAACCCCACAGCGTTGGATTTAATAGAAAGGATAATCTTCTTGACCTCACCCACTGCAACTGGAGAAAAATAAAAAGCATTAATATTAGGACGGGGAAGCCCAGCAATATAATCAATAGTATGACGCCTGGTTTGATGATCTAGTTGAAAATTAGATGTGAAATGATTATTTAAATCATCTAAACCAATCGTGACTTGGGGAGTTATGTGTTGCTGTTTGCCAATACCTAGGGTCCCGAGGAACTTCCAGATACTGGCAGAAGAAGAAGAATTAATATTGTCGAAAATATGGCGGCATTTAGCATTGCGTATCATCTGATTATACCGATTCCTTGCAGTTTTGTATAGACTCCAGTTCTCATCTGATCGCTCCTTTTTGAATTTCCGGAACGCTCGATCTCGGCGCCTCATGGCCATTTGAACGCCCCTGGTAAGCCAAGGAGCGGGAGGACGTCTTAGTTTTACTCTCCTGATAGGAGCGTGTTTATCATACAGACCAAGTAAAGTATTGTTCAAAATTGATACTTTTTCGTCTACGGTGTTGGCTTCAAAAAGAGAAGACCAATCAAGTTCAGTTGCATCTTTTTCCAGCTTTTCACTATCCACAGGTCCAAAACAACGCATGTGCAGAATCTTAGGGCGAGGTTTAGGAGGTTTAAGGAGATAGGATAGGTATAAGAGATCATGACGGGAAAAACCGGGAGCAAGGTATTGGCCATGGGCATGAATCAAGGAAGGGGCTGAGGTAATAATCAAGTCTAACCATGTGTCTTCACCTTCGGTGTTGTGGTGAGTAGGTTCGAGAGGAAGAATATGAATATGAAGTTGGATTGGTGGTGGACTCAATTATTTTTAAAAGGTTCTGGGAGCGAGAGGAATTGAGAGCAAGGAGGTCAGTATTGAAATCTCCCATGATAATATGGTGTGCATATTCCGACCCTAAAGATTCCAGAATCGATTCGAGACTGGAGAAGTAATTAACGGAAGGGGGACAATATACAACTCCTAGAACGGTTTTCGCTCCACTGACTGAAACCTCCAGGAAAAGATACTCAGAAGAAGCAGAATAATTAGGTGGTGAAGAAAATAGAGTTTTGTACGGGAGAGTGCTACGGAGATATATGGCTACACCCCCACCCCTCCTATCAACCCTATCATTGCGAATAAGAATGTAACCAGGGAGAGGGTAGGCCGTAGAAAGTAAATGAGGTTTCAGCCAGCTCTCTGAAATCAGAATGGCATGAACGTTAGCATCACTGAAAGTTACAAACAGGTCGTTGAAATGGCTCGGAACACTTTGCGCATTAATATGACACACATTCAGCATGTGCTTTGAAGATTCGACAAATGTTCGCCTAACAAAGTCACCAAGCGAATCAGTAACAGAACAGATGTCATCGTTTAAAGAATTGGAGGAATCATTGGCGGAATAAAACGATTCATCATCTTCATTCGAGGACATAAACTAATAAAATAAAATTAATAAGTATATAAAATATATAAACTTAGATATAAATATATTATATTATATAAATGTAACAATTATATACTTAGCATTAACTGAAGATTAATAAATATAAGAGTACAGCGAAGTGCTCACACCCATAAGGGTGTGAGCACTTCGCTGTACTCTTATATTTATGCACACCAATAATGGTGTGCAACGTTTTATCACTGCACCACCTGCCAGCAGGCACATACTAAAATAACAAAACAAACATTAACAAAAAAAAATCGGGCAAGTGCGAGTCTGACTCGCGCACCGAGGGTTCCGTACGCATTTTACCTTATTTGAGGTTGGTGCTAATTACGCTAGTCTTCTAAATCTGAGGGTCTAGTACCAGTTTACACTCAATCGTCACGGTGGACGATAGCCTAGACGACGGGAACAATTTCCATACATTTTCTAAATGCGCCCCCTAGCGGTCTCTATCGATCGCTTCTCTCCATTAGGGGCGCTTTAACAAGTACGAAAATTAACCTTAATTTTCAACTTTTTTAAATTTTCAGAATTTTTCCTTTATTTGTGCTGTAGGACCCTGCTTTTGGCCAAATTTCGTGATTCTAGTTCAACGGGAACTACCATATAGGTTTTCGACCCAAAACCTATAGGGTACTTATGGTTGACCTAGAATTGTCAATTTTTGTCAAAACCAAGGTCTTACAGCACAAGTAAAGGAAAAATTCCGAAAATTAAAAAAAGTTGAAAATTAAGGTTAATTTTGGTGCTTACAAGTTTTCGCAAAAATCTAATTTTGACCATATCTTTTTATCGGGTCGACCCAGGACCCTGATTTTTACACACCTAATAGGAACCATAGACCTCAGTATCTGGTATAAATTTCAATTTGCTAGGTCCACCCGTTCCTGAGAAAATCGGTGGTGACACACGGACAGACAGACAGACAGACAGACAGACAGACAGACGGACAAGAAAGTGATCTTATAAGGGTTCCTTTTTTACCTTGTGAGGTACGGAACCCTAAAAACAATAAAACTAAACGTAATTAGAACTGCAGACAAAATATCATATTGTACTGATTACTGAACGCAGCCAATAAGTGTCACTTCACTCATGACATAATATGTCAAGTTATGATGACATTGAAAACTGTCGGTTCACAACAAAGGTTCACAAAGTACTCAAAGTAGTAAACAAAACATTTAAAACAAATATGTTTGAATATGAGGGTGCAATAAGAAAATACATTGAATAGTTATGTTACGACACAAAAAGATGAGTGATGACAAAAACAAATTGGTAAATGAATATGAGAATACAGGCGCGGGATCAGAAAGACGATAAATACGTATATAAATAGTATGAAGGAACAAACAAAATTATTTACGCGTCGCGGTTTTGGAGTTGCCGGTTGCTTCAGGACGACTGGCGTTCATGACTCCACTTCCAGCTCCTGACGTGCTGCTCGACGCTTTGGGGAACTTCTTCATGAGGCCGCATAGCTCGTCCTCGGCGACAAACTTATGGCGGCTACCGTCTGGAGCTTTTACAACAACGTAGCCGTCTTGAGTCCAGCAAGATCTGATTCCAAAATGAATGCGGGCCCTGCCGAATACAGCCTGTCGTGGCCGGGTCAGGAACTCTCTCACTGAGGTCGTGGAACCCTTAAGGGAGGTCTTGGCATGCCAAACCGCCGACCTGGTATCCACTCCGGCGAACCAAACAAGAATTGGCCGTTTGCTGTTCTGTTTCGGAGCTCCGATTCTATAACACTTTCTGAGATGTGAGGCAGAGATGTCCTTCAGACCAAGTTTGTTCTGTATAATGGCCAAGATAGTTTCAAGACAATTTTTTTTGTCAGCCTCTGGTACACCCAAGAAGAGAAGTGCCGTCCGTCGATGATGAGTTTCTGCAATATCAAGTTGCTTGTGGCATTCGCATATTTGCTGACGAAGTAAGCCTAGTATATTGAAGATAAGCTCGCGGAATGTACGTAATTCCTCAGCGACCTTTGCCACAGTGTCCTTAGCTGAGCTCCCGGTGGTTACCTGAGCTTCAAGCGCTGCCATCCTGCTTGCAAAACTCACTTCCAGGGTTTTTTGGGCCGACTCAATATCTTGTAGCTGAGACATGTTGATTTATGGTTTAGATTATGTGAGTGGTATGTTCAGGTGTTGTGCTGGCAGGTGGTAAGTTCTTTAACACTTAAAGTTGAGTGTCATAAACACAATCCTAATAGTAGGTGTATTTAAATTACTAATTAAGGGAACTTTGAATATATATTATGAATATTTACAAATTATTTTAATAAAATTTTATATTTAGGTATGAAAAGACGTGTCAACTTTTTTAACGCCTACCGCCGAAAAAGTTAGTAGTAGTGTTTACCTACCTCTGTTAGTTTCTGGTGGCATTCAAGTGTGAGTGCCGAGGTGATAGTATGGCTTTTGAGGGCTGAGAGGACAGCCTTACTATCTGAGAGGACTCTAATGGATCGTTCCCTTGCCTCACGTGCCATGATTGCTGTGGCAGCTAGGATTATGGCAAAACATTCGGCCTGGTAGACCGTGTTGTAGGCTTCCAGCGGTGCTGCGATGTTGATGTTTAGGTCCTCGGAGAATATCTGAACCCGTACCTGTATACGTGTTAGACCCATCTGTGAAGATCGTAATCTCGATGTGGTTAACTTTTCTTTCGTGTAGATCCTTGTATTAGCATTCATCTGTAATGAGTATTCTTGTGAATTTATAAAACGAAAAAACAAAAAAGTGCTTTAGCGAGCATTCTGGCAAGCGTTCTGGCGAGGAATCTAGCCTTGTCGTAGCAATGTTCGGTTCTGTTCGTTGTTCAGTTAGACAAAAGAAAAAATGCCAATGCTCAAGTGAATGCTCAGGTGTATCAGCGCTATTATACACAGTAATATTCAGAAATTAAGGCCAGTATGTGGTAGCCAGTCGTTATTTATAGCGGTGTTTCGCCGATGACCCACTCATCGGTGAAAGCCCGCAATCGATGCGTGATTAAATATTCATTATAAACAGGTGCAAGAAGCAGATTCAATTTAGTTGTATGTGGATGAAATGTGTTCGTTGTGTTCCTTACTTTTACAAACTTTTATTTCCTTATTTGTGTTATATATTCGTAGAGCGGATCGACCGAGCTCATAAGCGTGCTATAGGAGAGGCCTTCGTCCAGTAGTGGACTGATACAGGCTGATGATGATGATGCTGATTATATATACGGGGCCTGTGGACTAGTGCTATTCTATGTATTAGCAATTTTGCACTTAGCGAATGGCGGTTTCGCTAAGTGCAAAATTGTATGGAACTGACATGGGCATTGGTATCTCACGTGATCAAGAAAGATCTATTTGCTTATGTTAGCATGTCAACGTAACGATAGCAATGGTGGAACTGAGAAGCGAATGCCATTTGTCTAGATCCTCTGATCAAATAATAAAATATATAGGTGAAACCAAAAAATGGTGAACCTTAATTACACGCAGACATAACAAATCATAGAGCTCAATGTAGAAAGAGGTGGCCTAGGTGGACAATGAACTCACAGCCTCTGAAGTAACGGACAAGCTACTTAGACACTAGTTAAACAGGCGATTGAAAATATGTGACTGAATACTTTGTCACAGCAACTCTTTTTAAAATCAAAGCCGAATCAGCTATGCGAGCTTATATTTCAGTATCATCATCATCATCAGCCCTTTACAGTCCACTGCTGGACTAAGCCTCTCCATTGAAAGGAGGAATTGGCCTACTATACCACGCTGGCCAAACGGGTTGGTATAGGGTTTATTTCAAGTTTTCCTTCTCTTACAGTGCTGTTTTCTGCATAGTATGGTCCCTCTGTCGGCTCTTACGACACCCATGGGATGATATGGGGTGGTGACATTTCGTATTCTTAATCCGTCACCACACGGACAATATTTCAGTATGCAAGGCTCATTTACAAAAACTCATATAATCCAAGCTCATTGTTTTAAGCACTAATAAAACTAGTATGTATTTCTTTATATCCAGAGCCCATTCACAGCTAATGAAACAAAACGACAGCTGAATTGGTAAACCTAACGATCAAGATCTGTGGAGTAGGGAGGCTGGGGGAGAAGCGAACACAAAATGGGAAATATCTGAAAATGCATCTAAATCGGAGCAGTTGAGATTTTGCCCGCGGATTACAATTGCAGCAGACGTATATATAAGACATTGGAAAGAAATTCCCTAGACACCAGTAACCTCTTCGCGAAGTCTTATTCGCGTCGTTCGAAATTAGAGCTTATCTGGTTTGTATTGGGGTTTATATTATGTTAAGTGTGTATTGTGCTGTGAAGAAAAGATGAAAATTATTTAAGACTAGAGGATGCCAGCAGCTACGCCTGCACATTTTTAAATTTATCCATTTTGACCGATACCGTGGGTATTTCGGGCAATAATTTCTTATTGCACTCCTACGGTCCCCAAGGAACATACATGCAAAATTTCAGCTTCCTGCGCCTAATAGTTTTGGCTGTAGCTTGTCTGTCAGTCAGACCAGAACGCAAGGATTTTATATATACAGATAATATAGATTAAAGATTAAATTAAACAAAATTGGGTGGAAGCCGGAGGGCACTTAAATGCTGCAAGTCCGCGAGTGAGTTATTCGCGATGGAGCGTTTTATTCGGCTAATACCGGGATGTGAGCTTCTAGACTAGGCGCCTCCTCGCCTCTTAGATTAATCGCGAACCGGTAAATAATAACACACATGCTATTATTTCGGAGAATCTTCTTTATAGGGAAAACTGTTCACGTTGTTTCTAGTTTAATCATTTCCAGACGGAGGATAAAATTGGAGAGAAATGTTGGCTTAAACAATACTTTTATTTTTTTTAATATTATCTAGCCATCTAGCTATTTAAATAGTATGCTCTCTATGTGGTACGATGAAATATTGTACTGATGACACAAAAAGACTCAAAGGATCATTAAGCAGTTTCATAGCATAGTATCAAATTAAACGTCAACATAACAGCAAATATTTAATTAAAAATTCTGTTACAAATGTTTTGAACTTCAGCTTCTATCTGTTTGCCATATTACTGTGTGGCTAACTCTACTATCAAAGTAACTTTTACATGGCTAACTTTTACGTGCCCTTCTAAGCATGTTAGCTCTTTAGTTTAGATGCAACTCAAACGGTCACCAATCCATGTGATGACCTCTGCCATCGTTGATAGACTTAGCTAATCTACTACAATCGACAAGTAACTTCAAAGTAAAAGCCAGCAATTTATTGATTTTTTGAGCCCTGTCATACGTAAACTTCTAAACAAATAAAAGTAACATCAGTGTGCAAGAACCTATACGTGTGATAATGAAACAGCACTCTGTTTAATTAGCGGTGTTACGTTCATAGTTAGCTGACGGCAACTAGGGTGCTTACCGCTTCGTATATCCAAGAGATGTGTGATGCGATGAGTGAATTGTGGAATACTTCCACCAGTGTCTGCATGGATGACGCTGTGGTTTAAGCCGCCGTCTTGTCATTTTCTAATACGCAGAGTGTTTTGGTTTCGATCCGGCCCAAGACAAAACTGTTTGTGATCCGCAAATTGTTATTTCGTTTTTTAAGTTTTCGCCATTAAGTATTTACTCCTAGTGCGGGTTTTTTTTCTACTTATAGTAAAAAGAAGTAGAACTTACATTGGTCGTATCATATCGTTTTTGATGAATTGTCCTGTATGAGTTAGCCATTTCAATAAGTTTCATGCATCTTTAACTAATTAAATTGAAGTGTTAGTGGTTAACTTATCTATATGTAAGTTCCAAGAACTCCTTTCTGTGGTTTTTTAAGTTTATCGCTTTGAAACAAACAGGACGCAACGGGAATTTCATTTTACAATACATAATTATAAGGTTGAACATGTTATCTGGCTTATGGCCTCAAAACATTTTTTATTTCGTATGGAACTGACTTAGGCTTATCATATAATTTAGCTTATCATTAGGCTATTTTTAAAAAGTGATCGGTATAATCATCCTAATCACACTGATGCTTTGAGGAGCCTATGCCTTTGACGCCCAAGTGTGTATTTATACTTATTATCCATGGATATCCAGGTTAACGATGATTATTCCCATTGAAGCCAGTGTTATAAAAAATTATATGTCAATAATTTATCCATATGTTAAGGTTAATGAGCTTTCGCGACCGCTCTCATATGTATAGATAAGGTTAAACGAAACTCAACTCAAAATATTTAGCTTTTAAGTAAACATTGATGATGAATTACTTTAAAGGCATACTCATTTCGATTTAATTTATGCCATATTTTTTTATGTGAGAAAATCAATTCATCGTGATTAAATAGGATAAAGTTGAAGGCTATTAAGCTATTTTCTTTTTTAAATTTTAGGTAAATATTTATTAAAGTAGCAAATAACATATATACAACATAATAAAATTACTTATGCAACTAAACTATCCTAAACTAAACCAATAAAACTAAATAAATAAAAATAACAAAATAGACAAGGAAAAACAAAAAAAAAACCCTAACTACGCGGCGTCAAAAAATTCCTCCGCAACGCTGTCGGCTGGTAGCGTGCCCAGAAGGCTGGCAGCATTGCCACGTTGTATGGCAATGCTTATTCTCTCTGCAAAATATAAACCAGCCCTCTGGTCACGGGAAGCGTCGATCAGCCTTTTAGCAATTTCTTTGTACAGAGCGCGTTCACTAGGCCCCCATGGCTCCAGCGTTTCGACCTCAAACGGTTCAAAAACGTAATTACCAGATAGGTTTCCGTATTTGCGCCGTTTGAGGGTCTCCGCTGATGCAGCAGCAGCGCCAGCCGATCCAGCTGTGCTTGGAAAATGTGATGGCGCAAGGGTATCGACGCATGTCGCGTCCCATACCAGAGGCCTGCCCATCTTCCAAGGTAATAAGGACATACCGTCTGGCCTCTTTCCATCGTCGCGTACCAAACCATTCGGTTCAAGATGAGCTGGTACTCCGGCGGTGACAAGAGCTCGACGGATTAAGTCGTTAATGTGGGCATGTCGGGAAAAACGCCCAGCACTCTTGCTGCACGATAGGCCATGGTGGCCAAGACTGTCGACGGCTTCACCGCAGTGACAGCGATGCGGAGAATTGCAAACAGCTCCCAAGCGTAATCAAGAAGCGATGCGGAAAATTGTATCGTCCAACATAGTTCCTATGTTGGACGATGGAAGTGCAAGAAGCCATAGCCTCTATTCCCACTCTCCCACAGCCAACAAAAGGGCGCGCTCTGCAACACTGGATGCAGTACTTAAAAGATATTCTCTCATCTTGCTACAGAGCGACCCGTCCCATTGCCTCTGAGAGGATAGATATCGGGGTAAGTCAGAGCTCGGGCAAGCCATTTTCCAAGCGTTAATGGCATCAGTCTTGCACAGCACCTCAGAATTAACCAGTGTGGGTTCTAGAATTTTCCTGGTCAATTCCTCAGTGCCGTGGACCGAGGCCAAAAACGCTGGTAGGCTTACATCGGTAATTTTGCGAATGCCGAGGCCGCCCAAACGAACTGGTAAAGTCGCTTGAAGCCACACTCGGTCGTTCATGTCAAGATTTAGAAGTTTGCTTAAGGTGTACCGAATAATATTATCAATGTTTTCCAATAGGGATAAATGTTTCCAAAAAAGGAGAGAACCGCAAGTAATATGTAAATTTTGGAACAAAAAGGCAGTGCCGAATAATCGTGAAAGCCGAATGAATATTAATTTTGTAAAGCCGTTCTGAAGTTTCACAGAAATTTTGTAGTTTTTCATCTTTAAAAGATCCAAAAGCATCGTCGAAAATAGGGGACGATTATTGGGTACGAGAGAAAGGTATAAGAACATCAAGCGATAATTTTCCTGAAGTAACTTAGTAATTATAGGCATGATATAAAATTATAATGATAATAATTTTATCTTCTCGTCGACTTTACTTTATTTACTAAAATTATTTTAATGCCGCACGTATTATAGACGTTGAAAAGAAACTAAAATATTGATGGAACAATTTTTACCTTACATTTTCAACTTTTTCGTGTGAGTGTGTGGCCAACTCTGTAGACGAAGTTTTCAGACAGTAGCCTAGTCAAAACAGACAAAAATAAGCTGTCATCTAGGTGAAACGTCAATTTTGACTGGACTACAGCCCGAAGGCCTCCAATATGGCGTAATAAGTGGGACCGCCAGATACACGTGTCGTCCCAAGTACGGTTTCACCCATCCAAGTATTGGCCTGTGCTAGCATCGCTTAACTTTACGCATCTATTACGAACCAGTAGCCAAGTCACGCTATGAGCGCTTCTTTATCTTACATGAGGTACCTACCTGGTTTTATTACCGAAATTGGATTTTCAATGTCGGTTGAAGATCTGGCGGGATTTCTATTATCTCTCTCACTAGAAATCCTAAACCGCAATTCCAATTTAGCGCCCAAGCTTACGGTATGTAAGGCATGTTACCGAAAATCGAACGAAGTCCAGTTGCCAACTACCAACACAACCAAACGGATAAAATTTCAATCAGATGAATAAAATTTTTACTCTCATTATTAGACGGATAGTAAAAGTCAATCAGTCACAATAAAGAATAAGGGAATAATCAATCATGCATAACATTGCACATAATTATTATTATGCACTTTTTCTACAAACTCTTTGAATCTTAAAACCATCATTTTCTTCAGGAATTAAATTGATTTGAGAAACAATCAATTTCTGATAATTCGATTATAAATACACAGATTTCTGAAAAACCATTCTGAAAAAAGAAACAGGAGTTCAGATTGTATTTTACTCATCTGTGACACATATATCTGTGAATCATTCAAACCCTCCTTGCCGGAACAAAAAAAACACAGCAAAAGAGGGCAAAAACTATCGCCCAAAATTACTACTTTATAGACATAACAAGACGAATATCATCCGTTTTTTATTGAACCATTAAATTATTTATTGTAATGTAAAACGAATAGATTGGGAAAACTCGGGTAATTAAAGAATTGATTGATTCCATCGGATACCTTTGTATCTCGTCTCCATAAAAAGAGAATTACGATTGTTCGGGGTTTTTCAGGAAATTAATTGTTCTATAATTTTTGCGGAGACCAGTTTGCGTGCACAACGATTGGTTCTTTAAAGGACCAGCGCTAGAATCAGTGGGCACACCGAATTATAAGCTAAATGAATGATTAAAAATGTTTTCATTATAGGAATTTAAACTTTCGTGTTCATTAATATTACTTTTCCATTTTCCTACAGAATAAATACCACTTAACTTTGCTTAGAGGAACATGACGCGCTTGCAACTGTGTACATCCCGTAGGAATAAGTAAAAGTGATGTTTTCATCATGTTCAGATACAGGTGTACCTATCGGCGGGTGAATTCTAGTTTGTAAAAATGAGTTTAGTATTACGTATAAAATTACGTAGATACAGAACCTATACTATCCCAAACATAAATATGAAGTGAGAGCTAAATTCAAAACTAAGAATGGGCTACTTCGCCAGCAAATAAATTGTGATCTCTATCGCTGCCAAGTTCTGTATAGAAAATCTTAAGATTTTAGTTAAACAAACATGTAATTCAAGCTTTACCAATAAACAAAATTCTTCATTATCTAGTGCTTGGACCGTTGGCCTCTCGTACTTTGTTTGCAGTAACTTTTTGAGTCAATAGGAGGATTGGCTTAGTATACCATGCTGTCCAGCCGGGTTGGTACAGGGTTTTTTGTCGAGTTTTCCATCTCTTCGCAAACATACTGTGGTGAAGCGACTATGATAAGAACACCAAGCAAATGGAAGCTTTGCGCGGAGACGACTAACTCGATATAAAACATATACCCGTCTGACCAGCATGCACCAGCAGCATCATAGTAGGGTAAATACTTCTATTGAATTACAATGCTATTGTGACACAAATTACAAGAGACCTATCTCCTACAAAGTTCTGTGGAAGGCTGTATGATAATCATCTCCCTTGGAATAAATTTACAAACAACACCCTAATGAAATATCGGTACTATTCTAGACTAAATGTGCCCGCGGCTTATTTAGGGCTACTGCTCCATATACTTGCCTTACAGCGTGATTTTATATAGCCTATGCTATAGCCTTGTACGATAAGTGACAGCTCCAACATAAAAATCATTAAAACTCGGACCAATACTTTCTCTTCAGCCTTATTTTATTATAGTTCGAGTATATAGTATAGATAACGCTCAGAAATATCACGCCATTAACTGAACCAGCAGTAGGTACGAAACACCGTCTAATCTCATTATCCGGGCTTCACTCGCTGTGTTATGATTCAGGCTTTTTATACGGTTGCTATAAAACTGTCCAGCACCCCGCCTATCTTTCATGTACAGCCTGTATGTGTACCTGGCTAACTGTATGCGGCTGATTGTTTGCTGTCAATATGTCAGCTACATAAAAATCCATGAAATAAAAAACGAAAAATTAATGTAAACCTTTTAAAGTACTATGTTACGAAACACCATTTTATTCCCTATCACTTGATCTGATGGCTGATCCATAAATTGCTGATTTGCGTGATAAATTAGCAATATCTATAAGGTAGTTATGTAATGCTTATAACATTTTTCTCTGTGCTGTATTGTAGTGTAAGGATATATAACCGTGTTTATTATGAAATATACTCAGTTCATTACCAACATTTGAGTGTTTCACTTAGCTCCGAACTCACAACCCTACATGGCGACCCTGGTAATAGGAGAGCCTGCAGGCGCGCGCGTGCTGTCCATATTTGGACTCGCTTGTTAAAACAATCGTTGGACTTTGCGCGTGATTCTTTTCAACATGTTTGAGTTCGCTATAAACCGTTTTGCAGTTTCGACGCGTAACATTTTACAAGATTCGCAAAATTCGTTATTTTCTAAAAATGGGTGGAAGTTCTAGCAAAGAAGAACAAGTTATAGTCGCGCAAACAGCAGGTGTCGGTACAAACTATGCTCGAACAGAGCAATTGCACGAGACTACAAATATAATTTTGGTGGTGATTTGCACGATTCTGGCAATCGGCATCCTTGTCGTGGCTTACAGAGTGTATAAGCGATGCCACCGCAGACAAATTGAACGACAGATAGATCACATGAGATTGAGAAGATACTCGAGTATCCTAAAGGCAGCCCAAAGGAGTAACCGAACTCAGCCGCAGTTGGGTAACCAGAAGTTACCTTGTGATCCAGAAGTCATTATATAGAAATGGTGTATAGCGGCAATCTACGGTGATCGGTGCGTATATCGGCAATTTACGGCAATCGGTGCGTATAACGGCTATCTACGGAATAAAGTGCGTATAACGGTGCGTATATGTGGCAGTAAAAAGTGCGTAAAAGGTAAAGAGTGCGTCTAAATGTGCGGAACGGTAATAATATAATGTGTTAAATAGTGCTATGTGTTCGATAAATAATTTCGGTTCGCGAGTGTATTTCAGCTGGCCTAACTAAATATAGGATAACTAAGCTGTAAGTAGTTTAAGGTACTTATCTAATTATACTATTTTATTAGACGACCATAACGAAGATGTACTCAATTGGAAACATTTATTTTGTCTTCTTGTTGTAATAGAAATATTTTAAGTTATATATACATGCAGACATCTTATATGTATTTCCAAACAATAAGTACATGTTAAACTAAAATTGTGTATACATTATATGGTCAAAATATGGTCTCTAAAATCACTATCTCTGTTTTGTTTATGGGTATTGTATGTTATGGCAGAAGATTTAGTCTTAATATTAAATGAGCTTAAGGAGCTGCGAAAGTATCTTATAAAAATTGGTCCTAGCCGTAGAGTAGGTAGTATATTAGAACGGAAAGGATCAGAAGCAAATAGTGTATTGGTTAAATATAACAATTATTTAGAGAATTATGCATCAAACTCTAGTAACCTTTCAAAAGAAGAAATTTCGTTAATTAATAGAATTTGCGAAGAATTCACAATATTGTATTCTGAAATTGTGTCATTGTGTAGCGAGAAAATTAAAGAGGAAGAAACTTCCTCTAGTAAAATGGCTATGGAAATGTTTAACTTAAAGATAGCTCTAAGCATCTTGCCGGTCATGACTGATAATATAGATAATACTAAACAGCTAATAGAGAGTATTGAGTACTATAACTCTATTTTAAGCAATACTGAATGTAAGAAAAAATTAATCCAATTTGTCCTAAAGAATAGATTATCGCAGCAAGCGAAATTAAAATTGTCTTCCAGCTATAATACCGTCGAAGAGCTTATAGGGGACATGCGCAAGTTGTTGTTACCTAAAAAGAGTTACATTGCATTGCAAAACAAACTGCAACAATGTAAACAAAGAGATAGGTCAATATCCGATTTTGGAAAAGAAATCTCTGAGATATTCGTGGATTTGACAATTTCGCAAGCCGATGGAAATTCAGCTAACTATAATTTATTGCGACCTTTAAACGAAAATAATGCTATTAAAAGATTTGCTAACGGCTTGCGGGATCGTCGTCTAAGCACGATAATAGCTTCGCGTAATTTTTCATCCTTGACAGATGCTATTCAAGCGGCCCAAGATGAGGAGATATGTGTTCAAGAGGACTCAGCAGAAATAATGGGTATGTACCAACAACATTATTACTCCAACAGGAGAGGCCAGCGAGGTCTACGAGGTCAGCGCAACTTCCGGTCTAGGGGGTTCGCTCAATATGGGCATACACAGCAGCACAGCGGTCTGCAACCGCAGGTACCATTCTATAATAATAACCGCGGTAATTACGATAGTAATTATTATTTTCGCTCCCGAGGTAGGCAGAATAATTATCGCAGTCGTGGAACTAGATCGCATAGCAACATAGGCGTCATAGCAACCGGAGCCGAGGTAGCAACAGATCATGACGCTACAGCAAACGTTGAACCAAATACGGAATCACTGAATCATTTTTTTCGAGACTAATGTCATATACTCATGTAATAATCTAAACAAAGTTTCATTTATGGTTGGACAACAAAAACATGACTGGTTAATTGACACCGGCGCGTCAATTTCTGGAATTAGGCTCGATTGTATAGAGCGTTTACAAATGCCTTACCATATTGAGAAAATCAGAGTAAGGGGTATCGGTGGCGATATATTTTCAGTAGGATATATAGAACTTAATTTAAAAAGTGAAATTTATAATTTTAGGCACAGATTTTATATTTTTGATAATTTACCTTGCGTAACGAGTGGAATAATAGGACAGGATTTCCTAAAAAAGTTTCGCGCCAAACTGAACTTCGAATTAAACACGTTACAATTGCTTACTGAATATTTTAACTACGTAACTTTACGTTTTGATTGTCCATTGTTAAGTAATAATCATTATTTAATAGCGCCAGCTCGAAGCGAGTCGGTGCATTATATTGAAACAGCTATTAAGGAAGAATGCGTAATATCAAACCAGCAACTGTGCGAAGGCGTTTTCTTAGCAAATGTATTAACTCAACCGAGAAATGGGCAAATTCCCATACGTATTTTGAATACTAGAGACACGGATGTGTCATTAAATTACTTTCAGGTGAACACTACTAAACTTAGCGATTATACTATTTGTCAGTTTTCAAGGCCCTCAGTAAACGCAGACAGAGTAAAGACATTATTTTCAGAATTAAATTTGAATGGATTAAGTGTTGAGGAACAAAAATCTATCGAAAATATCTGTGCTAAATATTCGGATATCTTTCACTTACCGGGCGATAAGCTTTCTACCACGCCGATGTATGAACAAACTATTGACTTGAAACCGCACAGCAATCCGATTTATACAAAACCATATCGTTTACCCTACGCACAAAAAACCGAACTAGACAAACAGGTGGATAATATGCTGAGAGATGGTATAATTGAGGAGTCCAGAAGCCCATGGTCAAGCCCCTTGTTGCTCGTGCCAAAAAAGCTTGATTCCTCGGGGTTAAGAAAATTTCGGTTAGTAATAGACTACCGTAGATTAAATAATCATATACAAGACGATAAATTTCCTCTTCCAAATATAGCAGAAGTACTAGATTCTTTATCCGGGGCAATTTATTTCACTCATCTAGATTTGTATCAAGGCTTTTTTCAAGTTAAATTACATAAAGATAGTCGACCGTACACGGCCTTCACCACAGGCAAGAATCAATATCAAATGACAAGAATGCCGATGGGCCTAAAGTCCAGTCCCAGCGGTTTCAGTAGAATGATGACAATAGCAATGTCGGGACTAAACTACGACAAGTGTCTTGTGTACCAAGATGACCTTGCAGTCATGGGCCGCTCATTAGATATTCATAATCGCAACTTAATGGATGTTTTTAGTAGGTTACGAAAAGTTAACTTGAAGCTTAATCCTTCTAAATGTAAATTTTTGCAAAAAGAAATACTTTATTTAGGACACGTAGTTTCAGGCACAGGGATTTTACCGGACCCCGAAAAAGTAAAGGCTGTGGAAAATTATCCAAGGCCAATTAATACTGATGAGACAAAAAGATTCGTTGCTTTTGCTAATTATTACCGCAAATTTATTCGAAACTTTGCAGAGTTAGCCTTACCATTAAATCAAATGTGTCGTAAAAATTCAATATTTTTGTGGACGCCAGAATGTGAGCAGTCATTTCAAACATTAAAGTCAGCATTACTGAAGCCACCAGTCCTTCAATATCCTGATTTTTCGCCAAATAACACGTTTATATTGCAAACTGACGCATCTGGGAAAGCTATAGGCTCAGTATTATGCAATTTCGATGGCCGACCTGTAGCTTACGCTAGTCGCAGTCTAAGTAGGGCCGAAATGAATTATCCTACTATTGAGAAAGAATTATTAGCAATAGTATGGAGCGTTAAGCATTTTCGACCCTATCTATACGGCAGACAATTTAAGATACAGACCGATCATCGTCCTTTAGTTTATTTATTTACGATGCGCGACCCTTCTAGTAGGTTACTGAAATTCAGATTACAGTTAGAGGAGTATAATTTTTCTATAGAATATTTAAAAGGGCAATCGAATGCGGCGGCAGATGCTTTATCACGAATCACAATTACATCAGATGATTTAAAATCACTGTCCGAGCAAGTTGTTAATGTGTTAACGAGAGCACAGGTACGAAAAATTAAAATGACAGAAAATGAAAAGAGCAGTAATAGTTTATCGGTGGATAATATCAACACGGACTCAACGCCTGATCAACTGCGAGTTGTGGAGATAATTAAAAAACCGAGAAACATTACTGAACTTTCATTAATTAGCGATATCAAACTTAAAAAATTGTTAGGCTGTGGAATATGTGTAAAAAAAATGCGGCAATTTTATTTATGTGCCCAGCAAGTCTAATATTTATTTTTGTACTAAGTCTCGATCACCGATTACGCGACGCGAGTTGGTGAGAGATTTATTGCGATTGTGTGAAAAGTTTTCAATAAACGAAGTATGTATATTAAGAAATGAAGATAACAAAGACTTTATAAGCGGATTTGTAGAAGAAATCAAGAAGTACGATAAATGGTCCGGACCACGTTTATGTATAATAAATAACGTACAAAGAATAAATAATTTAGATAACAGAAGGGTCATATTAAACGACTTTCACCTATTGCCCACAAGTGGCCACGCGGGCATTAGGCGAATGACAAGTAATATAAGGAAATATTATTTTTGGCCCAGTATAGAAAAAGATGTAATTGATTTTATTTCTAAATGTGATCAGTGCAAAACGCAAAAGCATTCAAAATCTATAAAGCAACCTATGGCAATAACAACCACGGCTAACTCTGCATTCGAGAAAATTTATTTGGATATCGTAGGGCCGATACCCAAAGACGAAAATGGATATAGTTATATCCTAACCTTGCAGTGTGAATTAACAAAATTTACTGAAGCGTATCCATTACGTAACAAGGATGCGGTGAGTGTAGCTCGCGCGTTTGTAGATAATTTTGTTCTGAGATTTGGGGTGCCGCGCGACCTGGCAACGGACCGCGGGTCAGAGTTCATATCCAGTACAATGAAAGAGGTATGTCAGCTTTTAAAAATTAATCAACTATGTTCAACAGCGTACCACCACGAAAGCATCGGAGCATTGGAGAACACACACAAAACTATGGGTGCGTATCTAAGAATTAATTGTAAAAATCAGTCAAGGTCATGGAGTAACTGGATACCGTATTGGTGTTTCGCCTACAACAATGCGGTGCATACAGAAACCAAATACACACCACACGAACTAGTGTTCGGTAAGCGATGTTTATTACCCGGTAACTTCTCCGGTGCTGTCGTAGATCCCCTATATGCTCCAGATAATTATGCGCTAGAGTTGAAGTATAAATTACAGTTAGCTCAAAAGGATGCTCGCGATAATCTAATCAAAAGTAAAATCAAAAGAAAAGATAAATATGATAGTTCCATGAACCCGGTTAACTACAAAAAGGGTGATTTATTATTTTTAAGAAATCCATCAGAAAGCAAATTAGACCCAATATATTTAGGTCCATATTTAGTGTTGGATGATTTAGACTGCAATGTAAGAATTTTAAAGAATGGAAAGGCAGACATTGTTCATAAAAATCGCACCAAACCTTATTAAAATATGTAATCCTAAACCGTAGATTAGGTTACCTGCATATGTTAATGTACGCTACTAATATGTACCGATACGCACTGGTGCTCATTTGTTATACAAGCATATAATCATTTTAAATATCTTTTCTATGTTTACATATACTTATTAGAAAGCATATTTGCAGTTATACATGCATAATTATAATCTTCTATAGTGTTATTATGATATATATCATTAAATAATATCTAGATATAAGAAATGTTATAAAAAAAAAAAAAAGCAATAATGTAACCTATTGATTTTTTTTTCCCGTAATGGGAAGGTGTAGTGTAAGGATATATAACCGTGTTTATTATGAAATATACTCAGTTCATTACCAACATTTGAGTGTTTCACTTAGCTCCGAACTCACAACCCTACAGTATTTAAGTGATCGCCATTCGTCTGACAAATCTTTTATATATTATACAAGTGAATATTGCGCAAACTTGTGTGTTCTTTATGTATTAATAAAGTTACTATTATTCCTCATGCGAGAAATAAGTAAAAGAATTTTCTAGCAAGTATATAATTGAGTATGGATGTAATCCGTTTAAATCTGTTTAACGGATTACATCTTTAAGCAATTTTTACAACCTCTATAAAGGCATTAAACATGTCTACGATTTATTTTACAGCATATGCTTTTCATAAGAAATGAATAAGCGTAGTAAACTAAATGAACATAATAATATCATAACGAAATTAGAGCGACTAATCAGCCACAAAGAATTCGCCTGCCGAAACAGATCCTTGACACGTTATAGAACACTTTTTTACAGAACCGGAATCGTAAAATGTGTGTAGGTAACTGTAGGTAAAGAATCCCGTATTTATAACCTTCATACGCTGAGGACATAATATGCGCGTAGGGACGTATTTTTTACTATTTTCGCTGTACTGATTCTACGTATCTATGATATATTATGAGTACATGTAGAAATAGCTGTGCCTCGCGGCTTTACCTGTTACACAATAGACGACTATTGAACCGTCGCATCGCGTCATTCGCGTGAGCTATTACATCCTTCTTATTTTAGTTCAGTTCCGAAAGATCGTAGCTTCAATTTGGCTATCATGCATAAAGAGGTTTTTTCAAATGCGACTGATAGATACAGCTATTACTGTTTTCAACGTTTTAGATTAATGAAGATTTGAAAGGTATTTTCTTGAGAATGAGCTAAGTTGTTACCATGGATACTTCTCCATGGACTAAATTTTATTTAGAACTATGCACCCAGAGTCAGTCTTGAAAAACACGAGAATACGTATTTGCGATAAAAATTCAAACCAGCGCGGCGTAGTGGTTTAAGTTACTGTCTCGCTGTTTAATATTGAGCCGAGTGTTATGAGTTTGATCTCCAGACACTGCAAAAATTCAACTAACATATTATGTAGGTATGTTAGTTGAGTTTTTGTAAATTTCTCTGCGATGCAGGACACATTCGTAATATGGGTGCCGTCTTTAAAATACGTAACCTTTAGGTACCTACTTATACTATGGATTGACTTATTACCACAATATACCTAAACAGCTAAAAATAATATAAATTCGCAATCTCTCTTGTAAGATGCATAAATAATTATTTTTAACTAATTTAATTAGATGATAAGATGACAGCTTTGATAGCACTCATGAAATAAGCCCAAATATGTCCGAATGGATAACGGTGGAGATGCGCAGAATATTGAGAGAGGAACTACGTACTGAATTCCAAAATATGCGTGCTGACTATCAAGCCGAATTCCAGGGGTTGCGTGCCGAAATAGTCAAAAAGCTAGCCGATGATGTTGCTCAGTTGAAAAGCGAGATCAACGAGCGAGACCAGCAACTGTTAAGTAATGAAGTCGAAATTGCCAAGCTCTCTGAAAGTAGCAATGAGAATCTAGCGCATATTGTTAGGCTAGTAGCAACAAAGCTTAATGTAACGTTGGCGGATTGTGACGTAGTCAGCGTGAGCCGCGTCGGCGCTAGACACCTCAACGCGACGAGTGCCGCGGGACCAGTGGAGACCCGCGCGCGTCCGGTCGTCGTCGTGCGATTCGCGAGGCATGACGTACAGAACTAGTTTCTTCGCTGCGCACGAGTTCGGCGGGGAGTGGACACCTCGGATCTAGGCATTCCTGCACCGATAACAAAAATTTACGTTAACGAGAGGCTCACCAAGATAAATCGGCAGTTGTTTCGGCGTGCGCGTGATACTGCTAAACAACATGGGTGGCAATATATCTGGACGAGGAACGGTCGAATTCTTGCCCGACGCAAACCCGGTGAACCTACAATCAGCATACGTACCGAAGCGGATCTGTCACGTATACAATAACATGGACAATTTCACGTCATGCTCCCGGTATTTGTTTGTATTGTTTAACGTTTCACCATATATCTTACCAGAATATTATACACGCTGATTTTTAATTGGTTTTGGAGCGAAAGCCATCTTATTACTTATCGTTAAGAGAACCTAACCAGCTAATAAAATTTGAAATCTAAGCTATAAAAATCGTAACAAAAATATTAAATTATTGGTACGAGAGTTCGTAGTTATGAAAGAAATCGCGCGCGCCGATGTATGTTCGATCGTGCCACACACATACCTACACAGATAGATATTAAACACACGACACACACAGATAAACATTGCACTGTAGGTAGTAGTACAGACCCCGCCCCCAGCGTACGCGCATAGCAACGCGGGGCGACAGGGGTAAGGGCGGGGGTCGGCTGCAATTTGGCGCTCGTCACTTCGCCAGTCTCGCGAAATTAGGTCAACGGGGCGCTCGTACGTCACGTTCGACCCCGTCATTGTACCCGTGTTAAGTCGCGCGCGCTTCGTAATGGATCGGCATTATGAATATTCCAATATTGAGTTCGCGTCTATGGTGCGAATGTATTACATGTCTGGTGAAAATATGGAAGAGGCGAGGCGCATGTATTCGTTACCAGACCACCTGGAATCGTTGCGCACGCGAGGTATTCACTCACCCTAAGTGCCATCACCATCACCAAACACAATCCTGGCTGTAGTGCAACGCCTCATAAACATCGGTCAGTTTAGCAGTGTATTCAGTGCAGTTTGAACAAGAAATTTGGCATCGTAATTAATTAGTGTTTTACTAATTAGCTATCATTAACAAAAGACAATGTGTGAAAGGTGTAAATTGATTGTGATGTACGAGTACCTAGGCAGCAAACAGCAAAGGTAATTAATTGGCTTATTCATTATTGAATACCTACTGTGATTACATTCTTATAAATACCATAGAAATACGCAAGTACTAAACTTTTCCATTGTTAAAATCTTTGTCTAGTTATTCAAAAGATAATGTAGGTACCTATGTCTAATAACGTAACGAATAATTCTTAGTTTATTGTTTTTCTTCTACTAGTTCATCATGATTTCGTAAACCCACAGCTTGTTTCGACGAAATTCTAAGTCCGAGTAATGTTCCAAGAAATTATTGAATAGGTATAGCTATTTAGTTACATACGTTTATTATTTTAATTATTTATTACTGCACTTCATGGTTGGCGTAGTGGTTTAAGCGATGTTTGACACAACACTTTGTGTGATTCATAAATTGTTGTTTTGACTGCTGTGTCCGTTACGTATCATTATCAGTCGGCAGTTCGGCACTAACAACCTACAACCGCTGTAGGTAAACAACAGCAACAGCTGACGGCTGCGCCCGGCGCACGCGGCTGGGTCATGACCGCGCGGCGCGCGAACACTACCTACTCATAAACAACCGTGTGTACTACGTATTTCCAGCAGTTACTGACTTTTATAACTTTTTTGTTTTAGGTGCTAGGTGAATTTTGATTTTGAATATGAATAGAGGATTTTATTTCGGACATGAGGTTTTTTTTTCCTAAACCAATAAAAAATCAGCGTGTATACTACGGCTATCTTTTAATGGGGAAATAGCATATTCTAAAATGGTCTGCCTACGCGCATATGAATTGCCTGACATTACATATATGATTTTTATTTGTACAGTTTATAGGAGTATTATTATGGATATATTTTTTATTATTTATTTATGTACGTATATTTATTGTTTAACATTACATGCTCAGTTTTGCTTTATCAATGGTCAATTTATAGAATATAAAATGTCACAATATCACAAGGACCATTTGAAAGTATATTTAAATCATTTATTATTTTATATCAATGCCACGAAATAAAACTATTAAGTTTGGTCTGTTAAATGCGGGATCGTTGGCAACGAATCACGGAGAATTTCTGATAGCAATGGATAGTCATTCGGTTGATGTTATGGCCATCAACGAAACATGGCTGCGCAGAGGGGAGGAAGGGCGAGCACCTGTGGTACCGGGCTATCGAATGCGACATATTCCCCGTTCGGAAACGATCCGCGATGGAAGAGGTGGCGGTGTCGCGTTTTATATTAAAAATGATATTACCGTCCGAGTAAGGTCTCACCCACAACACCCCCAAGTTGAGCAAATGTGGATGTCCATGACCACAACCTCAAAACGATTATTGATCGGCACTGCATACCGACCATCATGGTTGGACGTAAACATCTTTCTTGATACTATGTAACGGGTTCTGGTATTAAAACGCAGAAAAGAGGTTCTAGATGCGTTTATTGCCGAGTATTGTCTCACTTCCCTTGCACGAGTATGACCGACCAACAACATGACACTGGCCTGAACACTAAGGGCTGCAGTCACCCACGCTGTTCCCTCCGGTAGTGTGTAGGCAGGCTGCTCGGAGGCTGCGCGTAGCGGTAGATCCTCGCAGGCCGTTGGTTCAGCTGGCAGACGCCGGCGGTGCGAGTACGATGAGCAGGGCAGGCCAGACTCTTCGGCAGAGGTGACGCCGAAGGCGATGCAGGAAAGTGTAGCAGTCTAGGAGCGTAGCCGGAGTCTTAAGGTGAACCTGGAACCCAGCTGCTGGGATCAGGATACACGTAGAATATATAATTATAGATATAGCGGTATAGAATAGAGTAGCGGTAGTAGGTTAGTGTAGAGTAGCGGTGCAAGCCTCTCTGTCGGCCCCTTTATATACTGGGCCCTCCATCAGCGTTGGAGTCCGTTCATGACCATATTTGGTCAAGCTTCGCGAGCGCAGACGATGGCCTTCTCTGATTGGCCGAGCGTATGGGCGGTACTGTGACGCAAACGCTGTAAGTACCGGACATACGTCACAGCCATTACAGATAGTATGTGTGCGTTATCGCCGTACGATAGCGTTGTGTTACTAGGAAATTTTAATGTCAATTTACTCGACACTGTCAGTTATAAAACTAAACAACTCACCGCTTTTTTGAGCTATAGCAACATAAGTCAATTAGTAACCACGGCTACGCATTTTGTAGGTGATAGTGCAACGCTAATTGATGTGATCTGTACAGACGCACAGTGCCGGAGGGTTGCTGTAGATCATATTCCAGAGCTAGGTCATCATTCCTTCGTTGTTTGCGAACTTATAGTTAAAAAAGATGACCTTTAAAAAGATGTATAACGTTCAGACACTTTAAGAACATAATTCCTGAGTACTTTGAGATGGACCTGAATGAGATACCGTGGGATATGATAGGCCAGCTTAGTGATGTAAACGCAATGGTTGAGTTGTTTAACTATCACATACATACACTATTTAACAATCATGCTCCGTATAAAACTAGAGTATTTAAGGGGCCACCAACACCTTGTATAACAGACAACATTAAACTTATGTTTAAACTCCGTAACGAAGCTCGCATTAGATATCGTCAATCGAAGCTAGAAGTACACAAACGATACTATTTGGACCTTAAGCACCAGGCTGCATTAGCGTTATATAATGAGAAAAAGGCATTTTTTAATAAGTATATCAATGACAACCAAAATTACTCCAAATTATTATGGTCCAATCTAAAAAAACATATACTTAGTACAGGTACGGACGATGGTTTGCTTGTGGGACAATTTGACGATCCTGAGGGTTTGAATTCGGCATTCCTCGATGTACCGGGCGAACCTAACATTTCTATCTCGCAACTTACGTTTTTCGAGTTCAATCGATATGGTGGTGGAAGTTTTTCATTGCAGCCTACAAACACTTAAACAGTTCGTAGTATAATTAGAAATATCAATACCAATGCACGGGGAATAGATGATATATCTAAGGAGATGCTATGCCTTACTTTGCCGCAGTCACTTACCGCCATAACAAACATAATAAATGAATCGATTAATTCATCATCATTTCCCAAGCTATGGCGGAGTGCTATAGTACGGCCGATTGCAAAAAATAGTAATCCGCAAAATTATAAGGACCTTCGCCCAATAAGTATACTGCCTTGTTTATCCAAGGTGTTGGAGAGGGTAGTGTATGTACAAGTCATCAACTACTTGGAAGAGAATGGTATTTTACCTGACCTACAGTCTGGGTTCAGAAGAGGACGGGGTACAACAACGGCTGTAGCGGATGTCGTAGGTAATATCCTCGAAGCCCGAGACCGCGGGGAGGGTTCAATCCTTACCCTGCTCGATTTTTCGCGTGCTTTTAAGTGTATTAATATTTTATTGTTACTTTCGAAACTTTCATATTACGGTTTCGAGTCGAACACAATCAAATGGTTCGAAAGTTATTTAACAAATAGGGTGCAGCAGGTCGAAATACGTAAGAGGGACGGTTCTATAATGTTGTCGACGTCGCGACCCGTGCCTCGGGGTGTTCCTCAGGGATCACTCCTCAGACCCCTCCTGTTCGTTTTATATACTGCCGATATAACAACCAACTTTAGGGACTGCATGTACCACATGTACGCGGATGATACGCAGTTATATATATCATTTAACCCTGATAATACAGCTGCTGCCGTAGCCACCATGAATGCAGAGCTCAGCAGGGTAGCAGAATAGTCTAAACGTAACTCACTGGTACTAAACCCACAAAAATCAAAATGTATGGTAATGGGGAGCCAAAACCAGGTTAAACTAATAACGTCACTTAATCCAAAGATTGAGATGATAGGAGGTAGTATTCAGCAAGTGCAAACTGCACGTGACCTTGGTATTATGATCGACCCGGAGTTGCGCTTTGAGGATCGCATCAATGGCGTTGCAAAAACCTGTTTTTACAGACTCAAAATCCTTTACAGAGTAAGAAATTATCTTAGTGTCACTTTAAGAAAGAGGCTCGTGGACAGCTTAGTGCTCTCAAAACTGAATTACTGTGACGCCGTGTATGGTCCATGCCTCTTAACCAGGATACAACATCTTATACAGCGTATACAGAATGAGTGTATCCGTTATTGTTTAAATATTCCGCAGCGTAACGATATTACACCTCACATGAACAATCATGAGATACTTAAAATGTCTGCAAGGCGTAAACTTCACTTAGCAACGTTATTGTTCGGCGTAGTGAATACGGGCAAACCCAAATACCTTTATAACAAACTAAGTTGGAGACAGGATCACTACAGCTATTCCACTCGGTCCACTGCCAGGCCACTGTCCATTCCTCGGTATAAAACCACAGCTTTTAAGGGATGTTATAAGTACGCTGCCACTCACATTTGGAATGACCTGCCCTCGCCGATAAGATCCCTGAATACAAAAGGTACCTTTAAAATTCACCTTAAAAAACAACTATTACTTGAACAGAAATGCGATCAGAACAAATATTACAAATAAATGATAATTTAATGCACAAGTCTATTATAAATATTTATTAACGTTTTGTAATATTATGTCAAATGCTTACGTTTTGTTCATGACCTTCAAGTAAACATAGCGAGTTTATAATATCAGTGAGTGTGTGGCTTCCAATCGACATGTTGTGGCATGATTTTGGGTTTTCTATGTAAATAATTGTTGTGCCTTTATACTTAGAGCCTAAAACAAAAATACATGTTGTTTAAGATAAAAATATACAGCAGGGTAAACATTTATTTATGATTGTATGCAATATAAGTATCTAAGTACCTAATATTGCACGTAGTTATAATTATTATATAATGATATCAATCAAACAGTATTACGCTACCTGTTGGTGTTAAACATTGGAGTTTCATAGGTATATTCTATTCCTTTAGTATTACTCTCTTCATAGCATGCAACACTTCAATTGTACCCACTAACAGTTGTATTACGTAATGTCTTGATAACGAGACACCCATGCTTGGGAAGCGCGGCATGAGCGATACGAATCGATATTATGCTGTATCGATACATAGCAATGCGATATATCGATATTTTGTATCGATACACAACCATACAATACGCATCGATATATCGTATCTCCAGGTAAATAATATCGAATCCATGTATATCCGCTTAAAATTATGATTTTGAACCTGTAATATTAAACATTCTCAATGTTTTGGTAAGGAGAGATTAATGTAAACAAACTTTGCACCGACCAACTGGGCTGGCGTCGTGCGGCACGCTTTGTGCACTACCTACCCGAAAATTGTTTATAAATTTTGTATTTTATCTAATGTAAGGTACCGGCATAGTAAAATAAAATAATTTTCTTGCTTGCTTTATTGCCGAGTCGTCTTTGTTTTAAGTAACTCGTCGTCGTCTTTGTTGGAAGTTGGAATATATGTTAACACTATGCCGCCGCCACAAAAACCATATGTGTGGTCATTTTTTATTAAAACAGATAACGGTGGCAATTGTAAGCTGTGCCAAGCGAAAGTAAAAACTAAAAATAATACTACAAATCTAAGAACTCATTTGCAGCGACACCACAAGGAAACATTCGATAGCGATCAATGCTCAACATCAAAGTCCTCAATAACCTCGGCACAAGAACAAGTAAGTAGATTTTGATTCGTTAAATGTATTTTTCGATAAAAATGTATATTAATTATTGTGTGTAAAAAAGCGTTTACCTATTAACTATTTATTTATTTTTAGGTAGAACAGCCAATTAGCTCTGGCCCATCGACAAGCCAAGCAGTTTCTCTCAATAATTCACAAATGGATGAATCCTTTGAATTTGAAACTACCGATTGTCCAACACCGAAACGAGAAGTAATACGCCAACCACGAATTGATGATGTTATTTTTTATATTAATGCGTTTCGCAAGGGCGGGTCAAAGGAAGGTAAATTAACAACTGCAATTTTATACTTTATTGTTGTTGATGATTTGGCTCTAAGCACAACTGAAAAAAGAGGGTTTCAACATTTAATGAAAGTGGTGTGCCCGTCCTACCAGATTCCAAGCCGGAGCACTATTACAAGATTGATAGATGAAAAATATGATACACTATCTAATATAATAAAACACCAATTAAAAAGAATAAATAGTTTCTGCTTGACGACTGATGTATGGACTGACACTATGAATACTATAGGCTATTTAGGTTTAACATGCCACTATTTAGGAAACGGAAACTTAAAATCTACTGTCATAGGTGTTACTGAACTAGATGAACGACACACCTCTGACTATTTGCGCAATGTCATTGAAAATATTTGTTTGGAATGGCACATTACAAAAGATAAATATTAGCAGTTGTCACAGATAACGGATCAAATATAATAAAAGCGATTCATGATTTCATTGGCAAAAATAATCATTTGCCATGTTTTGCGCATACCCTGAATTTGGTCGTACAGAAATCTCTAGATGACACAAGGGGTCTTGAAACCATTCTCAACAAAGTTAAACATTTTGTGACTTATTTTAAACAAAGCGTTGTGGCACATGACGAACTTGTAAAACTTCAGAAAAATAACAATATTGAACCTTAAAAACTAATGCAGGATATTTATATTAGGAATTCAAAATTATACATGCTTGAACGGTTTATGGAGTTGAGTGATTTTATTGCAACCATTTTACTGCAAAATACTAAAGCCCCTGCTATGTTGAGTGGTACAGAGATGGCAACTATTAAAGAAATAATAAATGTTCTGATTCCAATTGAACATGTCACTAAAGAAATATCGGGACAGAATTATGTAACAAGTAGTCTCGTAATTCCGATGATATATTGTATGTCTAAGGCCATTGAATTGGCCAACTCAGAAAATCAGTCTGAAATATCAGATATTGGCTCAGAATTTAAAGCTAAAATATTGAGCGAAATTAATAAACGATTCAAAAATTCTGAAAAAGTGCATATTTTGGCCATTTCTACAATTTTGGATCCCAGGTTCAAGAAAATTTATTTCACAGACGCTCAGGCTTGTGCTAAAGCTTTAAATGATATATCAGATTATTTAAAGTCAACTGTTGCCACACCTTCTACTTCGTCTAGTGAATATCAAGAAATAAACGTTTCATCTACACAACAAAGCAATACAATATGGAAGTGCCACAAACAGTTGGTTTCTGAATCTTCAAAAAATGAACCTAGAGAAGGCATGGAAGACATTTTAAAATTGTATCTCAGAGAACCACTTATGGACAGAAATGAAAATCCAATATTGTATTGGAACACTAGACTAAGTATTTGGCCTAATCTCAGTACTTTGGCTCTTCGATATTTATCCGTGGTTACGACTTCAGTGCCATCGGAACGCTTGATTTCTCTAGCCGGAAACACACTTTCAGATAGACGCAATCGCTTAAATCCGCAACGCCTGTCTAAACTCTTGTTTTTACGTAGCCTTACCGCCTCTCAATGGCAATTGTAAAATATTGTAATAGGTAGGTATAACTTCCATCTTTAAGAAATAAATTATTTGTAACTGTTTGATCTAATATACCTTTGTTTTATTTTAACCTGTTTAAAAATTGGATAAATATCTATATATCGTTACAAGACGTTGTGATATATCGCTGAATCGATACGATTGGTTGCGATACGTATCGATACGCTGTATCGATACAAACGATTATTTTGGACATCTTTAACTGCGCGGCGCGGTGGCCGAATGTCGCCGAATGAAAATTATGAAATGAATGTGCATCGTTCGATGTTACGTAACCGGGCGAGCGAGTCGACGCTATGTGCAAGCGAGACGGTAGGACTGCGTTGCGACGAACTAACCGGTTTGCTCAGGCGTCTGGCCGCTTCGCGATTGGCAAAATGATCGATGATCGTTGGTACTTTGGTGGACTTGAGGCGTTGTGTACCTGTACAGTATAGATATAAGTATTTTTTGTGTTTGTTTACATTATATCTACGATAATGCGAAGATATTTTCTCCTATATAATGTTATATTGGCTTTTGATATAAGTATATGTTCACTTATTTATTTATTTATCTTTCTTTAATTTACTTATATGTCTTTATACACCTTAATTAAATCTTATGTAGGTATATTCTATTTATTACATATTATATGAAATGTTGGCAGGCACCGACATATTAGTATAAGGTTTTCTTTTTGTTATTTTTTCTGTATTGTATGAATTAGAAACCTACTTAATGTATAATGATATCTGTATCGTCACTTGGGGTCACCAAATAAAATCAGGGTTGATTTGAGGTGTAGCCTCAAATCAACAATAAGCCTGAGTGGTGACCTCGTTTTCACAACATGCGTACCTACTGGTACTTTTCAATGTGTTTACATCAAGATGTAACCTGTGCCATATTAAAAGTAAGGTTAAAAAAAAATGTATGTATTATGTTCATGTGTGTTGTGGAAATAAATGCTTTTCTTCTTCTTCTTCTTTCTTCTTCTAATTTATTTATCTCAAATCTTCTATGGTACTTGTTATTATTATATAGTATAGTACTTGGTATTACTTGTATTGTTAACCCATCACCTCACGGAGGGACAGCTATATATATAGATATATATACATATATTTACTAGGATTATATTGATACCACCGATCGATAAACAAGCTAAACATTTATTTTAAATTGTCTTTCGGGATATATACCAAGTACCTATCACTATCGCATACACATAACAGTGCAATGTTACTAGCAAATATAACGGTCTACTTGCTGGTAGACCGTTATATTTGCTAGTAACATTCATCCACCCGCTATACCCTCAGTACATCCGTGAACATGGCGCTTGCAACAATGCCGAAATATCGGTTACTTCAAACAAAGGTACGTGGTATACTATGTATATCCCGAAATGTACTATGGTATATCCCGAAAGACAATTTAAAATAAGTTTAAATGACCACGTAAGCTAAACATTTGTGCCAAGAATTATCTGTCTGGAGAATCTATAACAAAACAGTGTACTATACAAGTTTATGTTAATGCACTCAACATTTTAACCGACTTACATTAGTCGTAGTCACGCTCTATCTGAAATTACTAAGACCTATTCTGGCCAACGCGATCAACACTCGTTCCATAAACTTGTATCATTAAACAAATTGCATTGTACTCGCATACTACCCTTTCGTTTTATCTTTAAAAGATAAAATGACAGAAAAAAAAGCAATGACACTGAGTTTGATTCGAATTTTTCTCTCAAGCTCATTAAGCTAGGAAAAGCCGTCATCATCTAGAATAGAAAAATATGTCTTTAAATCGCAATCATTTAAAAAATTGCATAAGCAAAATATTTCAGTAAAAGAGAAATAGCCTTTTTAACTCTTCTGAATGTACGCATACAAGGGTGAATCTCATGGAGTAGCGGCCACTGCGGATCTTCGCGGGAACGTCCGAAATGCGCAAAAATTCGATATAAAACATTTATAGCGGTGTTCAATAAAAATACACGGTCCCAGCGGATTCACGCGAATCCTGACGTGCTGGTAGGATGACCAACATTTTGTTTAAAGCTGCAGACAGTACTTAATAAAAGTTATATAAGGTAAACGGCCCAATAGCCGTGAAATTCTGAACTTCGCTGACTTTGCAGGTCTGCTATGTTAAGGTTAAAAGACTAACAAAAATGAAATTTACGGAAGAGATAAAGAAGAAGAATTAAAAAGAATAATAATTTTTTTAAGAAAGAAGAATAATTTATAGACAATTTATTCTTGTTTTCGTATAATTTTATAGTTTTTGATATATATGACTGTAAGAATACTTTAATTAAATTAAGTTTGAAAAGACCCTTTTGTACCAGTATCCGGTAGATTTGTCCTAGTAAACGGTAGATTGTCCCAGATACCGGCAAATTTTAACCGCGAATTTGAACCCTATTTGCTTAATGTTAAAGTTTATAATATTTGAACTTTTTATTTATAAATATTGTGTAATGTGATTGTTATGTATTTAAAGGGGCCGAAGAAAAGATATTTATTTTTATTGAAATGTATTTCAAAGCATCTTTTTATTTATAAATATTGTGTAATGTAATTGTTATGTATTTAAAGGGGCCGAAGAAAAGATATTTATTTTTATTGAAATGTATTTCAAAGGATATCACAAGCCAGAATCAAAATTGTCGTAATACAAAATTTATATATTTTAAACTTTTCTCTAAAATAAACTAAAACAAACAAAAGTACACCTACGTCACATTATTTTTGAACTTTTAAAATTACTGCAAGAAGTGGCTTCTTAAAGTAATTTTCATTGGATTAAAGTTAAACAATAAAATTGTTTTTTAGGTTTCTAAACACAGATCAAATCCTACCGTATAAATCAATTTAACAACAGGTACCTACTTACCTACAAGAAAATATCGTATGCGATTGGTTTAATTACAATTTACGTACAATTTATAGCTTCGCAAGGCCCTTTCTTTAACAGAACAACTCACGCACTAGGGATAAATTTACCAACATACAGCAAACGGGCACGATGAACACCCAGTATTGAACCCACAACACTAGGCAAGTGCAAAGCGGCGAGGTGGCCTCTTAAACCACGACGCCAACCCTGCAGTCAGCTCAACAACCACTCTTTGTTTGCCGAAATGTTGTCTCCTCTCTAAGACTTGTCTGCTCCATCGATCGTCGGTCCTTCGGCAGACGTGGCCAGCTCATTGCCACTTCAGACTGCTTATACGGCGAGCTATGTCGGTGACTCCAGTTCTCTTCCTGATGACCTCGTTGCGAATTCTATCCTTAAGAGAGACTCTGAGTATAGATCGATCCATAGCACGCTGAGTTATTTTAAATCTAATGGACCAGCACTACCGTGAGTGTCCAGATTTCGGCACCGTATATCTTTACTGGTAGGACTGGTGGTCAAAGACTTTTGTCTTGAGGCTTTGCGGGATAGGTGACGGGAAGATCCGACGTAGCTTACCGAATGCTGCCCATACCAACGGAATCCATTTATCGATTTCCTTCTCGAAGCTGTGTCCACCCAACTGTATTATTTTCTCCAGGTAAACATTCTGTTGCACAACTTCGAGCAAGGAACCGTCAATGCAGATCGGTCTCAACACGACGTGTTCATTGATCTCACACCTTCGTTTTAGCCAGGCTCATGCCAAGACCAATCCACCGGGGAGGCTTCATTAAGGTTGTACAGCATTCCGCTAAGCTCTTCCAACGTCTCTGCTATTATTGAAGGTGTGAGATGTACTCGCCGTTAATACTCGTTGAGCCCACTACAATGTCTTGAAAACATCCTCAAGTGCGTTGGTGAACAGCTTGGAAGATATTACATCCCCTTGCCGGACTCCCCTACGCAACTCTATGGTGTATGTCCTTCTGTCTTGGATCTGTACGGTCATGGTCGCCAGTCGGTTTCATACAAAACCCTTGATATATCGCCAGCTTATGCGTCATCGTTGCAGGCTGTTAATAACTGCCCAGGTTTCGATAGAGTCGAAGGCTTTCTCGTGGTCCACGAATGCCATAGACAGCTGCTGGTTGTACTCAAGGGTCTACAGTATGGACGTGCTCCACAGTGATGAAGCCTTTTCGAAACTTGCACTGATGGCTGGAAGTCATCGAGTTGTTTGTTACAACCCTCGATAACAACTTGTAGATGGCTAAGGAATGAAATGGGTCTGCAATTCTTCAATAAAGTTTTGTCGCCTTTATTGAAGAAAAGAGCCACCACACTCCCGCTCCATGCCCGTATTTTTGAACCTACGTGGATGACGGTATTGAAAAGACTTGCTAGCTCTCTCAAGGTTGTGTCCCCACCTGCTCTGAGGAGTTCTGCAGAGATGCCACCATCACCAGGTGCTTTGTTTTTCCTAAATTGCTCAAAGGCCATCCGTACCTCGCTCTGTTCGGCATCCGGGATAGGTAACTTCGATGAAGTGGCTCGTGGTCGAGGGCTCTGTGGTCGCTCAGTTGGTCTGTCACGTTGAACTCATGTTTCAGTGGAACTCATCTGTCAGGTGAACTCAACTATGATTTGAAATTAACTTTGAGTTGAAGTCAACTTTGCCCACACATCATCAAAATCTGGTTGCCATATAGGATCAGAGTACTCGTCAATACGATTGAAACGAGCCCAAACTCGATGGGCTTGTGTTTTATTGCGGAGTTCCTATGGCCACTTTCCAGCTCCATCATACGATTCGCTCTATACAAATTAAGAAATGGGAGCAGGGCACCGTTCTCTTGTTTTTCTTTATAAATAAGTATTTATGCCTCGTAATAAAATACGTTTTGAAATATACACACCAAGCCCTTTCTTATGATAGGGTTTAGAATCGTAAAAAGTGGTAGTGTACGTCCCAGCATCCGGCTGAATATATTGTTATAATACTCTACTACTACACTTTCAAAGAATAATGATACTTATTGCAAGGCATTAAGGTGCAGTAACGGGCTCCGGTGACACGCGTAGTACGAAGTCAACTTGTGTACCAGTATCCGGTAAAAGAGGGTATAATATTGCCGGGTACTGGGTCATGTAGGGGTTTCTGAGTCCCAGTAAATTTAATATGCCAAAATACTTACTATTTCATAAAATTTATCACAGCTTATGGACTATATCACTAGATAGGTAATTAACTCAAATATCTAAGCAAATAAAAACTGTCATTGTGCCGCTATCCGCAGCAATATGATAAGCAAACCAATACAATGTGGTAGCTTCGTAGTTTAGTGACAGAACCTCGAAATTCCACAAAATTTTCGCACACCACACTTTCATAGTAGTATAGTTTTGCCACCATTACAAATATTGACCAGCGTTAATATAATAATTATACGGAATAATATCAAGTATTAATTGCAATTCTCAAACTTTAATTATATTTTGGTAGAAACCTAAAAAACATAAAAACCGACTATTTACCGGGTACCGGGACACTGCCGGAATTACGTACGTTTACCTTAATAGTTGTAGCTACATGCAACTGAGCTCCACTATCGACCAATGGCGAAAACAATAATCACAGGCGTCATCTAACGGACATCCGCGGAACCATCCTGAACTGAGCTATAATAAGTTCTTACACGTTAGTACTCATGTGCACCTAAAAGTCCTAGGTTTCATCTGTTCTGAGAACAGACTGCAGTCCACCATTCCTCTACAAAAACAATGTTCCAGTGGACCCTCAACATCAATACCGAGGACATTTCAACCAACTACTGTAAAACCAAGAAATTATCTCTTGTTTTCATTTTGTTTAGATAAATAATAGGAAAAACATTCAATATGGGTATATGAGTACATTTTGTGAATTTAAATAATATATTGATACAACTTATCATTAAATTAACCATCAAACATTATTTTCTTAATGTACCTTCAAAATATACATATTTTGAAGTCTCGAGCCATTTTGGTACATGTCTAGCTGTCTACTTTCGTAAGTAGTGATATTATTTACCGAGTAAGCATGTTTCAACTCTGTTGTCGGCTTTTATAGATCGCCCTCAGGCTTTTAACATAGTCTAACGATTCTTGTCCTGTGGCAAGTATCGGAAGAGACGACTTTACCTAAGAACCAAAGCAACAAGCATCCACCCAACAAAATAAATACCTCTGCAGATGTAGCTTTACTCGCCGTATAATCATCAACGGCAAGTAGATCCATCCAATGAGCGTCATACAAATATGGGTAAAATGAATGAGGAATTTCTCCTTTACACTCCCCAAGGCATATGCTTTACGATGAACTGTCGTAATTAAATTTAGTACGCAATAAATAACTCAACACTAGGAGAAGTAGTAATTTAGATTTCAGGGCCTAGTTTGCTGGCATTACGAAGATTCCAGGACCTTCAGCAACTTTACTAGCAGAGCTAACTGACTTACACTTAAGACTCAAAATTCTTGGTATGTGGCACTTGATGGAGGCTCGAGGACCATAATTATGATTTAAAATGGTATAAACTTGAAAGTGTGTTTGTTGTATATTTGTCCTGCTTTCACGACACATCGGAGTGATGTTATTATATGATTTTTGTATGTGGAGGTAGTCTGGAGAAACAGAAGGCAATTTTTTACCCCGATAACCGACATCTATGTGGGCTTAATTTAGTTTCGATATAATTTAATATGAAGGTTTTATTTGCGTGCGAAGATCCCGTGTCTTCTAGCTTATAAATCAGACTTCCTAGTTTCAACTTTCAGCATACTAAAGTGATACATTGGCAAGAATCACAATATGTATACACAGGATAAAACAAAAGAAATTGCTTCATAAATTTGAATAACAAATTTATTATTAATAATGCACAATAGGTCTGCTCGTGCCATTTAGCCGGTACAAAATACGATAAATTACTAGCAGTATTTATTGCAAACGACGGGTAAACACTGTTATATTCAGTTATAATACGGATATTGTATTTATTTTGGTGGAAGAATTATTATGCTGAAAGTGGAGAGCTTTTAGTGTTTAATTTTAAATTGCCTGCCTCGTTGGTCTCGCGGCATAAATGTGCGCGTGTGATTTGGAGGTCTCGGGTTCGATTCCCGGGTCGGGCAAAGTGTTATTGGGTTTTGCCCTTAGGAAATTCTCAGTAGCAGCACGGAGTCTGGAAACCTGCTCGGTACGGCAAACGGCTCGCTCCCTATTACGTGGGACCTAAAAATTCATGGCGAAATGTGGATGTAATATTACACCTCTGCCTACCCCTTCGGGGATACAGGCGTAAGTCTATAAAAAAGAAAATTAAATTGTTGCAAGCGCCATGATGATGATAAGGTATTGGATTATCCGTGGTCATAGCGGTCAACAGTGCCAAAGATAAGATAAAGATATTGCATAAATTCAGGGCCAAACACGACTCCCGCACTAGATCTAAATCCTATGTCGCAGGGGACTTTACAAACATACAACTAACGGACACAATGATCACCCAGACTCGAAACAAAACTTTGTGAATCGCACAAAGTGTTGTCTTGTGTGGGGCTCGAACTCACAGGCGCAGTGTCATGCGGCGAGGCGGCTGCTTAAACCACTATGCCAACCTTAAGGGGCTTCTAAACGGGCCATATTTTTCGGCCATTCATGGCTGCATTATTAGCAATTAATTGCTCAGCCATCACAAAAATATTTTTTTGCATTCAATGGCTGAGCAAGTAATGGCTGGGCAATTTGCTGAAATATGTCTGATACAGTATGGCCGGTTATGTAGACTTCTAAACGGGATACACAATCGGGCAACAATGGCTGACGAAGTTACAGAATACTACAACATCAACGTCAACATGACGTGTGATGACAACATAACCAAATGAATATAGCCATAATCACGACGTCATTCGCAGTAAACTTCATGTCGCGTAGAAAAGGATATACTATGCCATAACTATAGAGTGCGACTGAAACAACAATAGAAACTAGCCGGGCAATATTGCAGAATATCGACAGCTCAGCGATCGTCCGGCAACCCCTCAAAACAATGTCGGCCACATGTGGCTACACCAAAAATGTTTGGCTATATGGCCAGGATATTACAGCAATATTGCATAGTCTGGCCGGGATAGCTAGCAATGTTGCCAGCCACAGTGTTGCAGCCACATATTGCGGAAAAATGTTGCCCGTTTAGAAGCACCTTTACAGTCAGTGTATTGAAAGCAAAGAGAACTTAAGTATTAATGATATTGTAAGCGACATGATCACAGAATATAATTATACCTACTAGATGCAAAACATAAACATAACATAACGCTTCAACAACATAAATGAAGCAATAAATGCATCTGTGATGATGGCGCTTTCGTATTATTTAAAGCGATACTCCTTGATACAAATCGTTTTTGTTGCAGTCGGCAGTGTTATTATTTATGAAGCTATTCGTTTTGTATCATTGCGCTAACCTTTAGAAGTGGAGTAGAATATTAAGTGAGATAATTATATCGGAGCTAGAATCACAGTGTAAGTCTAGTCTTAAAAAATATGAAAAAAAATACGTTATCTTATAAATGCAAAGAGAGGACGCTAAAAATTAAATTAATTATTAACTGTTACAACAGCAAAAGCAGAAGCTATCTTAGAAATTAATTAGCTAACCGTTTAGATTCTAATTAATAATTAATTCAAATCTTAACGAATGACCTCAGCTTAACATTTTGGAAACAATTTCAGTTAATTAGCTTCAATTTAAAATTGATTTAGTTCAATTACTGGTTGATTTAGGCCGTGTTGAGCGGGAAACTGTCAGTTGGTGCAAATTATAGGGCTCGTGGGAGATCGGGGGTAGTCGTGTAAGTTCAGCGTTGGAGCTCCATTTCAAATTATCTAAAGCTGATAATAGTTCAGTTGAAGTTCTATGGGGACCGCGGAACACCGGACCCTTTTATCTTGTTTTTATGACACAAATAAATTGAAATTGTGTTGGTGATTTTAAGCGAATTTTGTTGCAATGTTTTTTGTTGACACTTTTTTGTTGGTGTGTTTAGTAAATAATTACAAGCTTCACTGTAGCTCTGGTTTTAAACTATTTTTTTATCATGGCCATGAGGATTTGACAAACATGGACAAACGACTCTCGCGTATTACAAAAATCGTGGGCCTGTTTTTACGACGACACTGCCAGCTGCTCTCGTTGCAACCACTCGATAGTATGAATGCTATCGACCGAGTTGCGGCTGGCGGAAGCGATGAGTGACACTCCCTTCCGAAGGCGTTTTATTATATTTATTTGAAGGATTAGTGTAATTATAGGTACAAGCATCTGTCATTCTACCATAGTGCTACCTTGTGAGTTGGAAGTGGCATCGCCTCCTTGGTCTTTGTGGTGAACAGAGGGTACATGTTCACAGACACGTAAAGAAACGTTCCAAGTACTGGCTGAAATATTTAATTGGCTTATAAACTACTATTCAACCCGCCGAAGCGAGGTTGAATTCTCGTAACCTAACATTCAAGTATGGCTTTGGCTTGCCTTCTAAGAAGTATTATTATGGGTTTTTAGCTATCTGTACCAGCACAAAGCTTGCTGGTTTATAGTGAAATGTTTATAACTACAACTTTTATGAAACAGCATTGTATAAGGCCCTGCGTACACAAGGCAACGTAAGTCCCCAATATTTAAGCCTTTCTAACACAAGGCTACAAAATCTCCGTTACTAATGCTGTATACTTATACCGCGAGTATCTTGCAGTGCACGATCAAACACTTGTCATTGAATCGCAACATGCGATTTGTCTATTAAGTCACTAAAGAAGTTTATAGCTACTGAAGAAATAGACAAATCGCGTCATAGTCTAAAAGGCTTCATGGCTCTCACATTTCGTTTCAGTAATCTCAGAATTATTTATTGTTTCGCCATCTTAAGGCGAGGATTTCCGAGCGCTCAAAGCTTTTGAGGCTCCCCTCTTCCCCAGTTCGCGAGTATAACTACGATCAATCGCGACGCGAGACGCGACGCCACTGCCGCCATATGTAGGTATAAAACTTTCGCGCCATAATATAGAAAATTGAAGCAGTATATCAATTGAAATTTAAACTTACTTATCGAGTATAAATAATTTGCAACGTTTCTGTTTTGAATAAACCTTTATGAAATTCGAAAGTAGTTTTACAAAATTGCTTTTGTTTATAGTGACAATAGTAATCAGTAGATAATATTATGAACATTATGTTTGTTGTTAATTATAAAAAAACTTATGATCGCTCGCAATGCGACAGTATCGCTTCTTCGATATCAATCTTAGGGAAAAGGATTAGATTAATATAAATTAATTAATTCGTTGCTACTGTCAGCAAAACAACGGCATAGAACCAATATAACACATAACGGGTAAGATACTCATAGCTACTTTTAATCACCAATGATTACATTTTGTTATATTTATTTTAACTATGAAATCTCTAAGATACTACTTTGTCAAAAAAGTACCGGAAAAAGATCAATAATACACAAGATTTTTATTACAGGGCAATAGTTATAGCAATATACTCATGCAAACTCACGTGCATGCATAATAAAGGAGATCACCCAGCTCCATAGAAATTTAGGCTATTCTAAAAGTGCCGCCCATTGATATATATGTACTAAATATATGTCAATGGTGCCGGCCAACTAAAATAAACTTATAGTATATTACGAAATAACCACTTTTTATTACTACACTTACACTACTAAGGTTCTAAGTGCAGTATGTGAGATCATATTCGAGCTCAAGGAATCTATTCTGTTCCTAAAATAAATCCTAAGTAATTACTGTTATTTTTTTGCCTAAAGTAATGTGCATGTTGCAATTTAAATGACATCAGGTAATGACATGTAGTAAGGCAAGAGCGAAATATTTGATTGATAAGCATTACTGCCTCACAGAAAGAGACGGTGACGTTCCAAGCCATCACGCACTAGACTATGGGCAGGGCAGGTAGCGAGGGTACGACTGTTAGACTACAGGCCCATGTCCAAAATGGATGGGTCATATGAACCACCAGGTGACGTATATAGGACCATATAAGAGCATAAAATAATAAGATTCAGCACTATGCCGTCACTTGTAAGCTTTCCAACTGAGTGCTGGTGAGAATTCAAAAGTGCAGGTAGAGTGAGTACGCATTTCGGTCATATATTTTTGTACGGCATTATGACCTTCGATAGATCCATGATAAATAATAAGAAAGAGCACAGTGCCGTAAAAAAATGGTGCGCTACAAAGTCGGTAATTTTTTGGAAATTGTCAGAAAATCAAATTCTCACCAGCACTCAGTTGTACAGCTTACAAGTGACGGCATAGTGCTGAATCTTATTATTTTATGCTCTTATATTGTCCTATTTACGTCACCTGGGGGTTCATATGACCCATCCATTTTGGACATGGGCCTGTAGCCTATGTAACAATTGACGCGATCAGTTTACGGCCAATTCGAAACATGACCAGTGAAAACTCTAGCGGAATAACAATTGCAGTAGGATGTACCCGATTAGAATTCTTCAATAAATAGTATATTATACCTAGGGCAAGAAATAAAGGTGGGCAAAGCAAACCAAGTGAACAGGATTGATATACGTATCCATTTGGGTTGGGCTGCTTTCGATAAACTGGCATTTGCTTTTACGAAGCAACAAAAAGCAAGAATATTCAACCAGTGCGTCCTGCCAGTGCTCACCTACGGAGCCGAAACTTGGGTTACTACAGAGGCAGCGCTACAGAAACTTGAAGTGAAAACTGGCAGGAGTGACCCTCAGAGACAGAAAGACGAATAAATAGCTCCGAAAAGAAAGTCTAGTACCAGATGTTGCCAAAAGAGTAGCGGCCGGACATGTAGCCAGAAATCCCGAAACATGGTGCAAGCAAATATTAAAATGGCAACCATGGGATTGTAAATGACTAGCTGGAAGACGGCAAATGAGATGAAAAGAAGACATCATAAAGATAGCAGGCAGTAATTGGTTGAAGACTGCCCAAAACAGAACGGAAAGGAATTTGCTGTAGAGGTCTACACCAAAGTTTTTTAATAATAATATAAAAGTACTAAACTAGCATAATATAGACACAATAACTCACACTCTCATGAAGCTTAACACTAATCAAACATAAGTAGTCTGTGAGACCGAGCAAATTAACCCCAAGCATTTTTGTCTTCAATATAACCGAGCACCGAATAGTACCCTTTTTGACAAAGTTTACGTTTTATAAACTTTTTTAATTTATTAAAACATAAATTTTGTATATTGTTTGGCACTATATTGTAAAAGCGCACACATTGGCCTTGAAAAGATTTTTTTATTTTCTCTAGCCGGGTGGCCGGCACTACTAGTTTGCTCTTATTTCTAGTATTCAAAGTGTGAATATCACTTTTCTTTGAGTATGAGGCCTTGTTTTGGAATAAATATATTAGGTTGGAATAAATGTACTGGCTTGCAACTGTTAAAATGGTTATTTCCTTGAATTTATTCCTTAACGAAGTCCCATAATCCAAATTATAAATTGCTCGAATAGCTCTTTTCTACAGAATAAAGATGGTCTGAATGTCGGCAGCATTTCTCCACAAGAGAATACCGTTTGACATTATACTATGAAAATAGCTATGATAATAATATACAAGCCTGGCTGTGTCAATGTCAGTTAACTGGCGAATCTACCTGACGGCGTATGCTGCAGAGCTGAGTCTATTCGACAATTTACTAATATGTGGTCCCAATTGCAGCTTAGAATCTAGTGTAATGCCTAAAAATTTGGTGTTATCCACAAGGTCCAACACTTTTATGATATGACTTAACCACGTTAGTACCTGAAGGTTAAACTGTTAATTATCACTTGCTAAACGGAAAAGAAAAACATCGCAAAATGAGTTAGAGAACGTGATACTTGAAAACATAGATAAAAAAAAAACAAATTGCTTATCTCACGCAACAAGTAGGGAGGTATAATGAAACAATTTTGTAGAAGTCCCTTGTCATCACTTCGGCAAGCGCAAATGTCCACAAGAAAGTCCAACACGAAACGATGATTCACAAATTCGTTTATAAATACGCCAGCACAGTACCTACAAAGAAACTAGTCCAAAAGGTCCTGAGCCTATTACTGAGCTTGAGCCTTCTCATGAGTCTAGTAGTGAAAGTAAAGAAATAGCCCACTCAGTAAGTAACATTATACCAGTGTCTTCTCCAGCTAAGAAAGCTATACATCCTATAACTCACACACAAAACGACCACAAAAGGACATTTATTTTTAGAGCTCAACAGTGACGCGGACTTAATAAAAGACTGACAAAATCAAGGCTAGGAACTCAACTTGACATGTACTCGGGATCAATATAATCAAATGAAGTCATATACACCAGAGAAGCAAATATCATCTCAGGATGTTGTACCTACTAAGGACTTTTTTCGTACATAATAGCTATATTGATGATTCTTTACACCAAAACATTGCGGGTTTGTTTAGCAACCGCCACATTCTGGAAATACAATTAAACGCACTTACAACAAAGAGATAGATATACTGTGTCTTACCGAATCTTTCATACAAAAATGGACAAGAACAATCGGCTTACATATCAGGTTATTACCTGGCAGCATCATACTCCAGACAGTTGAAACAAAAACGAGGGGGAGTGTGTATTTTTGTTAAGCCGGGTATACATTGCAAACACGCAAACTTCTGTAACGATGTTTCTGTCGACAAACATTTTGAATGCTGCGGAATAAGATTACTTGATGAAAATATGATTATAATTTGCCTATATAGAACTCCTGACTCTAATATTAACTTATTATTTAATAATCTAGAAAATCTCTTATATAAAATAACTTATAATCACAATAAAATTATAGTGGTACTCGCTAGAGACCTTAACATTAATATATTAAAACCAAATAACAGGGAAAGTAGACTCTTAGCAGATCTTGTGAAAAATTATAACCTAAAGTTTCATATAAATCAACCTACCCGTAAACATTCATGCATTGATCATGCCATCAGTAATATGCCCTATGCAACCGGCGAACTACTACATTTGGACATATCAGACCATAACACTGCGTAACTACTTATCATTCCTTATTAAGCCCTTTATTGGAATATTTAACTTACAAACGAGCCTACAATGATGATTATCTGATTAAGTTTAAAAAAAATGTCTATCAAGCCTTTCATTTAGTGAAACATATACCGAAAAGAACCTTGAATCTGCTTTTCAATCTTTCTACGCAACTTTCATGCTTTTCTACAATCGGTTTCCCTAAAACCAGAATAAAAATATCAAATAAGATACGCCATTTGAACTAAAGGGTTCTCATTACGTAACAAATAGTATAGTGATAAAAGCAGAGATACTATAACGAAATACAAAAAATATTCCCGGCTTTTACGTAAGTGCAATTTTGGCGGTTTACACGCGCGGGGATACGTGATTGTGACTCAGATATATCAACAAATTAAGAAATGAACGATGATACTATTTAGATCACTTCGTTTACTATGGTATGATAGTAGTAAAAAGAAGTGTTTAATTACCTACAACACAAAAATCAAGTTTCCGTAAAGCATGTTTTGAAGAAATCATTTAATGAGCATTACGCAATGGTCCATGACCTCGAAAATAATGTGAGTAATTAACTTTTAAATGCATCTAAGACATAACAACATCCTGCCTCTTGGTATGATTGTACAGTCAGCATCAAAAGTCGATGACCACATTCAGATTCTCAAAATCAATGAACATAATATCACCCACCCATAAATCGCTCAACAAGAAGGGCGCCAATATTGAATGAACATCATTAAAGTTCAAAACTAACTGAACACTACTTGTCAAAGGTCACTGAACACCATTTTGTCAATAATTGCTGATCGTTATAATATCCGAAAACATTTAGAATCATCAGTTTGAATTTATACCATCGATGTAATTATAGATTTTTTAGTTCGATTGAATTGTAACCTTATTCGTAAAGCAATAAGACTTATTTTCAAAAATCACGCAGATTCCGTTCAAATTCATACCGTCGACTTAGTTTATGATTTTTATAGTTACGATTAAATTAGAACCCAATCAGAGGGTCAAGTACGAAATTTACGCGGTGATGATAGGCTAGTCGACGGGAACAATTTTCATCATCATTCTCTTAGCGTTATCCCAGTTTCAATCTGGGGTCCGCTTACTAGTCTAACCGGATTTGGCTGAATATTGGCTTTTCCACAGAGCGACTGCCTGTCTGACCTCCGTAACCCGAAGAGATAGCGATATTCCATGGTTTAGACCAGTGTCAGTTTATTTAGAAGGTACTGACGCCCTGTAACGGCTGTCAAAGATCTTCATGACAACCGGGACCGACGGCTTAACGTGCTCTCCGAGGCACGGGACAAGCGATAATTAACAATTCAATACGCACATAACTCCGAAAAGTCATTGGTGCGCGCCGTGGATTCGAACCCGAAACCCTCTGCATGGCGGTCTGTTGGTATCTCCACTCGGCTATCGCTGCCTTTTGACGGGAACAATTTTCATACATTTCCTTAATGCGCCCTCTACCGATCGCTACTATCCGATAAGGGCGCTTTTAGAAAATCTATGGAAATAGGGTTGTTTCCAACTAGTCAAATCAAGCACTTTTAATTAAATGTCAAAAACGACCTTTGTCAGGGGTTTTGTATGAAATATGATATAGTGACGTCATAGTGTTTTTGCTGTCAAGTAGAATACTTATTATCAATAAATTGACGACAAAAAAAATGTTAAATTAAGTTTTAACATTAATTGATGTATGAAACTACTATTATTTTGACATGTTTCACTAGATAAAAATACTTGTATAATTTATTTCACATGCAGGAAACTTCCGTGACGATCGCGTGCAAAACTCGTGGTTTGTTTGAAAAACAAATTCTTGGTAGACCCCCTATATACCTACATATAAGACTCATTTTCAAAATTCACACAAATTCTGTTTTAATTCAATTCTTTGTAAAACAGTTTACCCTTGAATGTAAAATAATATTTCTACTTAATTATCACTTTGTATCGAATGTAGACCATTGCGGTTGCAATTATTTATAATCTATAAAATATTGTATTAGCTTAAAAGACTATAGTATTATATAAAATTATTTACTTCATAATACTTTAATAATAATTTATTTAATCACATTAGTTTATCAAATGTAACGACCTCCTTTATTTAGTTCTCGGCCGTCACTGGCTGTACTGGCCGAATGACTGGTGACGTGGTGTTATGCTTTTTTTACCATAACTTTGTTTAGCTACTTTTGAAAAGTAATGGTCACCTACTTATGCCTTTTTAAGATAATCATTAATTTCTGGCGCTTGTCATGTTGAGCAATTTAGGTGTATTATGGTGTACAGCGATATTGAAAATCTAAATGTGGTCATCAACTTTTGATGCTGACTGTACCAGAATGTTAGGTTTCATTCAGAAATAAACCAAAAAATGTTACGTAAAATGTCATTAAATGGTCAGTTTACGTCTAAATGGATTATTTTTTATTACATTAAATACACTAAGAAATAAAAAAAACAAATAGTTTCTAATAAAGTTTGATATAATACCTTGCTAGGAAAAAAAATCAGCTTCTAAATGTGTTTACAAATATTTTAAATTTATTTTTAAACGAAGCTAGAAATCGTTATATAAATCCTGTACGCGTCTACAGAACTTTAGACCGCGCTGAGCGCTCATTGAGGCAGGACGTGTGCCGTTTGCCGTTGTCACTGCGTCTGTGTGCATGCCTTGTAAACACCACTGTATTTATAGCGCGACCAACCCTTCTTGATGTGAGTTCTTATTATTGAATATGTATAATAATGGTAATGAAATCGATTCCCTTATAAAATAAATACCGCAAAATTCAAAAATACATTATTCATTTAGGTCACAAAGTGACTCTTATGAATGTCAGAAATTGTATCTAAATATATATAAAACTCAAAGGTGACTGACTGACATAGTGATCTATTAACGCACAGCCCAAACCACTGGAGGGATCGGGCTGAAATTTGGCATGCAGGTAGATGTTATGACGTAGGCAACCGCTAAGAAAGAATTTTGATAAATTCTACCCCCAAGGGGATAAAATAGGGGATGAAAGTTTGTATGAAACTTCGTCAATTTTAAGCCGATCGGGCTGAGACTTTGCATACATATAGCTATTATGACGTAAACATTCCCTAAGAAAGGATTTTAATAAATTCTACCCTTAAGGGGATGAATATTTGTATCAAACTTTGTCAATTTTAAACCGATCGGGCTAAGACTTTGCACGCATATAGCTACTATGACGAAGGCATCCCCTAAGAATGGATTTTGATAAATTGCACCCCTAAGGGCATAAAATAGGGGATGAAAGTTTGTATACATTTTCTTAGATTTTCGACTGATTGAACTGAAATTAAAGATTGGATGATAGACATACTGTGATGAAGACGTCCGCTTAAATAGGATTTTGATAAATTCAACCCCCATGGGGATAAACTAAGGGATGATGGAGGATATAAATGTATTAGTTTGAACTATCGTACTGATAGTAGACTAATGGAACGAATAAATTAAGACGAACAAAATAATTTTAGTTCTAAAAGTTGACAATAGATAGCGTTGTGCAGTTACGTCATTTTTTGAATCGCGGTGTTAAGATTTGCCGCCAATTAATGACCCTCTCCAGTTATTATTTAACGTTCATTGTCAGGTAGGTTAATTGTACGCAGTTGGTTGGATGTTGTTGGTCGTTAAATTGTTTTTGTTGCTGTATAGTACATACCATACCTAAATATTTCTAGCGGATTATATTTGACGATTTTGGCTGTTCTTTTCTTGGCATATATTGGATTGCAATTGCTTTGTTTCAGTTTAGTAGTTGTGGTTATAGTCTCGGCTTTGTATTTGGCATTTATTTTGCTTTCGTTTGGTTTAAGCGTAGGTTTTGTGGGTTAGACTTTTTTAAAATGGCTAAAGAAAATCTGAACGTTAATGGAGAAGTTGAAGAATGTACTGTTGTCCCTATTGTTGGTGACGGTGCATGTTTGTTTCGTGCTATCTCTTATTTAATGTACGGAACACAAGATAGAGCGATGGTGCGTTCAGACATTGTCAGATATGTGGTTAATGACTGGAGCAAGTTTTCAATTACGACCCACGACAGGAAAGGTAATAACTACTTAACACGTGACGAATATTTTGCTGAAATGATGAAAAATGCTACTTATGGCGGACTTTGTGAGTTAATAGCAGCAAGATTAATATTTCCTTTAAGTTTCAAGTTTATAGAAACGGTCTTATACATACGGAATCTGAATCTAACGAAGTTATTGTGCAGTGGAAAATAAATGAAAACTTTTTGTTTTTTCATTGCAGAAGGACAAACAATGATTTATGTAGTAAGTAATGGTATAAGATTTGATATAAGTAGGTACCTACTTATATAAAATTTCATCTACAAATTGACACCATTTATTTTATTTAAAGCAAAGGTAAAAAAAGAAATACTAGGTATGTAAATGTTCGTAAATTTGATAAGTACTAAATAAAATCTACTTAATGTCAGCATCTTATGTTCGTACTTACTGTATTGTCTGGTATTGTGCCCGATAAACCAAAATAGGCAATAGGCCCCCTACTACGTACGATTACTTCAACTTCGATGACGCGCTTGTACGAACAGTCACACAATCTGCAATGTTTTAAGATTATAAAGGTTGTCACAAGACCCATCACCAAGCCGAATTCTACTGGTTGTGTACATCATGCGAAGTCATACTAACCAAGAATGATACCTGGGAAACGATTTTTTTAAGTGTTCACATTTTTTAAACCGCAATTAAAAGAATCATTTATGGACCGATTTGGATTTATTTTTATTTAATAGGATAGGATATAATGATATTACTTCCAGCTCGGTCCCATAGAAAGTTTTCCGAAATCGGTTCAGTATTTTGGATTATATAACAGAATAACTAGAATTAGTATTTATTGTAATCTAAGTAAATGAGATTGCATGTTTCTACGACTGTTTGAAGTCGGATTTTTTTAACAACAACAATGGAATCTGGAATTATTACATTTAAACATGAAAATACGTTTGTTAAATTAATTCTGTATTACGATCATAAAGTTTATTGGTCAAAGTATCAGTTTGTTTTGTCTCCGTGAGTTCACGACAGGGTAGATTTTGTTGGGCTACACAGACGCACACATTGACACCTTGATCGCGTTGCCCGCGCGCTTGGCGTAAAATACCTATTCACGCAGTCCGTGAATTTTGGAACGGCCTCTTAATCAATCGATTAAAAACCACAATATGATTACTAACTCAAAGAATGTGTGTAAGACATCCTGGCATTTAATAAAACAAGTTTCAGATTCACAGAAACAAACAGATTGGTTAACTAGTATTTATAAAGACAATAGGCTAATAAGCATTCCAAAGCACATAGAAAATACATCTAACGAATATTTTACAAACTCAATTCACAAAGATACCAGCTCCACACGTAACACATATAAACATAGCATTTGCAACAGTATTTTCCTACAATTTAAGTTAAGTCAAATTAAGTTATTTCGAAGTTTATGCTATTATCATGTCTTTAAAAAACCCTAACACTGAGGGCTATGACGAGATATCAACAAAAAATCTTAAAGCTTGTGCAATTGAAATTACACCTATATTGACACACTTAATTAACCATTCATTTAAGGATGGTCGTTTTCCAAGTCCCCTTAAGTTTGCTATTGTAAAACCCTTGTATAAAAAGGGAGATATGACCTCTGTTGGGAATTATAGACCTATATCGCTGATACCCATAATATCAAAGGTTTTTGAAGCAGCCATGCATAAACGTCTCACTGGTTTCATTCAGAAGCATAATATCATACGAAAAGAACAGTATGGTTTCCAGAAAGGTAAATCTACTGCCCTAGCATGTTTTGACCTAGTAACCAAAATAAGTAAACGCATCGACAACAGTAAAATTGTAACTGTAATATTTTTTATTATGACTATATAGCGTTCAACCTTGAATCCCATAAGATACTAATAGAAAAACTTAATAGAAACGGTATTTGGGAACCAGCACTGAATTGGCTTAAAACATACTTACAAAACCGAAAACAATATGTTCAGATCGATACTATAAATGACAGGTAAGAACTCCAGCCGGTTCAATCAACCCATCTCTTTAACAAATACGGTGTTCCCCAAGCGAGCATCCTCGGACCTTTATTGTTTTTAATTTATATAAATGACCTCCCTGACATGACTAAAAATCCGTGTATCTTATTTGCTGATGACTTTATTCTTATAATGACATGTGATAAAAAAACTGACATTGACAAATTTTCTATTGACTTTAATAATACTATCAATTCTTTTATAACATGGCTTACAGATAATAATCTTCAAGTTAGTATTAATAAAACAAAGATCATACAATTCAATACATACGCTGAACCATAATTAGATTTGAACATTATTGGAACACATTTGAACAACATGGACTTGTCTTGTTTATTAGCCCTGGACGATATTCGACTTGTGACAAGAAAATGTCTCTCGAATGACCAAGTTACTTCAGTGTCGTTGACTTTTCTGCGATTGTCTGAATACCAATTAGATTGCTTATTTAGATGATGTCGTAGTGTATGTATATTTGATATGTATTTTTGATATTTATATATTGTCCGTGTGGTGACGGATTAAGAATACGCAATGTCCCCACCCCATATCATCCCATGGGTGTCGTAAGAGCCGATAGAGGGACCATACTGTGCAGAGAACAGCACTGTAAGAGAAGGAAAAATTGATACAAACCCTATACCAACCTAATTGGCCAGCGTGGCATAGTAGACCAATTTCTTCTTTCAAAGGAGAGGCCTAGTCCAGCAGTGGACTGTACGGGGCTGATGATGATATTTGATATACTAATTGTTTTGTAATATGTTAAGATTTATAATTTGATGACAAGGTGCTATTTTCTTGTAAAAAATTAAGGTAGAAATAGTTGTCGTGAAGGTGTTGAGAGAATCTATGCAGTCACTCAATAACTGTTGGTGACTTTATATATTTTTCAGTTTCCATTCTAGAACTAGTATATACAAGCGGGTTTAAGCGTGTGCAAATATTAAAGCATAAAATACTACACACTATTTTTATACAAGCTTCTACACACAAAATGCATCAGACGAAGGTAAATTTTTTTAGTACCTGTGTCAAAGTGGATGCAAAATTTAATGATGATCTGTTAATTTAATGATATTATTAAGAAGGTTGCCAACAGTAACAACCTGTCAACCCACATGAATTCACATGAAAACAATGATAGTATGAATGCAAATAAAAGCCGAATTTACAAAGACAATCATCTCACGAACAACCAATCATCTGTGTACACATTTGCATTAAACCACAACATAAAAAGCCATACCGACCATAATATTTATTGGTGGTTTAATTTTCAAAATAAACGGTAATTTACTTCAGTAATATATGAGGGGTACTTCCGTACGCTAATACGTCATACATAAAAAGCTTAATACGCTCGTAAAATCTCCATACAGAGTATATTGCCCGGGACGTTATCTTATTGATACATTGTCCCGGGCAGGTACCTGCAGGTATAGGCATGCTTTTTATGTAATAGAGCCTGTTTGTAAAGAATATGTAAAGAAAATGTGGGTCAGCCGTAATCTAATGGTACAGAGTTGAGGTTTGGATCAGATATTATTCATTGTGTTTGGCATTATTTGGTGGATATTCGTAGATATTAGTAGGGTGAATATTTGTTTTTTGATATTTTTACATATTTAATTTTACGAGACTGCACCTAAATATTGGTCACAAAATTCTATACACGTTTAATTTTATTATGCTAACAAATTGATGATTCGTGAATGTATAAAAAGCAACTATAAGTAACCACGCAACATGTTTACTATTTAAAAGTAAGGTGTCAGGAATCGCATCTAAAATCATAAATAAGATCAGCCTAGGCATAGCTGGTATGGTGTTGTAGCAGCTAAGTTGTTTAACCACTATCCTGTGCCCGATTCTGTTTTAACGTCCCACCTCACACACATATTACACCCTTTCTTAATAAAAACAGAATGTTGAGAATGTCATCACGTAGGAAACTCCACCTAGCCTCACTTCTTTTCGGTGTAGTATCTACAGGCAGGCCCACTTATCTTTATAAAAAGCTAACATGGTCCAGAGACCTCAACAAACACAAAACAAGAGGGTCTACTTACCTACTGGTTACACCTAGACACCAAACAGCTGCTTTTCGTGGTAGTTTTAAAATGACTGCAACTCATTGTTGGAATGACCTGCCACCACCCATTAGAGCCCTGAAATCGAGTTATAGTTTCAGTAAACAATACAAACAATATTTACTTGATCAACAACTACAGCTTTAAACTTACCAAAACTAAACAATACAATCTGTGTTAGGAGCAATGTATTGACATTCCACCGGCCAGCGATGCGTACTTTATCTTCAAAGGTATTTGTTCGTGAGTGTTTAGATTTCCTGTATCCATGGCTTTTTAAATAATAAAATACCTAATTGTATTATGCACTTCCTAAAAATTATCATGTTCGAATACACAACAAACGCCCAAATCGTATCACAAACTAGCCGATTCATAATGTAATGGATCACAATAATGTTTTCCGCGTAAGGAATTGTCTCCGATTTCTGTTCCCTTATTTCCATCCACAGTTTCCAACTTTCCACAATGGTGAACTGACATTGGCTTGGCGTCTATTTAAAAATTTAAACTCCGCGCGTACCAAGGACAACAGATTATAAATAGTCGTACAGACTACAGACGTATGCGCATACACATTTGTCATAGACAGTTGGCCATGGTGGAGGCTTGTTGATTGTTGAGTATGTAATATTTATTTTGATTATACCACCTGTACAGTTTTTAATAATGTATGTTAATTATATAATAATATTTATTATATTTATTTATATGTATTATGGTCCCAACAGAATATCAGCGCCATCTTGTGTTACAAGATGGCATTATGCTGAGTTGGGAACCGATTCTATTTATGTTAGGTTAGTGTTTATGTTAATTTATGTATTCATCCTGCCTGTTACATTGTGTACCTACATATTGGAATAAATGAGTTTTTCTTTCTTTTTTTCTTTTTCTATCTTAACTAGCCAGTCAGGTAATACAAGTCCTCATTACTATGTAAATGCTCAAAGCGATATTTCATTTGAGTTGATTGAAAATAAATATTCATTCATACGATATTTTCATTATTATTTATGTCATGAATTGTGTCTGTATATGAAATTATTATCACCTTTTAACGGTTCGTTGTAGGTATGCTCTGAAATCCTTGAATTTTCATTTACACTTCCTTGTTTATTTAAAAGATACTCCAACACAGAAAAATCTATATGTATAACGTTATGTAACATTGTGTAGCACGATTACATCTCTATATCAAATTCTGGTTTAGGTTTTACTGACTGACTGACAGACAAGGCACAGCCGTATCTACTGGGCGTAAGAAGCTGAAATTTGGGATCTTGTAGAAACGGTAAAAACAACAAATATTGTGTGGGCATCCTCTAGTTTAATATACTTAACAGTGTGTAACATTTTGCTACAAAATGTTAAAATTTGTTTATTTTTTATATTCTTTAACGAGTGTTATCCGTTATTATATGGGGAGTCCGTTGCTACGGCGGGAACCGGTCGTGGCGAGGCTGGCTGGCTTAAGCCCTTGCCAATGGATTTAATAATATGTTCGCACAGGAATATGTCAATCATGATTAATGGAATAATTAATGTGAAACTATGACTTTGAAGTTCTAGCTAGTCTAGCAGTGGACGTCTCTTGGCTGACATGATGATGAAATGCTCTCAATAAATAAATTTTATACAAACTCGACCAGGGTTGATTTGTATAACATCGTGTAACGTTCTGTAACTATCAGTTAAGGTCTTTTAAGTTCCTTCCTTTCCTTCTGTTAGTGCCCTGCTATAGTTCAGGTGACGTTATACAACATATTATGGTATAATTTGTGAGATCATGTTGTGGTTCATTAAATAGCATTTTGTAACATTCAAATTCATATAAGAGATTCAGAAAGTCTCGAGTTCACATTTCAAATTTAGATGCGTATTCAATTGTCCACTATTGAAATTAATATAGTCAGGAAAGCACGTATGAAAATTCTCCATTCTTCGAGAGAGACATGCGAAGATTGCCAACCCGTACCGGGTTAGCCGGTGAAGTAGACTAAAGCCTGTAGACTAAATCATGTCACGGTGAGAAAAGGCCATTAAACTCCCTCTGCATCACAACCGCGAAGATAACAGGAATTTACACCAGAAATTCCAGCAAATTCAAGCCAAGAAACTCTACACCAACAAGGTAGAAAAAAATCCTCTATTAACCCGTTTTCCTATACCCAGTTACCTTCTTATACCGCATTATATAAATTTTTAAACATATCTCAACCTCCTCCAATTTCATCATTCAGAAATACAGTCCACTTAATGCTTCATTCGCAAATGCTAAACAATTTATAAATTCTAACAAATTCGCAATTTTTTTATATAGCTGGACTCGCAGCCCAGCTATTTTCTCATACAGTGTGACCACACAGAGTGGCTTATTTCATAGATGCCGAATAGTGCAACACTGTGGCCCGTGTAACACTGTTTCCAAACTTACCCTTTTCGGTCCCATATAATTTTCAAAAGTATACTATTATAGTTCTTCTACATCGTATCGAGCGCCCTCGTGTATTTTCTGTCCCCATAAATTCATTCTATAAATACGAAACCAGGTGGCCTTATTAAATCAAGTCGAACCCATTTACAGAACATGTAAACTTAGTAACAGCACAGATTACTAAATAGTTACTTCGTAACAGATACATCACTCCCATACAAAAGCGAAAATACCTACGCTATAATCACCAACAAAATCCTAATAATAATAGCCGTTGTTCGCAGTGAAGAGAAATGTACCCTAAGTACTCACGCAAAGAGTTGCAGATTGTGTGACTGTACGTACAAGCGCGTCATCGAACGACGGCGCTAGGGTTGTTCTTATGATGATTTTGGTAATAAAACGAATGTTGTGAAATAACCATATTTTATTTGCTAAATACCTATATATACATGAGTCAGTTAGTGAATACATAATTTTTAACATATTTAATAAAATTAATAATAGATGAGTAATAACTAATAGGTATGTTATAAAATTAATAAAATGTATAATAATCGTACTTAGTAGGGGGCCTATTGCCTATTTCCGTTTATCGGGCACAATACCAGACCATACAGTAAGTACGTACATAAGATTCTGACATTATTAAGTAGATTTTATTTAATAAGAACAATATTTATATCTACGTCTAATAACCTAAAATTATCAATTTACGAACATTTACATACCTACCTAGTATTTCCTTTCTTATGTTTGCTCTAAATAAAATAAATGGTGTCAATTTGTAGATGAAATCTTAATATACAGGGTGTTACATATCCATCCGTCCGATCAATGAAGGGGTTGTAGAGTAGCGTAAAATGATGAGATATTTGTCATTATTTCACGGAAATTCAACATAAAATTTCCCCATGTAAATTTAATTAATTTTAAATAATATCATATCAGATTACCCATGGCAACAGTAAAGACTCATAAATCGTATTAGCTAGGTATCTACCTAAAGTTCATAAAAAATTGACGGCAAAAGCGGCGCCTTTGAGTGCATAGGCCAACCGACCGCCTCCTTTGACAAAAGCCGCCGCCGCGCGTCATCGTCCTTTACACGTGCCAAGTATTATTTTAGGTATAAACAGATTTTATGCACTTGATGCAACAGCTGATCTTTTGCTTCGACGGTTTAGGTAAAACTCCGTAAAACAAAGTACAGTATTAAGGTTTTCTGTTTGTTTCGTGCGAGTGCGTGGCCAACTCTGGTGTCACTGTTTTCAAACTGCTCGAATACCTACGACATGGCCTAACGATTCTTGGATGCGGCTTTACGGGCCGTCGGAAGCCCGGAAGCGCTTTCATGTAATGTCACACGCGGTCACCCATCTAAGAGAAAATCGTCGCGCTATGACTACGGTACTTACATTAATAACTACCTACTTTTTAATTGGTTTAATCTTACGTAACTAGGTACCTACCTTAATTGATAAAAATATCAACTTGCTGTAAGTTGCGACGGTCATTCTCCACATGTCCGCCGCCCACGTCCAGACACTTACGGCACCTTTGCACCATATCCGAACGCACACTTCTTAACACTCCTGGGTTTAAACTTCGGAAAGCAGAAACGATACGCGCACGCATTTCTTCTTCAGTGTCACACGGTTTTTGGTACACTATTTGTTTAACGTGTCCCCACAAGTAAAAGTCTAAAGGCGTTAGGTCCGGTGATCTTGGTGGCCACGAGATAGGCCCGCTTCGTCCAATCCACTTGCCAGGGAACTGTGCGTCAAGATACTCACGCACAGCTCGTAAAAAATGAGGTGGGGCACCGTCGTGCTGGAACCACAAGCTGCGGTGGAAGCTTAACGGCAACGAATCTAACTCGTCACTTAGAACTTCCCTCAAAAATCTTAAATAATTGGTACCGTTCATGGTTTCATTTAAAAAATGCGGACCAATTATACGGTCGCCGAGGATTCCCGCACACACATTGATGCGCCAACGATGTTGAAAATGGCTTTCTTTCATCGCGTGTGGATTTTCAACAGCCCAGACGTGTTCATTGTGACAGTTGAAAACACCCATCCGCACAAATGAACATTCGTCGGTAAATAACACGCGCTCCAATAACGTAGCATCCTCTTCTACTTTGCCAAGTAGCCAGTTGCAGTATTGTCTTCTGTGGGCATAGTCCGACGGCATAAGTGAGTGAACACGTTGGTAGTGAAAAGGATGCTGTCCGTCTTCTTTTAATATCCTCCACACTCGCGCGTTACTGGTGCCCAGTTCACGTGCCGCACTCCTGGTACTCTGCGTGGGATCCTCAGCGAATAATTGTAAGACCTGTTCCACTACACCGTCGCTACTTTGTGGTCTGCCACCATGATTGCGATTCGAATCATCGCGAGCACTGCCCGTGTTGTACACCCGGTGGTGAAGCCGTTGAAACGCGCGCTCCGACGGCACGGGTAGACCCCGTGGTCTGGCATACCGCTCCTCGTACTCCCTACGAGCACCTGCATAATTGCATTCACTCCTACCTAAGCACATCAACATGTTAAAGTATTCAGGGTTTGAATATGACATACCTAACGAATCTACTATTTCACGCGGAAGTCTAAACAAAAGGAAAGCTAGCGAAAGACTGAGTGTTCAAGTAGGCAAATAGTTAATTCGTAAATCAAATAGGTAAATAATTAGAGATGTAACAAATGGTATTCACTGGAGTACTGTTTCTATCGATATTTTATGTTATTGTTTACCTGATAGAATATCGGTAGCTAAACCCCTAAAACGTCAGCTTTGTGTAAATTTATGTTTTTATTTGCTGTTAATAAATAAAAACATTCCATGGTTTAGACTAGAATCAGTTTATTTAAGGGTACTGACTCCGCGTGACGACTGTCAAAGATCTTCATGACTGTTGGTCCGACGGTTTAACGTGCTCTCCGAGACACAGGGATATTAACTATTTATTACGCACGTAACTTGGAAAAGTCTTATTATCTTATTATGTATGTATTATTATTGATGCGCGCCGTGGATTCGAACCCGATACCCTCTGCACGGCAATCCGTTGGTATCATCACTAGGCTATCATTGGCCTAGTAGCCTAGCAGGCTATCATTCTAGTTTTAACATGTCATGTTAAAATTAAATAAATCGATATTATCTCTTGATCGTAAACATCACTAGAGCGGTCCCTTTGTGTACGGCGGCTCGCTTGACGGTAAAATTGCACTATTTTAAAAAGGCGGCATGCCCTTTGACACGGTAAGCGGCGAAAGCCGACAATTTTTAATAAATTTAAAGGCCTATCCACACGACACAATTTTACGTCCAACTTGACTAAATCACTTGATTAAATCGTGACGTGTAGACGCCAGTCGTCCAACTCAAGTTCATCGGGTGTGCGGACCACCAGATTTTAACCAATTGGGTGGACGGAATGAAATTCAGTCATTTGATTGTGTCGTGTAGACGGGCAAAGCCAATTCCATTGAAAATTTGATCAGTGGTAAAATTGTGCCGTGTGGATGGGCCTTAAGAATCATAAAGGTTTCCGCTATTGAGGGGAGTGTTGTTAGTTTACAGAATTTTCGCCAATTGCGGGGTAATGTTTCTCGTTAGCACTGAGCTAAGGAAATTTATTCTGATGTTTTATGATGACCTAGATTTTTTTTATTATTTTTCCTGGTATGCCTGATAAGTCAGTAATATGACCTTTCGAGATCAGACGGGGGTTTATGAAACACACTGTATAAAAAGCCTTGCGTTACTGACTGACTGTCAGACATGCTACAGCCGAAACTATTGGGTGCAAGAAGCTGAAATTTGGCAGGTATGTTCCTTGGGGACCGTAGGGGTGCACTAAGAAGGTATTTCCCGAAATTCCCACGGGATCGGCCAAAACGGGTAAATTAAAAAAAAAGGCGTAGCTGCTGGCGTCTTCTAGTTTTATTTAAGTACCTACTTATATCAACTCTTATACCATTACTTACAACATAAATGGTTGTTTGTCCTTCGGCAATAAAAAAACAATAAGTTTTTTACTACACAATAATATCGAGGTTTCAGCATTTCTATAAGAAAGCGCGGGAAACGTGCCGTGCGTACACGCTGCCGGGCGTGCGGCGGCCCTCTGTCGTTTGTACCGACAGCGGTACACGAAATGGTAGGTATTTATCGCGTGAATTCGAGCCAGTGACGGGGTCCTGGTAACAGTCAGCAGTGGCGCCCTCTAGTTTATTTACGTCCCTCAAAACCACTAGCAAGCCGACCAAAACTAACATAATAAAATAATCCTAAAATATCTATTACGGGCATGTTTGCATTAGGTTGAGTGTCCAAGGGTAGCGTTTTGTTAAATATTCATGCGATGCTAAGCCGCCTTATACTGAAGCTCGGACACACTGAATTATTCCGCCTATTATAATCTCTCGCACCTTCGATGCAACAAAGTTACAAAACCTCATTTTAAAATTTTACAGGAGAACCTTTTAAAACTTTTTTCGCATTTATTTCCTCATTTCTGGATTACTATATATAGTAGGTTTAAAATCTTTATAAAATTAATTGTTTATTTTGTTTGCTATAGTTCTACGTAAAAATCTTATATTAAATCATCAAAAAAGCTAATAATAGACATAACAAAAAATAGTATCCTGAATTGTGACTTTGTTGCACCAGGAATTATTTAGTTATGACTTAAGCTATATTATTTAAGATTTGTGTCTTTGTAGTTCCAATTTGTGAAGTTAAATACATAATATGTATTTAATGTTGGATCAACAAAATCGCTTTTATAACAAATGCCTTTGTAGCTCCAAAATTTTTATTAATTTTAAATTAGAATTGAGGACTTAAAAATAGATACGTTTTTGTCGCTCCATTATGTGCGAATTAAAATGGTCATAAATACATTTGTGTGGCTGTAGCTCCAACGTACGTCAAACACTTACGGGCGCGGGGACACTTTTGCCCAATGAAACTTTGTCGTCCCAAAACGCATGGAAAAACCGCCAATAACCACAAAGGCACCTGAGCCATCTAGTAGAATTGCATTTTGAGACGCATGTCCTGGAATCTGTAAAAAACTGCTTTCTGCTTAACTGCGTCTTAAATTGCTATACCGCATTCGGGATCACCTCAGCACAGATGTGCGCATACAACTCTGTGAGTCACTGGTTTTGTCTAAATTAAATTATGCAGACACTGTATTTGGCGCATGCATATTGAAACGAACTTAAAAACTAATACAACGAGTACAAAATGCATAGCACATGCATGTCACTCCATTTTTGAACAATGGGAACCTTATGAAGATGACTGCACGTAGACACCTTCATTTTGCAACATTACTTTTTGGCATAGTTTTGTATAAAAAACCAGCTTACCTCTATGAGAAGTTGACATGGTCACGAGAGGTTAATATATATAATACAAGCGCCTCATCAGATCTCATGGTCACCTTGAAGCAACGTACTTCTTCATTCAGAGGTGGATTCCGATTTGCTTCAACAAAATGTTGGAATGATCTTCCTCCTCCCCTGCGTAGCCTAAAAACAGTACACACATTCCAAACTAAGCTTAAGCAAATATTATTACAAATACAAAAATTATCATAGGTACAGTGAAGCGGTAACTTACATTTAATCGGTTTTAAGTATGTGTAATATACGACATCTTCATCATCTTACGTGTAGTAAAATATGTATGCAGAATGCATCCTATACATTAGTTTTTCCAGTTATAATATATTATTCTATGCATTAATTTTTAATATTGATACAATGACAACAATACATTCACAATGGCCGACCAACATACCATTGCATACCACCTGTCAAGTGTAACAACTTAACAAAATGTGATTGTAAAGCGTTCGGAAACGCATAAAAAATGATCTATGCTTGCGAGCGTTATCAAATAAATATAACCTTATAAACGTAGTCCAACCTCTCTGAGCGTTATTGTAATGATTATCAGACCATTATTTTTAAGAAATTTATATTCTGTTTAATAATATGTTTCATTTGGATTATTTAATCTATGTATATATATTTTTATATTAATTCATTGTGTATGTACTATTTTAAATGGTTTATACACTAGTTGTAAGAGATTGTATGTATGTAAGTAGGTCCTGCGGGAATATCAGTGTTGCAGTATCACCTGATTCTGCAACTTATACTGACGCAGGTACCTTATTTGCGTTCCAAAAACTGTCTTTGATGTGTATATTGTTAATGTACATTGGAGTTGCAAATAAAAACAAATTTCAATTTCATTTCAAAATTTCAAGATACTTTCGCGGATGTTTTTGTTGTCCCGAGTATAGGGATGGTTCTTTTTTTTTAATGTAAAATTAGGCGGCAAATGAGCAGACGGATCGCCTGATGGTAAGCAATTACCGCCGCCCATGGACACGAGCAACACCACAGGAGTCACAAGTGCGTTGCCGCCCCTTGGGGTTGGGAAAAGGGATAGGAGGAGGGATGGGATGAGGGAGAAGGAATAGGGGAGGGGCCTCCGGCACTCTCACTCACTGAACGAAACGCAACAGTTTGGATACTGTTACTTTACGTCGATTTTCTGTGAGAGGGTAGCACTTCCCCGGTCGAGCCGGCCCATTCGTGCTGAAATCAGCAAGGCTCTACTACCTTTTCAGGTTCAGAGACAATTTGGCATACTTAGCTTGATTTTGCAGTTTTGGCTATTTGTGACTTTGTTGCACCAAAGGTGCGCTCTGTAGATGTAACATGATTGTGATGTACTTGAAATGACGTCATATGTGTAATGATCTTTTTGTTTGAATAAAACGAGATGCATCCTATTCCTATGTAGAAATACCTACATTCGTACCTTTATTAAAGGCGAACAGTTTTTTTTTTAAAGACGGCAATGATTTGTCCCACATAAGACTAATAACTCAGTCTCCTCTTTCACATTTTTGTAGCTTTGCATACGGATTTACGCAAAAAAATTATAGCCTAGAGGTTTTTTTAATGTCACTGTAGCCCAATGGTAGTAAATAATAAAAAATAGTGGCGTGTATCTAACATGTTGATGGCGTCTTCTGTTTCATATTATTACTTTGTAGAAACACTACTAGCAACTTAAAATGTAGATCCATTTAATTTAGAAACGTGTAAGAAAAGGTAAAACATATGAGCCATTTATCTCAACACAAGCAAGTTCTCGGATAACTGTTGAATAACTAAAATGGTGTTTGGCTGCGCTGATAGCCAAGTTAGTTGTAGTATACTGTAGTATACTGTACTTGTTATATACTATATTTATAATTATTTTAAATTGTCTTTCGGGATATATACCACGTACCTTTGTTTGAAGTAACCGATATTTCGGCACTGTTGCAAGCGCCACGTTCACGCATATATTGAGGGTATTGCGGGTGGATGAATGTCATGAGCATTTAAGCAATTACTATATTTATAAATACAGAGGGAGCTATGTTGAGTGAGTCACCATCTGGAGGTTGCAGATAAATTAATACTTAAGCCTAGTATAAAAAAATTCGAACTAGACATTCAAATGTTTCGTTTTTCGGCACCCCTATGCCTATAATCATAATAAAAGGAAATGGAAATGTTACTGATTTAAGCCATTTTCAATTGAATTTTTATTTTATTTTAGCTACCAAATTTTGAACAAAACCTTTCTTATAATTATTGAGCTGCGTTTTGTATGTATTAGTATACATAATAAAATGCATGAATGGAAAGATATAGTAATATAAAGAAAGATAGAAGTAACAGAAAAATAAAGTCATTTAAAATTGATTTTAAATTACTATATTTTTCTATAAGACCACTGCCGCACTTAGACTTAACTATAACTTTAGCAATGCATAATGACCCAGACTCGAAAGAATTATTTGAGAACCACATAAAAATTTGCCCACAACACTCGACGCAGTGCCAAACGTGCGCAGTAGTGTGATCTTAGTACAGTAATGTGATCTTTACAAAATTTTTGCTATCTTTTAATATCATATCGCCAAGAAAACATAAATTATGGAAAGCTGGGAGCGCTTTTCTCTATAACTATCATAGTTCATGACGCAATTTTCCATGCGAGGTAGCTGTTCCCATGACGCAATAGATTACTTTTTAGAACCGGTTTTTGTCTATCAGATTTATAGTCGGGTATGCCTTATAGGGAACGTAATGGTGCTGATACACCTTAGCATTCACTTGTAACAGAATAGCGAGCATTTACTGTTTTGTCGAACTGCATAACGAACAGAGCCGAAAATTGCTACGAAAATTTTCCAACAATCTTTCTAGCGAACGCTCTAATCAGCAAAAACGTCAAAGCAACTTTACTGTCAATTCGCTAAAATGCTCGCCAGAACATTAAAAACTGCTCGCTAAAACACACTCGGTTGTTTTTCTGTTTTGTAACATTCGCAAGAATGCTCATTACAGGTGAATGCTCAAATGTATCAGCACCAAAAGGTGAATGGAAAAGACAGGTTCGGGGTTAATTGAGCAATAACTCAAGGTGCGCGACAGGCGATGTCAGCGCCTCTAGCGTATACGCACTACATACGAGATGCGGAAGTATCTTGTATATGGCTGGGGTGATTTATCTCGAGGATGATAAGTGATCTGATCTTGTGAACAAATTATGTTAAGTAATTGGGATGTCTAGGTCAATGACCTTCAGTAACTTTGATGTAATGGTTAAGCCTGTCTTTCTGAGTAGATGGTGGTTGTATGTGGTCTTCATTCGGATGATTTGTGTTGAGTGTAATGCTATGTGTGTAATGTGGGGTAAAATGTCAGTGGCGAAGTGTGCTAATTATAATCAGAATATAAATATATTCGTATGCTCTGCCTAGTTTAAAGTGGAGAGACCAACGGTCTGCCCAACAGAGGGTCTCGGGTTAAACCCACGGCAAGCAACAATGACTTTTCGAAGTTAATTAACCCTTAATTTACCCGGTAGTTCCCTGGGACTCCATTAAAAATTCTAATAAAACTGTTAGTTTTTGGAATAACAAGTTGTGCATTCTAATACCTTCACATAGTGACGTGCCAGACGCGGGGTAGAGCGAAAGTCGATGTGCGCGGTTCTGATCGGTAAGTAAACAGGCTAGATGAGTCCGTGGGACTCCACCGGGGTATTAATCTTATAGTTTTGATGTATTTACGGTACTGTTATTGTGCATGTTTTTCTGTTTTCAATTTATATAATGGCATCTAGTAGTAACATAAATGTCCTTGATGAAGGTGCTGAGTCTGTTCTGGACAAATGGCCCGAACAGTTGAGGGACGCCGACGCGGATGATGAGGATCAACAAAATATAGTGTTGAACCAGCCAAGAAGACTAGAACCTGATGAAGTAGTGTCTGAATCCGAGCATGATTGTCAGCTTTCATACCACAGCTCAGCTTCAGATTGTTCAGTGAAAGACTACCCAAATTTTCCTTATTTGTGTTTAGCCTGTCTGCCTAAGCTGTACAAAAAAAAGACGAAATGACTATGTCACCAACCGTGACTAGAGGGTCTTGCACGTTTTTATTTTTTGGTCTAAGCGTGCTCTGTTTTATGTTATTTTTTTCATAAATAAATGTTATTGTTATGTTCCTTAAAAAATATTTTATAATAATGTTTTGTTTATCAAATGTAGAGATTTAAAGCTAGGTCTCGTAATTCTGTTATTAAAATTGCCATATCTTAGAAGTTCCTCAATGAAAGACTGTGATACCATAATTTTAAGTGAAAACCTATCTTATTGTAAAACTTAATAAATAATATACAAATCTAACAAGATTTTCCTTTTTAAAAAGTGTTTATTCCATGTTAAATATACCATTACATATCAGTAGTCCAGGGCACTCCACCGGGTAAATTGTATATGTATTAAGTCACCGGGTAAATCAAGGGTTAATATTGTTAGTTATTAGTCGTGCCTCGAATAGCACGTTATATCTTCGGAGCTCAATAGTCATAAAGACCTTTAACAGTGGTGAGGAACCCAATAATCTTAAAAATTACACTGGTCTAAGTGGGTCTAAGCCATGGAATATCGCAATACTCTTGAGGCAAGGAGGACAGATGGCAGTCGCTCGAACAGTCAAATTTAGTTAGACTGGAAATGGAACTCGTGGTCTGTAGTGAAAGTCTTGATTGCATCTTAATACAGATTACTGCTAAGAAGAAAATCAAGAAGAAAAATAGGCCTAGTTATTGTATAAACATATAAATTAATAAAAAAATACATAATAATTGAATTTTATATTTGAATTGCAATATAACAATAATGTAAGAAATAAATAAATTGAGAAAACTTGAAACTGTACTCAAATTTAAAGATATCATATTCCACAAAGTAAATCTTGTTTTGATGGCGTCTATATAGTTCTGGTTGTCACACAGAGCGTTTCTTAACTGAAGTTCTGAAATTGAGAAAGGTTTATAAATCCACAAAAAATACAATATCTTTGTATTTTTGTTCCAATTTGTATTTTAATAAAATGTGTTATTTTATTTATGTGCAAATTTTCACATCTTGCATAAATTTGATATTTTTCTTTTGACTGTGACCCACTCGGGTGTCGGAGTTTATAGCCGGCTCAAAGGCCGTCGACAAGCCTTACGATTCTTGTGCTGAGACATGAACCGAGACCGATAGCTCTACGTGCTCTCCATAGCAAAGGAACGCTTTGATGTAAATTACACAACAAACAGCCATAGTAGCTTAACGTCAAGCATAACAAACCAAAACAAAATTGTCGTCAAGCTAAATCACAATGTCGTCCGTGAAATATAAATATAAAAATAATGCAATATTTAAATTATTCCTGTTAAGTTGTCGACAAAACACTACCAGAGCGAAACCAACTTAAATTGTTACTGTTTTTTTATTCTTCTATATTATTTTTTATTGCTCCCGTCAGTTCCCATTACGTGCACTCGTTTTCCTTTTTCATTTTACCTTTTGCTGTTAGAAGCTCCCTAGCTAGATTTTCTTGTAATTGATCGAGCTCATTTGCCACTGTTTCCATCAATATAAGCGGCATACTTAAAACTACTATATGGACTAATAAAGTGCAGAACCAAGGTACCAATGCAAAGTTCTTGAATAATGAAATTAAAACACAATATTAGTTGTTAAATATGACTCTGGATAACTCAAGGAGATGTATGACTGTGGTGAATCAATATTTTTTTAACTTTCGCGACGTGTATATTACAGATAGTAATATTTGTGTGATGGGTATATACAGGGTTATTTGTAAAACACCGTTAACCTCTCAGGCCTATGTTACTAACACCATAATCAACAACTTTTGTTCTATGACTTTTAAAAATTCATCATATTTTAGTTCATCAGATTTTCAGACAAAAAAAATGGAACGCTCTAAATGTTGCGAATTCTATGTGATAGAACAATAGCGAGGGGTGCGGGCGGCAGGGGCACGCAGGCGTAGGTAGGTACAGCAAAATACACGAGTTGAAATGTGTTAGATAGGACAACGAAAGTTTGTTTTGAACTTTTTACAAAATTATGTTTTGTAAAAAGTTATAGAACAAAAGTTGTTGATTATGATGAGAGGTTAACGGTGTTTTACAAATAACCCTGTATATCTCGTGTATTTATTAGATATAAGTTTTATTCGCGTTAATTTAGGTACTCATTTTTATTTATTTATTTTAATTCTAGACTCACGCCTGTGTCCCCGAAGGGGTAGGCAGAGGTGTAATATTACACCCACATTTCGCCAGAAATTCTTAGGTCCCACGTAATAGGGGGCGAGCCTATTGCCGTACCGGGCACATTACAAGACTTCGTGCTGCTACTGAGAATTTCCTAACGGAAAAACCCAATAGCACTGTGCCCGACCCGGGAATCGAATGCGAGACCTCCCAATCCCAGTCACTCATTTTTATGATATAAATATTTCCTTTTTCTCCGACGTTTCGACCGGCTTAAAGCGAACCACCGTCGTGAAAACGCAAAATTAGCTAGTAGACGCAATTAACATCCGTTAAATAAACTCATATGATTTACAGAAAGTGTTCGCTAGATAGACTATATCGCCACTTCTTTCTTTAAATATTTACTTCCTTCAGATATTAACACGATAAGCGGCAAAATGAAAATACTATTTTGCAACAATTTAGAGAATTGCTAAAAGAAAAAAGAAATGCGATCTCCCAATTTTTAACATTCCATTGTATCACATTCACTACAGGCGATTGAAAATAAAAATTAAAAAGCGGCCCATTTCTCGAGCAATACATTTGATTACTCTAGTTTTGCATCATGTCAACTATGAAAAATTATTTGAAAGGCTTGTGAATTTATTGAGTAAATAAACCTTAGAATATATGACAAAGAAAGACAATCAATTATTGACAATTTATCACCACTAATGTAAGTATACTGATTACAAATAAAATAAAAAATACCTACCTTTTTAATTATCAGAGCCTCATGAGCGACTTGGCACGCAACCATTACCCAGACAAGCGTGAAACTTACTATAAGCTGAAAAACGTTAAAGTATTAAATATTTTACTTAGAACCGCCAGTGACCTGATTACAGATCATAAAGAATAACCTAAAAAGTACCAACCCAGATACAACCGTATGGTACAGGAGTACAGAAAGAGCTGATCCCAAACAAATTGGGATAATAACCAGGGCAAAGAAGACATACTTTTATTGAAAAAAGAGTGGCCACGAGTTTGATTGCCCGTTCTTTCTCGTGGTTCTACCTATTGCTTTGCGAACGAGGCAGTAAATGTAAATGTAGAAGCATTAAGTTATTCGATTTAGAAAATTGACGTTCATAAGCGTCACCTTGTGACCTAGATGAATAAATGATTTTGACTTTGACTTGACTTTGACTTTGAAAGAAAATAGCTATTGAATACAGCAGGAATGCAATTATCCAAATATTTGTGGGAGTGCATAGGTCATTGACTCATGTATTGTATATGTATTTAATATAATGAATTAATAAACGCAAACTAGTTGGCATTAGAACTTCGTACGTTTCATTTCTCTCTACACACACAAAACCCTACACTGGTGACCCCGATCGCAGCGAACCGCGCCACGTCCGATTCGCAAAAACGTGGACGACGAATATCGCGAGTATATACAACGCATTTTAAACGAAGTTCAAGAGAAATTTTAAAATGAATACACAATTCGGACAGGCCCCACAGCAACCAACTCACTTAGTACCGAAAACGGAAGAATCCACCGCTATAATTTCTACATTATCAGTGTCAAGTAAAATCCCGGAGTTTTGGCCAGAAAACCCACGGTTATGGTTTTTGCAAGTTGAAGCTATTTTAACACCTCAGAAGACATCAGACGCCAACAAATACTTTATGGTCGTAGCAAAACTTAGCAAAGACGTAATCCAGCAAGTAGCGGACATAGTCGCGAATCCACCGGACAACAACAAATTTGAAGCACTCAAAAATCGGCTTTTACAAATTTACGAAGAATCGGAAACTAGACAAATACAAAAATTGATTTCGGAAATCGAGCTAGGAGATCAGAAACCCAGTCAACTACTAAGAAGAATGAAGGAGCTGGCGAGAGGAAAAATAGAAGCGGACACCCTAAAAATATTATGGCAAGGACACTTACCTTCATCTGTAAGAGCAGTGCTCACAGTGACGTCAGCAAAGGATTTAGAAGAATTGGCTGTGATAGCTGATAAGGTAATGGAGACCCACCAACCAGCGCAAGTCAACGAAGTAGCCCACAGCAACCAGGAAAAGTCGTCAGTCTTTGATGTAGCTACAATTATGGCAGAAATAGCGAAGATAAACCTAAAGATAGCGGAAATGGATAGAAGAAGAAGCAGATATAGAAGCAGAAGCAATTTCAGAAACTCTTCACATTCACGTTCCCGGTCGAGACCACGAAGAACGCCAGAAAGTCCTAATTGGTTGTGCCTATATCACTTTAAGTACCGGAGCAGAGCCAGGAAATGCGTCGCGCCTTGCAACTGGAAGCCAAGGACCGTATTAACCAATTCGGAAAACTAAGAAGACTACAACCGGTGACGGGAAGTTGTGCAGTCAGGGATTACCGCCTTATCGTAAGTGACCGAAAATCGCATATAAAATTTCTTATTGATTCTGGTGCATGCATTTCTGTAATTCCTAAATATGTAGTTAAAAATAAATGTGAGTTAGATTTTAATTGTAAATATAAACTCTATGCTGCTAACGGCTCAGAAATAAAAACCTATGGTACCAAAACGTTAACATTAGATTTAAAATTGGGTAGACCCTTCTCATGGACATTTGTAGTGTGCAATGTTAAACAACCAATACTCGGCGTAGATTTTCTTAACCATCATAAATTAATTGTTGACATCAGTGGTCGTTGTTTATTAGATAAAGTAACTAACCTGGCAGTCAAAGGAACGATCGTAAACCATTATATTTCAGCAATTTCTACCGTGCGTAAAGATCATACCATATAATATCTCATATTGAATAAATATCCAGAGATACTCAAACCTATGTCATTTAAAGAGACGCCAAAACACTCTGTTTACCATTATATTGATACGATGGGTCCTCCTGTATTTTTCAAGCCTAGACCGTTAGCCCCAGAGCGATATAGAATAGCTAAAGACGAATTTAAAACTATGTTAGAGGCAGGTATATGTAGGCCATCCAAATCAGCTTGGGCGAGTCCCCTACACTTAGTACCAAAAAAAGATGGACAATTCCGACCTTGCGGTGACTACCGAGCACTTAATGCTGTTACTAAGCCGGATAGATACCCAATCCCTCGCGTACAAGACTTCACATACTTTTTAGCTGGTAAAACAATATTCTCTAAAATTGATATAAAAAAGCCTATTATAATATTTTGATTAACCCGGATGATATATGCAAAACCGCAATTACTACACCTTTCGGTTTGTACGAATTTGAAAGAATGACCTTTGGTTTGAGAAACGCTGCCCAAACCTTTCAACGCTTCATGACTAATACAGTGCTATCAGGCTTAGACTTTTTATACTGTTACGCGGACGATATATTAGTAAGTTCAATTAATAGTAAGAAACATTCCGAGCACTTAGAACAAGTATTTCAACGGTTAAGCGAGTATGGTATTACAATTAACTTAGACAAATGTATGTTTAATACTACTAGTATAGAATTCCTAGGCTATGAGGTATCTACAGCTGGTATTAGGCCATTAGAATCAAAAGTACAGGCTATCATTGACTATCCTAAACCACAAAACGTCAGTCAGTTACGTAAATTTTTAGGTATGGTCAACTTTTATCGAGGTCATTTACCTAGAGCTATAGAATACTTAGATACATTAAATAAATACATTCACAAAGCTAAACGAAACGATAAAACAATAATACAGTGGACACAATGATGCTGAACAAGCGTTTTTACAATGCAAAAATAGTCTCAGTAATGCAGTCACGTTAACATTCCCACTAATAAATGTGCCGTATGCACTTTTTGCCGATGCATCAAATAATTGCGTAGGAGCTGTGCTGCAACAATATGTGAACAATGAATGGCATCCATTAGGCTATTTTTCTAGAAAATTAACTGAAACGCAAAAGAAATATAGCACTTATGACAGGGAACTATTAGCAATATATTTAGCCGTAGAACATTTTAGAAGTTTGTTTGAAGGACATGAATTAATTATTTTCACGGACCACAAACCCCTGACATTTGCATTTTCGAAATTGTGTAAAAATAACATTTGAATTCTGCATGCTGAATTAGGCAACTATTATTTATAAGTGAATTTACAACAGATATTCGCCATGTCAGTGGGCAAGATAACGTTGTCGCAGACGCATTATCACGTATAGATAGCATAAAATGTACATCTAGTTTAATAGACTATGAAAAGTTAGCTCTAAAACAAAGTCAGGATCTTGAATTTAACACCTTATTGCAAGATTCTAAATTTAAATTTAAAAAATTCATTGTTCCTGGTAGCAGTCAATCTATTTTTTGTGAAGTTTCTAATGAAAACGCCAGACCATATTTAACTGAGAATTTTAGAAAAGAAGCATTCCATGCGATACATAATCTTAGTCATCCTGGCACACGCACGTCGCGCCAGATGATTAAAGATAAATTTTTTTGGCCTAACATGAATCGTGATATAGTGTTATGGACAAAGACATGTATAGCTTGTCAGAAATCTAAAGTAAACAGACATATTATTTCTAACTATGGTAAATATCCTCCTGTTGATAGATTTGATCATATACATATTGACATAATTGGACCACTTCCAATCACATCGGATGATTATAGATATTGTCTAACGATAATAGATAGAGGTACTAGTTGGCCAGAAGCTTACCCACTTAAAGAAATGTCAGCGGAAACGGTAGCGCATAAATTATATACAGAATGGATATGTAGGTTTGGCTGCCCTGCAAAACTCACGAGTGACCAGGGTAGGCAATTTGAAAGTAAAGTATTTACAATGTTAATGTCGTATTTAGGTGTACAAAAAATAAGGACAACGCCATACCATCCGCAAAGCTACGGAACAGTAGAAAGATGGCACAGATCTGTAAAAGCCTCATTAATGGCACGTTTAAATAATAATAAAAATTGGACGCACGAACTACCTTACGTAATGTTAGGACTTCGCGCAGCCATTAAATCAGAGTCAGGAGTTAGTGCGGCACAAATGGTCTACGGCCGCTCCTTACGATTACCAGGTGAATTTTTTGCCGAAACAAGTAATAATTTAGATCCTCATACAGTTGTTCAGAATATAAGAAATAACATAAAAAAATATAAGCCAGTAAATATAACATCTAACAGGTCCACATCATTTTTTATTCATCCTGATATCAAAAATTGCACACACGTATTTTTAAGAGTAGATAAAATAAAAAAGTCATTAATATATCCCTATGAAGGACCTTATAAAGTCTTAGAAAGATCTGACAAAGTTTATAAAATCCAATTAGATGATAGAATATTAACAGTTTCAATTGATAGATTAAAACCCGCTTATATATTAAAAGAGAGTGAATCTGTACCAGTAAACAAAGATAATAATATGAAAGTAACGCGTAGCGGTAGAGTTAGCAAGAAACCTATAAGATTCTTATTAAATTAAATAGGTAATTAAAACTAACCATTATGTACTTTAGTTACAAAAAAACATTATAAGTAACGAGTGAATATTGGTAATAAACCTAGTATATAAAATATGATGACTAGAATTATTAATTAAACTAATTATTTGTTCATAAGTAATCAATTGCGTCTTTTACTGAGCCAACGGAAAAAAATAGCTTGTAGTGTATGCGCGAAGGCATCATTATAACTTGTTATTCAGTTCAGTGAACTCGAGTCAAATATTATTTGCTTAAAACTTTATTAGTACAACATGGGTAAAATATTTAGTGTCGAGAAAAAAACCGAAGAAGTAATTATTGCTCAAAACGGAGCGAATAATGCATCCAATTCGCATTTTGAACAGACGTTAGAAAAATACGGTCTTATCGTATTTGCCATCGCTATAATAATTGGCGTGTATATCACATACAGAATGCTTAATAAATGTAAACAAGGAGCTTAGAAAGCATTACGGAGAGAGATGACAGTTTGGCATAGCAACATGAGTATACCAATGGCTCAACAAATGACGCAACCACAGCATAGTGTATAATGGATATCTACTGCATAGTGTTAAGTGATGTCGTGATATGTAAAAAAAATATTTTTAGTGTAACGGTTTGAAAGTGCAAACTATATATAAATAAAAGTTCTAAAATATAAAATATTTGTGTATACTACATATAACTTCGCAACTTAATTGATTATTTCAAAACTTATATCTGTATTATAGTTATCAAAAAGTGTTCAGCCATATAAGTGTAATAAAACATCATACGGTTAATGTACTCGTAACACGATACTTGTACCTACCAGTTGTATGTATTGTAAACATGTGTGATAACATAAAGCATTATACCTAGTCGTCAAAATAAAACACCTGTGTTATACCTAATAAAAAATGTACAATCAAAGTTATGTAATTTTTTCAAACATTTATATGTAACATTTTTTTAATAAAGGGGGGAATACTGTGGGAGTGCATAGGTCATTGACTCATGTATTGTATATGTATTTAATATAATCTTAATATATAAAATCCTTGCGTTATTGACTGACTGACAGACACGCTACAGCCGAAACTATTGGGCGCAGGAAGCTGAAATTTGGCATGTATGTTCCTTGGGGACCGTAGGGGTGCACTAAGAAGGGATTTCCCGAAATTCCCACGGGGTCGGCCAAAACGGGTAAATTAAAAAAAAATGCAGGCGTAGCTGCTGGCGTCCTCTAGTATATAAATAAAATTGGAGTGTCTGTTTGTAATGTTAAAATAACCGCTTTTTACTAAATGCATATGGATGTATACACAATACATATACCGAAATGTTTTTTTTTTACATTTTTTGTCTATCTGTTTGTTTGTTGGGTTCTTTGGAACGGCTAGACCGATTTTGACGGGACGTTCATTGGCGGATAGTTGATGTACCAATGAGTAACTTAGGCTACAAATTAACCGAGTACGCGAAGTAATTCCCTAAGGACGCGTGAGGAACCGCGGGAAACAGCTAGTGAATTAATAAACGCGAACTAGTTGGCATTAGAACTTCGTACGTTTCATTTCTCTCTACACACAAAAAACCCCTACAAATTTTTTATTTAAAATTTCGTAAGTTATAATTTTGTGAACAGACCCTTGAGGTAGGCCTTCATCCATCAGTGGACGTCTACAGGCTAAAATGACGATGAAACTATCATTTACACATATCTAGATTTATACTGACCTTAAATCTCAAATGATTAAAAGTTGAAGCAAATTTATGTGTCAGTTTCATATAACTATAAAGGAATATTTACACGTGCATTGTCTTTTCTTCAGTTCCGTCATCAGCTTGCAATTTAACTTCAAGAGTTTTTCTTAAAGACCAGATGCTTTTGCGATATGGATCAGTTAAATAGATTGATGTTAAATGGCTGAAGTAGGTTGTCAAATGTGAGGAATCAGCCATTAAGTATTTTTTCGCATCATTAAACTTGGATTCAGAAATATTAATGGCGAGAATAAGAACAACATATCTCACGATAATAGCTCCATATATTATAACATATACTATATAACACCGTGAGCCGTGTGGTTGACGGCATAGAATACAAGTGTCACCACCCCCTATCTTCCCGTGGGTATCGTAAGAGGCGACTAAGGGATAACACGATGCAAATACCATCTTTGCGTAGAGACGGAAAACTCGACATCAAACCCTATACGACTGCCTCGTTGGTCTCGCGGCATAAATGTGCGCGTGGGATCGGGAGGTTCCGGGTTCGATTCCTGGGTCGGGCAGTGTTATTGGGTTTTTCTGTCACGAAATTCTCAGTAGCCGCACGGAGTCCGGAAATGTGCCCGGTACGGCAATAGGCTCACCCCTTATTACGTGGGACTAAAGTATATCTGGCGAAAAGTGGGTGTAGAAATACACCTCTGCCTACCCCTTCGGGGATAAAGGGCGTGACGTTATGTATGTATGTATGTATAAAACACCACCAGTATGAACCGTATCTAGAAGTTTCATCAGGGTATTTATTTACATATATTTCCATGATTGCTTGCTCTCCAGTTACTAGTGGTATTAAACTGGTCAAAATTATATAAAATATGATAATAGTAATATACGTTATGTCAAGAATTTGAGAGTTTGATAAATATGATAACGCACGTAAAAAAAGGCTTCGTTGTATAACAAACAAAGCACACAGTACAGTCTTGTTAGCCAGCCAATTAAAGCTGAATCACTTAGTTTGAAGTATACACCAAATATTAGTCTGATCCCTAAGATAGATTTTAATGAAATGCCATAATTATTAGGTTTTATTTCCTCACTGGTATTAACGTGCATTTTATAAAAAAATATTTTCTTCCACTAAAATTGACGTAGTAAACCAAGATCTGAGGGAGCTTCAAGCTGGTGATTGGCGTGAAGTGGCCAAAGATCGGGTGAAGTGGCGTTCCCTCCCATTGGAGGCCTCTAATGGCTCATCAACCCAAAATGTGCCTTACATTTTGGGTTGATGAGCCATTAGAGTAAGTAAGTAAGTACTAAAATTGAAACTATTAATGACGAACAATGTATTGGTCGATCTAATTCAAATCTATTTTTGTATTACTACAAAGAACAATCAATGTGATGTACAGTTTTAATGTACGTTGTATTACAATAATATATTAAAGTTTGGTGTTTATAAAAGCAATTATTATTATTGATTTACTTTCTTGTCATGATTACGTAGCAGCAATTCTGAAGCAAGGATTATAGTACCACGGCTTGTTTTTCATGACATTATCCTCCTATTGCAGCAGGCAGAGACTGAGAACGTCTGACAGGGAAAGTCCCATACACCGTTTTAGTCAAATACTGAATCTTAGTAGAAATGCCTTATATTATCTCAACGTGCTGTCTTTCTTGCAGCACCCTCTTCGAGAAGTGTGGGGTTTGTTTTTAGTGTATGTGCATACACGCACTTTGTTTCCACAACTATTTTTATTACTGATCTGTAGGTACTTCTACACATAACACTAACGACGGGCAGCGCTAGCCTAGTGGAGATACCAATGGACTGCCATGCAAAGGTTATCTGGTTCGATTCCACGGCGCGCACCAATTACTTTTCGAAGTTATGTGCGTATTAAATTGCTAATTATTGCTTGCCCCGTGTTTCGGAAAGCACGTTAAGCCGTCAGTCCCGGCAGTCATAAAGATCTTTGACAGTCGTACTGAGAGTCAGTACCCTCAAATAAACTGATATTAGTCTAAATAATAGAATATCGCTATCCCTTTAGGTTGCGGAGGACAGACGGCAGTCGTTCTGTGGAAAAGCTGATATTCTGTCATATTTGGTTAGACTAGTTAGCGTACCCCGGGCTCCTAGGCGTGTAAGACTTTGATGCAACTCGGATAACGCTAGGACGATCATGATGACTAAAGAGTCTTCACACGAACGTATTTTGTCATTCAGTCGGTATAGCCTACATTCATTCGTACAAGAAAGGTGTTCGTCCCGTGCTAATCTGGAGAAATAGTGACGGTCGGTGGAGAGAACCTTGGACTAACGTAATTCAATTCAGTGGTTCAAGTCTGACTCCAGCTAATGCTTGGCTGTGGAAATCGACCGAATTGGTGATTTGTACGTTTTTAACGGCTGCAATATGTTTCAGGTAAAATGAAAAATGTTTTGTTTAGTCATTAGTTGACGTGTATTCTTACTGGAGGCCTTTCTGTTTTGGCTTCACTCGCAATATGACACTCGAAACCAGGTTGACTACACATAAGTGGCATAGTGGTTTATGTGGTCACTTTATCATTTAGAATTGTAACAAGTTTTGTGGGTTCGATTTGATAATCGAACCCACAAATGTGATCATGGGATAATACTTTGTTTGATCCAGATATCCTGTACCTAGTCGTTATTAAGCAAAAATTACCTAGTCGTTATTAAGGGGAACGAGGGGCTTGTTGTAACAATTTTCATGAAAACTAATACATATATCTTGACATCTATTGGTTAGATTGCTACTTAATAAAGATGGATGGATGCTGTTAATCTTTCCCTACCAAATCAAGTAAAATAATACCTTAACTATTGGTCATTATTTGACAATTAATTATTTTCTAGAAGAAGTGCGGTGTTACAACTTACCTCGTGCTTGGGGCAAGTTGTAACGTCTACCGGGGCAAGTAGTAACGGCAAAGTAAAACGACAACAATACGTCTAATCATTTAGTATTTTTTATTTATAACAAAATTTAAATCTTTCTAAAGTAGGTATTATATAATTCGTATCAAATATCAACTCAAATACCGTTTTAAATAATTAACACCTACAAACTTAGTAATTAACAGTATTATTTAGTTAAACACTACTTATAATCATCATGGCACTTTTAAATCACTGTAAGTAATTGAATTATTAATATGTATGCTTCGTAATTATCTCGTTTTAATATCTATATAATAAGTATTGTGCTTATATAAGAATCAACATTTGGTGAGTATCATTATAATTAAATTCAGTCTTCATTTGAGCAACAATTAATACCAATAAAAGATATAGTGTCTACTATACTGGACCCTGGCTATGGCAACATGGTGCGGCACGGTTTATAGGTCAAATCGAGTCAAAGAAATACGTTAATAAAGATAAGATCCTAGTGAAAAAAGCCTGTTATTACACACCCCTGTTACAACAAGCCCCTTGCTCCCCTACCACGTACCTTTTTCGGAGCAACCGATATTTCGGTGCTGTTGCAAGCGCTATGTTCACGGATGTACATCCGTAATGTTCGTAACGAGAAAAACTAAAACTTTTGTGTAACTAGATACGAAAATAGTCATATAGGTAATCGACTTTTTGTATAATATACATTTCATTTTTTTAACAACGTACAACGGTACGTGGTTTATATCCCGAAAGACAATTTAAAATAAGGGTTATTCTTTGACTAAGTACATCTGAAACTACTGGAGGCAGGTATTTTTTGAGAATCGTAGAGGTGCACTCAGAAGGTATTGCCTGAAATTCCCAAGGGATCAGGTAGCAACGGAAGAATTAAAAAATAAATGTGGCAGCGCAGCTGCCGGTATTCTGTAGCATTATATAAAAAATACTATTCTTACATTATTTTCATTATTACGTTCCATTTATTTCAGGTACTCCCTGTTATCTCAAAGAACATTTATGTTCCTTCATTTCACTCAGGTATAATTATAATCTAGGAGGTCACTTTCGGATCTTACTACGAAAACGACAAAGTATTGCAAAAAATAATTTGACAAACCTTATACTGTTTAGGAAGTGCGCCTGTGTATCAGAGATTAGCAGAGCTAATTCTCTAAACGCGTAATGTATAGGTATGATACAACGCATTATCCTATAACTTAAGATAGTTCCTTATTTTATGAATTTCATTTGCGTTCTAGATACATATATTGTCTTATAACGCCTTATTTTTTTCATGAATACCCGCAGAACAGTTGGAAGTATAATAAGCATGTGCAGAAAGGCCACGTAGTGTTCTTCTACTAGAGTGAAAATTCTCTGATGAGACTAATTGATCATGCTTTGTGGAACACGCCCCTACGGATATGGTAGAGATCATTTACACATATTATAGCGCAATTCAAGATCTTTAGTCTTTGTAGTTCCGTCAATATCCGTTAGATGTCGCCACTATCGGTATTTTTTAGCATCAAATTTTATATTTCTAAGCACTTAACATTGCTGGCTCATCCTACTGACACGCAACCATAAAACATTAACGCACTCAATTTAACTTTAGTTTTGATTACACTTACATTATTTTTGTAATTACTTAAGTCTGAATTAACTAGAACGGCTGTGTAAGCTTTAATTATGTACTAATAACCGGGAGCGCTGTCACGAGTTCTGTACGTTAGCCATTAATCACACAATTTTATTACCAACTTCGAATGCTCTTTTTGTGATAGCCTAATCTCGTCTCTAGGGTTCCATAGTAATCTACCAGGTACCCTTCAGTACCATTATTTATTATTTTTTTATTTTAAGGCTGGATGTCGAAATTCTACACTTGGAATAGGCAGGAGGAGTGTGTGTGGTTCTATTAATAATGGCGTAGATACGAACAGTGACGACATCTAGTGAACATTGACGAACGTTCAGAGTTACCGAGAGACCAACTTTAAGACGATCCTCACACTATTTTGAGAAACTCCACCTCTTTCCTCTGAAATCTGATTAGTCGCGAGCTTAAGAAATCTACGGAAAAATCTAATTAGACAAACTGCCCTCAACAATTTCGAAATTGAATAAAAACAATACCATAAGAAACAAATTGAGCTATCCTACATTTAGCATGTCAAGCGAATGGGTGATCTTTATGACAAATTACCCTAGCTCATCCGCCACAACCTTCGCTATCGATTCAGCAAACGTACAGAGCGCATGCGAGCCACCTAATTAGAAAAAGTCTACGCTTGCAAACAGAGCACTACATCTCACACTAATGTCACACACCAACGCTCGCAAAAACTTGCCACACAAGTATAAGTCCTGCTGCACACAGCGTTGTGATATATTAAGCGGGTCGACGCGCGGTTCACCTACAAATTTTCGCTTGTGGCCGATAAATCGCCGGCTCACCTAAAGGCATTCCACTTAGATTGCAGCCGCCGGAATGTCGCCTAATTGTTCCCCGTTCTCCCCTTTGTCTGTTCGCCTCACTGCTCGCTCTGTCGCCCAGTACGTAGGTGTTACGGGAAATGTAGTGCTCCTGTCACTGTAAACTGAATAGCTGCATTGTACGCGCGTCACCAATCTTGATTTAAACGTCTAATGGTGTGAAGTGATTTGACGGTTTGACAAGTTACCTACTGGACTGTATCTTTTAGTGTATTTTACCTATGTTGCTACAAATGTGGTCTTTAAAAATTACTAAATAGATCTTATTTATAGTGAAATAGAACATGGAATTTGATATTCAGTTCATCTTAACTAAGGAATCATCCTTAACAAATAATAACATCTGATGTGTGCGACTTTGATATTCCTGATGTCAATTCACTAGATTGTATTTTTTATAATTTCTTATATTGTAGGTGTTCTAATACATATGAAGTGATTACCTTAAATTTGGGCAAACGGCCGGGTCTGTGGTCTGCGCAATCAAAACACGACACGACTTTAAGATACAACACACTTAGTTTGTTTTGAACACCAAAAGTATTATTTTTGCATTGTACACAAAGCGACTTCACAAGGTGCGAGGTCCGGACTGTATGGCGGATGCATCATCAGCTTTACATTTTAAGCCTTTAAATACGCTTTTTGTATGATGCCTTAACAGAACGTGAGGATGCGTGGCAAAAAATGTCTTTCGAAAACATCTTTTAGCGACACGGTATTATAATATCCTAATTTGTTAAAAGAAGAAGCAACCATTTGCTTACGAATGCTTACGAATTCTTAACTTCCGTTAGCAAATCTTCAAAGGGCTCATTCTGCCCACTGGCTTTTTCTTTCGAATTCAAAGCAGTCCCACGTACCAGGGTTTACCGGTACTTGGTCTTAAGTTGTTTGCCTTTTACCAATAAGGCTATTTAGAGAGCGGCAGCTATGTCAACATTATTGCTAGGGACCTCCTCTTTCATGATTCGATCTTACTACAAACAGCTCAAAAACAGCAAAGCATCCCGTTTGCTGTTTTTGAGCTGTTTGATGCATCATTCTAATTTCTTGCATAACGAAGTTCAACAATCTTTGAAATATTACTATATCATCATTCAAGCTTTTTTTTTTTGGTGTCGGTTGACGGCGGATGTAGGTGTTGGGCTCCGCCGCCAAAAATTGGGAGGACGGCAACGCAACACCGCATCTCCTCTTCCTCTGCGGCCCCACCGCGACGCAACGATGGTGCGCCCCGCCCTCATTTGGTCGCGGCAACGCAACACCGACACGCCTCTCGTCCCGCGACCGCGCCCGACTGCGAGGGACAGAAGAAATGTCCCTCACACCCGCACCATTGGACGCATCCTGCGCAGGCCTCCGTCAAGCCCACGCGGAGCGTCCACTTCTGGGATCTCGCTTAGTTTCACCGTGGGTGACCTAACCACGGTTACTGAGCCCACCCACCACGACAAGGTGGAGATCCAAACGGGGGGATCATTCAAGCTTTATCCCAACCCCATGGATACTGCACCTAGGCGTTCGTATTGGAGTTGGAGGTACGCATTATATGCTTACCTCTTTAAATTACTTTTAAAGGGTGATTACATTCTGGCGGGTATAATTTTTTTGTACTTGGACCACCATCTTTCAAATGCCCGAGTTGTAGCGAATCGCTACGCTTTTGAAAATTAGACCAGCGTGCAGCGCTTACACGTTGTGGACTGACTTGTTTATAACAATAACATAATTATCGATTTGCTTGAAACATGTTGTTAAATTTTGAATAAACTACAAGACACATTTTACCAATACTGGTATGCAAGTTACAAACTTGAAATTACAATTTCAAAATAAAAAAAATAAATTATAGTAGTGAGGAAACCTTAATGTCTGAAGATTCTGCAAAATGTTCTCAAACGACATTAGAAGTCTGCCTATCTACTCATGGCCAGCGTGATAAATAGCCTAACCCTTTTCATTATAAGAAGATGCCTGAATCCAGCCGGGGGACAGAGTATAATAAACAAGACTGATGATGATGATGCTGAAAAAACATGCTACATGTAACAACGACGACAGGAGTTTACGCAAATATGTCTTTAGAAAACATTGAAGTAAACAGCGTCTTTAGCCCTTCTAGATTTATTTAAGTTATTGTAATTCTGTATAGCCGGCGAACAAAATAATGTTTTCTATCTATTTAATACATGTTGCTTACAATTGATTCTCCAACAGAATTAATTTTTACCTTTCTTTTTCTGCCTCCTCTCTAACTTCATTTGATTTTCAATCTAGAATTTACTTTCTATATGAACCAAATACACGATCATTACTTTTGTATTATACGGTTTACCTATTTTATCTATATTACTTATTGTTATATATTATAGAGTCCAGCATCACTTTATCTATACACCAAGCCTTGTTATCACGCGATCCTTACACTATGTTCACGTTATTCCATCTGTCAAAACGTTATATAAATCTTTCATTATCTATTATTTCTGTCTAAAAATAGAAATCTTTTCTGAAACTACGACAAAAATATTGATCGTAAGCTTCTTGAAAGCAATTTTGTTTTGAGTTTAGTTAATTGTAGTCCTATTAGTTAAGTTAGAAACAATAATAGTAGTATTCTGAGCAATCTACTCAAAATCATCTGTTCCCAAATCATGTAAAGCTTCTAGTATACAAATCAGACAACTGAAATCATCAGTCTGCTAACCCAGTTTGATTCATACGCAGCACAAATCTTTGTCTTTGACGATGATTTGTTCTGGGTCTGGGTGAATTTATCTTTATTAAGTACCTTAGTTTATCAGTTAAAACTACCTGATAGCCGTAGTACAAGCTCTGGCTGGATGGAATCTGATCACCATCTGTGAATTTTCCTAGGTTATCACATTATTTTTATTAAATAATGTTTGCTAATAATTATGACACGTGGCTTCAAACTAACTTCTAGAAGCAAAACATTAAAAAAGAGCCAAACTGACTGACTAAATAGATGAGATCAATATTTTGATTCAGTACTCAATTTATTGCTGAAATAAATTTTGAGGTAAGACTAAATTATTTATTCTCGAAAGCTTCGCCAAAGATAATGGAAAATGAACGTGTACAGATTTTCTTACTTTTAAATTAAAGTTTTTGTAGCGTTGATGGGCTTATTAATGTTAAACCTGAAATGGAATTTAATACATTATCATTGAATTATATAGGTACCTAATCTATACATCTATACATATAAATAAAATTGAAGTGTCTGTCTGTGATTTCAAAATATTTATGTTTTTTCAAGTGCATATAGTTAGTTTTACGATTCTTAGTCCAAAAACTCTTTTTTACATTATTGTCTGTCTGTCCGTATAAATAAAATTGAAGTGTCTGTCTGCGATTTCAAAATATTTATGTTTTTTCAAGTGCATATAGTTAGTTACACGATTCAAAGTCCAAAACAACCCTTTTTAACATTTTTGTCTGTCTGTCTGTCTGTCTTTCTGTTTGTCCGGGGTAATCTCTGGAATGGCTGAACCGATTCAAATGAGACTTTTACTGCAAGATACAAAACTTTATAGCGCTACATATAGGCTACAATTTGACCCGGTAGTGTGCGCTGTTGTCGCGATAACAAGTCTTTACTTCTTCTACTTATCTATACATACATATAAATAAACACGATGCAAATACCATTTTTGCGTAGAGACGGAAAACTCGACATCAAACCCTATACGACTGCCTCGTTGGTCTCGCGGCATAAATGTGCGCGTGGGATCGGGAGGTCCCGGGTTCGATTCCTGGGTCGGGCAGTGTTATTGGGTTTTTCTGTCATGAAATTCTCAGTAGCAGCACGGAGTCTGGAAATGTGCCCGGTACGGCAATAGGCTCGCCCCTTATTACGTGGGACTAAAGTATATCTGGCGAAAAGTGGGTGTAGAAATACACCTCTGCCTACCCCTTCGGGGATAAAAGGCGTGACGATATATATATATATATATATATATATATATATATATATATATATATATATATATATATATATATATATATATATATATATGTATTTTTTTTTTTTCAAAAGCATATAGTTAGTTACACGATTCTAAGTCCAAAACAACCCTTTTTTTAAATTTTTGTCTGTCTGTCTGTCCGTCCGTCTGCCCGTCTGTCTGTCTGTCTGCCTTTCTGTTTGTCCGGGGTAATCTCTGGAGCGGCTGGACCGATAGAAAATGAGACTTTCAAAGCAAGGTAGAGGATTTTATAGCGCTACATATAGACTACAATTTGACCCGGTAGGTAACGCTATTGTCACGATAGCGAGTCTATGTAGTATATATACCTATATGTGTAACCCAGATGAGTAATATGAAAGAAGAAATGGATTTAGAAATAAGGAAAATACCGATCTTGCCGTCTATACTTTCTTAAAACTCAGGAACGTATTTAAAAGATAACCAGTTTATGCGCTTCACATGTGGATTCAAGTGTAACACGTTATAGCTTTTTAAATCATATAAATAGTATGGAGGACTAAGATGTTCCTCCCACTAGGGGAGGTTCCTCAGACCAGTAACCAATCTAGGTGATCGTGCTTGGTGGACTACAGTCCGACGGACTTATTTGAAAAGTTATACATATTCTTAGCGTGCGCAAACTCTGCTTGGCGTGATTTAAGTATTTAGTTGCAATGTGTCCATTAGAGTTTCTTTGGCGTCGGACTGTTACGTGGGACCGAGAAAATATCTCTTAAAAAAATATATTTAAACTAGCTAAAACAATTTATTAGGACACGGTACACACGCGTAATATAAGAAATGGTATAAACTGGATTTAGTAGATATAGCATAAAAAACTGGTACAAGGGATTTAGAAAATGAGCCTGGCACACTAAGGCTATATTATGACTGTTCGCGTTAAATTATGGATGCAGACTGAGGGTGAAAGGGACTGAATGAATAAGGAAGGCAAAATGTGCTGACACGGAGATTTAGGCATTGGCAGGGATTTATGATGAGTAGTACGGATACTACAACAACAACTATGCATACTACTCATCTACTATTTTAGGGTTCAAGAGGCGTTTGTAACAGCCCCTCGATTTAGAGTAAACTTCACGGTAAAAATGAAGTTTACGGGAAAGGAAAGAAATAACAAGGAGTTACAAGTTGCGAATACGAAGAGTAGGAGGTATTATATTAGGAAGTTCAACTTCATCATTTTCGGGTTCAGGAATGGGAGCTTCGCGTGATTTTAAGATTTTCCTGAGTATGCCAGTTTTACAAATTAAGAAAATAATACAAATTAAGGCTAGAATTAAAATTACATAGATTGTAGTAGTACTTATCATAGAGGACAATATGCGGCTTTTCGATAAATTCATTTAATTCTTTAAGAAATTCAGGATTTTCAAAAGCAATGGAATCTAGATTTACATTTTTTGAGTTAACAGGAGGTAAGTTGGATACAATACTGGTATATTTATTTAAACTACAGTAGGAGTCGTTAAGGATACTTAATTTAGTAATTACAGATTTTTATATGATATTAATATTATTCTTAGAGATAAGCCGTGTGTCTTTACAATAGGCGACACACCCTTGGGGTAACTTATGGTACTGGCCAGCGTAAATTATGGTACAAGTGGAAATTAGTGAGATTAACTAACGGAATGTCTAGGACCAAAACTATTTTGTTTTCCTTTTCGTAACAAGATATAGAAGACATATTTATAATAGTTTGTATAAAATTTAGGCTTAGAAGAACTGGAAGGCGTTTAGAATTTGGTATGAATCTATAATTATTAATTAATTCGGTATAGAGTTCTTTAGGCCTTCAAATAGAAGGGTAAAGTATGTTTGATTTACTAAAAATTATAGAGCGCGCGCGGCGTGACTATAAAGTCACGCCGCGCGCCTGATTGTGTGTATCGAGGAATTTAAAATGTCCTCCGTGGTTAAATGTGCAAATTGCAATGTTGTTATAAACAAAGTGTGGCTTTCGTTCATAACAAAATATCTGTTATGGACGATGAAAGTCTAAGCAGAATTTGTTAGAGCGCTTTCTCTGAAAGTGAAATTGTAACGACATAAAATTTGTTGTTCGAATCCTTTCCAGCAACAAAATGTAAGATTAAGCGAAGATAGGCCGGGAAAAGTGCTCGCGATATCGATTGTATCATCTGTCTGATCCGCGAGACCGACTCGGAGGATATCCCAGTTTTTGTGGCTTTTCCCTTTGTATGGGTTTTTTGTACATTTATAAAATCAGATTATTTATAAAATCAGCTCGATGTATTGACCGCCACCGCCGCTGAGCTGATCAAAGCGTGCTCGCATTGCAGGTACCTTATACACTTAATTAAACGTATCTACCGTGCCGTCTTATTCTGCACCAGTAAACAGTTTATTCTGATTTACTACCTAAGTAAAATTTAATGAAAATAGGGTCTTATATCATCGCACACAGTTTGAAATAATTCTAAGTGAATAAATATACAGTCTATATTTTATTATTAAAATATTTTGCAAATGCAGATCAACAACCTGTATAATATTATTTTTAGGTAGCGATCGAAGGTAGCAATAGCCTAGCGGAGGTAGCAACAGACTACCGTGCAGAGGGTATCTGGTTCGAATCCACGGCGCGCACGACTGACTTTTCGGAGTTATGTGCGTATTGAATTGTTATTTATCGCTCCTCCCGTGCCTCGGAGAGCACGTTAAGCCGTCGGTCCCGGTTGTCATGAAGATCTTTGACAGTCGTTATATGGCGTCAGTACCTTCTAAATAAACTGACACTGGTCTAAACCATGGAATTTCGTTATCCCTTCGGGTTGCGGAGGTCATACAGGCATTTGCTCTGTGGTAAAGCTAATATTCAGCCAAATCCGGTGAGACTAGTAAGCGGACCCCAGGTTGAAACTGAGACAACACTAGGAGGATGATGATTATAGGTATTTTATCTTAATTTATACACTTACCTTCAACCTCACTAGGTTCCACGTAGCATCATAACAGTCCGTTTGTTTTATATACGCGTGCGTAAATTGTTTGACTTGAAAGATTTTTTGATGCCCAGGAATGTCAGTATCAAGTAAATAGTGATACAAACTTTTTTTCAAATATACAATAATGCTGCGATACGTGTTGGCTAAATATATTTCTGTCAAATTACTGAGGCATCTACTCATATAAATATGATCAAACAATATACATAAATTCTGTGACATCGTTCGTAACAGAACCTAATATGGCAAAGACAATATATCTCATGGCAAGCTATATAAAAACAATTGAGTATATTATAAGACTGGTTGGATTATGCAAAGAAATTGAGTGAGAATCTACATCTTTACATAATCTCATAATTTCCTCTTCGCCTGTAATGAGAGAAACTAAACCATTTCCTGCAGCGTCAAAAAGCATGACAGAAGAAAACCATAAGTCCAATATTTCTTTTTGTCCCAAAACTATCTCAGTATAATAACAAACAAACGTATGGTAAACAATTCTAATGGCGCAATATAGTCTTGCAATACAACAAGCGATGACCGAAGAACTTAGTTTGAAGTAAAGTCCAAAAACTAGTCTAAACAATAAGATGTTTCTTAATTATAATAAACGTTTTAAATGTTTTTTTTTTAAATACATCTACAAAAGGCATTTTATTGATTTTATAAATATCTTTATAGCAGTTCAAAGCGTACGTACAACTGAAATATAAAAATAATAATAAATATAATTAGGTTACATGTTGAACACTTTTATAAATCGCTTTTGATGCTTAGAATATATAATGCAATGTGCGTCATCTTGTGATAACATTTTCCACCACTAAACTAATCTTCACTAGCCGAATAATTATATATTAAGTATGAAATGGAAACTAATAAATAGACTCAAAATATTCGTCGTTCGTTCGTTATCCAAATGTCAATCATTTGGACAAACTTTCGTCATGGTAATTAATCATCTGCATGGGACTTATTTTACATAAAAGATGTGTTAGCATATTATGTATGCGCTGACACAAATGTACTAAATATGCAGAATTGTCTATCTTAGCTTCAAGTACAATATTGTAGACTCTGACTGTAGTATAGCTAGCACCCGATTCATTTCTCTAAAATAGCTTTTTCACTATGTACTGGGATTGAACTATCGTCACTGACAAACACAAACAAAGTATTGTCTCTTAAAAGCTGATCATAGTAGGAAAATTGGTCGATCGAAGACGAACGCTTTGCATTGATCCTTGACGTCACTATTCCATTGACGAGAATCACGTGAAGGCAGAGTAAGATAATCAAATAAAGTTCCTAGATTTGACTGAGTCGTGACAGTCAGTTGTCTTATTACCAATAGTATTAACCAACTGGGTTTTTATATGGCTTTCAATAATAGATATTGTGATTCCTGAGATAGGTTTAAATGTGTAAATCATTATGGTTTGGTATAAACTAACTGAAATATAACCATAACTGCTTAAGAGACGGCGAGTTTTGCTTGCGTACGCTGCGTAAACCAGCAGAGACCGAAACGGTTGCAAGTCGTTTGCAACGTATCGCTCGACTTGTATTGGTCGAGGAAAAATCGAGTCAAGTTAGTTTATATGTTCAGTATTCAACCGTATCTAAATAAGAACAATCCTAACCTTTGACATTTAATGCAGACTAAATATGTCATTTACAATTTAGAATATAACGCGCATCGTCTGTCGCTTAATGCTCATTATTGACATATTCGTTATTGTTGTTTACATTATTTTTCAAATTATAGGTGGCATAGCGTTATTGCTTTCGCTTCATCTTTTAATACCCTTTTGGGCATTCACTCCAACATGACGTAAACTTATACTACATTAATCTATGTAATAAACTGCGCTCAAAAAAACGACTTCAAAAACACCATAACCACCGATAGCTCATGAATTGCTCATCAAATCTTGATCAAATTAATATGGAACTACACAGCGGCCACTAGCATTGAAATAAAATTTTATAACAAAACATCTGTCCACCAAATAAAAATAAACATAAACAAAATATACCATCGTGTTGAGAACCTCCTTCGTTTCATAGTCGGTTAAAAATCTATCCATGTATCTATAAACATTTGAAAAAGGAGCTTATGGCTTTGTAAAAGAAATGAGCCGTCAGATATAACGTGGTTAAAAGTCTACAAACCGATATGGTTTATATCGATTTCACAACAGCTTTCAAAAGTGTTTGTCATGGCACTGTATGATGATATGAAATAATTGAATGCGACCACACACAAGTTACTGCGTTGGTACTTATCTTTTATAACTAACCGTAACCAACCCATGTCATGTAAAAGTATCATTCAGCATGGTTAATTTTTAACGCAGACATCCCACAAGGTTCAATACTAGGTCCATTATATTTTATAAATTACATAAATGATCAGCACTTGCTGGTATTGGGTATATTCTAATCTTATTTTTCGTGGATTGAATAGTACTGATATGTTCATTGGTTTTTAGAAATACAGAAACAAATTATTACGTTTATGCAGTTGATGATAGTCTTTTTCATCTTGAACCAAGAATAGTAATTAAAAGAGTGTAAAGTGACTTTGCCAAGATCACTAGGCACATTAACGTAGATGATGACATGTGCCACTGCGCCGACGTGTCTCAACATGTTACACAAATGTTGCTAATACTGATATAATATCTGCTTTGCTATAGGTATATAAAGAAATCAGCTGCACTTCAATTAATGCTAATGTAATAAGGATGACAAAAATACTTCGATGTACTTGACAAGTCATTTAGGTCAGCGTTGAGGGTTATCCAACACTAAAATAATTATTCATATCTACTAGTAATCCCATTAGCTCGTTCAACCAAACAAAAAAATTCTTCAGCTTTGTTCTATTACTGATAAGCCCGCGGTTACAACCGCGTTATTTAAGGCTACTGCTTTGCTCCCGTTGCATATAGCGTGATGTTATATAGCCTATAAACCCTATAGCTTTCCTCCATAAATATGCTATTTAATATTGAAATAATTTTTCAAATCCTACCAGTAGTTACCGATATTAGCGCGTTCAAGCAAACATACAAATAAACAAACTCTTCAGCTTTATATATTAGTATAGAATTATAGATTACTATAGATAGTATAGCTATTAGAATACAAAATAAAACAAAAGCACAAGAACCAAATCTGTTTGATATTTTAAAATACAAATTGAAGTATAACAATAATATAAGAAATACATAAGTTCAAAAGTCCTAAAATTGTTTTGAAATTCATAGGCAGGTTGTTCCAAATTGTAAATGTTGTTACAGAAACGTCTATGTAATCCATAGCGTCATGAATAACCTGTCCAAGTCGCATATCTGAAACGAATAAAGTCAATCATATTCATTATCTAGAAAAATGTAATCGAATTCATTATTAAATTCGTCAAAACATTTTTTAACTTTGTGTTTCGTACTCCTTTAGTTTCTTTTTGTTTGTACCCCTTTTTAGTGCACCCTACGCTCCCTAAAGAGCATAAGTACATGCCAAATTTTAGCTTCTTGTGCCTTAATCATTGCTGGTGTGCGTTGTTGTCTGTCAGTTAATATGTATTTATGACCTGGCAAACAACCCAAACTCCTGAAGACCAAGAAGAATATAAAATAATAAAGAAGGAGACCAGAAAAATATAGCACTAGAACGTGCCAATTCCCAAAAGTTCATGTACGAGCAATTGGGGACCAAAGAAGTTCAAAAATGTCTATACAACGTGTAAATGAAATAACGCACATCCTCAGACACCCCAATTAGAATAAGTTGTTACAATCATAATGCATGCATTGAACTTTGTTTTTTATTTGCGTAAACATTGTTTTTTGAAGAAAGTATACACTCGATTAAAAGTATAAAGCGTGGTCACTATAAATTTGCGCACGCACACATACACATGAAACGGTTGCTATCGTAAACAGACGACAGCGATCTGATAGGAACGAAATACGATACGATATAAACAAAATGTTTCAAATTTAGTCTTTATACCACTCTCTGATAGAGTGGGGTTTACAAAAATGATGTTTGAGTAATTTGTCAGCTACTGTTGATATTTCCAAAATCCAAAGATATGACTACCTATTTCTTTCCATCACACTTTTCGGCTTTGGAGTGGACAGTCGACTTTGTATAAAATTAGGTATTGTTTGTTAATAACATGCACACGATCCGTTGTTTCATAATATTGTATATTACTATTTAGTTACCTACCATTATGGATGGATAAAGTAAAAGAATATCAATGAGAGAATAAAGCAAGATCGACGTGTTTAAAGTTGTAAATTAATAGTTACATTAATAGAATAATCAAATAACTTACAGGATAAAATCACATTATTTTCACTTCACTGTTCCCTCACGCATCACATCTTTTCACTATTTCAAAAGCAGCTAATATATATCAACTTAACTCCTAGGTTGTCTCCTCACAATAAACTAGTAATTTAACATTTTCCCACAGTGAAAAAGTCCGGGGGCGACAAGTTAACATCAAGATGATGCAGAACGTTCCACACCAGCACCGTCATGTTGATAATTACAATTTCTTTCGCACAATTAAAATATTTTTTCGCAACTCTCGCTGACAGATTCCCGATGGATGACTAGAATGGATACTTGTTATAACTTGTCTAAAGGCCTTGCCACACGGCACAATTTTACGTCCAACTTGACTAAATCACTTGATGAAATCGTGACGTGTAGACGCCAGTCGTCCAACTCAAGTTCATCGGGTGGGCGGTACCACCAGATTTTAACCAATCGGGTGGACGGAATGAAAATCAGTGATTTGATTGTGTCGTGTAGACGGGCAAAGCCAATTCGATTGAAAATTTGATCAGTGGTAAAATTGTATCGTGTGGCAAGGCCTTAAGCGCATCGCCAGCGCTTGTCATTGGCCAGCGCGGGCGACACATTACGTCTCGCTCTTGCCTGTTGATTATTACGTAAGCGAAAGATAGATGATAGATATTTTGGTGGTAAATTGTGTGTTATTGTCTTTTGCCGCTATTGTGTTGTACTAATGTGTGCGTTCGAGTGACCCAACGTCGAACCATTAAACAAATGCATTTTAAAAGAAGGCGTTCTGCTTTGACTTAAGGTTTATTTTCGTATATTTCAACTTTTGAAATAAATGAGTGACTATAATTTACGTTATTTTTATTATTTTAGAACAAAAACTAAACAATATTAAAAATGACAGTAATGGATTCAGTAGCCGATTCTGAACAAACTACTTTCAGGAAGTGCACTTAAATTTGTTACATGTTGTATAAACTTGCTAACCACCGTTGACAAAGCACAAAGTAACCTACTAAATGTAAAATCCGGTCCACATGGTGAGTTGCTATACAAAGATAATGATGTCTTTTCAGCCTGGCATCAATATTATCAACAGCTGCTCAATCCTACTCAAACTCCTACACAGCTTTAAAACCCTGGTAGGAATATTGGGTTTATACCTCCAGTACATCACAGTGAGGTCAAAATGGCGTTAAAGGAGGTGGCCAACAAGAAAGTCATGGGGCCTGACGGTGTTTCAGTGGAAGTTTTGGATGTGCCAGTGTTGACAGTAGCTTAAGATCAGAGTACGGTCCAAAATGACTATTGCTTTGTACCGGTCTTATCTACCACCGATCCTATGTTTTTCTCTAAACACGATCGCTGAAGATTATCGAGCAAAACTGTTGTATGTTGCATTCTTGGACATAGCAAAGGCATTTGATTGCGTCCCAAGGGATACGATTTGGTGGAACCTTCGCTAGAAAAACGTCCCCGGACATTATATTTACATCAAAGCCGACATGTACAAGGGTACAAGATCAATGGTAAGAACAGTAGTGGCTCAGACAAAACGAATAGCGGTTGCAGAAAGTATGCATCAAGGCTCGATACTGATTTCCTTCCTATTTTGCTTGGTTCTAGACTCACTCACTGAAAAGGCGCAGTCTTCAGCCTCGTGGACTTTTATCTACGCAGACAACGTTGCTATCTGCAGCGAGAGCCGCGGTCAGTTGCAAAACGTGCTTCTGTCGTGGAAGCATCAGTTACAGGCCTAGTGTTGAGTGTTGCGAAAACCCCGTAACTGTGATTAATGACGCAAAACCAGATAACAACAGTCCGATTCTTATTGATAGCCAACTTGGAACCATGTGCTATCAATACAAGTATCTTTCTGCACAGATCTGGGCACTTAGAATGCAACATCTAACTTAGAATAGCCGCAGCGTGGCTTAAAAGACAAGAAGTAATTGGTTGGTCACCGGCGACAAGAAAATGCCCGTCAAACTCAAGTTTTTGATCTATAAGATTACGAGATTGGGCGGCAAGCCAAAAGAGCGTGCATACCATTCAAGTTGCTGAAATGAAGATTCTGAGACGACCCAAAACAAAGTGGAGTGATGTAGTGCTAAAGGACAAGAGGGAATGTACGGTTACCGACGATGATGTCGCAGTTACAGCGAAGTTGAAGCAAAACATAAGGAAAGCTGACCCCCAAAGCGAGAGTCGTTATTCTTGAGTCACTAAGTAAAGTAAAAGTAAGTGCTAAAACGTTATGAGTGCACACTGTCTTACCTTCAGACTCCAACAACGCATTGGCCAGTATTTTTTTTATTTGGTCTAAATCATTTGCAGCCAACTCCATTGTTATAAGTGGCATGCACGTAACTAGCGTACACAATAAAATACTGATCTCGAAGGGTAAAAAGTTTAGAGTCTGAAAAATGAAAAGTGATACTGCAGTGTAGGAGCCTCAATTAGAAATTTTCTAAGTTACATTACATTACAGAATGTGTTAAACCTAAAAAAATATGCCTACTATTATAAGCATAATGTTTATCAGTTAATCTCATGTCTTCAATACAAACGCTTGTAATAAAGATAGGCTACACTTAACATCATCACGAATAAAGATGTTAGAAAGAACGAAAGGGAAAGAAAGGAAGAAAAAGGGGTAAATACCATAACAGACGATACAATTTAGTACATAATTATATCCCTATTTTTATACGCCTGTCGTCTGTATAAAAATAGAGATGTCAAATGAAAGTCCTTTCCATAAGGTAGTAAGAATATACAATGAGTTGCTTAAAAATTCCAAGAAAATGACGGCCTGCAACCTAGACTAAGACAATTGTGAAATAAACATTTATTTAAATAATGAATATCTATATGTATATTGTGCAGTAATAAAATAACAGACCTTGTTGAATCTTGAATAAGTGCGTATTGTTGAGATATAATTGCCTGATAGATCAGTATTAGCCTCACAGAGGATAATTCTTTGTTTATGTATTGAGTTTGTATACTTACCCAAGTATCGCCGATCAAAGTGAAACAAAATTCTGAAAGTATTTTTATCCAGGAAGCCGTCATGCCAATTATAAGCTGAAAAATATTTGTAAGTATTACAAAAGATAGTTCTAGTTTATCTAGTTCATATTTATAAATACTAAAGGAACTAGAGAATGCCGGCAACGTTTGAGCCCGTTCCCGTGGGAATTTCGCTGAACCCCATCAGCTTCTGGCGACCGCTTCAGCTGTGTGTTTGCTCAGATTAAGTTGGTAACGAAAGACTTTAATGTATCTAGAAGATGGATAGGTCTACCAATTTTAGATTAAGTAAATATATTATGTCCTCATTTAAAGAACTTCCGCACATCTGGGTTGTCAAATGTACGTTTTCAGTCTCATGTGAAATACGTGAGCCTTAAAATGCAGTGGACTCATAAAAAAACAGTAAAAATATATTTTTTTTAATTCTCTTGACCAAACATAGAAATATCATCTAAACGTTCCGTAGAAATGTATATGACAGGCTAGGTGTCTTGCATATGGGCACGTCACCATTGTGGCGATAATTCCGGTTCTTGACATGTGTTTAAAGAGATGTCGCATCGTGGCGTTCTAACTTTTCCGAGTAACGCAAGTCCGTTCCCGGTTGATTCGGCCTACTGACTGAATCAACCTGTACCTGTAGAGGAAAGACCCGGAGGGAACCTCCAGATGTCACAATTGTGGCAGCATGCGTTGGCGGACTCGCTTAGACATCGCAGTACTATGACTTGGTCGCGTCAATTGTAACGATCGTACCCTCGCTCCCTGTCCAGTTTTTGGTGCGGGATGTTTTGGATCGTCACCGTTTCCTTCTGTGATGCAGTCATGCTGATCAAGGAGACGACGCAGTGGGAGGTGGAGACGATGGCAGCCTTAGGAACTGCTCCCCGTCCGCCAGTAGGCTGAGGTGGCGTCGCCGTGTCCATGTGCGCATCACCATGTTAGGGAACACCGTGTTGCTTATAGTGAGTACGTCTAACCATGCACCAAAAAAAAAACTGGAGGCTTGCATTTCCCAAGTACCATACAATGCACATTAAATGGGAGCAGCAGCCGTATCTTCTGGCATTAAGGCATACTGAAACAATAAGTGGGAGACAAGGGACAAAGAAATAAGTGGAGAATTTTCAGTGCCCTAAGCTTTTACAATCAAATATTATAATTAAAAGAACATAGTTTACACTTCATCCCAGAAATAGAGACAACTTCAACGATCCATATTTTATTTTCAGTTTTTACGTGCAGTTGTAAAAGCGTGTTTTTCTAGTATTTTTACACTATTAATTTATTCAAGTGGCCAGGTGACCAGGTACCTCGTGAAGCCTTATGGTGGGCTCTTTAGAAGAAGGGAGTGTCTAAATATTACTTGACGTAACTTTAAGCTATGACTGAACCGCAGGTGGTGTCCTAGCCAGATCCGATGAGGTCACATCAGATCTGGCTGGCTGGGAGGCTTTCACAAAATGTCCGCTTTTAGCTCTACGTTAATTAAATTATGCCTGCGATAACATCGAGCATACAGGAAGAGGCACATTGGTGCATTCTATTAACCGACGACATCGTTCTAGTAGCATGGTCAAGAGGTGCAAAGTAAGCTGAAGTAGTGGCGGTAGAGATTGGAGAACAAATGCCTTTGAATAGTTAGATAAATCGGAACAAAATACATGTTCTGTCATCCTACCAGTATGCTCCAACATTCGCTACCTCGGTTTAGTCCTTCAAGATGATGGTGAAATTGATCGGTATATACGGCAATGAATCTTCGCAGAATGGATGAAATGTCCATGAATAGAAACAATATGCGATCCCAAAATGCCTGTGAAACTTAATACCTTAAACAGTAATAATCAGTAGTAAAGAAAACATAAAATGTTTAGCGGTAGCTACATAAAACTGAACAAAGCGAACGACGACAAAAACTATTGACACGGTGACATCTATTGAACATGACACGGCGTAAACTAAGCCCTGAATCGCGCAAGCAGCGCTTACACACGCTATCAGTTTTTAAACAAGTTCTCAAGTACATCCGTCAGACAGCAGTCCGAAATTACATTAAAATCTTTAGTTTTTGTTGATAACTTACCCTGATCCTCATTATATTCCACGTAGAAGCATAACATTTTGTTAGTTTTATATATGACTGTAGAAAATTATTTACTTTAATAATTTTCTGAGCATCACTTAGATTTATACGTCGTAAATCAGAATCTAGCGATTTTTTCAAAAAGTAAATGCTTTCACGATATTTATCGGTTATATATACTGATGTCAGCTGACCACACATGCTGGAAAAGTGTGGAGTTAAGTAACTCATATAAAGTGGGACATCATTTAACGTTGTAGACGTTAGAATAGTGGACAAGTATGTCGCAATAGTTCCGATTATTATGCATAAGGGTATTGCGTAACTACTTCGAAGTGTCTCATATCTCAAAGAAGAATCATTCATGAAAATGGTTGATAATTTCACGATGGGCTCTTCTTCAGTAATTAAAGATACAATTGTATGTGAAAATATTTCTGCAAACATTATACTTGCAGCCACAAATTCTTCTATTATATTAGGCGCTACGAAAACATAATAATAATAAGAAGAAAAACAATAAATGAAGATACAAATAATACAGTAAAATTTTGCAATGAAACAAATTGTAATTGAAGAACTTAATTTGAAATAAAAGCCGAGCACTAATCTAAAATATAAAAGCTTTTTCAATGAAAACATTGTTATATTAGGTTTACTTCCTAGTGGATTTTGAACAGGCATTTGAATTATTTTATCGAATACACGCTTTTGTACAGGAAGTGATGATAGCTTGTGCCTATTATTGTATTCGTCAAACGAATGTACTAAAAAATATTAATTACTTTGTGATGATGATGATAAGACGAAATTATTTGGTTAAAACAAATAGATGTTATTTGATTGGTTCTAATTTTAGTTACTTTTTTACAAGAATGATGATGTTTTATAATAATTATTAAAAATGTAACCTACTATTTCAAAATTTCTTGGTTTTTACTTTCTATCCATCTTTACCTAGCCGTAGCGTTATTGCAGATACAACCCGGGGTCCACTTACTAATACACCAATTTTTTTTGTACTAAGCGACTGCCTATCTGACCTCTGCAACCTATAGAGATAGCAATATGACGACCATGATTTAGCTGAATGTCATTTTATTAAGAAGTTCTGACGTCGAACAAAGATTTTCATGACAACCGAGACCGGTACACGGCAAGCGACAATCAACGATTCAATCACTGCATGTTATCGCCACTGGATTATTGCTGCCTTTAGTTCTATTCATAAAATACTTTTGAGCTTGTATGGTTCTATTCATATTAAATTATTTAACTTAAAATCCAAAATGATACAATTATTACTGTGAATATCTATCTACTACCAAACATGTTTTTGATGATTACATTTTATAAACATTCATATAACCGCTTGACCACTAGCGCCAATTCGCCGCTCGCCAGATGGGCGCGCTAACATAAACATTTATTGTTGATAAGTCGGTAACATGTGTAAGTTGAAGTGATGTTTTTCTTCAACCTTATGAAAGACTCGTTCAAGTCGTATGAATTCTTTGTTGATATTTAGTTTCTAATTTATTATACTTAGCAGCGAACATTGACTATCGTTGAAAAAAACACTTTGTGTATTTTAAACAGGATTATTTTAAAAAGTAAATCGATGACATAAATATTTTATGAGTTTTCACTGTAGAAGAATTCTATCTACACCGAATTAAATAAAAAAACACATGTATCATAGTATAAAAATATTTAATTACACGCCTACGATTAGCACTTAATCACGGAGCGCGCGAAACAAAGAGTGGCATTTGACTTTTTTTTTTTGTTCCGGGTTAACGATTTTAAGACTCGCTTCGTATTTTTAGCATGAAGAAATGTTCAATGATTTGAATAGAACAGAGAAAAAGGATTTAAAACATTACGTAATAGAAAGAAAAAGTAATTTCAGACCGAGTATAGCGCTGTAACCAAAAAGGGAAAATAGTCACTTGTGCGCGGTCTACGGAATTTCGAAAAAGGGAGAATAGTCACTTGTGCGCGATCAAGCGGATAATGCAATTTTTTTGTTATTTTCATCAATTTTCACAAATATGGTGCATAGGGTTCCCACCAATAACTTAGGGTCCCAAGCAAACCTCACCTGCAAGTGGTGCACCTGCCGATCAACGGACGAGGCTCTGGCAAACAAAATATCCCGATAAGCGGCAATAGGCTCGCCACCTATTACGTGGGATCAAAACACTGGCGAAAAGTGGGCGTTTGATATTCCTCTGCCTACCCCTTCGGAGATACAGGCGTGAGTCTAAGTATGTATGTAATTATGTATTTTCACAAATATTAGCCTTAAATTGGCCTAACTTATTGCTCGCAACTCATACATTCACACAATGGCACCACTTTGTAGGGGCGTCAAATGTTATCACTGCCTTTTTGGCAAAGAATCAATGCGACGAATCGTCTTTAGCAAAGGTATAGCGATATTTCATGGCTTATTATATTTGAGTGTACTGATTCTCCGCAAAAACTGTCAATGATCTTAATGATTACCAAAGGCAAGGCAATCTTATGGTGCTGGTACACTTAAGCATTCACTTTAACAGAACAGCGAGCATTGGCTCATTTTTTGTTTGTCGAACTGCATAATGAAGAGAGTCGAACATTATCACGATCTTTCGTCACGTCAAAGCCAATTTACGGTCAATTCGCTAGAACGCTCGCCAGAACGTTCGTAAACTCGCTAAAACACACTTGTTTGTTTTTCTGTTTTGTAAAATTCGCAAGAATGCTCATTACACGTCAATGCTCAAATGTATCAGCAAAACAAGGTTGCATTTACGTCAAAGCAATGACGTAAAAAAATATTGTGTTAGTTATCAAATAAGAAATTAAGTAAGTGAGGGCAATCAGCAATTTTCAATAAGCCACGTGTAAAACAAATATGATAATGAAATTAAAAAAAAAAAACTTGGAATATGACCATAATTGTATCTTGTTACTACGGAAATCATTAGAATAGACGAGAAAGGCTTATTTATTCACAAGGACATCAACACAAATTTTAGGTTCATTAACATCGAGTGCTTTTTCCGTGATTAGACAAAAATAAACTCGACCTAATAATAATGATGATTCCCAGGTATGGTAAGAAGTAAAAAATGATCGTAATAATTGGGACTGTATGTGGTTTCAGTTTCTAAAAAGATGTTGATAGCTATCACTAGGTTTCTGTGCCCATTCTCCTTACAATGATGCTTACTTAGCCCCGCTATAACAGCATCGAATCTTTCAAGTACGTGGTCTAATGTAATGGAAGGATCCTTCATAACTGAGGTCCCTTACATTCCACGTCTCAACTCGGATGGTATATATCAAAATTGAATTAAAATCGGCACTTGATGCCGATACATTGCTAATAAAAACATTTACGTCATCGACATTGTAATATGTGATAGGATTCTTAGATAAATCGAGGGACCAAAAATCTAGATGAACAAGGAGATGGTATTCTCACAGCACCTATCAGTAATCTTAATAAATTATGAACAAAATTGCTCTTTGAAAGTACCTGATTGGAAAAAGACGTTGAAATTCGTTGTTTACAAATATCTTAATAGCAGTTTGGCCACGGAATATTGTAATTCCTTTGGCAGATGTCCGATCTGCAACAAAAATAAAACTACTTATATTTATTATTTATTTATTAAAGAACTGCCACATGATATATATTAAAAGCACAATAGATAAATAATTATGTGTATAACACATGTTCTGATATGCATCACAATAACGGCGTCCATAACACTTGCAAACTTAATAACTACAGTTTAGAATAAGAATTTAATTTTATAGGATACAACATAAATTAGAGACAAACAAAAAGTTTGTGTAAAAGAAATTAATAATAACAACATGTTTACGTGTATAACATAATATTCTTCTTCTAGTCTTATAATAATATTGGTGAAGTATTGAAATATTTTATTACTGAATGACTGAACTGAATAGTCTGTGTATACCGACCACCGCAAAGTGACTTTAGCCAATTTGAAAGCATCATGGAGGACGTCTTAAAACACTTAAGTTCCAGCAGGAAGTCAATAATCGTATGGGGTGATTTTAATGTTAACTTGTTAGAACAATCACGAACTTGTACTAGATTAGTTAGTTTTGTTTATGTCATTTAATTTGAATGTTTTATTTTCTGAACCAACCACAATTACCTCACATTCTTCTATATGCTTAGATAATATTTTTTGCAACGATTTCTACTTAAGTAAAGCTGTTTTGAGTGACTTGACATCGGATCACTGTGGACAAAAGGTTGTAATTCCAACTAATACAACCCCTACAGTACAAAAAATAGGCCTATGACCTTTGCTCGCCTTAATCGCTTTAGTGATGATGTTGCTGCTAAGATCGCCAGCATTGACTTAACTCACGACGATCCCGATGAATTATATAAGTGGTTATTTGATGTTATTAAAAATGAGAACAATAAAAATTTTAAGCAGAAGACATTTGCCAAGAACTCTAAAGTTACATTTTGTGACTGGGCAACAGTAGGAATATGCAAAAGTAGATCTAGGTTGTATGATCTGTATGGTATGAAACAATATAATTTTAATCATTCATTTATTGAATATGTAAGAAATTACTCAAAAGTTTTTAAGAGAGCATGTGCTTCATCTAAATCTATATTTATAAGTAATAAAATTAAAAAATTCAAGTACAAAAAAAAACAACTTGGAACATTATTAACAGTGAGACTTGTCGAGCTAAGTTAGTAGATAATAGCTATGAATTAAAATGTAATGGAGAAATAGTTACAAAGAAAATTGATGTTGCTCAGACTTTTAACAACTTCTTCATAAACATACCAGTGAAAACAACCAACTGTTTAGACTCATACCCAAGCAAAGCAGATATATTAGTTAGGGGCAATGTGAATGAGTGTGATGTGCTTTTTAATTTTAAACACATTGACACCAACGACATCCTCAAGACATTCAAGACGGTCAATATTAAGAAATCTATTGACTTATGGAGTATTTCAGTTAAACTTATTCACCAAATCATTTTTAGCATAGCTCCATATTTAGCTGCAATATTTAATAGATGCGTGGATAAAGGGGTATTTCCTGATTTAATGAAACACAGCAAGGTGATACCACTTTGCAAAAAAGGATCCAAGAGCGACCCTAGTAACTTTCGGCCAATTTCTATCTTGCCTGCAATCAGTAAAATTTTTGAAAAAGCTATTTTGCATCAGTTAGAAAGCCACTTTCTCGCAAATAATTTATTGCACAGTGAGCAGTATGGCTTCAGTAAGGGTCAATCCACCGTTGTTGCCGGTGTAACTCGATTAAAACATATTTTGAACGCGTGGGAAAATTCGAAGGGTGCCATTGGTGTTTTTTGCGACTTGTCAAAAGCTTTTGATTGTGTTGAACATGATACACTTTTACTTAAACTCAACCATTATGTTATCGAGATAGCGCACTCAGTCTTGTTGCTAGTTACCTTAGAGATAGAGTACAGTATGTAGATGTTAGTGGAAGTAGGTCTCAAGGTTTGCCCGTGATAATGGGCGTTCCACAGGGCTCTATTCTTGGTCCGTTTCTTTTTTAATATATATTAATGACTTGCCATTCTTTGTTAAAAATCTATGTGATCTTGTTCTTTTCGCTGACGATACTTCACTTATTTTTAAAGTTGATCGTAATACAAGTAACATTGACAGCGTAAGTAATTCTCTTGCGCAAGTACTACATTGGTTCACGATAAATAATTTGCTACTCAACTCTGGCAATACAAAGTGTGTGAAATTCACTTTGCCGAATGTCAAAAATGTTATTACTAATATAACTTTAAATAAGGAAGCAATTAACCTAGTTTATTCAACTTAATTTGTAGGTTTAACTTTAGATTTTAAGCTTCAGTGGGGTGCCCAAATATCCTGTCTGGCAGTAAAACTTAGTTCTGCAGCATTTGCAGTTAGGAAATTTCGACAATGCACTGACGTAGATACTGCTAGACTGGTTTACTTTAGTTAATTTCACAGTGTAATGTGTTATGAGATACTGTTAATGGGGTACGGCGGCCGATATTTAGACAATTTTTGTTATTCAAAAAAGTCCATACGCGCAATATATAAACTAGGTGCTAGAGATTCTTTTCGAGATAAATTTAAAGAAGTAGAAATATTTACAGTTGCATCGCAGTATATATTTGCTAATTTTATGAACGTTAAGAAAAACTTAACTCTTTACCGTAAAAATAGTGACTTGCTTAAAGTGAACACAAGGAATAAGCATAAACTAGTGGGCACTAACTACCGTCTACATAAAGTTCATAAATCATTTGCGGGACTCGGTATACAATTCATCCATATTTTTTAGTATTTTTTTTGGTGTCGGGTTGGAAAATCCTCGTGCTCCTCATGTACCCATGTGTCGGAGGGTAGGGTTTCACCGAAGCATTCCTCGCTACCCCCCGACGGGTATTGGCCCACCAGATGGTCAGGCGGGCCCCGAACGAAACCCCCTTGGCGGCGGATGAAGGTGTTGAGCTCCGCCGCCAAAACACCCAGCGGCCGCAGAGGATAGGGAGGACGGCAACGCAATTCCGCATCTCCTCTTCCTCTGCGGACCCACCGCGACGCAACAATGGTGCGCCCCCATTTGGTCGCGGGAGATAGGCTGCACGGCATCGCAACACCGACACGCCTCTCCTCCCGCGACCGCACGCGACTGCGAGGGACGATAGAACTGTCCCCCGCACCCGCACTTTCGACACATCCTACGCAGGCCTCACTCAAGCCCACGTGGAGCGCTTAGCTTCAGCGTGGGTGTACCTCAAACCCATGGTTACTGAGCCCCCTCACCACGACAAGGTGGAGATCCCACGGGGGGGAACAAACTACATCTGGAAATAACGAATTTACCTCTGCACAAATTTAAAACCACTACTAGGAATTTTCTATTAAAAAGGGGTTATTACACTATTAAAGAATTTCTAGATGACAAGACATCATGGGTCTAGTTGCTATTTTAAATTCATTATTATTGTTCTTTTTAGGACTTTGTAATATATTTATTGAACTCTCTTCTTAATTAGTAACATGTAAAGTGGAGGTGCCTTGTGAACACTCATGATATTTGCAGGGTTTGTATATTTTTTATGATTTGTTGAATCTAGTATATCAGTTTTTATCCCTGATCTAATCATTATTCAATTATCATCATCATCAGCCTTTAATAGTCCACTACTGGACTAGGCCTCTCCTTTGAAAGGAGGAATTGGCCTACTATACCATGCTGGCCAAGCGGGTTGGTATAGGGTTTGCATCAAGTTTTCCTTCTCTTACAGTGCTGTTCTCCGCATGATATACTCCCTTTGTTGGCTCTTACGACACCCATGGGATGATATGGGGTGGTGACAATTCGTATTCTTAATCCGTCACCACACGGACAATTCAATTATCACCTTTACAAAATTCTTTCATCTATTGGTTACTGATATATCTATACTGCTGTCGCTATAGTGTTTTGTTTTTGTACTATTCACAATTTTTTTTCATATCCATTTATTTATAATCAGTGTCGCGAAGTGTTTTGGTTAAGTTAGCAATCACGGTACCACAAATTTTAAGATTAAGGTTCTGATTTCAAAAAGAGTGGCATGAGTTTCTTCCAGGCTCTTCTCATAGCCCTACCATCCCGAACCTGGTTGTAAAAAAAGAAATGACGTTCACAAGTGTTGCTTTTTTAACCTATATGAATAAATGAGTATGAATTTGAATTTGAATCTAGAAATACAATCATAAAAGACATCTAGATCGGGTATTTTCTGAGACAAAAAGTTATAGTCCGAATAAATCCGTGTCAAAGGAGATTGTGAGCCGAGATTAGTCTTGGTTGTAGGAACGAAGAATAATCTTTGTATGCGACTTCTGCGGTATTTGTTAGGCACTGACAGGGACACGCTTGAGGTTAGATCCCTACAATTTAGACTGCCATTAATTAATTTATGCAAGAAAACTATGTTCAGCATCATTCTTCTATTATGAAGACTTATCATTTTAAAGTAAGATAATCGTTGGTTATACGGTTGTCTATGAGAGAATCCGTGAGTGCTGAAAGCAAAATGCCTTGTAAACGTTCGTTGAATACCCTCCACCCTCTGCGAATGTATAGAATAATAAGGGTTCCAGACACTAGAGGCAAACTCGAGATGGCTGTGACATTATGGAAGCCTTTAGTGTTGCAGCTTAAGCTACTGTTGAGTCAACATGATTTAAATGTGAGAGCCTTGTCAATAATAACTCCGAGATCGCGTACTTTATCTACCTCAACTAGCGTTTCGCCGCCAATCTCGTATTGATAATTATGGTAGCACTTATTGACCTTGAGAGTCATGTAATTTGACTGACACCAATTATAGATATTGTCTATATCATTTTGTAGCAATTTGCTGTCATAGACAGATTTAATCGACCTATATATTTCAAATCATCTGCGAACATTGAGAACATACATACATACATAACGTCACGCCTTTTATCCCCGAAGGGGTAGGCAGAGGTGTATTTCTACACCCACTTTTCGCCAGATATACTTTAGTCCCACGTAATAAGGGACGAGCCTATTGCCGTACCGGGCACATTTCCACACTCCTTGCTGCTACTGAGAATTTCGTGACAGAAAAACCCAATAACACTGCCCGACCCAGGAATCAAACCCGGGACCTCCCGATCCCACGCGCACATTTACCTCGCGAGACCAACGAGGCAGTCGTATAGGGTTTGATGTCGAGTTTTCCGTCTCTATGCAAAGATGGTATTTGCATCGTGTTATCCCTTAGTCGCCTCTTACGACACCCACGGGAATATAGGGGGTAGTGACACTTGTATTCTATGCCGTCAACCACACGGCACACATTGAGAACTAACTGTTTTTTTTTATTTGAGAGGATATATCATTGATAAAAGCCAAGAAAATTACAGGTCCTAAGTGGGAACCTTATGACACCCCATAGGTGGCATAGCAGCATACAGATGTATAGCCATTAATAACCACTTCCTGGGTCTTCCCCGTAGATAAGATTGAAACCATTGCAGAAGTGATGGGTCTTTGATGCCGTAAGCGCTCAGTTTTTGAAGCAACAACGAGTGATTTACTTTATCAAAGGCGCTACTGAAATTGTCCGTCTGGTGACGGATTAAGAATACGGAATGTCACCACCCATATCATCCCATGGGTGTCGTAAGAGCCGACAGAGGGAGCATATTATTATTGCAGAGAACAGCACTGCAAGAGAAGGAAAACTTGATACAAACTCTATGACCAACCCGTTTGGCCAGCGTGGTATAGTAGGCCTATTCCTCCTTTCACAGGAGTGGCCTAGTCCATCAGTGGACTGTTAAAAGGCTGATGATGAGCTACTGAAATCGGTGTAGACTGCGTCTACCTGTGGCCTTTTATCGACTTGTCGCGATACATCTGACACAAATGCTACTAAGTTTGTTTGGACTGAGCGACCTGGCATAAATCCATGCTGATAATTAGACACACGGCCATGAATGACGCTGGAAACTACGGGACATATTAGGGTCTCAAACAGCTTGAAACAAGTGATACAGGCCAATAGCTCTTCACACAAGCTAGATCTCCTTTCTTATATATGGTTACTATGCGGCCCCTTTTCCATATATCAGGGAATGTGCCCTCTAAGAGGAATCCGTTATAAATTCAATCAGATATTAAATGTATTTGTGTGAATTTACAAGTAGAATTGAATAATAGATTAAAAAACCTCATTATCTGTGTTGTGTACTTACCCCCTCTGGTAAGAGTTAATATTCTATCGCAATTTTTAAATATCTCAGAAAATGCCATGTGTCAAGCTGATTTCAATCTTGGATGTATAGAGTGGACTATAACTGAAGGTCATGGCTTCATGACCCCAGCCAAATACAACTCAACACTAGACTATGTTTGTTGATTTTATTTTTGCTAATGATTTATATCAAATCAATAACATTGCAAATGACCATAATTGGTTTCTGGGTTTGATATTGTATACCTTACAGAGTACTTATACGACTAAACCACTAGAACTGTTAACTAAGTGTTCTTCACATCATCCAAATCTATTGGTGACTATTTCCTATGCTAATACCACATCATTTAAAGCCTAAATGTTGCATAGTATATAATTTTTACAGAGCTGATTATTCTGAAATCAATTGTAAGTTAAAGCATGTAGATTGGCAGGATACATTTATTGTCTGTAGTAACGTTAGTGAAATGGTGTCAAAATTTAATGATATACTGACTTCGTTAAGGAATGAATTTGTGCCAAAGCGTCATGCCGTTAAGTAGAATCATTCTGTGTGGTTTTCTAGAGACCTATTTAAGTTGTTATCCCAAAAAGATAAGTGCCGAATCAAATTTCGTAAATATAAAAACCCTGGAGATGAATTGGAATTTAAGTTACTTCAAAGTTGATGTCACAAACTGTTCGATAAGTGTTACAACGATAAAAAATAGAAGCTAATATAGTTCATAATCAGAAAGCATTCTGAACATTTATCAAAAGCAAGCGTGATACTTAATCAACTCTGCCTGGGAAAATGAGCTTGGATAAAACGGTTGTAGAAACTGGCCCAGACATTGCTAACCTTTTTGCGAATCAATTTTCCTCGGTTTATATTGGTAACACAGATACCCAGATGGACTTCGTGGCTGACGTTGGAAACTGTGGAAATCATGTCGTATCTAAATTAATATACACAGAAAGAGAAGTCTTAAATTAAATTAAAAGACTCAATATTTCTAAAGGGGCGGAACCCGATTATTTTCCTCCACTGTTTGTTAAACGGTGCATGAATGCTCTTACTTTATCTTTAACGTTAATTTATAACAGATTCCTCTTAGAGGGCACATCCCCTGATATATGGAAAAGGGGCCGCATAGTAACCATATATAAGAAAGGAGATCTAGCTTGTGTGAAGAGCTATTGGCCTGTATCACTTGTTTCATGTTTTGCCAAGCTGATTGAGCCCCTAATATGTCCATGGCCGTGTGTCTGATTATCAGCATGGATTTATGCCAGGTCGCTCAGTCCAAACAAACTTAGTAGCATTTGTGTCAGATGTATCGTGACTAGTCGATAAAAAGCTACAGGTAGACGCAGTCTACACCGATTTCATATCCTCTCAAATAAAAAAAAACAGTTAGTTCTCAATGTTCGCAGATGATTTGAAATATATAGGTTGATTTAAACTGTCAATGACAGCAAATTGCTACAAAATACATACATACATAGACTCACGCCTGTTTCCCGGAGGGGTAGGCAGAGACTACGGAACGCCATTTGCAACGATCCTGACATACCTCACTTGTTTCACTCACTCCCATCAAGTTTCTCATGCATGCTCTTCTGTTAAGGGTACTTCTGACTTGTCCTTTTTTCAGGATGTCTCCAATCTGGTCAGAGAACGTTCTCCTAGGTCATCCCCTTTGTCCTGTCTACAAAATGATATAGACAATATCTATAAATGATGTCAGTTAAATTAAATGACTCTAAAGGTCAATAAGTGCTACCATAATTATCAATACGAGATTGGCGGCGAAACACTAGTTGAGGTAGATGAAGTACGCGATCTCGGAGTTATTATTGACAAGGCTCTCACATTTAAATCACACATTGACTCAACAGTAGCCAAAGCTGCAAGAATCTTAGGATTTTTAAAACGCAAACTAAAGGCTTCCATAATGTCGCAGCCATCTCGAGTTCGCCTCTAGTGTCTGGAACCCTTATTATTCTATACATTCGCAGAGGGTGGAGGGTATTCAACGAACGTTTACAAGGCATTTTGCTTTCAGCACTCACGGATTCTCTCATAGACAACCGTATAACCAACGATTATCTTATTTTAAACTGATAAATCTTCATAATAGAATAATGATGCTGAACATGGTTTTCTTGCATAAATTATTTAATGGCAGTCTAAATTGTAGGGATCTAACATCAAGCGTGTCCCTGTCAGTGCCTTACAAATACCCCAGAAGTTGCATACAAAGATTATTCTTCGTTCCTACAGCCAAGTCTAATCTCGGCTCACAATCTCCTTTGGCACGGATTTATTCGGACTATAACTTTTTGTCTCAGAAAATACCCGATCTAGATGTTTTTAATGATTGTATTTCTAGATTCAAATTCAAACTCATTTATTCATATAGGTTAAAAAAGCAACACTTGTGAACGTCATTTCTTTTTTTACAACCAGGTTCGGGATGGTAGGGCTATGAGAAGAGCCTGGAAGAAACTCATGCCACTCTTTTTGAAATCAGAATCTTAATCTTAAAATTTGTGGTACCATGATTGCTGACACAACCAAAACACTTCGCGACACTGATTAGTAATAAATGGATATGAAAAACATATGTGAATAGTACAAAAACAAAACACTATAGCGAAAGCAGTATAGATATATCTGCAACCAGTAGATTAAAGAATTTTGTAAAGGTGATAATTGAACAATGATTAGATCAGGGATAAAAACTGATATACTAGATTCAACAAATCATAAAAAATATACAAACCCTGCAAATATCATGAGTGTTCACATGGCACCTCCACTTAACAGGTTACTAATTAAGAAGAGAGTTCAATAAATGTATTACACAGTCATAAAAAGAACAATAATAGTGAATTTAGAAAAGCAACTAGACCCATGATGTCTTGTCATCTAGAAATTCTTTAATAGTGTAATAACCCCTTTTTAGTAGAAAATTCCTAGTAGTGGTTTAAAATTTGTGCAGAGGTAAATTCGTAATTTCCAGAGGTATATATCTACCAAGTTCTCAGATCTGTGCTCTGGGATGCCGTTTATTTCTACATTGCTCTCTCTCAAGTGCAGCTCAACTATGTTTAAACGTCGTATAAGGTCGGATGTAGTAGATGTAAGTCTATCGTTTTCAGCTTTTGATTCAGTAACCAAAACATATTTTTCTGATAAGGCAGTACGCATTTCTTCAAACTGCTTGTTAAAAAATGCCATTGATTCTTGAAAACTATATATTTGCTCTCTTATATTTTTAACTCGCTTGTTACCTGCTCCTTTATAGTGGTTTTCAAAATAGATGATACCTCTTGCGCAATAATATTCTGAAGCTTCTCCTCGGACATACAGTAGTGCCCATGCGGTGAGGTATTCGATGTTAACTGTTTCGGCCTATATGTTATATTGGAATGGTCAGGGCTTAGTTCAACATAGTCAGGGCTTACTACACTGGGGCTCGCTCTTGCGCTTTCTGCTGCGCATTCATTGTTGTTAAGCGTTGAAGAGTAACACCAGCGCACTCGAGGTCAAATTTTGACTTACATACAGAACAGAGTAGGTATTCATTTTTCTTTGGAATAGCATTACGACAACCTGCACAATTAGTCGTAGGTGCCATCGTTGTAAGTCGCAACACATACATCTATTAAAAGTGTAATGATCTCAGTGGGTGTGGGTGTGGATAATGTAAAGTCAGAGTGGATATGCTATCAGCATATATTTGCACTACGAGAATGCCGGCCACTATTGATATGGCAACACACAATTAATAATCATTCGTTCTTTAGTCAGTTCGTTATGGGCACATCACTTAGCTTTGTTAAGTGTTCTCTCAGGTTATTGCAGTTGTCAATGTCAAGTGTCAACTTGTCAGTGCTCGTGTATTTGTTTATGTGGTATGGTTCGAATTTTTTCGTAACGTATGTAGAAAAAAATCAAATACTGTAGAATATTATGTTTTCTGGGTGTGAGTAGTGCTTACTGCAAAATAGCTTACAAATGAGATGTGCGTACATACCGAACTGTCCGGAATGAAATGCTAGATGCTCTTAACCCTAGATTACGAACCTTCGTCGACTCGACTACGCGGGTTTGTTTAAATCGTGCTAACGTTTGCGCGCGCGATCGCACTGCTTCCACACTTTAGCTAATCTCAGTCGACCCGTTGCCCCCCCGAATGACGGTAGTGTTTTGAGTGGGGGGGCACCGTGAGCGCCGTTCCAGCAACCATGGCTCGTCGCATCGACGAAGGTTAGTATTAACGTAACATTTTTGTCTTATTTAGTTGGTGAACTCTTGCGTATTTTTTGTTTTGTTTATTTATTTTATTTGCAAAAATAATGCGACTGATATACCTCCTACCTAAAAAAGGAAAATATAAGCCTTGTGTCCCTCCGCAAAGCGAAGGATGACTAAAAGTAGTACCCAGAGCAATAAATCGTTGTGCGGTGACGCTAAACTTGACGTTTGTCACAAATGTATAACTTGATGGATTTATACCAAAATGTTTGTTTCATTACTTTATTTCATTCGTTATTTCTAATATTTGTAAATTATTTTTCACATTTACTTTAAAATAATACTTTTAAAAATCTTTTAAAATGTTACCATTGTTACTTTGTCATAAAACCTACGATCTAGTTTATAAGGCAGATTTTTTAATAAATATGCCGTTTTGGTTTATGTAAATTTATTAATTAATAAGAAGTATATAATAAATTTATAATAAAAAAAAATATATGCATGCTTAATACAAATAAAACCCGTTATCCCCTTTATTAAATACCGTAGTTGAAAGTACGAAGGTTAGTAATAAGCGTCGAAAAATAAGGTTAGTGATCTAGGGTTAATATGACGTTCCTCTTGTAAAGCAATTGTGACTGGGTTTGTGGTGGTTCAGGTTACACCAGATGTACACTTTAGATAACGCTATAAGCGACTTCTTGGATGTTGGTAGATACTATGAATCACAGTATTAAAAATTTTATGCAAAAATATTATTTTTACGAATTTTAGAAATCACGCAATTACTGTTTACTTTGCCACCATAGACAACAAAAACTTATATCTGTCTGAGTCATGAGAGATTACACATGGAGCAACAGTTTTTCTGATGCAAAAATTGATGTCTCAAGTCTGTGACCGAATTAGACCACCCAGCCACATACTCAAAGTCACCTGGAATTCGAGGTTGAATAACACCTGCGTACTTACCGTACGTCAAAGTAGTGACAGATAAGGTCGCCAATATCCTTAAGAAGGTTTCAGTTAAAACTATTTTCACTCCTTTTAAGACACTTATAAGAACGCCGAAAGAAAGTCTTCCCTCAGAAAACCCAGGTGTATACAAGATTGGCAGCTGTAGCAGTTCATATATAGGACAAACAAAACGCACCATTTTTTGGCGGATAAAGAACAAGTTCGTGAACACATCAGGGCAGTCAAAAATAATGAACCACATAAGTCAGCCATAGCTCAACACTGAATGCTAGGAGGAGCCAAGTAGGGAAAACAGTGGTAGTGGTATTGTACGCAAAAAACGAGTAAGAAAGCTGGTAGACCGTTTTACTTGCTCGTAACATTCATCCACCCGCAATACTTCAGTACATCCGTGAGCATGGGGTTTGCAACAGTGCCGAAATATCGGTTACTAGAAACAAGGGTACGCGATATATATCCCGAGAGACAATCTTAATATATAAAATCCTTGCGTTACTGACTGACTGACAGACACGCTACAGCCGAAACTATTGGGCACAGGAAGCTGAAATTTGGCATGTGTGTTCCTTGGGGACCGTAGCGGTGCACTAACAAGGGATTTTGCGAAATTCCCACGGGATCGGCCAAAACGGGTAAATTTTTAAAAAATTGCAGGCGTAGCTGCTGGCGTCCTCTAGTTTTATATAAAATTAAAAACCTAATAATAGTATGAATCTATGTTACGTTGTAAAAAAAGCGTTGGGTGCTTTTCAAGTTATTTATTGATACCATGCACCACACGCTCCACCACATTGCAACATAATTGATATTTATTTTCAGTTTTTTAGTTTGGATAAAAGCGTGTTTATTTTTTTTTTAACTAAGTACCTATTATTTTTTAAGCATATTTTTTTGTCGATGTAGGACACTCAGCTGCCAAATTGAAATGGAAGTGGGCCGGTCAGGTTAGCCGTATGCCAGAACCGCTATGGGCGAAGTACTCGCGTGTGATCGCGAAAAGTGGAAGATAGAAGATAGGAGGCCTTTGCCCACCAGTGGGACATAAATAAGGCTATTTATAAATAAAATAAATAAATATTTTTTCTAAGCATAATAGAGTTTAACAGGTCGTTAACGTCATATGCATATTTATACTAATTAGGAAGGTAATATTTTTAGTATATATTTTTTTAAGCTAAGTTGTCGGTGCCCTACTTCTGAGGGTTCTTATTTCTTCCAAACATAATCTATAATTTTTATCACTGAAATCACACCTTAATCAATTTATACACTGCATATGATAAATAATAATTCCTAGTAACATTATGGGTATTAAAGTTAAGCCTCTTTCACACATCACAATAACAATGTAATCAAATATTTTTAATATTAGTTCGATGGATTAATAATAAACACGACATACCATCAATATCCATCTTTGATACAAAAGTAGCTATTCAATTAAATTACCCAAATACTCGTTCAGAATCAAGTACAAAATAAACCTAAGATGACCGCGTTCTCACTGAAAATGTTTTATATCTCAGATTAATGTTCGGCTTTTATTTCAAGTTAAGTTCTTGAAGTACAATTTGCTTGATTGCAAAATTTTACAATATTATTTGGACCTGCATTTATATTTATGCGTCTTATTATTCTGTTATTGCAGCGAAAACCTAGTGCAGAGACCGACAAACTGCTACGCAGAGGGTCCGGAGTTCGAATCCACGGCGCGCACCAATGACTTTTCGGAGTTATATGCGTATTAAATTGTTAATTATCGCTTGCTAAACGTTGAAGGAAAACTTCGTGAGAGAGTTCTCCATAATGTTCTCGAAAGACATGTGAAGTCGGCCAACCCGCACTAGCCAGCGTGGTTGACTATGGCCTTACCCTTCTCATAGTGAGAAGAGGCCCGAGTCCAGCAGTGGGACAGTTTATATACAGGGCTGATGATGATTCTGTTATTTTCCTATTTCCTGAATAGACTGAAGAATTTGTGTAGGTATGCCAGTTTTATAGCAGCAGAAATAGTGTCACATAACGTATTATCTTTTATAACTGAAGAGAAAGCTATCGCCAATTTGTCTACCAATTTAATTTTTAACCATTCTTCTTCGACACATCACTGCGAAGTAGCTACGCAAAAGGCTTATGCGTTCTTGCCGCAACTATCGCAACAGTTATGTCCACTTTTGTAACGAGTACATCTTTAACACGATAAGTGCGAAATAGGGCTTGAAACACCCGGTCCGTGTCTCGTCTTTATAGCGGTAAGAAAAAACTTAAACTTGTCTGTCGTGCGGGAGGCATAACTTTCATCTGGTTGAGTGTAGGAAAGAGATAACTATATATCTGAGATGATTGTGCTATTGATTCCTAGTTCTGTGGTACACCAACCTTAATGCCGAGTTACTTAGACCTCGTGCCGCACTGAACAAATAATAATTCTAACACAGTGCGGAACGAAGTTGTGAACACCTTGTACCCCGCGCACCTCGTATCGCTTCCTACGCTAACTTCACGCGGTAAGTGTTGTGCAACGCATTCGAGGCTTCGCACGCGACGAAGTAAGACTGTTGCCGATTATGTCGAAACGCTGCCGTAAAAGGTTAATTAACCTCTTGTATGCCGGAATGCCAGACACAATTAAAAAGCTATTGTGTCTCGCGTGTATCCTCGTTCCGGCATACAAATTCCAAAAACGAGCTTATAGGCGCGTATAAAACGATAATCTGAAACCGCCCTTCATTTCTGTTCGTTGCAAAACACGTGAAGCCTTAAATGTGGTTTCAGACTAGCGTTATAACCGCTTGACCACGCACAAGTGACTATTCTCCCTTTTTCGAAATGCCGTAGACCGCGCACAAGTGACTATTTTCCCTTTTTGGTTACAGCGCTATAGTCGGTCTGAATTGACTGTTTCTTTCTAATTACGTAATGTTTTAAATTATTTTTCTCTGTTCTATTCACATCATTGAACATTTCTTGATGCTAAAAATACGAAACGAGCGTTAAAATCGTTAACCCAGAACGAAAAAATAATGTCAAATGCCACTTTTTGTTTCGCGCGCTCCGTGATTACGTGCTTATCGTATGCGTGTAATTAAATATTTTTATACTATAATACATGTTTTTTTTTATTTAATTCGGTGTAGATAGAATCCCTCTACAGTTTAAACTCATAAAATATATATGTCATCGATTTACTTTTTAAAATAATCCTGTTTAAAATACACAAAGTGTTTTTTTCAACGATAGTCAATGTTCGCTGCTAAGTAATTACGTGCTTATCGTATGCGTGTAATTAAATATTTTTATACTATGATACATATTTTTTTTTATTTAATTCGGTGTAGATAGAATACGTCTACAGTTAAAACTCATAAAATATGTATGTCATCGATTTACTTTTAAAATAATCCTGTTTAAAATACACAAAGTGTTTTTTTCAACGATAGTCAATGTTCGCTGCTAAGTAATTACGTGCTTGTCGTACGCGTGTAATTAAATATTTTTATACTATGATACATGTTTTTTTTTATTTAATTCGGTGTAGATAGAATCCCTCTACAGTTAAAACTCATAAAATATGTATGTCATCGATTTACTTTTTAAAATAATCCTGTTTAAGTAGCTAAGTATAATAAATTAGAAACTAAATATCAACAAAGAATTCATACGACTTGAAAGAGTCATTTATAAGGTTTAAGATAAACATCACTTCAACTTACTCATGTTACCGACTTATCAACAATAAATGTTTATGTTAGCGCGCCCATCTGGCGAGCGGCGGCGCGTCATTTTGTTTAGAACGCGAGCGGTCAAGTGAATTCGGAGAATTGGCGCAAGCGGTCAAGCGGTTATACGCGCGTATAAGCTCATTTTGGAAGCGCATATAGGCGCGCCCTTTGGCACACGTGCAACTCATACGAGCGTTGACGCTCTCCTAAGCTCGTATAAGCGCAAGCAGGGAGACGATATCACTACTGTTTCGAGCGAACATGCCGAAAGATGCCAAAACATGACCGTTTACGTGAGTCCGTTTTTTTGAAGCGCGTAATGTAGCGCGCGTGTAAGCACATATGCTGGAACTGCCCTAAATGCCGGCTGTCACATAATATAGGTAGCACTCAGATCCTAACGTTTGGTCTTACTTTACAATAATGTTTTTGATGGTTTTCGATTTGTACATATTCTTTTATATGTTATTCTTTTTTTTTATAGTTTAGAGCCAAAACTGATGGTCTTTTATTGACAACCACAAAATTAAATTAATTTTAACATAATATAACTACTTATATACTACTTACTACTAAAATTAAATTAAAATAATAAAATATAGGTACAATACAAAACAAGAAAAAAAAAATTAAAGGGCGTCGTGAAAGTCCTCCACATCGCCGTCTATTGGGAACGTGCCCAAAAGACTGGCGGCATTGCCACGCTGTATGGCAATGCTAATTTTTTGAGCTAGATACATACCAGCCTTCTGGTCACGCGAGGCGTCGACAAGTCTCTTCGCAAGTTCTCTATATAGAGATCTAGCACTTGGCGCCCATGAACCCAGCGTTTCAACTTCAAACGGCTCAAATACGTACTCCCCTACGAGATTTGCGTATTTGCGCCGTTTTAGAGTCTCCGCTGTGGCAGCAGCAGCACCCGCACAACCCGCTGTGCTAGGAAGATGAGATGGCGCAAGGGTATCGACACACGTTGCATCCCACACCAAAGGCCTACCCAACTTCCAAGGCAGTAGAGACATTCCATCTGGTCTTTTACCATCGTTGCGTGCCAAACCCTGAGGTTCAAGTTGGGCTGGAACGCCAGCGGTGACAAGAGCCCGACGTATGTTATTCTATCTAGATAACGAGTCTCAATCACGTAAAAAAATTTTAATAAAGGTAAACATTTATTTTGAATGTTTGGTGCAAGATAGTCGTAGTCACAAGATGACTCATACCGTTTTTCAACCATCCGTTTTACGCATATGAGAACAGTTTCATAAATATTAGTAGAAGTCATTTAGGCCTAAATCGAACTGGCACCTTGGCAAGCAATAAAAAAATGTTTAGATGATGATGGTTGGTAGCGCCATCTACCTTCCTGTCTACAACTAATCGCATCAACATGAATCGTTCCACGCTTGTCTAGTGCGAGCGATATCATATTTCCGTCCCGCTCTATCCCTCTCCCTGGAAGAGGCACTGCCTTGCGCCTGATTTCGTCGCCGCGATCGTGAACGCGACGGACAGTCTCGAACATTCCGCTCGCTAAGAACGCCGTCTCGATACCGCTCCGCGCCGCGCCGCTGTATGTGATTTATCGCTTCCACCAAGGAAAACCCGCTCGTGAGTGCTAGTGAAAACAAGCAGCTGCATCGCGAAACCACCAGGAGGACAAGAAACGAAAAAGGCTGAATAAGGTAAGTGCCTTCCATCCTGGAAATATCCTATACCCACTCAATCACCTCCTCCGCCCTTATTCCCTCCTAGGCGGCTAAACCCGCTATCCTTTGTATACAGTCCATTTCCTTCTCCAAGTCGCCTACCCCACGGTATCGGTGTATAACCGAACCATTTTTTTGGTCTTTCGAGCCGGATTCATTTACGTTTTATACGTTATACCGCTATACCTAGGCAGTTATAGCACCTAGCTATACTCCTAATATATTCACATAACCGTCACATGGTTATTTCCGCCCGCATTAGTAGGTAAACTTTTATGTAGCTACCTACTTATTAAATTATTATTTCTGCAACTATCATAGTTGTCTTATAAATCTCATATTTCAATCAACTTTTATTTCCTCAGCTCTAAAGTGTTGCCTACTTAGGTAAAATAATAGATACATTAGATATTCTTATTTTGTTTCGTTCTCATTAGCTTATACTTACGTAAGCATGTCACAACAAAAGAAGTCACGCGTGTCGGAAGACAAAGAGATGACAATCTTAGAAGCAAAACGCAATATTTTATTTGAGCGCATTTAAAACATCTATGAAAGATCAAAAACCGCATCGATGTCTGACAGCAATAGCGAAGCATTTCTCAGTTATTGTACAACAGTAGATAGTATTCGAACAGATTTTCATAAGTTGTTAGACGATTATAACGCAAGATTACTTTCTATTAATCCTGATGAAAAACCGAACTATCAGGCGTATACCTCATTCGAAGATCTTTATTGTATTATTAAGCGTATACAATCGCAATTGGAGGGTAAATGTTCGGCAGAGCCCGTTGCCCGCAAACCGAGATTACCGCCAATCGAGATTATGTCGTTTGACGGAGATATACGAAATTGGCCGTTATTCTATGCAAGTTTTAAGTCTACAGTGCACGATAATGGTTCTCTGACAGATGCTGACAGGTTGTACTATTTAATAGGTAAACTGTCACCGAAGGCCCAGTCCGTATTTGCAGGTGTCACACCGAGTGCTGAGAATTATCAGGTCATATTTCAGTCACTACTTGACAGATATCAAGACACGCGCGTCCTAGCGTCTACGTACTTTGACCAAGCTTTAAATCTCAAACTGTCCGGCAACGCGTCTGTCTCGAATTTCCAGCTGTTTATAGACAACTTTGTTACCGCAGTTAATTCTCTTAAAAACTTAAAATTAGAAGATCTTTCCGACTTTATGTTGCTTCAACTCGCTTTAAAAAAGTTTGACACTGATACAATTCGCGCATTCGAGATGACGGAACGCAATAATAAAATACCTACACTAGATAGTTTTATTTCGTTCATCAAAGATCAGTGTCGAATATTTCATAATACGCAGTCGGGTTCACCTGGCCCGTCTAACACTAACAACAACAAACAAAGGTTGAATAAATTGCGAAATAGTAATAATAACTCAGTCCCTAATCCACAATCTTACGTAACATGTTCGGAATCTAATAGTAATAATTCACAGAAGTGTCTGTGCAGTAACATAGTGCACGACCATTACTATAAGTGTCCCACCTTTAATGATTTAAATCCAATTGCTCGTTTTAAAAGCGTAAAAGATAACGAAGCTTGCATTAATTGCTTAAGCATAAAACATAAAACGAGTAATTGTTCCAGTAGAACGAGATGTCGCACGTGTAAACAAAAACATCATACACTGTTACATTTGGATAAAAATAACCGGTTGTCAAGCCAAGCCGCTAACCTTGACACACTCGCGCCGCAGGTGCAGCAGACCACGGTAGCTGCGCCTTCCGCGTCTGAGGGCGAAGTATCGTTATGTATGACATCCATTGCGCGGGCGACGCGCACGCGAGGACGGCACTCGCGCATCTATAATGATCCGCGCAGGGCCAAAACACAGAGTACGGCGTCTAAGACGGTACTGTTAGCGACAGCGCAAGTTATCGTTTATGATGTTAATGGGTCGCCGCACATGGTACGTTGTCTGCTAGATAGCGCATCTCAGACCAATCTAATAACATCGGAATGCTTCAAACGCCTCGGATTATGGAATAACTTTAAAAATACTAACTCAACCGTCAAAGGGATAGGCGGATCAGAAAGGCATTGCAGGGGTTCCGTAGATGTTAAAATACATTCGCGTTTTGATAGGAACATTAATTTTAACATTTCTTCGCTTATCGTGGAGCGTATCACGGACGCATTGCCGAACGCTAATGTAGACGTAGCATCACTCACTCATCTCGAATCATTGCCGCTAGCCGACGCGGAGTTTGCGAATCCGGCAGGCATTGATCTTTTGATCGGAGCTTCGATATTTCCGCACTTGCTATTAACTAACATAGTTCGTAGTGAGCGATATGATTTACCGCCCGCTATTGAGACGGTACTTGGGTATGTGATTATGGGTACCGTACCTACGTTACATACTTCTCATTGTATTACGTCTTGTTGTTGTTCTGCTCTTCAAGAGATCAAGGTGGGTGCTAAAACTGTGTGTAAGATAAAGCACTAATTAGCTATGCTATGCTATGCTATGCTTCGCTATGCTAAGCTACGCTACGCTACACTATACTATACTACACATCCGCTTTGTATATAGATGACATTGCCTGTAATGTCTTACCCGCTCCGCTAGCAATTTCGCTTTGTGAAGAGCTTATTCAGCTTTTCAAGCGAGGCCAGTTTGATCTTGTCAAATGGACAGGCAACTCTAAGGAGGTTCTCGCACGCATACCAGATTCTCGTAAAGCTTCTCCAGACATTGAGTTTGAGAAGTCTGTACCGCATAAGGTTCTCGGTTTACGCTGGGACAAATCCTGCGATAGTTTTCGGTTTGACGTCTCACCGCCAGATGATAAGTGCGCCAAGCGCACTATGCTGTCCACAGTAGCTCGACTATGGGACATAATGGGTTTTGTGGCTCCCACAATTTTGTAAGCCAAGCTCTTGATCAAAGAGCTTTGGCTATCAAAGTGTGAGTGGGATGAAACACCCCCTGACCATATTGTCGCCGCTTGGAGCCAGTTTGTATTGAGCTTACTGCGCTCAATCAAATTACTATTCCGCGTCATCTTGGGTTGGTAGATGGATGTACCATCAACTTAACAGGTTTCGCTGACGCCGGCGAGCGTGCTTACGGCGGAGTCGTATATCTGCGGGTCCGCATTGGTTCTAACTACTCGGTGCAGTTAGTTTGTGCCAAGTCTAAGGTCTCGCCTGTTAAAACCATTTCGGTTGCGAGACTGGAATTGTGCGCGGCCCTTCTGCTGTCTCAGTTGCTCCGCAAGGTTCAAGACACAGTTGTGCCCCACTACCCCATTAATAAATTATACGCATTTTCCGACTCCAAGGTAGTGCTCGCTTGGATTTATTCTTCTCCTCACCGCTGGCAGACTTTTGTCGCCAACCGCGTTAGCAAAATGATTGAACTTGTTCCCGCTACTTGTTTCAATCACGTCGCGGGTTATCGTACTCGTCTTCAGGATGAACGTTCCATAGATCATATTGACTGGAAGTTTATTCCACCAGCATCACCACATTTCGGTGGATGTTGGGCAAGCATGGTCAAAGTAATTAAAACGCATCTGTTCAAAGTTATAGGTCAACAGATCCTCTCTTACGAAGAGCCTTTAACTGTCCTTGCACAAGTCGAGGCACTGATCAACTCGTTTCCGCTTCCAACTCAGTGAGATCTAGCCTGAAGTTGGACCTACCTCTTAGTTTAAGTATTTAGTTAGTAGTTTTCGCTATTATTGCGTTTGTAGTTTTCGCTAAAGTTAATTTAGATTAATTTATTGTCATATCGCTGTCTTAGCCTATTGATGGGTTATGCGGTAGTACACCCAACATAGCTAAGTTCAATTCTATTTTTTTTTAAAGGCAACCCTTTAGGGCCGGGGGATATGGTAGCGCCATCTACCTTCCTGTCTACAACTAATCGCATCAACATGAATCGTTCCACGCTTGTCTAGTGCGAATGATATCATATTTCCGTCCCGCTCTATCCCTCTCCCTGGAAGAGGCACTGCCTTGCGCCTGATTTCGTCGCCGCGATCGTGAACGCGACGGACAGTCTCGAACATTCCGCTCGCTAAGAACGCCGTCTCGATACCGCTCCGCGCCGCGCCGCTGTATGTGATTTATCGCTTCCACCAAGGAAAACCCGCTCGTGAGTGCTAGTGAAAACAAGCAGCTGCATCGCGAAACCACCAGGAGGACAAGAAACGAAAAAGGCTGAATAAGGTTTGTTTTGTTTTTCGTGTGAGCGTGTGGCCAACTCTGGTGTCGGAGTTTTCAGACCGCCCGAAGGCCTCCGACATGGCCTAACGATCCTTATCCTTGGACAAGAACCGGGACCGACAGCTTTACGTGCCCTCCAAAGCACGGTAGCGCTCAGATGTAAATGCCACACACGGTCACCCATCCAAGTGGTAACCTGTGCAAGCGTTGCTTAACTTTGCCGATCTGTTACGAACGGCAAGCCAAGTCTCGCTACGAGCGCTACTGCGCTACTACGCGCTGAATAAGGTAAGTGCCTTCCATCCTGGAAATATCCTATACCCACTCAATCACCTCCTCCGCCCTTATTCCCTCCTAGGCGGCTAAACCCGCTATCCTTTGTATACAGTCCATTTCCTTCTCCAAGTCGCCTACCCCACGGTTTCGGTGTATAACCGAACCAATGGTTTTGATGATATTAACAACTTACTTTTGCATACCACAAGCTGTCTGACCAGAAGTTGTTTTACTTCATCTAAATCGTTTGCAGCTATTTCCATCATTACAAAAGGTATGGAAACGACGACAGCAAAACTAATAATGTATATGATAAATGGTGTTGACAATCCCAGTGACCACCCAGTTTTACTGTATTTCTGTAGAAGTAAAATAAACATATAAGTATTTACCATGCATTATTACGTTATTTGGAAAATATATTTAAGGAATAAAATAGGTTAATAAGTAAATGTTGTTAAAAAATAATACAGTGTTCGTTATTGGGGACCAAGATTACATAAACCGAAAATAAAAAAAAATGTACTCTATCATGAAAATTTACTTTTGGATGGGTATTGTGCACTGCTCTCTTATGAGACCATTATATCTACCTTAAAACTTTAGCTATTTTGATAACACGAAGACTCTATTGCAGATTGTAATTAATGAAGTACCGACCATGTTAGTGGACGTACCTCTAGAGCTGGGATGTAGTTGCGATGATGACGATGATTATAGTACTAAAAATGCCTATAGAGAAATATAGTATGCATAAGGTATACTTACCCATAACATCATAGCTGCGAAACAAGTCAGGCCAACTAGTTTCAGCCAAGCAAATAGTAAACCGATTGCAAGCTGAAATTGGAAAATATTTCATTACTTGCGGAAAATTAACTGCAGGTCCTGAACTAAGTGTCAAACGCGTTAGCGATGTCGAACAACGCCACTAACATGACCTCAGACCATTGTTTTTTTGTCAAACTCCTCACGCGTAAAATCGAATAATAACTGGTGTAAAGAAAAATAACTTACTCTTAGTCTCACATGGTTGCAAATTGAAGCGTTTTGCTTCAATTTTTTATGTGATGTATAGAATGCTTTAACGTCCACAGTTTTTTGATAATCATTAGCATATAAATCTCGTAAATTGGCGTCAAGTGATTTTCTCAAGTGATGTATATTTCTGCTATAGGTTTTCGTCAAATAGATTGTTGTTAAATGGCTACATAAGCATCCTAAGTATGTATAATTATACAATATATATTCCATATTAACTATCGGTCTTGGAGTAATTATTATGATGATCGCAATATATCTTGCAAAATCAGCAACTGTTACTATAGAATATGCTAAATAACTTCTTAGTGAGGGGTTATGTTTTGGAATTGATTCGTAATACATTAGTGTAGAAAATTTCACAACGGCTTCTTCTTCTGATACTAAAGATAGTATACTATTCGCAATTATTTCCAATACCAACATTATAGTAAATATTAATTCTAATGTAGAGTTTCCTATGAATGCCAAGTGAAAGAAAGCTATGAAAATATGCAAAAAAGTTTTAAAATAACAAAAAAATCTAGCTATCCAACAAATTACGGATGAAGAACTTATTTTGTAGTAAAGACCTAAACAGAATCTTAAAATTAAAATGGTTCTCAGAGAGAAGAATGATTTATCAATTTGCACTATACTCTGGGACTGCATTTTTAATGCCAATGACAATTTACTGTAGTACTTGACTGACGCAATGCAGAAGTTATAGTTGAAAACAATAAATTAAACATGTTTAATATATAGTTCTGGTTATTTTTGTCCGGTTATCGAAAGTGATCGATGATAATGAATAGTCATGTAGTCGTCTTGAATATAAATTTGTTAATTCACTTACTACGCAGTACTTCAAATGATTTATTTTAATACATAGCAATATTACTAGAAACTCACAATACTGTTTTGATAGCACAAAGTCTTGTCTCTTCGATAATATTCGACGCACTCTAAATCTGTATTTTTAAACGTGATACTGAATTATAATCTGATATTGGGATCAAAATGGTAAGTGAATTTAATGGAATGAATAATAGGATTCGAAAAGGAATATAATATTGTAATTTCAGGTTTACTTGAACGTTGCCAGTCAATGTAATTTTGCATTTGGTTTAATAATATTGCAAAGTATATATTTCAATATTTTATCTTACTAAGGCACATTTCAAATTTTACTGAAGACCACCGAATAATGTTTTAATGATGAAAGGTTATTAGTAATTTAATACTTTTATTACTACACAATTTTCAATGTTAAGCAATCTGATATTTGGTGCCTTCTTAGAAATCCATGAATCAAAATGATACATAAATAATGATGTTTATAAATTACAACGATGGGAAACATTTTACATTAAACTACAAATAAATATTACTGTACCTGGCAACTTTCTATTTAGATGACTTCTCCTTTGATGAATTACTACTATTAATGATTTCGACATTAATCTGGATAGTACAGAAAGTTTTAGATTTCAATCCGCTTTTAAGCATTACAATAATGCATTACGAAAATTCTCATTTAAAAAATGGTAATTAGAGGAATTCCTCAGAACTGTCTGAAGTCCAGACTATAAAGTTGACATGAATAGAATTCAATGTAGGTATTCAAATACGTTTTTATAGTTCCTTTCGCAATTAATATTTCGTCACTAATTAAAAGCAAACTAGGAATTATTGCTATTTTTTTCAAATAAAAGTAATGCTAATATTATGGTTTACTATGGTGTTCCACGTACCTATATTCGTTTGAACAACCGTTAAACATTTCACTAAGCGAAATCTCTCGATATAAATGAACTAGATGTAATCATTAAACTTGATAGCAAAATAATCTTGTACTGAGTTTGAAATATGTAGTTTGCATTGTGCACTCTATAATGAGACGTCTATTTATACATTGCATATCTGTCTGTATATAGAAAATTATTGCGTTACTGACTGGCTGCTTGACGATGAATAGCCAAAACTAGTGGGTGTAAGAAGCTGAAATTTCGTATGCATGCATCGTTGAGGACGATAGGTGTGCACTAAGAAGGGATAGTCCGAAATTCCCACGGGATTGTGTAAATATGAAATTTAAAAAAGTGAAAAGATGCGAGCGTACCTTCGGTCATCCTCTAGTTTAATGATGTACAGTATGCACTGAACTAATGCAACACCGAAGCCGTACTATTTGAAAACTTGTTCTTCCTTTATTACGTTAGTAAGACAAAGTTTTATGAACTCCTCTCCGTCCTAAGGCCCATAACAGCTTAAGGAATAACTAACATAGGAAATAAAAATAAAATAGGATATTGTGTCTGCTATCACGACAAAATGTAGCCAATGTGTTATTCCGAACTCCGAGGTATACTATATTACTGCAAAGTTTCATCAAAATAGCATACTACAACAAACAAACATACTTTGCGTTAATAATACTAGACTTAGGTAAGTTTATAAACGGTTTTTATAATATACTTAGGTACCGCTATAGGCAGCAAATCGTCCGTGTGGTGACGGATTAAGAATACGGAGCGTCACCACCCCATATCATCCCATGGGTGTCGAAAGAGCCGACAGAGGGAGCATATTACGCAGAGAACAGCACTGTAAGAGAGGGAAAACTTAATACAAACCCTATACCAACCCGTTGGACAGTGTAGTATAGTAGGCCAATTCCTCCTTTCAAAGGAGAAACCTAGTCCAGCAGTGGACTGGGCTGATAATGATGATAGGCAGCAAAGCCTAGTGGAGATACCAACGGACTGCCATGCAGAAAGTGTCGGGTTCGAATCCACGCTGCGCACCAATAACTTTTCGAGGGTATGTGCGAATTAAATTGCTAATTATCGCTTGCCCCGAGCCTCGGAGAGCACGTTAAACCGTCGGTCTTGGCTTTGATGAAGATCTTAGAAATTCGTTACGGGGAATCAGTATCCCCAAATAAACTGATACTGGACTAAGCCATGGAATATCGCTATGCCTTTGGGTCACGGAGGTCAGACGGCAGTTGCTCTGTGGAAAAGCTGATATTCTGTCATATCTAGTTGGACTAGTAAGCGGATCTCGGGGTCCAAAGCGCAAGTCTTGGACGCAACTAGGATAAGGCTAGAACGATGATGATGACTTAGGTACCGCTCTCCGATCAGAAATCTCTGAAAAGTGGAATGTCACGGGAACATTCTAGGACCGGCTAATTTAGGTTGCATCTCGATTAAAACTTATCAAAGTGGAAACAGAAAACCTTTGAGCACTTTCTCGTAAATCTAAAATCATAGCATAATACCCCGCTTTAGCTGGTAATTTTAGTACTTCTATTAAATTCATGGGCAGTAAATTATAATTTAAAAACTACTGAGGCGCTATCAGTGTGATTAATAACCTTACTTATTTTTATACATATACCTATCTTCAACTCTGCCCTATTAATAATTGGTAAAACATACAGCCTTACAAATAAAATTAGAAGAAAATAGCGCATTTACATCAATTTAACATCAAATCAAATAAAAGACAAAAATAAATTAGACCCAAAAAATGTTTATTACTAAGGGCGGTTTCAGATTAGCGTATTTTTCGGTGCGTATACGGTCGTTTCAGCATACGCGCTTGCACGCGCGCTACATTACGCGCTTCAAAAAACCGGACTCGCGGAAAGAGGCATATTTCGGCGTGTTCGCTCGAAACGGTACTGTCATCTTGTCAGTGTCAACATGGATTCTGACGGCTCGCGCTTATACGAGCTTAGAAGATCGTCAACGTCCGTACGAGTTGCGCGTGTGCCAAAAGGTGCGCCTATACGCGCCTACATGCGCTTTCAAAAACGAGCTTATACGCGCGTATAAAATGCAAATCTGAAACCGCCCTAAGGCGGGCGCTTTATTCAGGGGAGGCAGTGCCGAAACTGCTGTTATATTTAATAACTCTAGTTCACACACATGGCTGTGTGTAAAAACACTACTAAACCGCTGCGTATCCCGAGGATGGGAAAAAGAATAGAGAAAGGAGCGGTATGGGGAAAGGGGATGGGATTTGGCACTTACATTCACCGAAAGAAAGGCAACAGTGTATACTGTAAAAGACAAAATATCAAAGTAAAGTAACAATATGTATATATTGTTACTTTACTTTGATATTCTGTGAGATCTTCTCTGGTAGCTGATCATCTCCCTATTTATCAAAAAATTAATTATTGAGACAGGCAAAAGATGTGTGTGAGGTGCTCGACTACAATAGTTCAAAACCTACTTACTCCCTAATGTAAAACGTACATCTTACAACCACAGACCATAGATTCGCAAGAGCATTAGCTTTTTACAGCCATGGACAGACTTTACAGCCATAGGAGAATCTATTAGAGTCAAGTATGGCATCCGCAACTTACTAATTCTTGGATCTTGTCCGCTAAATCAAACAAAAAGATAATTTTATTCACATTGGAAATGAAATTACGGTCATCGTAGGTATCGTAGGTCAATTCAAACCGCTGTGATGGCCGCTGATATCCCGTAGCAACGAAGTCAATCGACCCGAAGCTATATAGATAGCATCACTCCTCAACCCATGCTAAAAGATAAGTATTAAGGAGTATATCATACAAAATAATTGTAATAAGTGGTCGCGAAAAAACTCTCCGCACAACGCTCGGTGCAAGACGAGCAAAACGGCGGCAACAAATAGGTAGATAGGTACCTTAAATAAGTTACTTTAACGCGATAAAGACCCGCTAAATTATTTTGTATGATGTATAAAAATCGCGAAAGTCTAAAATCGATTATAAAGTAGTATATTTTTATTTCATAATGTGTCTAATTCATTTTAACTTCTAACGCCTAGAACTTGCTATATCTTCATATTATTATTTATTGTTAGGAAGTAATTTGCTTACTTTGCTTTAATTACCGCAATTTCTTTCAACCATATAATTTTATCTTGAGTATGGCAGATAATAACAACACAACTATTCATTTTTATTAAGCTAGTTAAAAGCATTTTATTATTGATAAGTAAACAGAAACACTCATACACAGCACTTATTTTATCTTTATATTAATCTCCGTCTACCGCATATAAAGTATCGTTTTGTGTGTTTAAACAATATGGTCTTTTAACTTTAAAAATTTTGTGTATAGTACAGCTAAAATATGCATCAAATAATTATGTGGAAATTTTGGTTTAGTTTTACAAGCCTAGCAGATGTTCCAAGTTTCCGTCAACCATCTTCCTATTCTAGCATCAAGTCTACGGTTAAGTTTATTTAAGGGTACTGACTCCGCGTAACGACTGTCAACAACTGTTCACGACAGCCAAGACTGATGCTTCAACATACTCGCCGAGGCAAGAGGCGAGCGATTATTAACAATTAAATACCACATAACTTCGAAAAGTTAGTGGGATAGCAATATTCCATGGTTTAGACCAGTATCAGTTTATTTAAGGATACTGACTTCACGTAACGACTGTCAACAACTGGTCACGAGAGCCAAGAGTGATGGTTTAACATGCTCAAGCGATAACAATTAAATACCACATAACTTTTAAAAGACGGCAGTCTGTTGGTATATCCACTAGGCTATTGCTGCCTGCTTTTTGGTTATTTACGTTTTTTAGTTAAATCATGATAGGGAAACTGTCTATATTAGATTTAATAACATACGGCAATGAATTGTCGTAATAAAATTAGTACAATTAGAAAAAAATAATTTTCTTCAAACATTCTCAAATCAAGGTGGGCAAATATTTTGAGCGGTAGTGTATAGAGATTTTTTTACATATTTACGTGTAGCTAACTACGAGTTAACTACACGTATAGTATAAAGGTTACTAATGTATATGATGAAAATTACATCTACTAATTTCCTACAAAGGACATAATATAGTCTTTATTTTATTATTTATTTAGATATATCATAAAGGTAGTAAGTAGAGCCTTGCTGATTACAGCATGAATAGGCCGGCTTAATACGGAAAGTACTACGCTCTCGTCTCGAACGTAACGTAGTAACGTAACCGATACTGTTGCGTTTCGTTCGGTGCCTGAGAGTGCCGGAGGCCTTCTACTGCGTACGTCCCTCTAATGTCTTTTGACACCTCTAGTATTGCTTGTGTCAATGGTTGGCGGTAATAGCTTACCATGAGGCGATCCATCTGCTCGTTTTCCACTTTTTATGGTGGTGATGCATAAAACAATATAACAGTGCTATGGCCCACCAGTAGAAAAGGTCACCCAAAGGGTCTCACCTTCAGTACCATTGATGCCAATCAAGCCACACTCTTGCCTTGTTGACCCTAGAGAATAAGATAAGAAGAGTATCTTCACCATCTTCTGCCAAACCCACTATTTTGTCCCATTTCGCAATGTAAAAGGAAGATATCGAAGAAGAGTTCGGGGTTTAGGGTCTTTAACACCGAATTAGTAACAACATACACATACATACATACATATCGTATCGCAGAGGTGTATTTCTACACCCACTTTTCGCCAGATATACTTTAGTCCCACGTAATAAGGGGCGAGCTTATTGCCGTACCGGGCACATTTCCAAACTCCGTGCTGCTACTGAGAATTTCGTGACAGAAAAACCCAATAACACTGCCCGACCCAGGAATCGAACCCGGGACCTCCCGATCCCACGTGCACATTTATGTCGCGAGCTCAACGAGGCAGTCGTATAGGGTTTGATGTCGAGTTTTCCGTCTCTACGCAAAGATGGTATTTGCATCGTGTTATCCCTTAGTCGCCTCCTACGACACCCTCGGGAAGATAGGGGGTAGTGACACTTGTATTCTATGCCGTCAGCCACACGGTCCAAATGCTGTATTCCAAATTTATCTAGTAGTTATTTTCAATGGTTGGGTGAGTATAATGTCTATCCTTTTATTTTATATTATAAAAAGATTTCTACCATCCTTTTATTATTTTCTGTTTTATTATAAATATAAAAAGTCAAGTTAGATCGTTTTTGATTCTAACACTATCCTGGTTGCATCTGAGATTTTAGATTTTAATTACTGGTCCATTTTTAGTCACACCATCTGGTGTGACTAAAAATGGACCAGTAATTAAAATTGACAGAATATTTCCTTGGCCATAGAGCGATTGCCATCTGCTTTCCGCAACCCAAAGGATATACGCTATCCTATATTGCTATCCTCTGTCTACGCTTATGTTTTAAACCAATGTCAGTATATTAGAGAGACTCTCCAGAACGATCGTCAAAAACTTTATGAATCTTTTATTGAATATGCAATCATATAATGATTGAATACCTGAATGAATACTCATTATTGAAATACGGAGGTAAACCAAATTATAAAAGCCTGGCTGATTTATAGAACTGTTTAATAAGAAATAAGTTTTGTTTTATTACAGTCAATTTATGTGCTGCCTTGGGATTTTAACATTGTTACGTAAGCCATAATCATGTGTATGCCATTGGTTGTAATGCAATATGCAATAAATGATTTCAATGAAATAAAGAGAAAGTTGGCAGAGCAGCTTTTGATATGCGAAGGTATGTTACTTGGATTTTATTGTAACAAGACTTCCCCTTAGGACGAAAAAGAAAATTTCACTCTGAGAGCTCCTCTGCACTCGGACAAACATACAACATGCTTCGCCTTTCAGCTCGGTGTTCGCTTACTAGTCTAACCAGGTTTAACAAAATATTAGGTTTTCTCACCTCCACAACCCAAAGGGATAGCGATATTCCATTTTATTTAGGGTTGCAGACTCTCTATCCCAACTTATAAGACAGGGTGATCGACGGCTTGAAATGCACTCCGAAGCACGCGGCAAGCGATAATTAGCTATTCAAAACTCATATATTAGGTAATTTTCAGTCAGTGGTGCACGCCGTTGATTTGAACTTGGATCTACCAAGTTCAAAGCAACGGCGTGCATTGTGTACTGACACTCTGCATGACAGTCATGTGATATCTCTACTTGGTTATCTCTGCCTTCAGATAAGAAACAACAATTTATTTGAATGTACGGATCAAAGTATTGTACCATTTATAGTTCCAACCAACACTCCACAATCGGCGCCGTTTAAGAACTGCGCCGAGTGTGGAGTATACTTAGGTATTAATATATATATATATATATATTAGTATATAGATATAGTATACTTACGTATACTTAGATATACGTGCTAGCAAGATGTTTAATATTACTTGTTTCTTATATTTTAGAAACCCAGTTCCAGAACCTTCTGTACGATATCTCTACATCGACGCATGGTCTTGAAAATAAACGATTTGGAATAATATACCAATAAATATGAGTACATGCTTAGGACTTCTGAATTTATATCTAAGTTATTCTGTAGTAATTTTCCAGTTTTTTTATTGAAATAGACTAATAGTCTTGACGAGACCAGAATACTACTGCCTGGATGCTATTTTTTGCGACAGAGCGAAGCAATTATTCTAATGTGTAAGCTACATTCCGCCAAAGTTTCGTTAACATCCTTTCAATCTATTTAAGCAGTCCTCCTCACAAATTTTTGCTTTTACATTAATTATGTAATATTATTATGTTATTTTAATTACATACATACATAGACTTACGCCTGTATCCCCGAAGGGGTAGGCCCTCTGCCTACCCCTTCGGGGATACAGGCGTAAGTCGTTAGTATAGTAAGTGTAGTATTACACCCAAAATTCATGGCGAAATGCCATGAATTTTTAGGTCCCATGTAATAAGGGGCGAGCCTATTGCTGTTACGGTCACATCACCAAACTTCGTGCTATTACTGAGAATTTTGGTAAAGCCCAGTAACACTTTGCCCGATCCGGGAATCGAACCCGGGAGCTCCAATCAGCAGTCGCATACGCTATCCACTGGACCACGGAGGCAATCTTAGTTATTTTATATATGTTAGTTTATGTAAGTCTTTAAGGTTATTATATCTATGGGTTGTTGTTACCTAAAAATAAATGATTATTATTATTATAATATTTATCTTTTGGTAAAATTGACTGTTAGATAACGTCATACAAATAATGTTCCTATATTAAATTATCTGGAAGATAATGACTGCAAAGTGATGAAATTTAGATCATTTATTACTCATGAAGTTATGATTTATGATGAAGTAAAATTTCAGTGTCATCGTTTTTCGGATTACTTGGGTTTCAAAATATCATAAATTGAGTATTCAAGTGGACACTAGTGATTGTGACCAAATAAATCGAAATAGGGTACAATTGTTGAATATTATTATATATAATGGTAAGGATGTGGTAGGTATCGTATTGTACGTATTTAATTATTTGTTAATAAACAGTATTGCAAAAATATCAATAAATATAACAATATTGTTAATTGGTGTATCTTCATAAGAAACAAATTGTTACAGCGAAAATCAGTCTTATAATTTACCGCCTTTTTTCATTATTTTAACAGTCCATCTAACGTTGAGTCTACCATTTTACTTAATTTACTTATTTTATATCAACTATGAAGAAATATGATAGAGGATGATAGAAATGATAAATTTGTTTAATAATAATTATGTTGCCATTCGAATCATAATATCAAGGTCGTGATATGAAAAAAAGTGACGTCACTCACACTTGTGCTGTTAAGTACATGATAATAATATACACAAATTAAAAAAATTGGGCAAGTGCGAGGCGGACTCGTGCACGAAGGGTTCCGTACCATCATCTATAAAAGAAAATCACGTTTGTTGTATGTATACTTAAATATTTTAAAGTTTCTACCTGTTTAAGATCGAGTAACAAATTGCTTAAAATTAGGTTTGTTGTATGGGAGCCTCCGTTTTTATTATTATTTTTTAATTTCAATTATTTATTTTGAAAGTAATATACAACTACATATTCTGTGAACATTTTAAGCGTCTCCCTCTTACCGTTAGTCATTTTGAGCAAACAATACGAAAAAAAACACTTTTATTGTATGGGACCCTCCCTTAATATTTTTTTTTCGTTTTTAGTATTTGTTGTTATAGTCGCAACCGAAATACATAATTTGTAAAAATTTCAGCTTTCTAGCTATCACGGTTTATGAGATACAGCCTGGTGACAGACAGACAGACAGACAGCGGAGGCTTAGTAATAAGGTCCCGTTTTTTACCTTTTAGGTACGGAACCCTAAAAAGATCTTATCGTTACATCGTTTTGTCATTCAAACGCTGTAATTACATTACATAGTTAGAACATTGTTTTAATAAAATCTTCAAGGCATACTATTAGAAGTTACCGTATAATTAAAAACATTAACTTAATGGTCTTAACATGTTAAATAATCAACGAGGCCAATGTAACCATAACAAGTAAGAAATTAATTTACATAATTGGTATTTCAGATGCTAATTAACCTCTGAACGAGATTCTTTCCAAAGATTAGAACAGATATGAACGCAATGATTTCAAACTATGGCCCCCAAAACTACAATGCGAAGACTCCGTGTGAATATAAATATTTGAGAGCGACGGGGTTACATCATTCAGAAGTCAAAATTGAAGAAGAACAGAGTTCAATATGGCAGCTAAGGTAAAAAAAAATAATAAACATAAATTATAAAACTATAAATAGGAAATCATCACTAATAAATCATATTTTGAAAAAAAAATGAGCTGCTTTTAATGGTGGATTTAATTTCTTCAATAAGTTATGCATGTTTATAATTACAGTATTATACATATTATTTCATGGTGCGACATTATAAATACACCATATTGTTTCCTTTTCTTTCCTTGACTATTATGTTACTTATTCATTTCAACATTTCCCTCAGTTCGTCGTATTCTCCTTGCTGGTGGCTTCGGCCTACGGCAGCGGCGGCTCCTCAAGCTTCTCCTACGGCGTGTCCGACCCAAATACCGGTGACGTCAAGGATCAGCACGAGAGGCGCCAGGGAGATAGCGTCGTCGGCAAATACTCGCTCATCGAGTCCGACGGAACCAAAAGAATAGTCGAGTACGCAGCTAACCCCGGCACTGGATTCAGCGCTGTGGTCCGCAAAGAGCCTGCTGTTGGTGCCTATGCATCGGGAGCTCTCGGTGGTTTTGCCCGAAGTGGTCTTGCTCATCCAGGTGCTCTTGCTGGCTCCAGTGCCTACGCTCATCCAGGTTCATATGGAGGAGGAGCCTACGGGTATCCACGTGCTTACAATTCCCATGCCGATAACCTGGCCTATTCTGACTACGCTGGTGCCGGAATCGGCAATGGTCCTCAAGGAGTGCCCTCCGTGTCTCACTACTCTCATTCCGTCGCCCATGAGATTCCTCGTCCCTACGCTGGACCTCTAGCTGGTGGTTATAGCGGCACCTATGGTGGAGCTTACGGTGCTGCCTATGGCCAGCACGGGGCCTTTGGTGGACTCGCCAGCCCTGTTGCTCATGGTTATGGCGCTCACAGTTACAGTGGTCTGAGCACTGATGAGCCGTACCCCCATGGTTATGGCGGTTACGGTGCCCGTAATGGTGCCTACGGAGTTGGCTTCGGCGCTGGAGTTGGAGCTGGTTCTGCTTGGTAAATGAAATACGACTGGCGCTGAATTATGTCTGATGAATAAAAAATAAATTTGTAGATCGTTGTTTTCTCTGTATCATCCTTTTAATTTATTTGCTTTCTATTAGTAATCTTCTTTGACTAATTTTCACGTAGCTGTTATTAATATAATAGGTAGTTTTTGTTGGTAATTTCAAGAACGGGAATAATTAATTGAATTTATGAGTACTAACACAAATTTGATGCCTTTGATGAAATAAGCTGGAAATATATCCGTTATAAGGATGTTCTGCAAACTATTTGATTTGTGTATCTACATAAATACAATTAAAGTAAAAGCGTACCAAACTAAATAAACCATGTTCTTACACGCATAGAGTTCAACTTTGGGCCATTAGAGGTTTATTATAAAACACATCTACACTGAATTATTGATGAGTTACCAAATTAAACATAATCATTAGAGACGAAAAATTAATAAGGTTAATAAGAAATGACAACAAAAAAATTATTAAAGTAATTTGTCCTGGACAATTATTGTATGTCGGTATCTAATAAATTAATAATACCAATATGCCAATAAATATTAATAAAATGTCGTAATTAAAGTGTTAATTGAAATGTTTAATTCATTTTGCTAATGGATTACTAATCTAACCTCAATATTTTAAGGTACTATCTAGTCTTCGTGGTTATGATTATTTAAAGTAGACTACTAGAACTGAAACAGATAGAGAACACGGTACGTCTTTGACAAAATTACATTACTGTGATGGACTTGTTATGAATCGATGTTGCGGGTATAGTGTAAATGCTGGTAGTACATAATATACTTAGGTATATGCTATGAATCTATAATATATGCTGTTATTACATCATGCATATATATTCCTAGTTAAAAGACCAGCAGAGATATAATATTTTTTCAAAATTTATTATGCTTTGAGAGATACTTCGTTTTCTTAAGCTGCGTGTACAATAGCAAATTATTAGAAAATAATTATTTTCCTAGTTTTTGCCGAGTCCCTTAAAATTAACTATAGTTGGTCATATGTAGTTTCTTAAAGAAGTCAGGTCTCGCACTAGGAATAAATCACTACAAACTCGAAATAACAGTATTTAGATCACACAAAGTGTTGTCTCGTATGTGGATCGAACTCACAACATTGACGCAGTTCTAAACTGTAAGGCCAAACGGCAAACCATTACACCATAAGTGAAGTCGAAGGGATTTATCAAGAAACGCTTACAAACCTAGGCTCATATCTCAAATATAAACTGTAAAAACAATATATCAAAATCGAACTCTTTCAGACTGGAGTATGAAATAAAGTTAGCAAATAAATTCCACAACTAATTTGCAAAATAAACTTTAATCGTAAGAAACTTCGTAAGAATAGCTTGAAACTTTTCACCTTTAATTTTTTTCGGTTGGGCCAAATATAGAGGGAGTAGGGTAAGCCTTCATTTTTTAATTTTGTTAAGTTTTCGTGCCTTGGTCTAGTCGATTTAAAGCCTAAATTGCTTACAAAGGGAAGAAGTAAATAAACAATAAACTGACTTAAGCCTACAGTTTTGATAATATCTTAAAAGATTTACCGACCCTCTCATTTTGAGGTAATTGACCCTGACTGTTAAGCTGAAGATAGGAGATTCAATTGACATAAACATACATACATACATAGTCTCACGCCTGTTTCACGGAGGGGTAGGCAGAGACTACGGAACGCCATTTGCAACGATCCTGACATATCTCTCTTGCTTCATTCACTCCCATCAAATTCCTCATGCATGTTCTTCTGTTTACGGTACACATTGAGCCCATAAACTAATCAAATTTATAAAAGTATGAACACATCACCGACATAGCTCTCCGGCCACGTGCCGGACGAACGATTGGATGCGGGCGGCTCAGGATCGATCTGCGTACCTTGAGGGAGGCCTGTGTCCTGCAGTGACGGCGCTAGGCTGAGATGATGAAGATGAACCATTTTTAAATTACACCCAGAAACAGGATAGATCATCGTGCGCATCATATACTCTCTGTTTAGGATGACAAGTAGTGAGCGTGAGTGAAAATCCGTTAAGTTATGCATTGACGATTCTTCAATATCCATACTTCGTAGTTTCTTTTGTCTTCGTTGTTAATCATCAATTAAGCAAAAAGCTTTAAATTTCAACTACACTATAAAATAATAACGATAAAAACTATTAAAATTGTCGCTCTGTATAATTCCACTACAATATTACTTAAAACCAGTCTGGCCTCGCACCAAGGCGCTGAAAATTTCACCAAAAACATTAGCATTATCCCTAAGCTCGTAGATCCATTTCGCTCTTCAAAACTTAGCTGCTAAACAAACACACTGTATCGCTGTCACATACAAACAACCCAAATATCATACATCATCTATGTAAATAAAATTTACGTGTCTGTCTATGATGTGAAAATAACTATGTTTCTTCAAGTACATAATAATATACCTACTTAGTTAGTTTTACGATACCAAGTCATAATCAACCTTTGTCGAATTTTTTGTCTGACATTATGTTTGTCGGTGATGATGTCTGGAATGACTGAACCGATTTTAGTGGGGCTGTCACCGGAAGAAAGAGGACTTCATAGGCCGTCATACAGGCTACAACGTGACCTACTAGTGGCGCTTTTATGGATATACCAAAAATGGTGCGGGTGAAACAGAGGGCAACAGATAGTCAGTCATACCTCTTGGTATGTAAGAATCCATTTAAATGCTTACAAATGGCTTACTTCTAATGAGGATCTAGACTGAACTATATCTAGGCAAGTTTACGTTTCTGTCCTATTTAATTGCTTCAGCCTTTACATTATATAGCTGAGTAATGAAGGAGTGTCTTAAGGCCTCCCTTACATTGTTCATGAGAGTTCCTCGAGCGTACCCTCGGCGTCCGTTCAGCGTGCGCCCGGCGTTCGCTTTGTACTACAGAGTGAACGCCGAGCGCACGCTGGGCGTACGCTCCAGGAACGCTGTCGCCCAATGTGAGGTCGGCCTAACCGTTGCCGTCGGTCTTAGTGTGTTTCGTAATTAGAAATAAAGGGAAAATAGATACGCTTTACCTAGCGCTATGTGAAATGTGCCAATTTCCTTACCTTAAAGCGATATAAGGTACAGGGGGAATTTAACCTCATCCGCAAATAACATCTGTTTAGGTAGACGAGATTGGAATGTGGGAATGAGATAATTAAATTCCTACTAATATTATAAATTCGAAAGTGTTTACGTATGTATGTTCCATTTTCACCCTAAAACGGCTGAACCGAAATTTGAAATTGTTTAATATAGAGATATATTGGACCATGGAGATGGACATAGGCTACCATAAGTTACAAAAATTTTACTGGAAGGGATAAGTAGGGAGGGCAGAAGTTTGTACGGCACAAATTTACATCTTGGAAGTAAGAACGCATGCGCGGTAATTATTGAGTGCTACGCATATGCTATCGTATATCTGTCAGTACCGTCACATTGTCATGTCATATTGTGCACGGTGATTACATTGTTCGCATAAATAAACTAATAATTATATACTACGCTTAAATGATTTTCTCTACTAATATGATAAATGCGACAGTGTTTATAGATTGGAACATGGCTTTGACATTTGACTGTATACAATGTGACTTTATTATCTACCTCTCGGTAGATAATATCATGGATACTGACCGAGTTACTTTGTACTCTATAGAGTTTCTGAAGTCTTTAGAATAATCAGGAGTGTCTTCACACAACTTGAGACTAAAAGTAGATTTGTGTTACCCCGAAATTAACGCGCGCGAAGCCGTGGGCAAAAGCTCTACTAGCTTTTACATAAAATAAAAAATTGTTTATAATCCCCAATATAGATTGTAGCTAAGAATCACATCAGCCTTCAAACAAAAAAAAATAGTAGTCGACCCATTATTTCCGAAGCTACGATACCATGGACACAGACACGTCAAACTTATTATTAACTAAATTGCTTAGGTACCTCTTATCATTTAAGGGAATAATGCCAAAGTCATTTCAATACTTACAACTTATTAACTTTTTATGTTGCATTTTTCGCTAAATGGACTATCCAATACAAATAAAATTACAAATTAACTGGAATACTTTTTTGTAATATATTGTTATGCTTCATGTTCAATTTATTTCAATACGAATTAAAAACTCGTCCAGCATCTGATTTTTTGAAACAATTAGAAATATACAGAGACTTTATTGTGTGCTACCCAGCTTTTCAAATTATAGACCCATTTGAAAGTTCACTCACGGAAGTAGCAGTCCCTTGACAGCTTTAGCAAAAAGCCTACCAAAATGGATAGGTAAGGGCGCTTGTACATGCCAAGTAAACCTACCGTGACTGCTTCAGATAAGACCGAATCATCAAGCAAACGACAAGCACTAGGCACGAACCATTTTTCAACGTTCATGCATAGTATCTAGCTGAAACAAGGTATTCAGCGCCAATGTAATGTACACTCAGGTCGTGTGTAGAGACGACATGAATTCTTGCATAGGCCCGGCGACTTTTCTTAGCATGTCCAAGCGCTCTATGGCCGCTTGTACACGCTAAGAAAATCCACCGTGTTTGCTTCAGATAAGACCAAATCATCATGTAGACGACAAGAGTTATTTCGGAATTAGGCACGAACATTTTCCGATATCCACGCGTCGTGTTTAGCTCCAATAAGATTTTTTTCTTATTCAGAGCCGATGTACAGTGTATCCGGGGCGTGTGTAGAGACGTCACGAATTCTATCATAGGCCCGGCTACTTTTCTTAGCGTGTATATTGTTCAAGTGCTCTTACACTGTAGTAATCCAAATATCGTATTCACACGCCGGTGTCGGCGATTATCGGTGCTCATAAATTAAAATCGGGTTCAGATGACAAGGCCGCACACACTGCGCCAATTACGAAACCACACGTATTTAAGTGGATAATGGGACGCTGAACTGTTCATCTTGACCCGAATTTTATGTCGTCTCAAGTATATAATATATTCTACCACATTCACACAACACCATCTAGTCCCAAACTAAGCAGAAGCTTGTACTATGGGTACTAGATAATGGATAAACATACATATATACTATTTTTTTTTGTAAATATATACACATCATACATAGAAACACCCAGACCAAGACAAACATTTGTGTTCATGCACACAAATGTTTGACTTGTGCGGGAATCGAACCCGCGACCTTCGGCGTAGCAGTCGCTTACACCCCCGCGGCACCAACCGGTCGTCAATAATTTTCTTAACTTCGTATGTTGATAGCTGTGACAAACTATATGTTTTGTTAATTCTATTGTAGAACAGAGGCTTCATGTAGGTAGGAGCAGAAACACTTGGCAAACGTGGTTTTGACCAAATAGAGGGGTAGTCTGTAAACGCGTTTCCTGACCATGTCTTCACGGAGACCCGATTTAATGACCTCGGTATGTCAAAAGTACCATTCTCAAAATGTATAACCTTCTCACGCTCAGTGTTTGAGTCTCACCGTGGAGAAGAGTGGTTGGATATCGGAATGGATTTTTATTCATCGTCTTGAGCACAGAACGCTGGGCTCTTTCCAAGCCTATAAGGTGAGATGTAGCAGTGCCTCCCCAGGCTGTAATGCAATACGATAAAACTTATTGGCAAATAGAAATGTAGACGGTTCTTAGCAAGCACCTCGAGGCCACGTCCCGAAGTGTTTTAAAGATGTGTATGAGCTTCCTTACTCTCGCTGACGTTGCCACGATGTGCTCGCCAAAAGTAAGTTTTTCATCTATTGTGATGCCAAGATATTTCACAGTCTTTGCTTGCTTTATTTGAATGCAATCACAGCCCGGGGGTAAAGTGTTCCCCCGTCTGTTACAAGAGTGTGCAATAATTTTCAGCCCCACCGGCGGCCTCGACGATGCTGTTTTGTGAAAACATACCGTGTTGGTCTTGTCAGCGGATCTCTGCCTTTTCGCCGAAAATTGTTCAGCCAATTATCATTTGCCAATTAACGTTTCGCAGAATTTTATTTTGCAGGATAATCATTTGCCAACTTGTGATATAATTTTGTTTTTATTTCCCAACCTCACAGTTGCCAACTTTACGTTTGGTCTTCCTGTTATTGTCGCAGTTGTAACCTAACCGATGTAGCATATTTAAATGCCCTGTGTAGTGAAATAAAAGCGATTTGGTTCTGGCACTTCGCCGGCCGCTGCCACGGCACGCTCGCTTCGCTCGCTCAGCTCGTGCGTTGTGGTCGCAATTCTAACCTAAACTAACCAGCCATTGTTTCAGTTGACGTGCATTGTTTATCAGCATACTAACCTAACCTAACCGATTCCTTTCGATTTAACCTGAACTTCCCGAAACATTACCGAACATACGAAACGTTATTCATCTAAAAGTTGTCTGGCCTAATAATTTGACAAAAGATAAATGCTCCAAACGTTTTTTGTCATAACAATAATCAGCTTAACAATAATTCTACCAAATGAAACGTTGTCATACAAAAATTTGACAATCGTTAGTCGTCAAAGTGAAAATATGCGAAACGTTGGTTGGCAAGTGATAATCGGCCAAACAATATTCGGCGAAAAGGCAGGATCCCCTTGTCAGCATTAAGCGAAACAACAACTCGGTCAAACCCAGCCTGAGCAGACTCTAAAAGATCCCATGATTTCACTGAAGATAATGACTGTATCATCTGCATAGTTGATAATTTCCGCGTTACCTAAATGTGGTATTGATGATAAATCTATACATACATACAAGTGTACAATAAAATTACCAACCTATTTTGAAGGTTGTAAGGGTCTGCCAGAAGAATATAGAGGTGTAAAAAAATTATGATTCATAACCAGCTGCTACAAGGCTCAAACTTTAATAGACTGTTCTCTCAATAGTTTAATAAATATATGTCAATAACCAACCCATTCTGTAGGTTGCAACTGCCTGCCAGAAGAGTAGGAAAGAATGGCCATGATATTGCCGTTGAAAATGGAACATATTTTCTGCAAAATTTTCCAAATAAATATAAATGTTTTCAAAAAGATTCTCTAAGTTGCATCTATTTCTTTATTTTTGCTAGCTATACGCAGACGACTCACGGGCCCACCCGATGGTAAGTGGTAACCCGGGCGCATACAGATTGCTACGTGCACAAATAAAACCAAGACACTAACTATCGCGAGGATGACAAAGAGGAGGAAACGATTGCTCAGAATTTACACCCAGGGCACTGAAGTGAAACCACGTTTTGAATATCTAAGATTTGAATAAATGTCAGAAATATACGTATTTAGGGTAAAAACACACAAAACATTAAAAAAAAAAAGCCAACCACTTAACGTGACGTGGATATTGATCACAGTTTCGCTAAGTTTTCAAATTTCTATCTTCTTTGGATAACACTTAATGTATTTACCGCAAACGGTACTATAATGATATATTTGAAAAAAAAAAAAAATATTTAGACAAGAATGGGCCCCTAATATGAAACCCTGTGGCATTCCTAATTTTACGGAAATAGTAAAGGACAGATGATTCTATCGTGTGATAATTGATGTTGGTGTTCAGCTGTTAAGTTTTATTGTGATCTCATAAAATCTTTAAAATTGACGTCGTATTAAAAGCAATAGTTTCACCGCTTAGCTTTACACCGTGCAATATGACTCCGGTCACCACAAGGTAGATCGCTTTTTGTGAACATAATAATTTGTTGTTTGGAGTCTAAGTTGTAAAATTCCTCGCAACACTGAGTTGTAAATTTCCTAGGTCGCGTGTTGTCTTTTTTAGGGTTCCGTACCTCAAAACATGAAAAAACAGAACCCTTATAGGATCACTTTGTTGTCCGTCCATCCGTCAGTCAAGACCCTTTTTCTCAAAAACGCGTAGAGGTATCAAACTGAAAGGGGTTTGGGTAATTTTGTATGAACCAGTGGCATGATTTTTTTTTGAGCGGCCACTTAATATATTGTTGCTAACGTATAGTGATATATATAATAATAATGACTCATAAAATAACTTTGCCCTAAGTAATATCGGAGCTGAAGTATATGATCTCGAAGTAGGAAGAATTTCAACATCATGTCGTCTAAATAAAGACGTAACCACGTATATGTATTGTGAAAAAATACAGCACGCATGGCACAATACATACATTCATAAAGTTACGCATATTACTGGAGGAGTATGTACGGCATTCATCATTATCATATCAGCCACACGACGTCCACTGCTGCTCCCCCAAGTTTCACCACACAGACCGGTCTTGAGCCGCCCGCATCCAACCGCTCCCGCAATCTTGACGAGATCGTCGGTCCACCTTGCGGAGGGCCTACCTCTGCTGCGTCGTCCGGTACGTGGCCGCCACACGCCACAGAAACTTTCTGCCCCAACGGTCATCGGTTCTTTGAGCTATGTGCCCTGCCCACTGCCACTTCAGCTTGGCTATCCAGAGAGCTATGTCGGCGACTTTGGTTCTACTGCGGATCTCCTCATTTCTGATTCGATCTCGCAGGGAAACTTCAAGCATATCTCTCTCCATCGCCCTCTGAGTGACCTTGAGCCTTCTGATAAGGCCCATAGTGAGCGACCACGTCTCTGATCCGTAAGTCATCACTGGCAATACACACTGGTCAAAGACTATCGTCTTGAGACACTGCGGGATATCGGACGAGAAGATATGTCGTAGCTTCCCAAACGCTGCCCACCCGAGTTGGATTCGACGATGGACCTCCTTCTCGAAGTTGGACCTACCTAATTGGACTACTGGTATCAGGTAGATATACTTGTCCACAACTTCGACTGTAGAATTCCCAACCTGAATAGGAGCAGGTACAACATGGACGTTCGACATGATTTTCGTCTTGTCCATGTTCATCTTAAGACCTACATGTTGGGAGACTCTACAGAGGCCATCGAGCATTGTGCCTAGGTCTTTCATGGTCTCAGCCATGACTACGATATCGTCTGCGAATCGAAGATGGGTGATGTACTCGCCGTTGATGTTGATGTTTATGAAGGCTATAAGATTTTCTTTGAAAATAATAGTTACTGCTTTTTTGCAAGTAAACGTATGTGCCGTCTAGTATAATAATGGCTCTACGATCACCTATAGGGGCATCTGGATTTCCAAATAGAGCATTTGGAATGGTTAGACATCGGGATATAACCTCTTCACGGGTCCGGGGTCATGTGGTTAAAACCCAAGTTCTGTGGCACGAATTCTGCGATTAAATCTTGTCTAACCAGTCGCATTCTCTTCACTTGTCTTAAATTTTTAGCAAATGGCAATTTGATTTTATAGATTATTTACTTAAAATATCTCAGCTTCGATGAACGTGGGAAAGTAACGTTCATAGAAAAAAATTAACGACTTAATGTGTTCTTTTTAACAAAACACTTTTCATTTGTGGCCGCGTATTTAAAAAATCATGCCACTTTTACCCAAACCCCTTATATATTTAATAGTCAAGTCTACTGTCTCTTGAAGCTGTGATCAAATTTCTAAGCCAACGTAATCAAAAGATACAGCCGTTTATACTGGAAATTTAGAAACTCGCAAGGGAATCAAAACCTACAGGGTACTTAAGGTACTTCCTGTGAACTCAGAATGTTGAAATTTGGTACGAAGCAATGTCTTATAGCACAGATAAAGGAAAAAGTGCGATACCGTTATTTTTTAGTTACATCATATACTTAAAATATTTTTAATTATTTCAAAGGTACTACCCCTTTCCTCATGAACCCGTAGATGTATAAAATTTTAATTCATATCAATTGCTCAAGTCAAAACTAAAGGGTACTTCCCGGTCGATCTAGAATCTTGTAATTTGGTATAAAGCAACGTTTTATAGCACATAGGAAAAAATCGAAAACCTTAAACTTTTAGTTTCATCACATTTTTTTGTAAATAATTATATATATATATATATATATACCTACAGGTTTGTACGGAACCCTCGGTGCGCAAGTCCGACTTGCACTTGACCGGTTTATTTTTTTACTAACCCTTAATTTTATGACATTCAATCATTGATATAATAACTAAAGATGCATATTCTCGAACTAAAGTGACGTTCAAAACCGTCCACGTTGTTTAAAACTGGTTACGTCATAATAATACTCATATTATTTTGTAAATTCAACCATACGTACATGTCTTAAAGTTGTTTTTACGTTGTAATATTTTAGCATTTAACGGCTGCGCCGTGCGACGAACGAAACAGTGTTAATTGAACATAAGTGCATTTTTCGTGTGTTTTCTGGACAGTTTTGTGACGCTGACTGTTTATGGTTATTATATCAATGTATCTCATGCTGTTTCTAAATAGCCTGTCAATTTTATATAACTTTGAATGATCGGTGATCGGTATTTTTATTGTTAGTAACATTGGCTGACAAGTGTCATTGTCAGCATGACGATGTCACCTGTCACACATTTCATTGACGTTGCGTTGTAATGCTTGAGATAATCGCTGTTTAACCACGAATTTCATTTTTTTTTTGTTTATCTCTGACCGCCGCTGCTCTAGATGGGCTGGATTCAAGACCTAGCTGGTAATTTTTCATTTCCACCGAAGCTGCCTCGTGTATAACTTAATCACATGGTGGAAGCTTAAATGATAAACAGGCTGAGCGGCATGTAAAGATTGGATATTTTTTATTTATTTACACTGAACAATAATTTTAGTAGTGAGTGGCGTTCCGTTGGCTCTACCTACCCCGACGAGAAAAAGGCGTGAGTATATTTATGTATGTATGTAATAATTTCAAAGTGCAATTTAGATTTTCTCTAGATATTATTTTATCATGCGATGACCATTCTTATCACATAGCCATTAATTTTATTTTTTATTGAAACATTATCAAAAGCAAGAATAGTCGGCTTGCCTTAGTTTATCAATTGTCCATAGCAACGAATTAAAAAACATGAAACATTACATTTACTGGCCGCGTCTGGAATCCTCATAAATAATCATCGATCAAACATAATGACCACACTAAAATAGAGCGTCTATTTTAGTAGAGTAGAAAAATTGACGCTGTATAACATAATTTTTATATTATATTACTTATTAAAACAGTGACTTTGTTAATGTAGAGTACCCAGCAAACTAAAATGTCTCCTCAAAATATAATACAAGCGAGAATTAAAAAACCATCGTACTCATTACAAGCTATTTTAATTATGAGATTGTTCTTGGGATCTTACTACAAATTAAGTTGCTCTAATTTGATTTGTTGGATCGCTAGAATTTATTGTTTAATTTGTCTTTTTTTTAATATTTGGGTTTGTTTTTATCATTTGATGTATTTGGAAGTAAATACCTCAAACATAATTTTTGCAGCCATGTTGTTTTTGGAAATTACTGTTAACGGTTTATTTTCTTTTATGACAGGGGAAGAACCCATTATTAAATTTTCTACCGTAGCAGACTCTGAATCTACTCGGAAATATAACTCACGTATCACTTACTTTACGTATATTGTAATAACTGTTGTAGTTTGCACAAGGTATGTTGCGATAATCTTGTCAAGAGAATCAAGAAAGTTTATTATCTCATACATGTTTTATAATTACACATATTTGGGGTGCATCTGTTATAATTTACCGTCAATTTATTTAACGGATACGTATCGAAAAAATGTCAAGATTTTTTATAAAACCCTACAAGCAAGCTTAGAAATGGAAAATACTGACAGTAAGAAAACTGACCACGTCAAAAATTTCATACACGATTATAGTAATTTAACTGACTGCTTAGATTCAACATGGACTCTTACGAGAACAAGAGTAAGTTCATTTAAAATACATTATTTAGTGTAAGTTCAAAAACCTACTCACATGGAAATTAGTAATAAAGTAAAAATTATTACCAGTAGAACCTCTCAAAACGAGTGTAGTATAAACGCACCAACGAAGAAAATAGATAAAAAGAAGAAGATATCGGTTAGAAATTAGATTTGAGCGTACATAAAACGAAACATGAATATATATTTTTTTCTATTTTAAAATTAATTTTACATACTATATTAAAATATCACAAGATGTAGTAATAATTACTTAATGTCAATAATTTTGCAAAATATTTTGACTCAACATCTCTATTCAATATGATTCCAGGTACCTACATCCAAAAAATATTTTGGATAATGACGTGATATGACTTACACTACCGTCCGTATAAATATTTTAACCCGGCAGTCATTAAAATTTTATGTATTTATAGTTTCTTACTCTTGTCATTCACATGTAATTGAATCTGTCTATACGTCGTGAGACGGTTTGTTAAATCCCCGAACCAAACTTTTCAATACATAACTTTAAGAAAGACTAGATGAGCCCGCAGTTACACCCGCGTCATTTAAGGCTACAGCACGGCTTCCGTGGCTCATAGCGTGATGTTATATACTCGATAAATGTTTGACGTTTTCAAATCGGACCAATAGTTCCTCAGATTAGCGAGTTCAAGCAATCAAACAAACTCTTCAGCTTTATATATTAGAATTAGATATCGGTCATATAATAATATATATTTGGGCTGCACCTGTTATAATTTACCGTTATTAATATTTTTGGAATATTGGCTTAAGGTCATGGATGAATGCTATACAAGCAAAAGTGTGTTGTTGTCTGTTTGTCTTTCTTTCACGTCGCAACGGAGCAATATTATGGTATGATTCACAAATCATATAAGTCCTTATTTCTATGGTATGGCTACGAGAGATATACAACTTGGACTACTTTTCACACCAATAATCACCTCTAAAGTGTGCAGCCACAGGCGAAGACTGGTCTGATATATGCATTTTATACTAATTTCCAGTTTGTGACTGGCTTATTCGTCGCCTGGTTTAAACTTATAAGCCAGATTTGTTTGGGAACCATGTATGTGTGGGTAAGTTTCTAATAAGTTTATATCTATTTTTCCAACGGTTGCATTTAAGTTTACGCCAACATTATCCCGGTCGCATTTTAATCTGCGCCTTGGATCCTTGGCTTGGCTTTCAAGTTCATCCAGATTGCATAAAATATTAACTTTTATACCGTCGACTGCCCTCTGCAACACAAGAGATAGCAATAAACCTATGTAACCTCTTAGTAACTGTCAACCAGCTTCACGGCAAGCAATAATTGACAATTTACTACGCACAAAAAGTTAGTAGTGCGTGCCGTGGGTTCAAATCTCCATTGGTTTATTGGTCTCGCCACTAGGCTATCGCTGACAAATTGAACAATTATTTCTTAATTACTTAAATAATACTGACAATTGAAAATAACTTGACCGGAGGATATGTTGTGGTGTTTCTTTAACTAAAAGGAGGATCCTCTGACAAGACTAGGTGATCGTGCCTGGTGGACTATAGACCGACGAAAGTAAAACCTTGTACAATATTATATAGCCATCGCGAGAACTCTGCTTGCGCGATGCAGGATTTTAGTACTGTCGTGTCCGTTAGATGTCGCCGTGTTCTCTGTCTCCGCCGACGATCACTAGATGACTCAGAGGTATGTAGCTACTGCTTCATTTGCATCGAGAGGAAGCTTTTAATTCAGTCTAGTGCCCGCAGTGATTATGTTGACTAATAATATTAAACGGAATTAGACGCCATGGATTTTTTTTATTTAAAGACTCACGCCTGTATCCCCGAAGGGGTAGGCAGAGGTGTAAATTTACACCCACATTTCGCCATGAATTTTACGGTCCCACGTAATAGGGGCGAGCCTATTGCCGTACCGAGCACGTTACCAGACTCCGTGCTGCTACTGAGAATTTCCTAACGGAAAAACCCAATAACACTTTGCCCGACCCGGAAATCGAACCCGAGATCTCCCAATCCCACGCGCACATTTATGCCGCGAGACCAGGCACGAGGCATCATGCATTTAGTTAGTTGTAATATTCGCTTCCTTTGTTATTGCAGGTCTACAGCCATTTGCCTTTAATGTCATATCTTACTGCAGCTTTTGTGGTAATTAGCGTACCATTTATACTTATGGAATTAGCTGAAAATGATCTCGTCAAAACAAAGCATTTAATTGCAAATCAAATAATAAAATGCACAGGTCAGTAAATAACAATCGAATCAAATAAATACTTAAACTAATATTTCAAACACAATTATATATCCAAAATATTTAAAACGGCAAAATTGATCGGGCCGCTAGGCAACGAATCAACGCAGGCTGGATGAAATGGCGACAGGTCTCATATACAATACGCGATCACAAGTATAAGGCGGTTATAAGGCCCGTAGTACTGTATGGAGCTGAGTGTTGGGCGACAAAGAAGATGAGTGAGAAATGGTTGCATGTGGCGGAGATTAGAATGTTACGATGGATGTGTGGAGTGACAAGAATGGACAGAGTTAAGAATGATTACGTTAGAGGTACTATCAAAGTGGCGCCCATTTATGAAAAGGTTAAAGGGAGTCGATTGGCCTGGTATGGACATGTTATGCAAAGAGATGAAATGTACGTAGGTTAAAAAGTGATGAATATACACGTAGAGGGGGAAAAAGGGAGAGGGTGGCCATGAAAAATATGGATAGCCTGTGTGTGGATGAATATGAAAGAGAAAGGAGTAAACGATCGGATGACTGGCGACAGATTAGTATGGAAGTGAAGGACATACTACGCCAACTCCATATAAATTGGGACCAGGGTAGTCAAATCACAGCACGATGCGTTACATTAACATAGATACAATGGTCAAATTAACAAGATTGACATTAAACTATATATTTTTTTTTCTAGCAGCTATATATTTCATCTTTGATCATAACATCAAAGTATAAGTATATAATCACGTTTATAAAGAATAAAAATATTACAAAACACATCGCTGTATCGACACAATTATATGTATTACCTTATTTTCAGATGATCAGTTTCGTCATGCTCTATACGATGCCATGGATTTCATAGATGTTACTTCTAACATGTTTACCCTGTGGAACAAAGTGCCTTTGAGACTGAGCACATTGCTAAAAATTGTAAATTTGAGTGTTTCTTATGTAATCGTAATACTTCAGTTTGTTTTTTAATAAACTTAAAACTTTGGAGACTTAGATATTTGTTATTATTAACACCAGGAGTACTGTAGGTATTATGAAAATGGTAAGACAACCCCCCTCTAAGGAATGTAGCTTTAGCGTGCTAGATACTTTACAATCAATGTACCAACATTCGTTGTTTGTCAGTATACCAACCCCTTCTGCTAGAGAAGTAAACTCATCTTCAATATCTGCAGAATACTTATTAGAACATAGTGTGGAATAATAACATGTACTGTTTTTAAATCTCTAGTGTCTAAGAAAACGGCTGGCACTGGTTTTTGTTTTCTGTTAAGGCTTTTTCCAAGTTATGCGCTTGTTAAATTGTTAATTATCTCTTGCATCGTGCTTCGGAAAGCACATTAGGCCGTTGGTCTACGTTGTTATCAATATATTTGACAGTACTTAACGGGACTCAGTATTCCAGAATAAACTGACGCTAGTCCAAACCATTAAGTATCGATGTCCCTTTGGGTCGTGGAGGTGAGTTGGCAGCTGTCTAGAATTATCGCAGCCAGGCAGGTATTTTCTGGGTGCGCAGTGGAAGATGTAATACATCTACCTGACCACGATAGACAAGGCACCAGACACAATGCACTGCGTTGCACAGTGATGAATTGAAATCCAAATTACAACTATCAATATTATATTTCACTTACCTGATATCTTTACTGATGTCAGGCTTGAGCTAAATTAGACACATTCATACAAGTATATTGGCCAAAATAAATGAATGAAGTATCTTATACTTAGCTATTAAGCTGCAAACGCGACGTTTTCAAGACACGTTGGCACGTGGACGTCGATACCGGATTCACAATTTTCGCAAATGTCAATCAATAGTTCACAATGTCTTTTATCACTATTTACCGTTGCCAGCACTAGATCAGGCGGCATTCAAGACGGTTTACTCAATTTAATTCAATTCGCGTTAATTAAAAAGGCGAAAACTTTACGTACGAGACGACAACGAGGTAATTTTTCAACGGGCGGGAACGAAAAAGTGACAGTTCAGTGTGACCATTGTCAGAAATTTTCAATAGACTAAACAAAATGTTACTCAATCGATCTAATCGATTTGACTTATAATAAAAACTAATTCTATTTCAAACATCCACCCGCCCCGGACCGGCCTACCGGTCCGCTAATCGGTTGGAAGACGTGACAATGTTGCAACCGCTCTCCTCAGAATCGAACCGTCCACCAAGACCTCAGCAAATCGGGGAATTCCATCAGCCCCAGTTACCAAACGAAGGATGCGCCCCCTGCGCCATCTGAGTGGCGGAAGGTTAGCCTCCTTGATCAAAACGAGGTCACCAATCTTGGGTGGATCGGTCTTGTCGGTCCACTTAACGCGTTGCTGGAGTATGTGCAAATATTCCAAGCTCCAGCGTTTCCAAAAGCTCTGAGTAATCTGGCGTACCAATTCAAAACGCGAGAGACGACCAGGTCTCGTATCAATATAGGGGTACTTAGGCAAGGCGACAAGTGGGCGACCAATCAAAAAATGGCCCGGCGTAAGGGCCTCCAAATCATTCGGATCTGAGGAGATCGAGCACAATGGCCGAGAGTTCAAAACGGCCTCAATCTTACAAAACACAGTTACGAGTTCCTCAAATGTAAGGACAGATTCACCGATTGTCCTGCGCAAGTGTGTTTTGGCCGATTTTACGGCGGCCTCAAATATACCACCCCAGTGTGGACAATTTGGTGGGGAAAACAACCAATTTATCCCACGTCGGGCAAGCCTATCACCTATATCAGCTTTGTTGGTTTCAAGGAAATTAACAACATCATTCAAATAATTATAGGTGCCCTTGAAGTTAGTGCCGCAGTCAGAACGGATCAAGGAAGGCAGCCCTCTGCGGGATACAAATCTGTCAAATGTGGCTACAAACGCCTCGGTCGTAAGCGAGGAGACAAGTTCTAAGTGTACGGCCTTTGTGGAGAGACAAACAAAAACACACAAGTAGACCTTGACAGTTTTGCTGTTTCGAAGTGTCGACGTTTTTACCAAAAAGGGACCAGCGAAGTCCGTGCCAACACCGTCAAATGTCCTGCTTTCAATTACGCGATCTGCCGGTAAGTCCCCCATCAACGGCTGCATGGTAGAAGCCTTGAGCTTATAGCAAGGGATGCAGCGAAAGACTACACTCCGAATAATTTTTCGGGCAGACAAGATCCAAAATTCGCGTTGCAAAATGGCCAACAAAGCATTACAACCAGCATGCGAATTTTTAAGGTGACGGTCAGTTACCAACAAGCGTACCAAATGACCGTCCTTAGGTAACGAAAGGCAAGCACGTCACCCGTGCTCCGTAAGGGAGGTTGGCGTTCTTGACACGCCCTCCAACGCGCAAGAGACCCGTATCGTCAAAAAAGGGGTTCAATTTAGATATTGCTCCCGACAATTTCGATGTCCCTGACTTAAGGATAGCAATCTCCTTCTCAAAATGCGCCAATTGCACAGAACGAACCCAAAAGGTGAGGGACTCCTGTCGTTCCTGTGGTGAGAGAAACGGTGTCAGACGTTTCTGTTGTGGGTGCCTAAAATTAAAAACAAAACGCTTTATCCAAGCAGTAACACCTAACAACTTGTCGAGGGAGTTGTAACGATTCAACAGGAAATCGGGGTCGAAGGCGCATTCTACCTTCTCAAGAGCGAGTGTTCGTAGACCCGGCAAATTAGAAGTATTCAAAACTGGCGTTCGAGGCCAATCAATTTCTGGTTGACTCAACCATTCCGGACCCCACCACAGCGAATGACCTATCAAACTAGGCGTCAAGCATCCGCGCGAGGCACAATCAGCGGGGTTGTGCTCACCTGGCACGTGTCTCCAAACAAGTTTGACTTCGGATTTCTGGATTTGGGAAACGCGATTAGCGACAAATACCTCCAAGGTGTGAACAGAAGCCTTCAACCAACAAAGAACAATTTGGCTGTCTGTCCAGGCGTAGGTCCCATTAATACAAATGCTTTTACCCAAAGTGGAACGCTCATACCGAGACTTGGCTTACCGTTCGTAACAGATCGGCAAAGTTAAGCAACGCTTGCACAGGTTGCCACTTGGATGGGTGACCGTGTGTGGCATTTTCATCTGAGCGCTACCATGCTTCGGAGGGCACGTAAAGCTGTCGGTCCCGGCTCTTGGCAAAGGATAAGGGTCGTTAGGCCATGTCGGAGGCCTTTGGGCGATTTGAAAACTTCGACACCAGAGTTGGCCACACACTCACACGAAAAACAAACAAACAAACCCAAAGTGTTAGACACGTGGTTCAATAAGCGTACAAGTAGTGCTGCTCCCGAGAGCTCCAATTTCGGAATGGTCAGAGATGTCCGAAGGGGTGCAACCTTGCTCTTCGCCATGATCAGGGAATCCCTCACCTGACCTGATGCACTAACTGTGCGCAAGTACACCACGGCCGCGTGACCACGTTCCGAGGCATCACAAAACCCGTGAAGGGTGGCCTTGTACTTCCCGGGAGGAAGGATGGGACGAGGCAAGGAGATCTCGTTGACGGCAGGAAGTGAGGATACAAAAGAGGTCCATTCCTCAACAAGAGTGCCGTGTTGAGGTTCGTCCCAAGTCAATCCTGCTGTCCAAAGCTTCTGCAAGAAGCATTTTGCCCAAAATATGATAGGACAAATCCAACCGTTCGGGTCAAAGGTTCTGGCGACAGTAGACAACACGAGACGTTTAGTCCAAGAACAAGGCAATTTCAAGTCTACGTTATACGTAAAGATGTCTTGGACTGGTTTGTACTGAACGCCGAGAACAGCCATCATGGCGGGGTTGTCAACAATCTCAAACAAATGTGGATCTTGCTGATGATCCTCTGGCAAGCCTTCCAAAAGCGCTGGGGAGTTGGAAATCCATTTGCGCAACTCATAACCAGCGGAGGCCAAAATACCTATCAATTCGTCCCGCAGGAGGATCGCCTCGTCCGCTGTGGAGGCGCCCGAGCAAATGTCATCGACGTAAATATCGTCTTTCAAGATGGCGGTGGCTCGTGGGAAACGCAAGCCTTCTCGGTCTGCGAGCTCCCAAAGAGAACGTATTGCCAAATAGGGGCTCGACCTTAACCCGTACATATTAGTATTGAACTCATAGACGACCACGTGATAATTTCCTCCTTGGTCTGCTTGCCGCCCATTGTAAAAATACTTAGTAAGTTTCAAGGTAATATTTATAATTGTTAATAGGTCAGAAGTTGAATCGGACTACTGGCTTAATGACGCGACCCGATCTTGTTTGCCGTTCAGTGTTTAGATTTGTCTCTCCCTTATAAGGAATAGATGAATCTTGATACATGTCGCTTGCAATTACGAAGGCAGGTTTAAGTCGATCGATGCTTACGTGTTTTTGTATGCCATTACATAATAATTTAAAATATTTCTCATGCCTTTCTATGACCTGGTAAGGCCCTGCATATGGAGGCGTCAATGGTTTCGAGACTTTATCGCATCGAACAAAAACTTGGGTACAGCTACTTAATTCTGGGTGAACAAATATTTGACCTTGTTTCAGATTTCGTCTTGGAACTGATGATATATTTCGTATCCTTTGTCGTAACTCTTGCACAAACGTGTCGTCCTCAGAGATTTCAGGCTTTGTCGGCGAAAAGAAATCTCCAGGTAAACGTAACGTTTCGCCGTACACCATTTCAGCCGCGCTAATGTTTGTATCAGTACGTAAAGTTGTTCTCAATGCCAAAAGTACAGAGGGTAATTCGTTTACCCATTCACTGGTGTTTCCTCTACACATTAAAGCTGCTTTTAGGGAACGGTGCCACCGTTCAACTGCGCCATTCGATTGGGGATGGTAAGCCGTAGTCCTGAGCTTGTTTATACCCATTCGTTTCGACAGCAATGCAAATAGGTTGGATTCGAACTGTCGTCCTTGATCCGTGGTTATCCTTAGCGGACATCCGAATCGGGCAATCCAGCGTGAGTACACAATTTCTGCGACAGTTTTTATTATTATCACGAGGAGACTCTCTCCAAAGGATCAGCTGGAAGCGACGGTCATCAAGGTGGATAATAGTCTGCCTGAACATCATTTTTATGTCGGCTACAAAGACAACCTGATGTCGTCGGAAGCTGGTGATGACTATACAAAGGTCCTTGACCAACTTGGGACCAGAATGCAAGCACTGGTTCAAGGATACGCCCGTAGAAGTCTGCGCAGAACCATCAAATACCGTGCGCAGCTTGCCAGTCGATGGCTTTAATACCGCATGATGCGGGAGAAAGTAGTGCTCCACCGAACGCCAATCCAAATTTGACACAGACATGTGTCCCAATTGTTCATATTCTCTCATGAACTCAATGTACTTCTGTCTGAGCTCCGGATCACGACCCATGCGACGCTCCATAGCCAACAATCTCTTTTCGGCTAAAGGTCGTGACTCACCAAGCGGAGGCCAAACAGACAGAAAGGGTAGACTCGTAATGATACGACCAGAACGGAGTCAACCAGTGTTGTTCTGGAAGAACAGCTCGCACTCCTCATGTTCTGGATTCAAACGGGCAACTTGAGGGGGCTCCTCTACTTCCCAAAACCTCTGAACCGTATCAGAGAGAGCAGAGCCTACAGCCAACAAATTATCAAGTTCAGGTGGAGGGGGGTCCCTAGGTACAGGATCAAAGCAAATCCAAATATGGTCGGGATGGCAGTCAAACCATTTGGCACCAAGACCCGTTTCCCACCAATCAAAATTCCACCGAGGACATCAAAGCCAATCAACAAGTCGATTTGTCCCGGTGTGTCAAATTTGGGGTCCGCCAGTTCCAATCCCGATGTCAAATTCACCACAGCAGCAGGTAGCTGCTTCTGTGGATGCATACCCAAAATATTCTTCAGCACAATAGCCGAGGTTTTAATCCTCGGGTGTGAAGATTCAACAGGGCCAAACAAAACCTTAACTTGCCCTTCAACATTAGAGGCTACGTCACCTATGCCCCGTATACAATTTGGAAAAGAGCCCATATTTAATTTAACCTGCCCTACCAAATAAGTGGAAACAATGCAACCTTGTGAACTTGTGTCCAATATAGCACGGACAACAACAGAGGTCCCCGTGGGTCTCCAGACCCTAACAGCAACCGTTGGTAGGATAACGGTCTCAATGGGGGAGGTTGGCGTTATAGGGCAGGGGTCAATGACCTATTGTTGCCTGGGCGGCGACCGTTGGCCAGGACCAGGCAAATCAAAATGTAGGTGCAGCTTGAAGTCCTCAAAGGCGCGATGACTCGATCCGCGCGCCATCTGTGGGGGGTCATAATGACGCACCCGCCCAAAACGAGGTGGTCGCGAGTCAAGGCGGGGACGCTCCGCCAAAGGAGGGGAATACCTGGGGCTGCAGTCATGGTGCTGGTGACGCTGAACAGCACATTTAGGTGCGCGAGAGAGAGGAGGCGTGCGCACGCTACAGTTCTCCAAGCGGGGCGAGTGGCGATCAATTGAGCGAGGCGACTCTCGGCTACGCGCCGGTGAGCCTCGGCTGCCACCTTCAAAACACCCGCCCGTGCGCGGCGTCGGCTGGTTGGACAAGCGGCCAACCTCTCTGGCATTCATACAGAGAGTGTCCAAATGCTGTCCTCCACAGTGAGGACAGGGGCGAGAGTTTGGGCAGTCTCGCTGGTAGTGGGACCCCAAGCAAGAGAAGCAAAGGCGGCGGGCATTCGCGATGCGCCTACGAGAGGCGACATGAAGGTCCAAAAATGCCCTGCAACTGGCCGTTCTGTGCCCCGTGACCTTGCAGTAAGAGCACTCCACTGGGCTCTGCGTGACTGCAAAGCGAGGAGGGCGCCGGTCAACACTGGCTCGGGTGTGAACGCGAGCCTGCTCCTTGACCTTGGGCGGCTGCGTCTTAGCCGGCGTATCACCACCGGAGTTGTCCAAGACCCGGCACTCATCCTCCAGGAACCTCTCCAGGTCAGCAAATGGGGGCAGATGGGTCGCGCTATCCCCACCAAAGCGCTGTTCAAAACGCGACCTCAGGTCGGCAGGCAGCTTCTTCAACACAATGTGCACCAATAAATAGGACCATTGGTCTACGGGCAGGTCAAGGCACTTAAGTGCGTTGATGGCCACCAAGAGCGGGTTCAACAGTTGGGTGCGCAACCCAGAGACCCGGGTGAGCGTCGGCAAACCCAAAATCTGCTCGATGTGCGTGTCGGCGAGGCCACGCTTATTATGGTACCTACGGGTAATTAGGTCCCGAGCCGTCTGGTACGCCTCGTCAAACACGGGCAGATGCTGGATGAGGCCCTTGGCCTCCCCATCCAGAACCGACATTAAATATGCCAATTTTTGTGCTGGCCGAAGGTCAGCCCTGTCATTGACCAGGCTGTCGAACAAATTAATGAAGCCAGGTAGCTTCCTAGGCAGCCATCAAAATGGGGGAGGTCCAAAGTAGGGAGCCTACTCACCAGTCCCGATGCTGACCTAGGAAGCTCCTGCTTCAGGCCGGGTTGCCCTTCCCTATCGGCAACTAGTTGTCTCGCACTATTGGAGACAGCATCATACAGGTCTAAGACCTGGGCATAGTCTTCACTGACCTTATTTCGCTGGTCAGCGGTGAAATCATTGATTGACACTTCAAGACAGCAAGTGCTGAAAGTGCGGAACTGCTGTTCCACACTTGCCAGGCGATCGTCAATCCGCTCGTACCCTTGTAGTAAGGCCTGCTGGCGATCAGGCCGGTTCACTAAGGCACTGGCTTAGGCAAACCAGCGCAAATCTGATGCAATAGCACCAGCAGCCGCACGCAAGTCCTTGATAGCTGACATAATCAAAATTCAAAAGAGCCCGGACAAGCGTTAAATAATATTAACAATCAAAACTTAATTTTTCTTAATTCCTTGAAACCAACAAAGTATTAGCCTGTTTACTGCTGGTACAAGCAAGTGATAGGTATGTACTGTCCAACAAAATTAATAGTTTCTATATTGAAACAAACACAAAAGTTATCAAAAGTTATAACTTATAACAAATTAAAAGTTGAAACTTCAAATTAATTAATTAATTATTTGCAACAGACAGACTGGCTGTGTTATTTGAGATATACAATAGTAAGTAAGCACAGAATATGTGTTACCTAGCATTATTATCTATATTATAACAAAACAAAGTTTATTAATGTGACCCGCCCAAGTGGCAAGGTCAAGTTGGTTGTTATAATGTTTATGAATATATGCAATAAACTAAATTTATTGATACATACAGCTGTTATGTATCCAAACAAACTGACTTATTAATGCAACAACAAATTTAAGTTAGATTTTTCAACAATACAAATCAACAATTACTGATTGAGGTTATGTGACAATGTGTTTCAAATTATCTAGGTCAACTTATACAATTAAATATTATGTATTTTAGACAATAACTGACCTGACAAACACTACAATACTGTCTACAAGGTGATAAGATACAAGCTCATACCAATCTGAGTTTATACTCAGTAATGCAACAGCGGCTAAATTTGAACTACAGCTCTGCACCAAAAGTTATGTCTAGAATTACCGCAGCCAGGCAGGTATTTTCTGGGTGCGCAGTGGAAGATGTAATACATATACCTGACCACGATAGACAAGGCACCAGACACAATGCACTGCGTTGCACAGTGATGAATTGAAATCCAAATTACAACTATCAATATTATATTTCACTTACCTGATATCTTTACTGATGTCAGGCTTGAGCTAAATTAGACACATTCATACAAGTATATTGGCCAAAATAAATGAATGAAGTATCTTATACTTAGCTATTAAGCTGCAAACGCGACGTTTTCAAGACACGTTGGCACGTGGACGTCGATACCGGATTCACAATTTTCGCTAATGTCAATCAATAGTTCACAATGTCTTTTATCACTATTTACCGTTGCCAGCACTAGATCAGGCGGCATTCAAGACGGTTTACTCAATTTAATTCAATTCGCGTTAATTCAAAAGGCGAAAATTTTACGTACGAGACGACAACGAGGTAATTTTTCAACGGGCGGGAACGAAAAAGTGACAGTTCAGTGTGACCATTGTCAGAAATTTTCAATAGACTAAACAAAATGTTACTCAATCGATCTAATCGATTTGACTTATAATAAAAACTAATTCTATTTCAAACAGCAGCTGTTCTGTGGAAAAACCTAATATTCTTTCAAATCTGGTTAGACTGATAAGGGGACCCCGGGTTCGAAGATTAAATTTCTTGAATACAACTACGATAACGCTGGGTCGAGATGGTGAAAAACATGGTTTCTTCAGCGAACTTTCGATTGCATTTTTTGTGTCTGCCATGAAACGCTCTTATGCAAAATGATACATTATAGCCGTTGATACTAGTAAGTCATAAGTAATCAGATTATAATATTTTTAAAATATGTGTCACAGAAGCCACTGACTTAACTCTTTTATTTGGAGTACTACTGGGCAGTATCATGTTTCGAAACATAGCCTGCCTTAAAGGCAGACCCGAGCAAATGATATAGTATACCTGTTTCTTTTTTAACATTTTTAAGGGGCTGTCGATTGATAACGCGGCGCTACCATGGTGGCAGACGTGGTTTTTAATATTTCTTATGGTAAAATTTTCGCTATTAATAAACTCTGCCACATGAGCAAATCATACAGATTTTTTGCTTGCCAGCTCTCTAGCTATAATTATAGGCCAATTTCAATGCTACCAAGTGTATTTTTTTCCTGAAAATAGAATAAATGTCTATGAAATATTTATACAATTTAATTTATCTCCTTGAAATATAGCTGAATGGTTCTTCCATGAGTCGGTTGATAATAATTAAAGCATGCTTTACCTAAATACTTATTCAAATGGCATGGCTGAGCTCCTAAAAGACTGATTGGCTTCACTTTGACTTGCTGTTGATGTCTCCTATGATCATGCAAAATCATTCGACTCTGTCTACCAGGATACACTCTAATACAAAGTAAGATATTACGGCGTCTTGAATAAAGCATTGGACATCACTGAGTCATATCTGAGTTACAGAAATTAAATATTTTTTAAATAAAAGACTAAAAATCCACAGCCTTATTTATTTAATTAGGGATGCTGCAGGGCAGTATCTCAGAACCTGTATTGCTTATTGATTCTTGATTTAGATATTTTGTCAAAATACATGTGTGACGTAGTATTTACTATTTGCTGACGTATCTTAATCAATATTTAAAATATATAAATAAGCAAAGGTCTGACCAAATGAGCAGAGCGCTTGTAAAGTGACTAACCAATTGACTGTAAACAACGTAGTACCGAATGTCACAAAAATATATTGATCCTTGATCCTAACATTTTAGGTTTCAATGACCTTGTCCATTTTCTTGGAATTAGGTACATCGTTGTCATGTTACTAAAACTACTCTTGCGTATTTTTATATTTATTGCTATAGTACTGATCAATAAAATAGTAATGGTTTTCTGTGAAGTGACTGGTTGAGAAAAGAAAATGTGGCTACCCAATTACATTACGTGGCGTGGTTCTTATACAAGAGCCAACCAAGAAAATATAATTATGAAGCAAGTAGCCATTACGATCTTTAGGAAAAGACGACAATCTCGACTAAAAAGATTATTATAGTCCGAAGAGCGTGATAGAAGTCCAAATCTTTCTTTTCACTAATAGTGCAATTGTGACGCAAATTAAAGAAGGCCTATATACAGCAGTAACTGCAGAAGATTGTGCGATAAAAATGGAGGCTACTCTTAGTGATAGTTTGTAAACCATATGTAAGCCAACAGATTAATTATTAATGTAAACAATAAGATAACCGTCATCCCCACGCAAAAGCATGGACTAAAGCTAGTTGTCTATAACTGATATTAATGTATAAATATTAATGAAAAGTGACAATATTAGATCCACCAGTAGCGGCAAGAATCCTTAATAATCATCAATCAAAGGTAATGACCACACTAAAATAGACACTGTGTAATATTAATATAATATGTTTTTATTATATAAAACAGTTGTACAGTGTATCAATGAATAGTTATTTTACGTGACCAAATAAAATGACTCCTCAAAATATAATTCAAATAAAGACTACAAAACCAGCGTTCTCATTAAGAGTCATTCTAATTATAAGATTGTTTTTTGGATCTTATTGCAAATTAAGTTCCTCAGAATTCGTTTGCTGGATTGCTAGAATTTATTGTATTATTTGCTTTCTACTTAATATTTGGATTTGCTTCTATCATGTGATGTTTATAGATGCCAGTATTTCGGAAATAATATTCGCAGTTATGTTGTATCTAGAAATTTGCAAAATTTTTAATTTTTTTTATATCAGAGGAGAAACCTATAGTTAAATTTTCCACAGTTACAGACTCTGCGTCTATTTGTTGGTATAATGACATCAATACTAATATTTATCTCTGTTAACTCTTGTATGCTTACCGCTAGATTATCGCACTTACTTAACAAGCCTGCAATGTTTTGGTGCATAATATGTAATTTATCACAGAAAAAACTTAGTGTTCTCTAACTCGCCCTCGGTAACTTTATTCCTTTTTGTTGAATTTTCTTTGTAGTATACGTTTAAGTCCTCTATTAGATATCGCAGATCTTCAAATATCTTTTTCATGCCTGTGTTGTTAATTTGTCCTGACCATGTGTTGAACATAGTTTCGTCGTATCTAAGGTTAAGATTTGAGTCCAATAAATATGCGTGTTCATGAGTCAATATGTCCAGATAAAGTAAGTTATTAAAGTTTTCTACTCGACAGTTGTGCATGAGTGATTTATTATTAAACTTGAACGTAGGTAAACATATAATCAAATTTGTGTTAGTGATGTCTTTAAGGATATTTCTTATACATAGTATTAGACTTAAATAATCCTTCGTAGTAGTGAATTCCTCGTCGCCTATAATAATCACGCAATAATCTTTCATTGTGTAGTGTTCGAGTTTAGGTTTTAGACCTTCCAGTAATGTTTTTATTCCACGATTGGGCATTAGGTAATGGCAGATATTGTAGTTGTAAAGTGTCGTTTGAGCTATTGACAGTATTTTATTATGTTTATTTGTGCTTAGAATACCGATTTTATTGATCTTCGTGTTCAAAGTAGTTTCTCCACTTTGTGAGTCGTCTTTTCGCTGTGCATAATTTTCGCTCTCGCCAGGTAGTGATATAATAGATTTATTACATACTTCTGTGGTTCTTGTCGAACTTGTCTTTTTGTGTGGTGTTTGTTTTCTTTTGGTGTGTGTACTTTTAATTTCGAGGGACTACTTATAATAGTTTTAAGCATGTCATTTTTTTTTCGTAAGATCGGTGTTATTCTGCCGTAGTTTATTATTTTCTATAGTAAGTACATCTATTTCATTGTGTGCACTATTCAGATCAGCTGTTAGTTTGTCGATTTGTTCCTTTAACTTTTGTATTTGTTTACATTGGTCTTCATCATCCGAGTTATCAGTAAGGCTGGTAGTAGTGCCATCTAGGAACGATTCATGTGACTGTGGCTTCCATGATAACTGGCTGTCAATTTGTATGCCTAAAAATTTTGTTGTGTTTACTTCATTTATTGTTTGGCCATTGTAACCAATATTAAAGAGCATATTTTGCAGTTTTTGATAGAAATGCATAACATTAGTTTTATCAAGGTTTATGAGCAGGTTGTTGTTAGTCATCCAGTTAACTATATCTGCAAGAGTATTATTGATGTCAGCCTCATAGGATTTTGGTTCTAGACATTTAAATATGGCAGTACTATCATCGGCGAAGAGTATCATTTGCTGTTGAGTGTGACGTGGGAGATCTTTGATATATAACAGAAAGAGCAATGGTCCGAGGACACTCCCCTGAGGAACTCCGTGTTTTATTTCTTTACCATCGGATCTGTAATGAACTTCATTTTTAGTTTTGTTACATATTCTTGTTATAACAGTATATTGCTGACAGTTGCTAAGATACGACTTTATTAATTTTAATATGTTGCCTCTGATGCCATAATAATAAAGTTTACTCAACAAGACATCACGTTTTACACAATCGAATGCACTCGACATGTCAGTGAAAATAGCGCATGTAGGTATCTTTTTATCCACATTTGTCATTATTTTAAATAGTAAATCGTATATGGCCATGTTAATACTTTTGTTTTTTCTGAAGCCTTTTTGCTCATCGCATAATATATTAAATTTTGTTAAAAAGGAATAAATTACTTTAACTGGAAGGCTCCTCGGTTTTTCACAGTCAGATGGATTGCTAATTAAGTTGGGGCCTTTCTAGATCTTCCTTTTCTGTGTACACCTGCGTTTCAATCGGTTTCAACCTAGTTTCTAGATCTAATATTCGATCGCTTAACCTTGTCATGGTATTATTTAAAATGAGACCACTACATTTTTAGGGCTCCTGCGCACTATGCGGTCAGCCAGCCGGCTAATCGCATGACGCAGTTGCGCTAATGACAAATTATGGCGAAGAAAAGTTTGTCTGACACAACTGTTGTGCAATTTTTCGGACACCGAAAGGGACAATGACATTGCAAGAGAAAGTCATAGGTATATTGCAAAAGTCATCTTTGAAAAATGATGATGAGATAATACTACTTTTGAGAAGAATAAGTTGCTGATGTGGATAATATTGAACTTGGTACGGAAATATAGCAGGACTATAAAGCTGTTGTCGTGACATCGTCTTATGTTGGAATATTGCAGACTGATATAGTCTTACCACAAAAAATATAACTAAACACCTTTTTTAAACGTGTTTAGCTAGTCAGTGTCTAAGGCTTAAACATCTCTCAAAAGCTTTTTTAAGTTCCTTTACCACAAAAACGTATTTATCCCGTGCTTAGCTAAACATGGTAGTATTAACACGATGCAAATACCATATTTGCGTAGAGACGGAAAACTCGACATCAAACCCTATACGACTGCCTCGTTGGTCTCGCGGCATAAATGTGCGCGTGGGATCGTGAGGTCCCGGGTTCGATTCCTGGGTCGGGCAGTGTTATTGGGTTTTTCTGTCACGAAATTCTCAGTAGCAGCACGGAGTCTGGAAATGTGCCCGGTACGGCAATAGGCTCGCCCCTTATTACGTGGGACTAAAGTATATCTGGCGAAAAGTGGGTGTAGAAATACACCTCTGCCTACCCCTTCGGGGATAAAAGGCGTGACGTTATGTATGTATGTATGTATGTATGGAACCTAAACATAACTGGCGAAATGTGGGTGTGTATACACCGCTCCCTCCCCCTTCAGGGATAAAAGGCGTGAAGTTATGTTGTTTTATGATAAGTCTTAGTGAATAATTAATAATAACGTAGTGATTGCTAGCATTTATCTGATAACTATTAAATATTTTTTCGAGATCGAAAGGTTCTATGGACAGCTATACACGACAACGCAACAACCCGCAAGCACTCCAGCGTCAGACCCTAGAGCTGGATTGACCCGACACTATACCGAAGATATCCCGGACGTCAGCATGCACGAGATTAGTGTGGCTCTCAAACAGCTCAAAAACATCAAGGCGCCGGGTGATGACGGAATTACGAGCGAGCTTCTGAAGGCCGGCGGTGCACCCGCTAGAGAAGCCCTTCGGAAGCTATTTAATTCCGTCATTCTCGAGGGTAAAACGCCACAGGCGTAGCACAGAGGTGTGGTGGTGCTTTTCTTTAAGAAATGGGATAAAACCGTCTTAAGGACTACAGACCCATCACAATTCTGAGCCACGTCTACAAGCTGTTTTCGAGGGTCATCACGAATCGTCTCGAGAGCAAGCTAGATGACTTCCAGCCTCCCGAACAAGCCAGTTTCCGTAAAGGCTATAGTACCATAGACCACATATATACGCTGCGGCAGGTTATACAGAAGTCCGAGGAGTATAACCAGCCCCTATGCTTGGCGTTTGTGGACTATGAGAAAGCCTTCGATTCGATCGAAACCTGGGCGGTGCTACAGTCTCTCCAACGATGCCGGATTGACTACCGATATATCGAAGTGCTGAAGTGTTTGTATAACTGTGTATGTAAAACGCCACTATGTCAGTCCGCCTCCAGGACCAAAGTTCGAAACCTATTCAACTCCAGCGAGGGGTGAGACAGGGGGATGTCATATCCCCGAAACTGTTTACCACTGCGCTGGAGGATGTTTTCAAGCTTCTGGACTGGAATGGACTCGGCATCAACATCAACGGCGAGTACATCACTCACCTTCGATTTGCAGACGATATCGTAGTCATGGCTGAGACCATGGAAGACCACAATGCTCGATGGCGTCTGTAGAGTCTCCCAACAAGTAGGTCTTAAGATGAACATGGACAAGACGAAAATCATGTCGAACGTCCATGTTGTACCTGCTCCTATTCAGGTTGGGAACTCTACGCTCGAAGTTGTCGACAAGTATATCTACCTGGGACAAGTAGTCCAATTAGGTAGGTCCAACTTCGAGAAGGAGGTCAATCGTCGAATCCAACTCGGTTGGGCAGCGTTCGGGAAGCTACGACATATCTTCTCGTCCGATATCCCGCAGTGTCTCAAGACGAAAGTCTTTGACCAGTGTGTGTTGCCAGTGATGACTTACGGATCAGAGACGTGGTCGCTCACTATGGGCCTTATCAGAAGGCTCAACGTCACTCAGAGGGCGATGGAGAGAGCTATGCTTGGAGTTTCCCCTGCGAGATCGAATCAGAAATGAGGAGATCCGCAGTAGAACCAAAGTCGCCGACATAGCTCTCCGGATAGCCAAGCTGAAGTGGCAGTGGGCAGGGCACATAGCTCGGAGAACCGATGGCCGTTGGGGCAGAAAGGTTCTGGAGTGGCGGCCACGTACCGGACGACGCAGCAGAGGTAAGCCCCCCGCAAGGTGGACCGACGATCTCGTCAAGATCGCGGGAGGCGGTTGGATGCGGGCGGCTCAAGACCGGTCTGTGTGGAGAACCTTGGGGGAGGCCTATGTCCAGCAGTAGACGTCGTTTGGCTGATCTGATGATGAAATATTTTTTATTAACATTGTTGACATAAAGTTAGAAAATTGTATGATACGGCACGTTTTTCGCTGTAACTGTTGTCAGTTTGTTTTTTATTTTAAAACTTTGTTTTGAAGTGTGGTGATTTCCTTGAACGTCAATTACGTTTCTTCAAAAATAAGAAAACATCTGGACAGCGAATGTTCCTCTAGTCTAGAGGGTATACTCACAAATAACATTCGTCGCGCTAGCATCTTAATGCACACGCGCTACCTGTATGCGTGGTTTTATTGTGCCACCACGAGAATCACACGAAAGACCGTCTTTAATCAAATCTAAAATTTATTTCGTATAATTCTTGCTAAATCGATACTTTTTTTTTAAGTGGTAGGCGGTATAATGTTCAAATGAATCAACTCTAACACGATTTAATTGACTGTCTCTAATTATGTATAATTCGTCCATGTCACAAAATCGATCCGATCTAATATATCCATTTTAGTACCACTGTTCTTAATACAATATTACACTGATGTAGTTGCAAACAACAGCGTTCGCATGTTACTTTTTACAACTGCGACGCTGAATATTCTTAAACATCTGTTAAACTAGCTTATGCGTGTGTCTAAATTTTAAACGTGTTTAAAGGATGTTTAACCCTAGGCAACTGTAAGACACCGTTTTGTTGTACATTATTTTTAAGCACGTATTGAACACGTGTTTAAATCTTTTTTGGTAAGACTGTTAATGTTTGATGGTATTACAAAAAAAACCGGCCAAGTGCGTGTCGGGCCACGCGCAATGTAGGTTTCCGTAGTAGTTGCCCATAATGGCCATTATTGATAATAACTTCTATTTCACATGGGACTGTAAACGGGCCCACATTGTACCCCATAGTACATTACATACCAAAGTACGTCATATCTTTAAGATTAAGCCAGCTCTCCCAATGTAAACTCAAAGAAATAGGTATTTATAAGTTAAACGACGATTACTCGTAAACTAGTGATGTCTACTTAGCCGTGATAGTTTTCCTTTTAAATTCGTTATATGTACTACATTTGTGATTTTTTTCACCTCTTCCAAATCAATAGTTTAGCCGGCAGAGGGGGGGTGTCAGGTGTGAGACACTTGAGTATACAATTTTTTTTCACTTCAACACTTGATATTTGACAAACCAATCACTTGATCGAAAAACGATTTGAGCAAGCTAATAATATTTTTTTAAAACCTATCCAATGATACCCCACATAATGGGGTACTCAACCAAAAAACAATTCAACCCCACTATATATGTAGGGGAGATACCCTTAAAAAAAATATTTTCCTAAATTTTATTCTACAGTTTTGTTGCATTATCTTATGTCTATATTCATGTCAAATATCAGCTTTCTAGCACCAGGCTTCTTTGAGCTAGGCTGCGGACGGACAGACGGACGGACATGACGAAACTATAAGGGTTCCTTGTGGACTACGAAACCCTAAAAAGAGGTCGACCGACTAAAATAATGCGAATATGACAATAATCACATGGAGAGGGCATTTCTTTAATCCATTAATTGAAAGCACGGATAAGATAAATTGAACTACTCATATCTTATGAAATAAAAGATTTTAAACTTGATATTGACAAAATATCTGGATGTGTGGTCAATTGCTTTATAAAAGAGGATAACCGTTAGCCGTAACAGAGAATATACTTGAGACGAGACAAGAAGGTGAGAAGATTTACTATTGCAATATTTCTACCTTAGAATGTTAGGCGTGATAAAGCTAGAACATAACCCTCAATGTAAGAGAAAACGTACAGTATTTGTATTTGAAGATTTGTATTGAGCAGTGTCAAATCTCAACGTCTTTCTCACTCAGTCTTTCGATTTGAGGACTCGTTTCGATTTGAGGGTAGAGGAAAAGGGCTTGAACTCGATGAAGGAAGGTTTTATTAAGGATGCTGTTAGGGGGCTTGCGCCTCGAGCCCTGTTAATTGTTTCTCCTTATGAATAAAATAATTGTGAAATTGCATAATGTACCACATATGGAACAGACTAAAAGGAATTTCTCTGCAAATCGTTAGGATTTATTTTTCTGGGGTTAAAAATCATGCTTCGAAGAGTAAAAAGAAGAATAAAATAAATGGTTAAGTCATGTACACAAACTAGTTAATTTTCTAAAGTTCTTTTTATAACGTTGCCTTTTACCTGAGTGCGAAAGCGAGGGCAGACGAAAAGCTCGTTATCAATGACTAATAACGCTAAAATCAATAAATAGCTACGGTTAATCGACGTCTCATGTGCCCAGAAGGCTGGTTTATTCTTTGCTCAAAGAATCAGCATTGCCATCCAGCGTGGCAATGCTGCTAGCCTTCTGGGCACGTTACCAGATGACATTGATGCGGAGGCATTCTACGACGCCTAAACACACCTGTACATATTTTCACTTTTTATTTTAGATTTATGTACATACATATATTTTGACATTATGATTATGAAAGTATAGTAATGTATATAGTTTAAATTAATATTCTGTAATGTTCTACTAATAAAGTCCATTATAAATAGTGACAAAATTATGTCTACCAGCCGCGTCAAAAATCCTAATCATCGATCAAAATTAACGAGCATACTAAAAATAGATATAGTCTGATTATATTATATTTTCATTTAAACAGCGAACGTGTCTTAAAAGAGTTATTTACCCAACCAAATAAAATGCCTACTCAAAATATAATTCAAGCAAAACTTAACAAAATGACGTTCTCATTACGACTCATTCTACTTTTTAGACTGTTCTTAGGATCTTACTACAAATTAAGTTCTTCAAAAATCGTTTGCTGCATCGCCAGAGTTTATTGTATAATTTGCTTTTTATTTAATATTTGGGTTTGCTTCTATCAAGTGAGGTTTTTGAATAACAGTGTCTCGGAAATAATATTTGCAGTTATGTTGTTACTTGAACTTATTACAAATTGTTTATTTTCCTTTATTTCGGGAGAAGAAACTGTTATAAAATTTTCCACCGTTGCAGACACTGGATCTATTCGGAAGCAAAATTCACTTATCAGTTATATAACGTACATTGGAATAACATTTGTAGTATGTACAAGATATGTTGCTATAGCATTGTCAAAAGCACCGAGAGAATTATTTATTTCATACCTCTTTTATAATTACACATATTTGGGTTGCATATGTAATAATTTACCTACAATTTATTTAGTGGATACGTATCGCAAACATGTCAAGATTCTATATAAATCGCTACAAGCTAGTTTAGAAACGATAAATATCACTGAGCATGAGAAAACTAAACAAGTAAGACATTTCATACACGCTTATAGTAATTTAACTGACTGTTTATATTCAACGTGGACCCTAACAAAACCAAGGGTAAGTTAATTGATTGTAATATAATAATTTGCAAAAATATTAGAGAACCAGTGCGCATTCATGCCGAAAAAATCCACAACTAATGCCATCCAGACCTTTAGGATCTTTAGCATGGCAATCCAGTAAATACCAGAACGCTACGTCGCCTTTGTTCAAGATAGGCATCATGACATCAGGACGTTAGTGACAATTCTGATGAGATTTAGTAACGAGCTTAGGAGGGAGTGCGTCACGAGCCCGCACTTAGTCCATTCCTTCAACCTGTCAATAGACAGTCTCACTAAGGGCCCAGACCTGAAAAGCGCCATGAAAAGTGATGCCGCTGTCCATGACGCATTTAACTCTGACGCAACGTTGGCCGTGGCAGAATAGAGCCTGCTACGCACCTGTACAGCTAGACTAGTATATATTTATTCAGGGCTATTGACTCCCTATAACCTATGTTTATCTCTCGTCGTTGTCGCTCGACATTTCGCTTTTGATAGGGAATACTTAATTTCTAACTGTGTCTATTGCACAATTAAATATAGTATAAACTTCTTAATTAAAAGTATTATCGATATAAAAATAAAAATAGGGCAATCAATTCATATTTCAAATTTTGATTTGCTTTTTTATATTATCTTCTGTACAGCGGGTTAGCAGCCCTACGCTATTAACCCTGCTGTACAGGGAATGCTTAAAATGCTAAGGGACTAATCTAACTTATTAACCTTCACTATCCTAGCGTATTACCCTATCACCTATAATATCCTATCCTAGTTATCATAACCCTAATTACCTATATGTATCCTAAACCTATCCTAACTTGTACCTAGCGTCTAATGCGTATAGTCTTGGTGTTCTGTGGTATTCTGTTATACAGACCAGCACTTTTACGCACCTACTACTAAGCCCTTAACCTAGGGCACGTACTTTGGTGGTGTTACTGTAGCATACTGTGATACAGACCTACACTTTGTACGCGTCTAAAACCCTAACCCTGCAGTCCTTAGACCCTAATTACCTATATGTATCCTAAACCTATCCTAACTTGTACCTAGCGTATAATGCGTATAGTGTTGGTGTTCTGTGGTATTCTGTTATACAGACCAGCACTTTTACGCACCTACTACTAAGCCCTTAACCTAGGGCACGTACTTTGGTGGTGTTACTGTAGTATACTGTGATACAGACCTACACTTTGTACGCGTCTAAAACCCTAACCCTGCAGTCCCTAGACCCTAGCCCGTATTTATATATACTCATATAGATAGGTGCGGGATATCTGCCACCGGAGACCTATGATGACAGACGGACTGTGGGTAGGAATCAGGTATGGTGGAGATTGTTTTCTGACAGCCAACTCAACAAACTCATTGAGCTGATCAGGTACTGATGGCTAAAGGTGTTTTGGCCACCGTCAGAGGTGTAGGAAGGGTATTGAGTCAAAGTCGGATTGAAGTTGTGACTGGTTAATTTCTTGTAATACATGATCTTATATACTAAACTTATCCTATGTACACACACATAACTTTACGGTTGTGTGCTGTGTGTGAAAGGTGCCATCTCAGCGGTATGTACCTTACGTGAGAACGTGATTTTTTCTTAATTTAATGTAAATCACGAACAATCTGAGTTCCAGTAAATACTCACGTAGGATTATATGGCTGAAATGGCATGTTCATGTGTGAACATTTTCATTTGAGACGTGTACCTAATTTTCAGCTTATGACTGGTTTGTTTATTGCCTGGTTTAAATTTGTAAGCGGTTTTTGCATAGCAATTATGACACCGTGGGTAAGTTTTCCATAATATTTAACAATTTATTTTTACTGAAAAATATTGAATATTCAAATTACTTCGAATCATGGCCAAGTTTCCAATTTTTCCGTCTAGCTTACGAATTAAATATGTAAACTAATGTTCACTTCCTTTGATATTTCAGCTTTTCATCCTTACGCCGACGCCTTTCATATTATATCTTGCTGGAGCCGTTGTGACTATTAGCGTACCATTTATACTTATGGAATTGACTGCAAACGATTTAGATAATGTCGATTACCTTATTTTGGATCAAATTGTAGGATGCGAAGGTTAGTTATAAATTAAATAAATATCTATCATAATAAAATTACCTACAAATAATTTTTACTCATAAGCGCAATCTACCTAACACGGTATAAACCCATTTTCTTCTAAATGTTTAAATGCATAAATACCTGGATGACTGAGCTTTACTAGGTATTTGTTTATTTTTCTGTCTGTCGTGTTTTCTAAAAATGAATCCTGGTTGGGTTTTCGACTACAAAGTTCACCAAACAGCTTAGTGTTAATAAACTTGCACAAAATAATGCGACTACCGATCTTCAAGGATCTGTCACAAAACCTATAAAATATAGCGCGATGTGTTACATTGAAACAGATCATCACCGTCCACAGCTCGACTGTGTTTACTGCTAAACATAGGTATCACTTTGCTCTTGCCATTTCCCTATATCTTGTAGTAATTTAATCTAGGTTTGCCCCACGCTTGCAATGTTATCGTCACCTCATCTTGCTTACTGAAACAGATAGAAGAGTCAATTTAAAAATATGGGAATATTATTGTAACAGATAATTTTATATATTTCAGTTTTATTCAAAATGTTTAAAGTCTTAGCAGAATTTTTTATTTTTAATAATTTTCAGATGTCCAGTTTCGTTATGCTCTGCACGATGCGATAGCACTCATAGATTTTACTTCTGACAAATTTATCCTGTGGTATAAAATTCCTCTGAGGCTGAGCACATTTTTAAGCATTTTTAATTTAACTGTTTCTTATGTAATTGTAATACTTCAGTTTGTGTTTTAAAATTATGTAAAGGGTGAAGAAATATTTACGTGCTGATTATTACTAGAATATCGCTGAATATTGAAAATAACGTAAATAAATATACCTGAAATCAAATGAGATTGTTTTATGGCACGTTTTTTATAATGTCGTAAAAATAATAAACCTAATTGTGATTTCAATGAAAACGAATTAGAGTGAAACTGTCAATGGGTTTAAAGGTAAGGTTTTGAGTATATTAAATAACTTCAAAGAGCAAGTCACTAAATGTCATATCCATCGACTTCTTGCCCAAAGAAGATGTCAAGTAATAAGATGGGTGAAATTATTTTATTCACGAGTTGATGAGAGGATAGAGGATGTTAAACTCTGCTAAACTTTTGACCTGAAGACACATTTGCCACTGGAGGCAATGACGAATTCGACGTCAAAATAGCTTTGCGCCGAAAACGTTGTAGAGATCGTTGTTGAAATCATAGTGAGTGATCATAAACAACGCAGCAGAAGCGCACTGATGAAGCAGTTTATGTACACCCACATAATCAGTAATTGTATATGTCGGCGATACGCCAGGGTTATCGTGTCCAGACTCCATAATAAAAACACTCACGTAATATTACTTGGTTTATTATCAGTTGATTTTTAGCACAGGATTGAATTAAAATGTGACCTACAGTCCTTTTTATACACTAACCGTCATTACACTTAAATGTTTAACAACTGCCACTTCCTTTTCAACATATAATTGAAATTACTGTACAATTAATTATAAACTAATCAAAAATCGACATTAATATTGTAATGAATTTTGCACAACACCAAATGATTTATTTTACACGAATAACAAATTTATTTTATTAACCAAACGCTGCTTAACAACATTGTCAACAGATGGCGCTATCAACAGGATGCAAATATAAACGCATGTTATTTATTACCGTAAAAATAAGTGTCAGAATAATGTTATTTAATACTAATTGATTTTACTTTGAAAGTTTCTGGAGTTATCTTAATAACTAAGCGATAAATTAAATACCCAATCTTTATAAACAGTTAAGCAGCCAATACAGTGTCTAATATTATAAAATAGTGAAGTTCTCAGTTCTGTGTTCACAAATAGTTATTTAAATATCAATCTTAAATATTATTAATATTTTCGTAACAATATAATCATTATATATTAATTTGCGCCCATATATACATATTATTATATATTATTATTATTAAATATCTATTGTAAAGGTTTTTTTATAAGTATGCATTGAGAATGATAAGTCTTATATATATTGCATAAATATAATTTGCAATTAATAAGAAATTCTTAAACTAAAAAAATGCATATTGATCAAAAGTTTATTGGATGGTTTATCTGAAAACGTAAGTAAAAAGCAATGTGCCTGTACTTCCATTTTTACATTTGAGTCAATGCATCTTAGATTTTTCAACAAAGTTTCCACCCCTGATTAAAGGACCATGAGTCAAATTGGGCTCAAGTCAAGTCAAGTGTCCAACAGAGTTATGGCATATGCCATTGTAAAGGATTTTGTTCGTACTAAAATTGTTACTACTAGCACCACCTTCAATTCCATTGCAGAAAAAAGATATGCACTTAAATTGATTTTGTAGAAAAATACAATTGTTAGTCATAAAACTGTTATAGTAACAATATATTCATACTTTAAAATCAGTAGCTAGCTTGGGTCGCACCCGGGGCGGAAGTTGGCGGTCGACGTTTTTCTTTTTTTTTTTGTCGATACCTAACAATTACGGGCTAACTGCCCTCGAATTGTGGTGCTGAGCTAGTGCCTATGTTTTACATATGTTTGTACATTGTTCTTAAATTTGAGTTTGGTGTGGCACCCCAAAATCCCTCTCCCTTCCTACGCCACTGTTTAAAATAATGGTAAACAATAGATGCGCTTGTGCCCGTGTGATTTACAACACTCTCCTTCCCTCTCACACCTCTCGGACGCCTGCCCTGGCGCCCGTCTGCTCTCAGTCAGTCGACTCGTGATTCTCACGGTGTTATCTGTGTGTCTTAATAACAGGACAGGTTAGAAGTACCCTGAACCGAAAAGTCACATAGCAACAAATGAGTACAACAGCATCAATTATCATTTACAACTTTTCAGAGGCATTCAGATACATTTAAAAATAGACAATAATTTTAAGGCAGCAGAGGCTTGAACCTCATCCCGCTTCTCCTCCAATCAATTATATAAAAAAAAAAAAATTAAATTTTAAGGACATTTCGGTTTTTTTTATATATTGGGCTGGCTGCACGCATATTATTTTTGGTATGCAATTTTTTACAGTAGACCCGACAAAGTTGTGCATCCGCGAGGCATTCGTCACATCTGGACACACCTTTATGCCAGATATATTTATTTTAAAACGGTAGTTTATTCGATTGCTCCTGTATAGCAATCTCACAAACGAGTTTATAAAAACTCTGCAATACATGCATATAAAAAAAAAAATCTTTTAATTCAAACGTCTTTGTCTCGATATTTCATTAAACCCAAGGAGTCTTTCTGTATCTTCAAGTTTTATGTAAATAATCCTTAGCATTCATAAAGGCCTGCGACCGAAATCTAAGGAGACGATGTGATTATACCGCTCTCGAGAGGAGGTTGGACCTCCTCCTTATGAGGAAGGGGAGGGCAGAGGGGGGATTCCGACTTTAATATAACATCACGGGGATGTTAGCTGTATGCTGATGAAATTAAAATCGGACTCGTCGGCACATCCGTTTAGAGGTCTTAATGCGATACAGCGTTAGGAATTTTGTACACATAAGACAACTAGACAATTCAGTTTGACGTCATTCATTTCATTTTTTTTATTTCTTTTTTATTTATTAACCTTGTGCACAACACATACAATGTGGTACAAGGTGGACTTAATGCCTTAGGCATTCTCTACCAGTCAACCTAGGGTGGTGCAGAGATAATTGATGGTAGGTGCATGATTATTATATTTTAATTATTTACACAATAATTACTATATTACATAATTACTACTTAAACTATAGATATATATTTAAATATATACACATATGTATACATGTATTAAGTATATATAAGTATAAATACATATATATGAATAACTACTTGCAATAAATATAAAATAAATATATACATAATAATATGTAAGTGAATAAATACAATCAATATGCGTTTATTCTGCCATTTTGCTCCGTAAAAAATCTCGAGCCTTTAGTTTAAAAGTGAACCGAATGTTAGCCATCCTGATTTCGAGAGGGAGTGCGTTCCATAATAAGACAGATTGGATGAAGAAGGAAGAGTTAACAAGCCCAGAACTACGGGAGGGTACCGTCGTATTTTAGCTTAGACAGTTCGCTAACTCTCAAATGCTCGCAATGCAACACTGGGGCTAACCCTGCCTGCATCGAGGTAGACGGCGCAGGTTGGGCCTCAGCCACAGCATCAGCTGGGCGAACACCTGATTGTTCAATGGCGGACAGCTCCGCCGAGAGCTTGTCGAACCGGCTGCACAATTCGGTTATTCGTTTTGAATACGCCGTAGGACGTTCCATCCTACGGAGTCTATGGAAAATGTGGTTGTGCAGTGCGGTAGACCTCCTAGCTAGGTTCGCGTCGTAAGAATTGGTTAATAAATTCACTCACTTGGCCAGCTCAGAGACGGCCTCGCCAGCGCCCTCGAAGTCCACCGCTATGGCTAGACCCGACTCCAAAATATCATCATTTGGAATGGCTTCCAGTAATTTAGGGAGCTGCTTCCGCAGACCTAGGACAGAGGTAGCCGGCTCCTCACCTCTAATCGCGACCTCGTATGCTAGTTCACTTTTGTTTAAAAGGAAGTATTTTATGGGGTGTGAGCCCATGGTGTATGAATAAACCGCGTAGGTATACACTACACACTACACTTAGTGCGCAATCCGCCCTTACAAATGGCCTACTTTACGATTAGGCGTAAAAGTTCGACCGTTAGGACTAATTAGAAAAACGTTAGAATTCAAATTTGCAAACTAGTACGTAGTAGGTAGTTACACTAAAAGGTAGACAATTAGTACAACAATACGTACCGGTTCACTGTAGCCGCACCTCCTCGCTTACAATGATGGAGACCTGCTAGAAGAGAACTCGAGCACGGAAAGCGAGACAATAACCCACGTTGGCGCCACTGTAACGGGTTCTGGTAGTAAAACGCAGAAGAGGTTCTAGATGCGTTTATTGCCGAGTATTGTCTCACTTCCCTTGCACGAGTATGACCGACCAACAACACGACACTGGCCTGAACACTAAGGGCTGCAGTCTCCCACGCTGTTCCCTCCGGTAGTGTGCAGGGCAGGTTGCTCGAAGGGCTGCGCGTAGCGGCAGATCCTCGCAGGCCGTTGGCTCAGCTGGCAGGTGCCGGCGGTGTGCGTGCGATGAGCGGGGCAGGCCAGACTCTTCGGCAGAGGTGACGCCGAAGGCGATGCAGCAGGTGTAGCGGTCTAGGTAGCGTAGCCCGGAGCTTAAGGTAAACCTGGAACCTGAAGGAAAGCAGCATTAGGAGAGCCACAACCAATAGAGTCAGGCAGGCGGCGTCAGCCGGCCTCAGCTAGCAGGTAGAGAGATGGGCAGTACGCTAACGCAGTAAATGTAGTGCTTACCCGTAGCTGGGACCAGGATACACGTAGATACGACGTAGCGTCAGTAGGTACGCTTAGTTATAGTAGGTAGGTAGTAGAAGCAACGTTAGAGTATTGGTGCCGGCTTCTCTGTCGGCCCCTTTATATACCGGGCCCTGCATCAGGGTGAGAGTCCGTTTATGACCATATTTGGTCAGGCTTTGCGAGCGCGGACGATGGCTTTCTCTGATTGGCCGAGCGTATGGGCGGTATTATGACGTACACTCGGTAGGTACCGATCATACGCTACAATATAAAAGGAGACGATTATTAGATGAACGTAAACGTTTGTCATGATTAGAGCATAAATATTGTAGATAAGGACTTAGGTAGAAAGGAACAGAGGGAGAGTTAAGAAAGGAGAAAAGAGTAGTAAGGGCACACAAACTGCGGCGTTGGCGAATAGTTAGCCATTTGAGTTGGGAGCGGTATTCGGAGACATGGTCATATTTTCGAAGGTTGTAAACGAATCGAATGCAGTTATTAAGAAGCCAGTCTAGTTTGTTGAGGAGGTCTGCATTCAGGTCGAAATAGCACACATCACCATAGTCAATAATAAGGAAGATTAAAGTCTGCATGAGCATTACCTTAGTGCTAGAAGGGAGGAAGTTCTTTAAGCCGTACAGCGAACGTAAGCATCACAGGATGCTTTCGTTCGCTGTACCGCTTAAAGAACTTCCTCCCTTTTAGCACTAAGGTAATGCTCATGCCACATACATGGATAGCCACCTAAACTGGCGGGCACAAGTTACTTCTTTTAGTCAAAGAGGGACAGCCCTCTTTGACTAACAGAAGTAACTTGAGCCCACCAGTTGAGGCGGCTATCCATGTATAAGCCAAGATTTTTAACAACTGTGCTAAAGGGTATTGTTGTCTGGTTATACTTGACTGATGGAAGCGTTGAAAGATCAACTTTGCTCATGTTGCGTTGACTACCTATGATAATAGCCTGGCGTTTTGCGGGATTCACAGCAACACCAAATTGTTCTGACTAATGAAGTATAACAGACAGAGCTTGATTTACCTCACCGGTAGTTGAAGTGATTTTGTCTACTCCTTCCTGTGTATATAGCTGCAAGTCGTCAGCATACAAGTGATACGCACACTGGAGATTCTGGGTCAGGAAATTTATAAAAATAGAAAATAATAATGGAGAAAGAATGCCACCTTGAGGAACGCCAGACTGGAGGTTACACCAAGATGATAAAGAGTCATCGTAGCAAACCGACTGCTGACGTCCCATCAGATAATGGAGAACCATTCCAGCGCCTCTGGAGAGATCTGAAGACTGGAGAGGATGGATAGTAGGATTTCGTGATTGACTGTGTTGAAGGCGTTCGTGAAATCGACCAGAGCTAGCACCGTAACTTTGGGGTCTTCCATTCCCGCCTTAACATCTCCAGTCACCTTCAACAAAGCGGTCACTGTGCTGTATCCAGGTCTGAATCCCGATTGAAATCGGTTCAATAGATTGTTGTGAATGACAAATTTTGATAGTTGTCTGTGGACACAAGCCTCAATCACCTTGGAGAGAAAAGGAAGGATTGTTATGGGGCTGAAGTGGCTGGGGAGAGAAGGATTAGGGGTCTTAGGTAAAGGAGTTACTAAAGCTTTCCGCCATAGCAACCGAAACGCACCTGTGTCGAGGGAAAGGTTGATAATATGCGTAATAGCTTGTAACAATTTATCAACAATGGGAACAATCATTTTACGACTAATACTATCGCAACCAGTAGCATTGGATTTGATGGAGAGGATAGTCTTCTTGATCTCCCCGGGGTTACTGAAGAAAATTTGAAAGGGTCTCTGTTAAGACGAAGAAGGTTACGCAAGAAATTCAGGGTGTGACACTTAGTAGGATGATCCAAATAGTTTGATGTGGTTAAATGTTTATTGATTTCATCCAAACCAATTGTCCACTGGAGATCAAAACTGCGCTGTTTGCCAATACCTATAGTCCCGAGGAACTTCCAGATATTGGCAAGGGAGGATGAGTTAGTATTACTGAGAATATGGACGCTTTAGTTTGACTTTTCGAACCGGTGCATACATATACATACATTATACAAGTCGAGAACAGCGTTGTTAAAGCTCTCGACCTTTTCATCCATAGTTGCAGCAGCGGTCAGGTGATCCCAGTTCATTGTAGCTGCATCTTTTTCCAGCTGAACTACGTCCATGCGCCCAAAACAACGAACATGCAGAACCTTAAAGGGAGGACGGGGAGGCTTAAGGATGTAAGAGAGGAAGATTAGATCGTGATGGGAGAAACCTGGAGCAGGGATTTGACCATGTTTGGAGACTAAGTCAGGAGCAGAGGTGCAAATTAGATCGAGCCATGTATCCTCCCCATCAACATCGTGATGAGTAGCTTGCAATCGTAGAATGTGGAGACAACATGACTCGACAATTTGCAGGAGCTTGCAGGATCTAGTGGACTGTGGAGCAAGGAGATTTGTATTAAAATCGCCCATGATGATGTGATGAGCGTATTCAGACCCTAAAGATTCTAGTATCGATTCGATACTGGAGAAGTAAGCGACTGAGGATGAGGACAATAAACAACACCTATTACAATTTTGACTCTTTAGACCCAAACCTCAAGGAAAAGGTACTCAGCCGACGCAGAGATGTCAGAAGAGGAGATAGCCAGGATTTTATTAGGGAAATCAGAGCGGAGGTAGATGGCAACACCACCCCCTCTTCTGTTAACACGATCATTTCTGATTAAAATAAAACCTGGAAGGATAAGTGGTAGAAGGAAGGTGAGGTTTGAGCCAACTCTCTGAAACCAGGATGGCGTGAACATTGACATTCGAGAAGGCTTCTAGTAGATCACCCTAGTGGTTTGGCACACTTTGGGCGTTAATATGCCAAACATTTATCAAATTACCTGTTCTTTGAACTTCTTGAGCAAAAGCTATCATCATGAAAAGACTCACTAGCAGAATGGAAAGACTCATCTGATGACATAATCAAATATGACTAATATTATATGTAATTAGATTAAATAACATATATATTTATATATAGATAAATAAGTAAATAGAATAAATATATTATAAAAATATTTAAAAGCCTACCAATTTAAACTTACGTTTATTTGTTTTCTTCTCCACACCACCCGCCAGCATCAGAGAGGTTGGACTTGCCTTAGGTTATATTTCTTTGGCTAGCATGCTCACAATAAATAAGTAGAGTAATTACATAATTTTAAATCTAAAATTACCGAACTGTTTTAAAAACAAAAGGGAAGGAAACAAAAGAAAAAAAATCTACGAAGTTTTGTGTCAATTGACAGCACTAACAAAACGCAAAACTTGAGATGTTACGAAACGAGCTGTCAGTTTTGTCAATCATAAAGTCATCTGTCAACTAGAAGGTAAACAATCAAAACAATGATATGATGTGTGAACGCATGTTGTGGGTAATAAGAACAAGTCTAAGAAACTTGAATAATAATAGTTCACTGACACAAAACTTGAAGGAATATATAAATACGAAGTTAGAGGACCAGAATATAACGCGATATAAGTTTAAAAACAACAAAATTGGCTTATTCTTGCGTGGCACAGTTTTTAATAATAATAATAATAATCATTTATTTTCAGGTAACAAGAACCCATAGATATATACCTTATAGACTAACATACATAAAATATCATTATAACATATTATAGCAAAACAAACAGGTGCTGTTTACGGCTTCATGTTACGCTGAGTGGTATTGCGTAACCTCCCATGAAAACGCCGATACACGACACCTTTCGGCCAAAACGGTTTTTGCACTGCCGGCGCCGTTCTTTGCTGCGGTACACGTATCACCTGCTATCTTCGGGTGTTTATTGATCAAGTGCTTCAGATCATTAGTGGAGGTGATGATTTAGGTCACAAAGAAACACTTGACTTTTTCCATTAAGGTAATATGCTATTAATAGTATGACTAGTAGAAAAACCTGGAAAAGCTCGTACAAATAACACAGCCCTGCCCAAATATCTCCTGATCATTGCTAATCATACATAGGGGTTAAATTGGTATGTATCAAGATCCCCATCCCGGGGACCTTGATACAGATTATCATGTGATAATCTATCTGGTCTTTAGTTTTCGTTTTCTTAGTATGTACAGGAAGCCTTATCGTGGGCGTAACCGCGTTAAGTGCTGGTTCCGCGTTGGCAGCTACACTATAATAGTATTTACTACATTGTATTTTTTTCTGTTTGAAAATGTTGTCTTGGCGCAAGGTAAGGTTATCACCGGTCTACACAGTGCGATTATGAGAAACAACCAATTTTTTTTTTTACAGGACATTGTTCATAATACATTGACTTTTATTAGCGACTACTTACTCATACTAGAAATCCTTTACCCGTAATGTCTTGGGTTGATAAAACCTTGTCTAACTCCATCGCAACAAGAATACACTAATCTTAGGTATCATTTGTTCGTTCTTTAAAGACAACACCCGCATAAATACACTACTTATTTTGGAAGACTCCAAACTCTCTACTCTATTCCAAATCAACGCATACAAAAGGCGCACAAATTTTAAACAACAATTTGGATATCACTCGCCGGCAAGGGGGTCGCTTACACCACAAACTATCCGATCAGTTATCTTAGAGAGACAAAAAAGTCTTACTTTATAAACGGTTAATCAGAATCAATCACAAGGGACAACCAGTTTTGTAACAACAATTTATATATCACACAGGGTGTTGTCCTGTCGATATGGGATCACACCTGCCGGCGAAGGGTCCATTTACACCACTAGACCATCCAACCAGTGAAGAAAGAAAGTCTTTAGATTTTCTAGTCGTGTACCATAAACATCAATTTGTATATCACACACCTTCTCGTCCCCATAAGGTTTCACACTCAACGGCGAAGAAGACGTTACACGACCAACCCATCCGCCCAGTAAGGATAGAAGTCTTTAGATTTTCTATGTCCCGTCGCCATAAAGGATCACATTCGACAACAAAGGAGCATTTTACTATTGTGGGCCGTTCGTGCAGTCTTGACAGAAAGTCCTTATCTTCTTCTCGTGCGCAACTTGCCTTATCGAGAGGCGTCACCAGGGCAGGCCGTGCGACCGCGTTTTTCGTGACGCGCCGGCCGCAACATCATATTTACTATTTTCATCCGGCGACGAATTACTTTTCATTTTCCGGTACGAGTCTCACCCAAGCGTCTTATTATAAATCAAGAACTAAGTTTCTGTAATTGGTTTTAAAATATATTAAAATTGTCGTTGGGGTGTAGTGTCTTGTAAATCTTTGAAAGGATAAGGCAGAGGTATTTTGAAAGGCTTATATTTTGTATTTTATAAAAGAGTATTTAAGTCTCTGGATTATATTTAACTATCCAAATTGTTATATTAATAGTTTAAAAAACACTAGAAAAACACGCGTTTATAAATGCACATAAAACAAAAAATAAATTATGGATCGTTCAAGTTGTCTCTATTTCTGGGCTGAAGTGTAAACTATGTGCTTTTAATTATATTATTTGATTGTAAAAGCGTGGGGCGCTGGAACAGGAAAGACGTTTTTGTTTAAATTGTTCAAAAATCAAGTGAACAGATGTTACGGGAAGCAGGTTACACAGATTGGCGTTCTAACTGGAGTACACGAGTAGTAAGTGGCTCTACATTAAGCAGTCTGTTCAAAGTACCAGTTTGTCCAACTTAGACAAAACATGCGCCATCAGCGAGGAAGACGACATTCACCGACATTTTTTAAGCCTCTTCTTTCAGGAAATTAAGTACATAAGGGTAATGCGTCAACAGTGGCAAAATGTAGAGTTCTTGTTTGTAGACGAGATATCTTTGGTTCCCTTTGGCATAAATGCTTTGCTCTTGTGCGACCTCATGCAGATTCTGCCAGCAAGGTAGTATTAGTATTTGTTAACAATAGAGGCTTTCCTGTTCCAGCGCCCCACGCTTTTACAATCAAATATTATAATTAAAAGCACATAGTTTACACTTCAGCCCAGAAATAGAGACAAGTTGTACGATCCATAATTTATTTATTGTTTTTATGTGCATTTATAAAAGCGTGTTTTTCTAGTGTTTTTTAAACTATTAATTTATGTCATACTTTTTGGTCTTTGATAAGAAATATTTTAAACATTTATACATTTATTTTAAATAGGCGAATGAGCCCGCATTCTCTCCATCTCCACCTGCGCGTCTGTATTACATGGTGTTTTATCTATCAGCTTATAATCATCTAGCTCTTCAATCAGGAGACCACTAAGTGATTTTACTCTACTCAGGGCCACATACGCCTGTCCAGCCGAAAAAGTACGGGACCCTAAGTACACCACTGCGTGGTCTACAATTAATAATTGATTTGTACCTGTGGTTGAAACCTGATCGTGTTCAAAGTCCATCACATGACCTTTCTCATAAGTGCAAACACGACTATGATATGATATTCCATCATGGAATGCCAGTGCCTATCTTCCGGCTTCATCATCAGACCTTGAAACCTAATCGTGGCCAAAGTTCATTACAAGACCTTTCTAAGAAATCCAAAACAGCTATGATACGATTTTCCATCATGAAGTTCCAGTTCATGTCTTCCAGCTCCATCATCTGATCAGTTTGACAGTACCATATTATTGTATTGTCATCAGAACTACATACAACTGCCAATTTTCATTACGCTACGACCCTTGGAAGATGGTTAAATTAGTTAGCTAAGATTCCATTACATAGTTACATACACGACGACCTAGTAAAAGCGTGTTAATAAAGCAACATAACAGTTTCATTAAGCGGACGCAGGCCTTTAAGCGATCTGAAAACTCGGACACCAGAGTTGGCCACACTCACATGTGAAAAAGAAGAAGAATAAAATACATTTATCATTCGTAATAAAAGCAGCTAGCATGAAAACTCATCTTGTTATTATGAAAATATATTATTTTTCGAGTGAGTTTCTGGCCTACTCTAGTGTCGGAGTTGTCATACCGCTCGAAGGCCTCCGACATGGCCTAACCATTCTTATCCTGAGACAAGAACCGGGACCGACAACTTTACGTGCCCTCTGAAGCACGGCAGCGCTCAGATGTAAATGCCACAATAGTCACCCATCCAAGTGGCGACCTGTGCAAGCGCTGCTTAACTTTGCTGGTCTGTTACGAACGGCGAGCAAAGTCTCGCTATGAGCGCTACAATGCACATGAGTATATGAAACGTACATCATATTAGAATTTTGTAGTATGAGAATGTTTTATTGAATATAATCAGACTTATCGGTAAATATTGGTTTCAGATAAAATTGTAATAATAAGACACTCTTATCTATAAATGGGACGATATCTTCAAGCCATTATTTTGTTATATCTGTTTAGACTAGTCGTAAGACATAAGACGATAACGAAGCAGGCGGTATTAGCTGCGGGTAGGTTTAACCTATAACAATAGGCATAATCTGTTTCTAAGCTATTACCGATTGAGTATGCCGCGGCAAATTGTAAAAAGATCATACAAAGCTTATTAGAACGTGTGTACAGCTGATCACTTATTAGGTTATTTCTCATAACCCTATACCTAGAAATAGGAGCCCTGCAAATATGGACTCTGTCATCTTAGTTTATTACTTTTTTTAGACATCTTAGGCATCTATCACAAGTATGGACTAGGCTCTCAGAAGCACACACATAAACCAGGTGACAAAACCTTACCCAAAAAACAACCCACCATGACAGATGACGATAGAAGACTTCCAAAGCATAAATATGATAACGAGATGAGCGTAATATATAAATTGTATTGGACGTCTCCCTACCAGTGTGAAGTTCGCCTAATCTGCCCAATTTTTGTAAGTAATTTGTCGAGCGGCATGTTTGTCTGCCCCGGTAAGCCAGGGCATGTATCAAGCTGATACGTTCATTATTTTTTGACGCACGTATCTTTCGCGAGATGTATGTGCGTCGCGGTATGTAAATCTGTCTGGTGTGTCGCGACGCGTTGTTTCGGTGGATTGTCGGTGTTTTAGAGATTTTTAAAGCACCTCCTGCGCTAGGAATGAATTCTGTATCGGGGGCTTTAGAAACATTTATTCAACGTAGACAAAGAATACCCAGACTTGGAACAATATCTGTCTGTCACACAAAGTGTTGTCCACTTAGGGGCTTGAACTCAAAACGCTAAATGCTGTGCTAGTCAGTGAGAAGACCGCTTATGCCACTACGCTGTATTGACAATCGAATTAAGTCGTATCAATTTGTATATGATGGGCACATTTGCGAATAAGCTTACTGGCCAGTAACATAACGCAATGACTTTTATAAGCTGAACAAAAAAAGGAAAAGAGTGCGAACCGGATATTGACGAGCTTTTCGATTGGACTAAATAAATATATATAAATAAATAAATAAATAAAATTATCCAAGTTGTTCAACAGAACTCTGCTGTAAGCTCAACTTAATTTACAACATTTTTACGTCATAACTGTAGTAAGGTTTACTTTGAAGAAAGTCTCAGGTACGACGAATGACGCGCTCTGTGAAGAACCACGAATATGAAAAGTTAATTATTTTTTTTTTGTACCAATGTACAACAGCTTTATTTATAAACTAGGTACTGTACCTTAAGCATTTGTGAAATGTGTGTACGTTTTGGGTATATTTAATTATGTTTTTTTTTGCTAGCCTGTTGGTCTAAATAGTAGTTTTCGATAATACGTTTTAACACACCACGTGCATTTAGTTCCAGACTTTTTATTATTCGTTTATTTAATTGTAATCTTAAGCTTTATAGAAAAAAGTGGCAGAAAGCTCTTTTCTCACCAATATTTTGTTCGTTGTTTCTCTCTCTCGCTCTCTAAAGATGGAAATGAATTATTTATTTGCCAACTCCTCCAATAGTTAGACACATTTAATTTACTACAATATTCCACTATGTGTGGAAAAAAGGAATCATACAATCATGTACACAGCTTAACCCGTTGTCAAAGGTAGTTAATGTGTAGTTCTCTCACCGTGACAAAGCGCACTCACAGAAACTCACTTGAAGCGTTCTCATGCAGAAGCTTTGCTCTCGAGAACAATGCTCTTACTCGTGGGATGCGCTCGAACCACACCTTAACTGTAGCTGTGGCAAATTATTATTTTTATGTTATACTAGAGGACGCCAGCAGCTACGCCTGCAATTTTTTTTAATTTACCCGTTTTGGCGGATCCCGTGGGAATTTCGGGAAATCCCTGCTTAGTGCACTTCTACGGTCCCCAAGGAACATACATGCCAAATTTTAGCTTCCTGCGCCCAGTAGTTTCGGCTGTAGCGTATCTGTCAGTCAGCCAGTAACGCAAGGATTTTAAATATTAAGATTTGTTCATTTTTTTGTGCAGAGGGTCTTGGGTTGAAACCCACAGCGCGCATCACTGACTTTTCGAAGCGATGTGTGTTTCGTTAATTATCGCTTTCTGAAACATGCAAAAAATATCATGAAGAAACTTGCATGTCTGTGAGTTCTCAGTAAAGTATTTGAAAAAAATTCTCAGTAAAGTATCTGCCAACCCACAGACCCCCGGGATGACTTACCCTTCTCATAGTGAGTAGAAACCAGTGCCAATCTGTCGAAAAATGAACCTATATACAGGGCTAATAGAGATAATTGGCTAGTTTCAGAAAGCTTTGTTAGCAGGTATTAGTTTATAATGTAATCTAACAAGCAAGGCAAGGGATGCCTGTGACTAGTATGACCACCCAACCGGATTAAATAATCTAAATAAGACCTTTCATTATGTCATTTAGGCTCTGAATCTGTCCGAAATTATACGAAATTTTATATCGGATTCAATTACAGACACCGAATAGATATTTATCAAAATCTATTTTGATTACGATTCCGGCGTTTTTTAACTTTCCTGATATGTACATGCAAAGATTCTGAATAAGCTTAAAAATAAGTGACTGGCCTATTTGTCTAGCGGCTAGTTGTCCTGACTACTAGGTTTGTCGGGTTTCATAGAGTTGAGTTCCACCGAGGACATATCTTTGTGTGATGAGCACGATGATTAGATGGTCTATGTCTGGATTTTTTTTTCTTTATACTTATACGTTTATAAGTTGGTATATCAGTTGTCTGATTACCATAGTACAGGCTCTGCCCAATTTAGGATCAGTTAGTTTTGGTTAGATTGACCCAAAATATGGTTATCTTGACCGTCTTTGAACATATCATTGCACAGCCTAAATAGTTGAAGCTAAAAACATGATGTTTTTTATGATATGGGCAAACAATCCTGGTAAAGGATTTTTTAATATTCCATCCGTAAGTAGGTAAATAAGAGGATAAAAAATTGTTTACCTGTTGCCTGATTTTAAAGCTAGCACTATAAAAATAAGAGTAACAGCTAGTATTATAAAGAACGACCAAAATCATGTCAACGTCTACCCGATTAATCAAATTAACACTACACTGTTATACCTAGTTATAAGACCTCTCGAACACGAAGTTAGCTCAGAATTTCATCCAATGTTGGTTACAAAAGAGATTAAAATTTAAAGTGATGTTTCTGTAGTGAAACACCAAGATGGCTGACCAAGTTTTAGTGCAAGGACTTAAATAAGATATTTACCATAACTTGATATAATAAAAAGTCGACTGCAAAACTCGCTCTTGGCCAAGTTTTGGGATGAACTATAAATAATACGGTACATTTAAGAACTTTAAGCAAAACTTGAAACAAAAGAAGTTTAAATAATAAACTACGAGGACTCGAGGTTTCGGGCTGAGTTTATATCTGAAGTATGTGAATGAAATCTTGGTCATAATAAACACAAATGGAAATATTCAGCATCAGATAGATTAAGGTATTTGGCTAGGATTCTATAAAGCTACCGCTATCTGACATCACAGCTCTGACTCATAGCTTTATAATTTAAGACCAATGTCGTGATATTATATCAAAATACTGAAATAACGTAACAGCTAAAGACTGTGAGAAATTTGCATGACGCAAGAGCCTCATGACAATAGTCAGTCCCAATATTTGATGAATCCATGCATTTGTCTACTAGAGGGACTTTTGTGACATATTTTGGATAGAGCTTACGTCAATTATGTATCTGTAGATCAATTACTGGTAGTAATGAGTGTGTGTTCAGTGCATTTGCGGCGCGTGTCCCTAGCGGCTTGAATCATAAAACTGGCTCCTAACATGTTATCGTGTTTGCTGTAAAATATGCTAATCGTGATACGTGCGATTCCAACGTAACAGGATGTTGACATACAGCATAGAGACTTTAGTGGGTAGTCTTCAAATATCTTCCTACACCAAGAAGCGAAGAATAAGTCCGTAATTTAGCGTTAAAATTACGTTGTGACAGACGTGACATCGTGAAGAACCTGCACATCAGAAAGTAGGTAGGGGTTGGTACTCTATTGCGTTCTCAAAGCATTGTGATGTGTCTCATATTGTCCCTTTTATTAGTCTTTCATCCAATAAGCTTTTCTTTTCTGTAGTTATAAAAAATATGTTTTTTTATCTTGCGTGGGTATATTATCTGAGCCATACCTTTGTCGACAGCGGCCAGTTTAGTTTATAAAATACTTAGTAAGATTAGAAATGCATAGACTAGATTTAGGTTACGATGGAGTTGGCATGGTCTAATTAAAGACTAAAATCCCTTGAACAAATAAAGATATTTAAAAAAATGTGCTTGGATCGAGGCGGATTCAACAAGTCCGCGGTTATGTTTAATGTCGTACGTCGTACGTCACAAGTCTGGAGCCAAATTTATATCACGTGTTTGCCACTGGTCGTGCCGGAACGCACCGCTAATGAGAGGTGGATGCACCGCGGCATTTTGTAAATTAATGGCTTTTACCAAATTTATTAATGATTTTCAATACGTAGCTTAAAATATACAGCTAGAGATACATAATGTCAAAGCAGTTTAAAAAATATAGTTTAATTACACATACATACATACATATCGTCACGCCTTTTATCCCCGAAGGGGTACGCAGAGGTATACTTCTACACCCACTCTTCGCCAGATATACTTTAGTCCCACGTAATAAGGGGCGAGCCTATTGCCGTACCGGGCACATTTCCAGACTCCGTGCTGCTACTGAGAATTTCGTGACAGAAAAACCCAATAACACTGCCCGACCCAGGAATCGAACCCGGGACCTCCCGATCCCACGCGCACATTTATGCCGCGAGACCAACGAGGCAGTCGTATAGGGTTTGATGTCGAGTTTTCCGTCTCTACGCAAAGATGGTATGTGCATCGTGTTATCCCTTAGTCGCCTCTTACGACACCCACGGGAAGATAGGGGGTGGTGACACTTGTATTCTATGCCGTCAACCACACGGCATATAGTTTAATTATTATTACAAAAAGATAACATACTGTTACGAATGGCGATATTTGAAAATAACGCCATCTATCGGTTAATGAGATAACTAAAAGAGAACTGATATATCAGTGTTTCATCTATCCTCTAATAGATGGCGTTGCTGTTGATTACTAGAACAATGCCACAACGCTAGAATGTTTCGACTGTTGCGAGAATGTTCGGGAATACGCAAGAATGAACTAGTTTGTTATCCGGCCGGTATAAATACCGTGTGGACGGGCGAGTAGATACAGTTCAATTGAATAAGTGAAAACGATCAAGAAGCGAAGAAGTGCGAAGGTAAAGGAAGTAGGAAGTGTTTATTGGTGAGAAATAGTGTTTTAATAAGTGTGTAATTAAGTGGTATAAAATTGTGTTGTGATAAATAAAGTACAGTTCAGTGGCATAGTGCATTTAATTTATCACCGAACCCCAGCTCGTAACAATACGATCTAGAATGCAATTAATGTTGGATATATATTGGCTGCCCGCATAGTATGTCAGGTTGTGAACTACGCACCCACACCTTATACTTAAATCGTTTTGTTCACTGTTGATTAATAAAAATCTGAGTAGTTCTCAACTCATCGTGAATAGACAGATAATCGCGGCGGCAGTTTCAGTTTTTTTTAAATATTTAAGTTAATATTCAAAAATCTACAGATGTACAAGGGTCAGAATAATATTTCTTGGCTCAAAGAAAGTGTTGTTTCATGTAATCATACCCTCGGTGCAGTGAAAACCATCCGTATAGACAAGTGAACTTAATATTATAGAAACATTAATTTTATTTATTTATTTTTAGTCTCACGGCTGTATCCCCGAAGGGGTAGGCAGAGGTGTAAATATTACACCCACATTTCGCCATGAATTTTTAGGTCCCACTAACGTGGGACCTAAAAATTCATGGTTATAGGGGGCGAGCCTATTGCCGTTATCGGGCACATCACCAGACTCCGGGGTGCTACTGAGTATTCGGAAAAACCCAGTAATACTTTTGCCCGACCCGGGAATCGAACCTGCAGTCGCATACGCTATCCACTGGACCATGGAGGCAGTCTATAAACATTAAATATTATTGTATATCATTGCTAGTGACATCAGAAATAAGACAATTAAAGTTTTCAGTCTAGACAAAGTCTTCGCTACATACGTTACGCTGTGTTTATAAGTTTTTTTTTTCAGAATACTCTTCGGTTTAAACCATGTGGCTTTTCTCAAAAATGTGGTCGTTCCTGTTGTACCTTCTTAATTATATTCATTGTATCTATCTCTTGTTCTCTTCGGTACAACTAAAATGGGACAGGTACAAATAAAGTGTAGTTAATTTTATGACGTGTCACCTTGCCAGAGACCCTTCGTAGATAAGGATACATGAACTTCCAATGCTCAATGATTTTTGTCTCGAAGCGCCTACCGCAGTTCTAAATCGTAGAGTCACCAACATTTTGTAAATGCTTTGTACAAAATGCTTTGTATATGTACAAAAAAAATACGTAAAAGGATATTAAAAATTGAAAATATTTATACAAGGTTTAGGCGTCGTAAAATGCCTCCGCATCAATGTCATCGGGTAACGTGCCCAGAAGGCTGGCATCATTGCCACGCTGGATGGCAATGCTGATTCTCTGAGCAAAAAGAAAACCAGCATTCTGGTCACGTGAGACGTCGATTAACCGTTTAGAAATTTCCCGGAATAGTGAACAAGCTCGGACCCCATGAGCCTAGCGTTTCCACCCCAAACGGCTCAAACACGTAATTACTCACAAAATTACTATATTTGCGCCATTTGAAGGTTTCCGCAGTTGCAGCAGCAGCGCCAGCATGGCCTCTCGTGCTTGGAACATGTGATGGCGCAAGGGTGTCTACGCAGGTTGCGTCCCACACCAAAGGCCTACCCATTTTCCAAGGCAACAATGACATACGGTCTCTTACCGTCGTCGCGTACCAAACCATTTGGTTCAAGTACAGCTGGTACGCCAGACGTGACAAGAGCACGACGGACTATGTCATTCAGATGGGCGTGACAGGAAAATCTAGCAGCGCTAATTTCTATCATATATTGTATTTTTCCATTTTGAAATTGATAAGTGAAATATATCAACGTCAGTGAAATTATCATTATACGATTTCGTAATTCTCCTTAGAGGAGTCCTTTCTAAAGTGTTAGATGTACTAAATTTAGGAGTGAATAATTTATGCTTAAATATTTGTTTCGAATTTATAAAGAGCTAGTAATTAATATATAATTTACATCCGCATATCCGGATGTAAGTTTGATTCATTAGTTCGTTACAATCAAAAGTATTGTGACAGATCTTATATAGAAAAGTTTGGTCGAAGTAAAGTCTACATGATTTAAGTGTATGTTATGTATGAGGACCATGTGCAAAAACATTTGTAATTAACAAATTTTAAAAATGTACGTTGAACCCTCTCTTATTTTATTGATCGCTATATTTATTATAAAACGGGTTCCATCAACGTATTCCAGCTGTGATCAATATAATAATAAATAAGTGGAAGAATTTTGAAATTGTTTGCAAGTTCGTTTGACAAAGCCATGTAGTTTAAATCCCCTGTTTGTGATGTAATCGAAATTGACATCGAAATGAAATTTTGCATCATAAAATACGCCCAAGTCCTTTATTATGCTGACATTTTTAATGGAGATCATATTACAAAGAATATAGGTGTGCTTCAAAATATTACTATTGTTTGTAAATGAAATACTCTTCCATTTTGACAATCTTAAGTGTAATTTATTACAATTGCAGTAGTCATATAAACGGTGTAGATCATCTTGCAATTTTTCATAGTCACTACTGCAGTTTAGACTGCGAAATATTTTCAAATTGTCAGCATACAAAAGAAAACGCGAATTCTTAAAACAGGATCCTATGTCATTTATAATTAAATTGAACAATGAAGGGCCTAAAATGGAGCCTTGTGGGACTCCAGATAATCGCCTCACAGGTAAAGCCATTGATCACAACTTGTTGAGACCTATTTTTAATATAAGAGGCAAACCATCGTAGAAGATTCCCACATATGCCATTAAATTCATATGATCCACCTTGTCTAAGGCCTTTCAAAAATCTGTGTAAACAAAGTCAATTTGAAGACAGTTGTCCATATTTTCTAACAAAAAAATTTGAGTACAAAGCTAAGTTGGTAACAGTCAAACGACCAACAAAAAACATGTTGCTCGGGAATCACAATACCATGTAAGATAGGATATATAGCATTGTAAACCAACCGTTCCAATACCTTCAGTAAGGCGGATAGCAAGGATATTGGCCGATAATTAGTAACACTTTTATATTCAGGTGTTATGTTGGCTGTTTTCCATTGCCTAGGTACAACACCCTCGCTTAGACAACGAATAACTAAACTAGTTATAGGTTTACTCATAGCGTAAGCCGTCTGCTTTAAAAAGAAAGATGGTATACCATCAGGTCCACATCATTTAGTCACATCGGAAGTTTTAAGTACCGAAGCTACAGTTTTATTGGAGAACTAGCGGACGCCAGCAGCTACGCCTGCATTTTTTTTAATTTACCCGTTTTGGCCGATCCCGTGGGAATTTTGGGATATTCCTTCTTAGTGCACCCCTACGGTCCCAAAGGAACATACATGCCAAATTTCAGCTTCCTTCGCCCAGTAGTTTCGGCTATAGCGTGTCTGTCAGTCAGTAAGTAATTGCGTTACTTACTGACTGACAGATTTTATATATTAAGATGATATATCTGCTATATTAATATTGTGGTTTGGAGAAGAATTTATTATGTCATTGTAGGTTGTGTGAATCACATCATGCCCCTTTTCATAAACAGAACTAAAAAATCCTGAAAATAGCTTACATTATCACTGGGCTGGCTAGAATCCTCGTAACCATAAGTCTTTGTGTTTGGTATTCCAGTTCTATTTTTACGACTATTTATATAAGACCAAAAACCTTTTATATCGTTCCGTAAGCCGTTCTCAACCGAATGAATATATTTGGCAAAACACTCAGCGGATAATGACTTGAATCTTGTACGAAACAGAAAATTGTTCATAATCAGAGTTATTGCGATATTTTTTCCATTATACCGAAGTTTTACTTTATTTTTAAATATGTGTATTAAGGGGCGATAAAACCAAATTGGGTATTCATTCTTTTTAATCGGTCGTTTAGGAACATGAAGTTTTATTATTTTATAAATTGCTTCGTTGAAACATTCAGTTGCAGAATCACGTGTCGCTTACACGTGATTCTGCAACTGAACTGCTATTAAAATAGAGGCTACTTAAAATAGAGGCTACTTAAAATAGAGGACCAATCGATATTATTAATATCTTTATTAACATCAATATAATTAGCCTTTATAAAGCGATACCTGGGTAATGGACACCGAACCATTGGTGAGTATTTCACATTAAAACATACGACTACACGGAAAGGTGGCTGATATGTGTCTACGGGAACCAAAGGGTTAGATACTGACTCACAAACACAAGTATCATTGGATAATAATAAATCAAGAATACGGCCTAAGTTATTTTTTATCTTAATGTATTGTTGATAATTCACAATTGCCAGGAAATTCTGAAGAAGAATATCAATAGAATTACTGTTACTGAGATAAGGCATGAGTGCTGTTTTACCATGGGCACACCAGTCCGTTAGGGGCAGATTAAAATCATCAGAGTTTGTCGTAATATTCTTTTCGAGAAGATTATAAAACATTTCAGACGTAATTTGTGATTGATTGGGTGGTATGTACACACCGCATATGTAGTGATATTCGTTATGTATGTATTATTTACAGTAAATATATACAAGTAGCATAGAAGGTGTAACAGTTGGAGTACCTTACAAAAGTTTAATTGCTATGTATTATGATAAAACCGACGATGACAAAGAGTGACCGTGAGTTTTACTGCCCGTTCTTTCTCATGGTTCTACGCTCTTGCTTTACGAACGTGGCAGTGAATGTTTAAAATTTGAAGTTCATAAGTGTCACGTTGTGATCTCAATGAATAAAGGATTTTGACTTTGACTTTATTTCATAAATGTTCCATGTAGAGAAGTACTAGTTAGGCGACAGAATTTATTGCCGTCAGATAAAAATAAAAAAATAACTTGTAGACGTCAATTCAAAGACGTTATGTATGTATTATTTACAGTAAATATATACAAGTAGCATAGAAGGTGTAACAGTTGGAGTACCTTACAAAAGTTTAATTGCTATGTATTATGATAAAACCGACGATGACAAAGAGTGACCGTGAGTTTTACTGCCCGTTCTTTCTCATGGTTCTACGCTCTTGCTTTACGAACGTGGCAGTGAATGTTTAAAATTTGAAGTTCATAAGTGTCACGTTGTGATTTCAATGAATAAAGGATTTTGACTTTGACTTTATTTCATAAATGTTCCATGTAGAGAAGTACTAGTTAGGCGACAGAATTTATTGCCGTCAGATAAAAATAAAAAAATAACTTGTAGACGTCAATGATATCCATCGTCGTAGCTTTGCGGTTCAGCAAATAAAATTCTGAAACAAAGCAACGCGATCGAACCAAATACTCTAGATACCGCGGTAAATAGCGGAAAATCGTAATTTAAACCACTACGCTAAACATACAGCAATCCTACAGGAAAAATTGTAGCATACAAGGTGTAAAAAGACCCTTAACGAAAATTGAAATCCCATATTCTATCAATCATTATAAACATCTTTTTACTTCGGCGCCATACCTGGGAAGTTACTGGTTCAGGAGATATTGAGGCTCAAAGTCACAATAATCTTTTTATAATCTAAGTATACAAATAAAAATGAATCGCCAAAATGTATGTACGCGCATAACTTCAGAAAACTGCATCAAATTGGATGATTATTTTTTTAAGTGTTCCTTATTGTCAAAACAAGGTTTTTATATTCAAAAAGACTGTTATTTTTTTCCACATTTAAAAAGGTTGGCGGTACGAAGTTCGCCCGGTCAGCTCGTTAGGTATAAATTATAATATCGATGAATTTACCCTGCCAGTGTGTTCTATAGATGTCCTATGCACCCATGGACAAGTACACCTTGGCATGACGTCCAAAACGAGTAGACTTCACTTTGGGTCCTGTGACACCCTGTATATCACGTCGCCAACCTAAAAACAACAAAACTTAGAATAATAACTTTTATAAATAAATTAATAACACATTTTTCGTGTGTGTTCCGTGTTTCGGTGACGAGCCGAGCACCGGTCGCTCCACGTGAAAACTTTTAATTGACTTCTCTTGTCCTATTTAGTTGTGGTCCCGATAATACACGATAAAATATGTGGGGAAAACCGTTACTGAAGCTTTAATAATAACATGAAAATCCAATGGACGATTATGAGTTTATAATGTAGAGTGAAGTCTCCATTATCAGCCTTGCTAAACACAGCCCTCCTCTCGTTATAAATGGTCATAGTCCAAACTGTTTCACTACTGGGCACAGCCTTCTACTTATGAAAAGGGTCGAGCACGCTAGCCTAGTGTGGGTCGGTGACTTCACTTTCATTATAAGAACCTTATGGTGGCCTTTTAGACATGCTGATTGCCTCAGGATATTATAGAAGTTGTGAACTGATAAACTGCGCGATTGAAAAGCGTTGTATAAACATTAGTATGTGTACAAATCGCGAAATGGTGAAGGAATTGATTGATATGTATTTGCTCATGTGGTGACAGATTAGGAATTGAAAATGTCGCTAACCTATTTCATGCTCTAAGGTGTCATGAGAGGCAAACATGGGAAACATACGAAGTAAACAGTTTTTGCGATGAGATGAATAGCCCGACACCGAATCCTATACCTCAGACAAATTCTCCTACTGAGCCACAGTACTATTAAGAAGCGAATTAGCTAAGACTTACGACCAGATATAGACTGCGTAAGCCTGTGTATATATAATGTATTTATGATATTAATCGAAGGAGACTATTATTATTAATCTTTTCTCAGTAAAATATAGTTATAGAGACTTTATTAGAAGATAATGTATATCCTAGTCTTCATTAGATATATTCTAAGAAAGAGTTTAAAGAGCTGATATTACCTTGTTCTAAGTATTGTCGCATCATTCTACACTGTAGCAGTCTTCACTTGTTCTACTAAGAAATGGGACGTGGTAGGTTTTCCACAGCCATGTTTTAGGTTTCTGAATTAGCTATCATGAAATTATATAATGTTTAAACGTATCTTATACAAGAGTATATGGGGCAGTACTAGTAAGTTAGTAAGTTGTCAAAGTAAATGTAGTACCAAGATTACTTTAACAAATAAATAACTTTTAAAGTAGGAATAGTCATATATTATTACTTTAGGGTGGAAAGCCAAACTGCGTGTATTGCCTTCTACGGCTAGTAGTATGTTAATATCTTTCCTTCAGGTTTTTGATACCTACCCACTAAAACCACCGCGGTATCCTCGACTTTCCATAGCAGAGATACAGTATGATATGACCTCGGCAGGAAATAGTCATACTCGCTGCTGGAATTTAACCTGCTATATTGCAGCCTATATATTGCAGACTGTGGGCCAACTGCACGCAGCAGGTTGTGAGCGCTCTGAGAGTTCAGTACAACAATGCCTTCAGGGTGTTGATGGGACTGCCTCGCTACTGCAGTGCGTCAGCGATGTTTGCAGAGTCACATGTGGATGGCTACTATGCTATAATTAGAAAGAGAGCAGCATCGTTGATGCGCAGGGTGAGGGACAGTCCTAACAGCTACGTGAAGAGCATTGCTGGTCATATTGAGAGTCCTATCTGGAGGCACTGGATTCGCCTACATATAGGTTAATTATAAATAATCTAATTTTCAGTTTAAATCATGTTTTCATGTATGTATTACTAACATAGTTATAAGTTGCACTGTATTACTAACACTTTATGGACAACCTAGTCTGAAATAAATTATTATTATTATAATTATCTTCTTTAACTATGTTTGAAACCTGGTTCCCAAATAAAAAAATAATATTGCAGTTCATAATAGGCGAATAAATATATACAATTAAATCCAAAAAGCAGTCTTCAAAAAGGTGTGTCGGAGTTCTTCGAGCGGTCTATAAAATTTGACAGCAGAGTTGACCACACACTCATGCAAAAGGACAAAGAAGAAGAAGTGGTAATATATACACAAAGACATACATACACACACACACACACTCACCCCAACTGTGCTATCAAAAACACACTCAGATCTATTTCTCCAAACACGATTTACACACTCTCACTACAATACATATATACCTACGCAGACTCCGTCAAAACATGCTCACATCAAAATCTCAACAACTCACAGTCAAGCAAATCGTAGCCGGCGTCGCGACGATAAGAAAAACCCATCTGTATACTGTTTGCTTTCGTAATTCGTGTATTTGCTTAGGACTTCGGGGTGTTCTAATGAACCTTTTCGTTGCAAACAAATATTGAATAGCGTTAATTAGTAGCAGCTAATCGCGACCGAGCACACTACCCCCTCCCCACTTCTCTCTCGGTCCCTGCTTTACCCCCGCCCTAGCTTTACGGAGATGAAGCAAGCAGTAATTAACTAGGTGTACTCTTACGTAAATATGCTTTAGGGATCGCTTTTCCTCTTAAAGTGAAGGATATCTACAACTATAGAAAAATTATGTTGGTCGTAATACAATTTATGGATGTATCCGTATTTTAAAAGTTCTGGCGTGGATTCGGTTATACAATTGAGACTAATTTTGGCTATTGTAGTATCTATGTGGTTTGAGTGGTCGTTGTAGCTGATACGGTCCCGTTTGGTGGGTTTGATTCCCACTTAGGAGACATTTTTGTGTTCAACACACTGTTGTTTCGGGTCCTACTTCTATGTGTGCATTTCTGAATATATGAACCTCGCGATACAGTAATGTTTCGTGGCCTAGGAAAAGTATTTTTTAAATATTAAACAAAATAGTACGTATATACACAGATACGATTTGTTACACAGACCTACGATTGCTTGAATGTAACGTATATCATTCCGTGTTATACAACCAGCCAGAAACTCAAGCAATGGAAAACCATTTATTTTAATCACCCAAATAAATAAATATATACCTACTTAACTATTATTTCAATAGTATAGCAAATTAATATCAGTAATCTCTAAGACTTTGTAAATACTCGATATACTAAAAAAACATATTAAAAGACTTCTGTATTTCAAAGGTAATCAAAATTGAGGGCCGATAATAATATTTTGCGTAATCCTCTTAGCATTATTGAATTGAGTATAAAATTCGAATTTTCGAGGGACATTTACTTTACATTAATGAAAGTTAAAAGTACGAAACAGATTTATTCTTGCTATCTCCTTCCCAACAAACATTTTTGTCATAAAATCAAATCTTTTTATGACCTTGGGTCTTATAAAAGTTATATTACAGTAATTTTTTTAACTCTTCGTCATGTACTGGTGCATTATGTGGTCGAATAGTCATATACATTTTTAGTCGTATAATAATGTCATATAAACATTCTTTCAACTTTTTTTACAGCCGTCATATAATAGCATCTGCGACGACGTCTATAAAACTTACATATATAATTTTCGTCGTGTAAACGTTTTCTTAGTATAAACATCATAATACTGTCAATTTTGTCATATTATAATTACCTTTTAAACATCTGCTACACGGATAATAATTATTTACACGTAGTATTTGTAACCATTATATATAAGTCGAATAAGTATTACGAGTGCAACCTGTATACATCTTGAAGTATCACAAACATGATAATACGACCGCTATTTAGTTAATAATCATATTAAAAGTTTATAATAACCTTGTACCTATACAACTTCTACCATTTCAAATCAAATTTATCATAGGTATTTATTTACTGTTTGGTACAACATGGATCGAAAACAGTAGAAAAGTATTAAAATTGTTCTTAAAATATAAATTCATTGAACTACGTTAGATAGTCCTATTGTTTTTTTATTGATCCCTAAATCAACTGTCATGGCGTACACATTTACAATGAACACGCAGTTTATAGGTCGGGAAGTCATATAACTCAGTTATTTAATAAATTTACTCAAAAAATATGTGAAAACATTAGAATTTTAAAAGCGCATAAAAATTTTGTTCCGTACTTTCCTAACATTTATCAGTAAACTTGATTTCACAATGCTTTACAACTGAGGAAAGGGTTTTATCACTTTAAATTACAAATTGAAATACATATTAACTCAGTTATCAAAAACACTGCCATATTAAATTAAGGTGATATATAATGTGTCATAATATTAGTTCAATATAAGTTGCATCATCTCTCTCCTGACAATAACACAACAATTTCATTTAATAAAAGTCATATTGTGCGACATGAAGTCGAATACACGCCGCGACAGCTATTATTACATCACATGTAGTGAAATCGCCGAAATTACACGAAGCGCCTTAAGTTGAATAAAGTGGGCCCTTTTGCCGTCGAGTAAACGTCCTTATGACGTTTATACGATTATACTAAATAACATTAAGTTGCCACCAAAACGTTTACTCAACGTCATAAATGTTTGTTGGGTTCTGTCTTATTACAAGGTATGACTGGCCTGTTGAACTATTGGTTAGTGATCCTATATAAGAAGTAGGATCCATCTATAGTGGCATAATTATGTGCTCTGCGCTTCCAAAAACTGTCCACGCTTTCAGTCAAACTGAGAATGCGTACGCAGTGTTCAGTACGCAAGTTACTACGACGAGAAGAGTGAGGTCACTACTCACAACGATCACACGTTTTTGTGCGTCATAGGTATGGACTGTACAGACCGATGCGTTAACTTTTTTATTTTTATTTATTTATAGACTCACGCCTGTATCCCCGAAGGGGTAGGCAGAGGTGTAATATTGCACCCACATTTCGCCATGAATTTTAGGTCCCACGTAATAGGGGGCGAGCCTATTGCCGTACCGGGCACATTACCAGACTCCCTGCTGTTACTGAGAATTTCCTAACGGAAAAACCCAATAACACTTTGCCCGACCCGGGAATCGAACCCGAGACCTCCCAATCCCACGCGCACATTTATGCCGCGAGACCAATGAGGCAGTCAGAGTTGGTACTTCAGAGTCAACGCTGGGCACACGCTGGGCGCCCGCTGGAAGCCCAATGTCAGGCCGACCTAACGATTTAAATCTCTGAAGTACATCATAACCGAGCCACGACAGGGCAACTCTGCCAGACACTTTATCAATATACATTGCGAATGTACCGATGTCAAAGTTCCAGACGTGCCTAGAATTTAACGTTTTCGGGTGACATTTCAAGATCAAAGTCATTCAGATAACCGACTGCGTCTCTAGTCGCGTGGCATAAATTTACACGTATCTGCGATTTTAGTTCTTTTTCTCTAGACTCATTTGATTCGTTATTTTTATTTTGAAACGTGTTGTCAATCTAGCATTTCTAGCAACCCACGGGTCCGCCTGCATAGATTTCAGATATTTAGAAATAAGATTACGCTATTTACTGTACTTTCATCTAAATTCGTTCAATATTATTTCATTTTTGTTGTAAAAATATAAAAATACCTGTCATAAAAATAAATATAATAAAATAAATAAAATAATTTAATATCTTAGATAAACAACCTGCACATACATGGTTAACTAATTCCAAACTAGACCGAGTTATTACTTCTAAAAACAAATATTTAATAGAGAAAGTAGAATTATACACTTAAAGATTCCCCAGGAAGAAGACTATCTATTGGTAAAAACTGTTCTAAGATCCACCAGGCAGTTGTTGAGTTTATTGCGATCATACAGACAGACAGGGTGCGGTAGAGATAACGTTTTGTAAGATATAGGCTCAGGATAAATAATCATGCTCATCACAAAAATATTTTCTTGTGTGAGAATCGAACTCAAGACCTCTGACTTAGCAGTAAAGCTTACTAACCACTAGTTCAGCAGCCTAGTTTTATAATAATAATGAGCCTCATAATGGGATTGCAGGTAACAAATTTTGATATTAATTTAATTAATATTTAGCTTAATAATTAATTACGTTGGGTTTAATTTTCATAACAGTAACATCGAACTAATTACAAGAATTATAATGTATTAATTATGATTATGTATACATCAATATCACATCATTGATTAATTTCCTCTGACTATGTTATGTATTCTATTTAATTACCTTTTCTAGAAACCCAGCTGGATGATACATGAAAATTAAGTCTTAAAATATAATTACTTTCTCTTGATATTCATAATAACCTTGACTTGGCTTAACGTATACTACGTGGCACGGGGCAAGCTTTGAATCTAGATCCTCTGCATAGCAATCTGTTGGTATCTCCCATAGGCAAATGTTGCTTTAAAAATAATGTGTTCTCGATTTATGTATTTTGCTGTTTAATATTGTCCAGCGTAGTGGTAAATTGTGAACTTTTAAGGTAATCTTGTGTATTCACACGTAATGAGCATTTTTACGAATGTTAAAATACATAAAAACAACCAAAAGCGCTCTAAGGAGCATTCTATCGAACGTTCTGGCAAGCATTCCAGCTAAATGATGGACAATTTGCCTCGAGCTTTTTGCCAACTAGACAAAAAGTTCGCTAGAAAGGTCATGAAAATGTTCGTAGCATTATTCGACTCTATGCTTGGCGCTGTTCGTTTTTCAGTTCGACGAATATGAAAAAGGCAAATGTTTCATGTTTTGTTACAAGTGAATCAGCATCTAAGCACGTGTTATCGTGAAAGTCTAACTAAAAAGCTGATCAATATTTACGACAACATTTAAGAAGGGTTTAAATTTTATGGTTTGAAGTATTTATCTAAACTTTGTAAGAAATATAAAACGAGTTACGATGAAATAGATTTCAAAAAGAGTTTATTTACGATAAAGAGTTTATTTATAATAGAATTCTGCCTTTGTGATTCTATGAAAGCTTTTGAAATGTCTGAGAATTTTCTAATATTTTTTATAAAACGGCTCTCAAACACATAATTATTAAACCAGGGGCACAGCTGGTGTACGCCGAAACGTCTGTCAACCTGTAACCACGACTGATTTAAATAATGCTAAATCACGCAATAAAATAATGTTTCGCCATTGAGACCAGCAATCTTTTCCGTAAAATTCAAACAACAACTCGCATTTCACGTCGCTATTCGCTCTCACTTCGCATAAGGCTCAAAATAACCTTGATTTTAAGTGCGAAGTGAGCGTCGAACTGACGGGGGAATTACCTTATAGAATGCCACTTTTTATGTCATCTCATACTTTATCTGTCAAAATCTCGAGGTCAATTAAGTTCAACTCGCAAACACGTCCGCAAGAGTAGCGCTAGTGTAGATTATTAGTAAAGAGTATTTTTATAATTAGTAGAGAATTATCAACCGAGTGTTTTAGAATGCCAATCAAGAAACTCACAGCGGATTCAGATTCGAAGTTTAGAATGAAGTCTTACAGAATCACACGGCTATGGCATAATTATTTGTAATATTTTTTTAAGAAAACTTCACATCCAGTATAAAACAATCAACGCTTATTTCAATTATTACAGGCACAATTTTATACAGTACTATTTTGCACAATCACACACTGTTACAATAATCCCCGCTTACTACTTCGTGGTCCGAGAGTTGTTAGAATAATTCTCGTCATAGGATAGTTTTAGTGTTAATTAAATTAATTGAATATTAAACTAAACTAGAAATATTACAGTTTGTCGCAAAGCCTTTGTTACTGTCCTGTGATATCAGTGCGCACTTGGCACTAAGGTACTTAAGATAGTTACTTGTATCCACTATATTGTGCATATTGTAACATCTATTATGTATCCAGCTCTGGATTGAATATAACTGTAAACTCTACTACCATTGTAAACATGAAAGTTTATGGGGATGGATATTTACAGATGTTAGTTACTCTTTCACTCAAAAATTACAAAAGATATTGTCGAAACTCCAGTTTAAGACATGAGAATAATATACAGGCTTTATTTCGAAAATTAGTAGAGCTTTTTTTATTTTGGCGTGAGTGGGTGGAGTAGACCGAGGAAGTCTACACTATTGCGTTTTGTTCGGTAAGTGAAATTGCCGGAGGCCCATCCCCTGTTCTATCTGCTCATGGTATACAATGAGAAAAGGAACTACTCCTCCTATTCTTTTTCTCAACCCAAAATATAGCAACTTACTTGTGCTTCCTCTGGTGTTGCTTGTGTCCATGGGCGGCAGTAAGTGCTTACCATCAGGCAATCTAGTTAGTTTGTTCTGCTAGTTTGTCGTATATAAAAAGTAAATACTTGTCATAATAATGTTCTCCCGATCGGTTCCGGCTACGGCGGCTTGTCTATATGAGAGACTAGCCATCTGCCCAGGACATATTATAGTGAACTAGTGTGTGCGCATATGTGCACAAATGCACTCTCTATGTCCGATGAGGCGCCACAAGCGACACGACCGGAGAGAGATTGGGCGCAGGACCAACGGCTTAACGTGCATTCCGAAGCACGGGGGTGTGATACCGCCAACTCCTTGACTCCGAACTGCCATTGGATAATTCCTATCAGAAAAACCCAACATCACTTTTTGTTCGAACCGGCAATCAAACCGGAGACCTCATGATCCGCAGTCGCTAACACAACTGCAGGACCTCAGAGGCACTCTTGTTATAATAGACACTTTCCAAACGGGAAGTACCACTGGCGGAATCAAGTGATAATTTACGCAGTTTATTTCGCGGTCACATGTTTTGATTGAAGAAAATGGTAAATGTTGTTACGTGGACATTAGTAAAGTGGTTAAAAGCAATTTATTAACGACCATAAAATTAAATTAATTTTAACATAAAGTGGTTTATGTAGGATAGGTTTTAATCATTGAGGTCGGTGTGCTAATGACCTGCCTGGATATAATAAAAAAATACAGGTAGAGTTGTCCAATATCATGTTACATTATATGGCTTACTTAATGGTTTGGAGGTCTTTTATAAAGTTCCCTAAGACGCAGGATATATTCCTAGTACCGCAAATCATCATCATTATCCTAGCGCTGCCCCAGTTGCAACCCAAGATGCCAATGTCTTCTTCAAAAAAGAATAAAGAAGTTGCTAAACGACTAAGCCATAAAATGATACAGATGTTCATTTAACGGGGCTACATCGTGGTCACGTGACCTGAATTTGAGCATTCTTGCAATTGCTACAAAACAGAAAAATAGACGAGTTTGTTTTAGTGAGTATTCTTACGAACGTTCTGGTGGGCATTCTAGCGTATTGACAGTAAATTTGCTTTGACGTTTTTGCTGATTAGAGGGTTCGCTAGAAAGATCTTGAAAATGTTCGTAGCAATGTTCGGCTCTGTTCGTTGTTCAGTTCGACAAAACAAAAAACGGCGAATGCTTGCTTTTCTGTTAGGATTGAATGCTCAGTTGTATCAACACCATTAGAATTAAACGAAACTAAATCAGTAAACTACACTGTTTCCAAAGGCGAGTTCACATGCTCTTTGTGCGTGATGACATTACCATTTAGACTCGTCTAGACGGCCGCTTTATTAACATAACGAGCTATTAACGAGCGAAACACTAAAAGCTATATAATAGTTGACATGCTTTGTGTTGAATATTCGTTTCACTGGAATTTTAACAACCTTTTTTTTTAATTCACCTTTATAAACCCACAATTTAGTAAAGACTCTACGCAGGTGGTTTAACAGAGACAAAGATTGTAATTCAGAATAGCAAGGGAGGAGTGGGAACATCTATAATGTAGCGAGGCAGTCCACTTTATTACACCCACCATTATGGCTTCGATATCATTTAGAGGCGAAGTCATACGATTCGCGGTTAGCAGAAAGTCAGAGTTTTCTCCATCTATTCTACCATAGTCCTAGCTAACTATATCAGTAGGTAGTATCCAAAAACACTTTAGGAGCCCGAAGTATGCTTACTGGTCTAAACAGATTTAACAGAATATTTAATTTTCCGCAGAATAACTGCTGGCTGATCGCCGAAACCCAAAGGGTAAGCGATATTTTATGGTTTAGACCAGTATCAATTTATTTTGGGATACTGACTCTTCATAACGATGGACAAAGATCATCATGATAGCTGGGACCTCAGGCTAGGACTAACGGATTAACCTCCTCTCCGAGGTACGGCGCAAGCGATAATTTAACACGCACGTCACTTTGAAAAGCCAAAAAGTCAGTGATGCGTTCTGTGGATTTAAAACCGAAAGTCTGTATCTGCCATATGATGGGTCTCCACTAGGCTATTGCTACTCTACAATAATCATAGAATCACTACATTAACACGTCAACAGCATCCTACCAACTCGTTGAATACAACACGTTTATTTTGAATAATGCCCAGCATTGCGGCGGAAAACAAAATTAAATTAAATTAAATTAAATTACTGACAAAGTGGATATCACTTTCAGCCAATCGAGTGTGAAGAAAGAAATAAAATGTGGTGGTTGGTTTCAGTGTACGTTTCGCGTGCCGTCGTTGTTTAAATTTTTATATGTCAGTATATTTTGGTGGTTTTGGTCGCGCGGAATCTTTAACATCCAATTCGTCATATAAGGCATAAATATTCTCTTAAATCGGAGTTGTGACTCCTATTATTTTTATGTGTCATCGGACTCAGTAGCGTGACATCGGAGAGGCTTATATTCAGCAGTGGACTATAGCAGGTTGGTGATGGTGATACGTTTATAAGGATTTGGCATACTATACCACACTGAACAGATGGGTTGGTATAGAGTTTTATATTGAGTATACCTGTAGCTACGTGATTTTCTAACTGGAATTGAATTAATATTTCATCCTTAGGAATAACGACATTCGGAATCGTCTCGAAGTCGTCGTAGAGTTCGGGAAACATTTTGCAAAATGCCAATATCCATGCACAATCACATATATTTCCAACAAGGTTATATATAAATATGCAATTTTAATTTAAAAGTGATTAACTTCCAAACACCCATCAATCCTTATTGTACAATTAACCTTCACCGCAAGACCTCTAAGATCGCACCACCAATTCATGCAACCATTCCTTACTTGTTATCTTTTAAATAAACTTAGCGTTGTTCGACACGACACTAAGGCTCTACGGCCCGTAGTCTCTCCCACATGTATTATTCATCACACGGCTTGCCTTCAAAAATACACTTACAAACTTTGTCATAACAAAAACTGTTTTAAAACGAGTCACTGGCATCGCGTTTCGACACCCTAAGGAATATTAACGTCTTGCGTGATTTGCTTATCAACGGCCAACTGTAGGCCGACAAACTTGTTACACACTAGGCTAGTAAAACTTGCTAGTATGTAAGCAGTTTACGTTGGTTTTAGTTTTTGATTGAAATCAGGTAAGATTTTACTTTCGCTATTATTATATATTATACAAGGTTATTTAACGGGTCTTATTCGCGATAAATACTATATTTAAGTCATAAATACCTCGGTATTTGCCAACTTTTTGGTTGACTTGCTTCAGTTATGGTCGCAGCAGGACTTACTTAAATATAGTATTTATCGCGAGTAAGACCCGCTAAATAACCTTGTATAAAGATTTTACTTTAGCCAAAAGAACCCGTCATACGCCCATCGATAAGCGGTAATATTGTTTATTGACGTGGCTGTTATCAATTGATGCGAATGACGACATTCCTACAAGAAAGCATAACAACAAGGTAACAGTAGCAAGATCTCAACCTTAATCTTGAAGTGAGAATGTTTCGGCTTCCAGAACGCTCACTTAACTAGCTGTCACAATTTGTGTTATAAGGTAACTGGTGGGAGAGCTATCATAGAGTAAGAGTTTCACAGGTTTACATCGGATTCAGATCAAATGTAGGGCAAAACCGCTCTAAAACTTTGTGATAATCTAGAGGTTACGTCAGAGGCTCTCGGGTGGCTCATAACCACGGACCAATTTGGCCACACATTCACACGAAAAAAAAAATGTTTTATAATCAGTGAATTACCTTTTTATATCATCACAAATCTTATTACTCACTATACAATGTCGCATAGTTCATTTGCAACAGCCATCCCCGTCGCCTAAGCCGTAGCTTCGTAGAACGTCTACGCCGTAGGTCGCAGGGACACGTACGCGCCACTGTAATTGTGTTTTAATTAGTTTTAACTGTGTTCTGTTTAAATTAGTATCGTCCTCTAGTTTTGAAACATCATTCAAACTTTTGAACATTGTTAAGTGGAGAATATGGGTTGTTACATACCAAACAATGTGATTACATCTTGAAATATCATTGCTGAAACTATAGTGAGAGTAGTATTACGAGTATAATAACATCAGCCTTGTTTATAAACTGTTCAGCTGTAAGGCACCGGCTTCTTATCACTATGAAAAGGGGAAGGCTATAGTCCAAAAAGCTGGCCAAGTGAAGTCATAGTGCGCGTTTTACTAGAACAGCTCAACTGCTGAGCCACATTTGAAGAGGCACAGTGTAATTTTGTTTGTTGCACTGCAAGCAAGAATATAAGTCAATCTTATCCTAAAATTTAAAATGTATTTTTCAATTTCTCACAAACAATAGCTTTTCGCATAGTTGCGAGGGAAACCTGGTATAATAAGTAAACACTGCGCTGGTACAATAAAACATAAAATATGATGTTAGTACATCACGTACGTCACACTATTCAGTCCGCCACCAACGAATACAATAGCAAACATTATTGTGTCATAGATCCATCTCTCACATACATGATTGTGACATAATATATTACGTACAAACTCATACACACACATGGTTATTCATAATGGCCCTACTACCGGACCACTGGATATACCATTTGATACGTTACTTTTACTTTTTTCTTCACTTGTTCTACGGTCTACGTCCTTCTGGGTCTACCCCGCCATCTCTCATCCCTACGTGAGAGCTAATCTGAAAGTGGCGCCTATAGACGAAAAAGTAAGGATGGAAGGAAGAGGGATTGAAAGGGAGTGGTAGGCTAAGGAAAAGATGGACGGACTGTGTGAGGATGAATATGAAAGAGGAAGGGGTTACTGATCAGATGACGGGCGACAGAAAAGTGTAAAAGCGAAGAACGTACTGCGCCGATCCCAAATAAGTTGGGACCAGGGCAAGAAAATGATGTTTTATCAGGTGCCCTCTAATATTTTTCCTCTTCTATTTTCTATAGTTTTAAAAATGTGCCTTTTCTCTTTTGTGTAATATAATAAACTTTTATGTAATGTAATTATAGTAAATTTGCGACGCATATTACTGCAACTACAGATAAGCAAATTTGAAATGTGTAGTAGGGGTATAATAAACACAATATCAATTGTGTGGTGTCCGAATAGAATGAGTGGTACAGCTCGGCTCATATCGGAGATAGTTCGCGAAGTTGTATATAAGTGCTCTTTCACACGAAAGTGATTCGTGTTTTTGACGATACGTTCCTATCACGATTGCCTGGCTCACACATCATAGATACGGTAAAATTTTAGACACGTCTTAAATCACATAATTATCATCTTTTAAAATAATATTCGCCAAAACCCTACATCATTTTTTAAAAGACTATGCGAGTGAGATGTTTAAGGATAGTAGCAAGTGATGTTTTGTTGTCTATACCTACCTCGAAGGCCAAATGCCGTGAGTATATGAACGTATGTGTCAAAGTGACGGTACGTGTTCTGTAGTTTGAACTAATTCACAAAACAAATCTGAACTAAATTCGTTTCGGATATTGTCACGAATCGTGTGGAAAACATGTTTGTGTATGCAATGTCAAGTTCCATTCGTCATGACGAACCGTGTCTTTTGACATATCGTAACTGAATCATGAAACAAATCTAAATATCAATTCAGATATTATCACGAATCATGTGAAAAACACGACTATGTATGCAATATGAAGTTCTATCCGTCGTGACGTACCGTATTATTTGACGGACCATCGGCAACACGTCCCGTGTGAATGAGTCCTTACTGTACACTATTTCTGACATCTCGTATATATATTTCGATTTTACAACGACGACGTATGGCTCTGAGTATGACGATACTCACACTTTTCTTCTATATGAATAATTGAATATCCTGGTTCAATCAAGGAAGTAATACTCCCGCAAAATATAATATCACGCAAAATATAAGTACTAGGATTTGTGCTTATGCTTGTTGTACTTTTTTTCGGTGAGTAATTAATAAGTAAGTTAACTTGTGGCTTACTTTTACTTTTTCTTAAGACAACTAGACGTATTTAAAATAGCGCGTGCGGAAAATTTAAATAAAATCGTTAATTTTAATTCAAATTTAACTTTAATGTTCAAAAGTTAAAGGTTATTCTACATACCAGCTGGTTGCGCGTTATCTCTTAAAACTAACAAACTTAGAAAAGACACACAGTATGGACACTTTTAACGTATCAAAAATCCTTGATATGCAGTCATACTTTGAGGAGCGTATGGCAAGTTTTGAGGCAGAGCTACAAAAGAAATCACCACAAAGTACACAGAGTCTAGCAGATGAGTTTGCTTCCTTCAAGACTTTCGTGCTGCAGACCTTGAAGTCTTTCTCGCAGCAACTCGATGTCGTCGGCCGCGAAGTTGAGAAGATGGAAATGCGTAGCCGTCGCAAGATGTTACTGCTTCACGGTGTGGAGGAGCGTAAAGATGAGGAGACGTCTCGGTTGGTGACGGATATTGTTAAGCAGCGTCTCAAAATTGACACCTTCGTAGCTGATGATATCCGGCGTTGTCACAGGATGGGACGCCCAACTTCCAACGACAAGGCAAGGCCCATACTGGTCAAGTTCGAGACTGCAGCAGTGCGGGATGGTGTCTGGTTTGCAAAGGCGAAACTGAAGGGATCGGGCATCACTTTGTCCGAGTTCCTGACGCGATCGCGACATGACGCTTTCATGGCTGCTCGAGCGAGGTTTGGCGTTGCGCAGTGCTGGACGAGAGAGGGCTTCATTCACATCCTGGGCCCCGAGGGTAAGCGCTATCGTATTACTTCAGTCGCTGACTTAAACAAGATAAAGCCGGTGGAAGTGGAGAAGCTCGTTACTAAACCAACCACAACGAAGGCCAAGCGTGCTGCAGCTTCTAGGAAATAGGCTTTTCCTTCTACGGGGTATATTTGCATGACTTCTATTTACTTGTGTTACCTTCAATTTCTAATTCTGTTTATATTAATTTTAATATGTAGGTAACGTTTACTATCAATAGTATCGCTGTCACTCAATTGTGTCATATGTCACAGCTGTCAAAAACGTTTCGTTTCACACTTGATGTATTTGGACACTCGTCTTTTGAGACTCTCTTTATTTAATGTGTTCGTTTACTTATTTGTCTTTCACTTATGTTTGTCTTCCTCTTGTTTTTATTTATTTGTTAGTATCATATCTTCTGTCGTTTTATTTGTTATCTTTGCTACAGCGCAACTGGCGGGTGGATAGAATGTGAAGATTTACCGCGCATAGTAATTAATATAATTATTTATTTTTTTATATTATACATTTAGTTAGTTATATAATATTATATTTATAAATTTATATTTATATTTTAATGTCAGATACAGACTTAAGTAACAGTGATGATTCCTTTGTTTCTGCAACAAGTGTCAATGAAAGTTTCGAAAGTATTCCTTCACTAGGCGACATTCTCCAGTCACAATTCTCAGACCTACCCAAGAACTTTAATGTAGTCCATATTAATGCACAGAGTATTCTAGCCCATTTCCCTGATATGCTGGCTAACTTAGACTGCCAAAACATACACGCTGTCCTTGTCTCCGAGTCTTGGCTAAAACCATGCCTCCCTTCAACATTGTATACTCTTCCTGGTTTCAATTTAATAAGGAATGATCGCTCGTTGGGCAGTGGTGGCGGTGTTGCCATATACTTACGTCACCAATTTCCTTACAACATAGTCAATATGTCTCCACAGCCACCACTGGCTAATGCCGGCGAGCACCTCTTTTTAGAAATAGAACTTCACCACATTAAGCTGCTATTAGGTGTATACTATTCGCCTTCTATTCGGGTAAATTATTTTTCATCATTTGAGAAGATCCTGGAAGATCTAACTCCTTTGTATAGCCATACTATTGTTATGGGTGACTTTAACACCTGCCTTCTCAAACAAGATTCACGTGCTACCCATTTTCGTAGAGCTACAGAGTCTTGTAACTTGTCTATCTTAGAATTAAACGCAACTCATCACTTTCCGAACGGTACTCCTTCTCTTCTTGACCTTATTTTGGTGTCTTCTCCTAGTTTTGTCTATAAGCATGGTCAATATACGGCAGATGCGTTTTCCTACCACGATCTTATCTTTCTATCGTACAAAATACGCCCACCCAAAATGAAGCCGAAGGTGGTCTTACAACGCAATTTTGGTGGTATGGATCACGACAGATTGCGCGAGGATGCCAGCAATATTGACTGGGAGCCCTTGTTCACTTCAGAGTGTGTTAATACTAAAGTTCGTATCTTTACTAACAATCTCACTCAGTTATACGACGTGCATGCTCCAATTCACCCTATTAAATTGAAGCATTTACCAGCACCTTGGCTAACGGAGGACATAAAGAAGATCATGGCAAAGAAAGCCGCCGCCAAGGCAAAACTGAAGCAAAATCCTAGTCCCGTCAAACAAAAAAAATACGTAGCTATTCGAAATCTCTGTAACAAGGTGTGTAGGAAAGCACAACGCCAACACATACAATCGTCCGTTGAAAACGGTGATCCAGCAAAGGTCTGGCAATTTCTGAAAACTTTGGGAGTTGGCAAGACACGTCAACCATCAATCTCAAACAACATCAACCTTGACTCTCTTAATACACATTTCTCTTCTTCGTCAAAATTTGATGACAATACAAAAAGAACCACCTTAGCTTATCTTTCTTCCTTGCCAACACCAGATTATTCTCCCTTTTTTTTCACACAATTTACCGCTTGTGACGTTAAGAAGAGTATACTAACAGTTACGTCCAATGCAGTCGGCAGCGATTGTATCAGTCGGAAAATGATCCTTCCCATCCTGGAGGAAATTCTTCCAATCCTATGTCACATCCTTAATCATTCCATTGCCAGTGGTAGCTTTCCATCCGATTGGAAAGATGCACTAATACTCCCCTTACCCAAGAAACCTAAACCCAGTTCCTTCTCAGATTACCGACCCACATCCATTCTACCCTTCCTGTCTAAAGTCCTTGAACGTCTAGTTCACTCACAACTCAGTTCCTTCCTACATAGAAATGCACTCCTAAATCCCTTCCAATCCGGTTTCCGTCCCGGCCACAGTACTGTCACTGCCTTGGTTCGCGTAACTGATGATATTAGGCTAGGCATGGATAAAGGAAATCTTACGGTCTTGTCCTTACTTGATTTTAGCAATGCTTTTAACACCGTAGATTTTCACATCATACTTGGCATTCTACGCTCTCTTAACGTATCTCCATCGGCAATTGATTGGTTTCATAGTTACCTGTTTGGTCGCCGGCAACGTATACGCATCGAAGACAAACATTCCACTTGGTCAAATACAAATGCCGGTGTGCCACAGGGTGGCGTGCTATCTCCTTTACTCTTCGCGATATTTATTAACTCCATTTCAAACCACTTACTTTCTTCCTACCACCTTTATGCAGACGATTTGCAGATTTATACGCAAGCTCCCTTAAGTAAGTAAGCAGAAGCCTGCACTACTATAAATACGGACTTAGCGCGGATTTGTGAGTGGACTAAGAACTATGGACTGATAGTGAATGCCGAAAAAACCCAACTAATCATTATCGGCAGCCCTAAACTAGTTTCGAAAATCAGTTGGCCCCATCTACCAAAAATCTGTTTTGATGGAAAAGAACTAACTTTCGCCAAAACCGTTAAAAACCTGGGTATATACTTCGACGAAACTTTGTCATGGAGATCGCAAATAAAAGAAACCAGTCGCAAACTGTTTGCATCAGCAGGTTCGTTGCGGAGATTACGCAACTTTCTTCCGATCACCACTAAGATTGCGCTTGCTCAAACTCTGCTACTGCCTGTTATTGACTATGCCGACGTCAGCTATCTCGACCCCACTGAAGAGCAGCTAGATAAACTTGAGCGTCTCCAAAACTTTTGCATTCGATTTATATTTGGTTTGCGCAAATATGATCACGTCTCTGATTTTCGCAATAAACTCAAGTGGCTGCCAATTCGTCTTCGCAGAAATACTCACACTCTTACATTGTTATATAATGTTCTATTTAATCCTAGTTATCTTATCTTATCTCAAAGAACGATTTAAGTTCCTTCATGACACACATCTAAGGTCCTTGAGGTCGTCTGAAGATCTTACGCTGGAGATGCCGAAGCATTCTACTAACTATTTCGACAAATCTTTCACTGCTCAGGCTGTGCGCTTGTGGAATGCTTTACCATTAGAAACTCGTAGAGCAGATTCCTTAAACATATTCAAAGGAATGATAAAAAATCAGCATTTAAATCAGCATTTAAATCAGTAGGTAACTTAATATGTAGGTAGGTACATTAATGTAGTGATCGTCTATCTTTGACACTTAAATTCGCTGTATCTGTATTATTTAGTATATTCATATTCATTGTATATGTACTTATAGTATGTATTTATCTGTACTGTCTTAGGCAGGTATAACCATTATGGATACTGGTATATATTTATGTATATATTTATATATATGTGTATATATGTATATGTATAATTAATAATTGTATATGTGTATTTTAGAATGTTATTGTAATTTTTGGTTATAGATTTAGTTATATAGCTACACCACCGTCACAAAACATCTAACATCATTTCTGTCCATCCTAAGGTTGCCTGGAAGAAATCGCCTTTGGCGATAAGGCCGCCGATTGTACAAAAATTTTAGATTTAAGATACCTTAGAAATGTACTTTATTTTGGTGTACAATAAAGAATATTATCTATCTATGGCTGAGTATGACGATACTCACACTTTTCTTCTATATGAATAATTGAATATCCTGGTTCAATCAAGGAAGTAATACTCCCGCAAAATATAATATCACGCAAAATATAAGTACTAGGATTTGTGCTTATGCTTGTTGTACTTTTTTTCGGTGAGTAATTAATAAGTAAGTAAACTTGTGGCTTACTTTTACTTTTTCTTGTGGAGGGACTGGCAGACTGCTGAGGGTCTTTGATTTGAATCCACGGCTTGTGGCCACACCAATGATATCTTTACGTTATGTGCGTCTTAAATAATTACTTATAACTTGCTTAACGGCGAAGGAAAACACCGTGAGAAAACCTGCATATCAGAGCGTTCTTAATAATGTTCTCGAAACACATTTGAAGTCTACCAATCCGCATTCACATCCACATTCTCCTGTCCCATTCACATTTGCCTTACTCTATTTAAATCTGCAATAGGATAAGTGTTAAGTTAAGGGTACAGCAGATGCGTCAGACACACTCAAAAACACCTCGACTACAAGGTAGAACGACAACCAGCGTACTTACCGTACGTCAAAGGAGTGACAGATAAGGTCTCTTATATCCTTGAGAAGGTATCTGTTTAATCTATCTTCGCTCCTTTGAAGAAACTGTCACAATACATAACAATACATAAGAAGGCCAAAACCCATTTTCCCTTGGAAAAGCCGGATGTATACAAAATTGACTGCAGCTGTGGGAGTTCTTATATAGGACAAACGAAACGCACCATTTCCTGCCGCATCAAGGAACACATCAGGGCACTTAAAAACAATGAACCACACAAGTCGGCAATAGCTCAACATCTCCTAGACTCGGGTACGAACCATTCGATTGAGTTACATAACCCTCAGGTGCTTTCGACAGGACGCCACTACATATCTAGAATGTTTTTATTTTTTTTCAAAAATCATTTATTTATTCGTTTGCTGAACAAAGGTAGGGTAGATGTTACAAACATTGTTGAAATTTTAGTTCTCTTTGCTCGGCCATACAGGCATGCAAAACATACATAATATAAACTCAATTCATTAAAGTTAAAAATCAAACATGTAAGGAAATAATCACAGAAAATGTCAATATTAATATATCACTGCAATAATATAAATAAAAAATATGGCAATAATGAATACGAAAAAGTAATAGTTAACAATGTCAAAAATGTCAATGATTCATGAATATAACAGTTACAAAATGTCAAATATGGCAATGATTCATTAATATAATAGTTGAATTATGTCAAATATGTCAATAATTAATAAGGAAAATTATATGTTATGTTACAGTCATCTGTCAGCCAAAAAATCACTAATTGTATAATAAATTTTTTTTTACAAAAAAATCGTGTAGACGTTTCTTAAAAATAGTTTATGCTTAAACTTTTGATTTCATTAGGCAATTTATTATAGACAACAGGTGCCATACAGAATATGCTTTGGTGCATTAAAGCTGTGCTTGCCTTACGTATGCGAAGTCTTTCACTCATATTCTCCCTCCTATTACGCGTAACTTTGTCTGATAGTTTCTCAAAAAGATCAGGATTTGACTTTACAAAGTTTGCTGTTTCATATATATTTAAATAAACATGCTAAGGTTAAGATTTTATATTTTCTAAAATATGACTCACAACTGTCTGTAAATTTTAAGTTAAACATCGCTCTTATGCATCTTTTTTGAGCTTTAAAGACCATTTCTTTGTTCGTTGAGTTGCCCCAGAAAATTATTCCATAACGCAGTTTAGAGGCAGTTGATTCGTGGTAAGCCATGTGTAATACTTCATGGTTTACCGAAGGTCTTAGCTTATATAGTGCGTACGCTGTAGAGCTAATTTTCTTGCATAAGTCTTCAGTATGCGCTTTCCAATTTATTTTACTGTCAATAGTTAAACCTAAAAATTTTGCCATGTCAATATCATTAATCTCAATATTCATGTAATTAATGTCCAAATTTATTATTTTATGTCGTTGTGAAAATTGTTTAAATTGGTTTTACCGATATTAATTTTTAAATTATTATTATCCATCCATTTTATAATTTCTAATACATACATACATAGACTCACGCCTGTTTCCCCGAAGGGGTAGGCAGAGGCATATTAAACGCCCACTTTTCGCCAGTGTTTTGATCCCACGTAATAGGTGGCGAGCCTATTGCCGCTTATTGGGACATTTTGTTTGCCAGAGCCTCGTCCGTTGATCGGCAGGTGCACCACTTGCAGGTGAGGTTGGCTTGGGACCCTAAGTTCTTGGTGGGAACCCTATGCACCCTAATATATAATATGTAATATAATTTCTAATAATGAAGTATTAATGTCAGTTTCATACGAGTTATTATGTTTATAGTCAATTACAACTGTACTGTCGTCTGCAAATAAGGTAATTGGGTGAGAGGTAACTTTTGGCAAATCATTTATGTACAGGATAAATAATAACGGTCCTTTCACACTACCCTGACCCACGCCATAGCTGACTGTACGCATATGAGAAACATATGTTTCTTATTTTTTCTCAACAGGATTAATGTTTCTGAGTTTTGTATATTGCTTTCTATTCATTAAATAGGATTTTATCAGATTGTTAACATTTCCTTTTATACCATACGCATCTAGTTTTGCTAGTAAAACCTTATGGTCAACATAATCGAACGCCTGCGTCATATCACAGAGAATCGCACTAACTGGTGTTCTACTGTCTACATGCGTCATGATTACATTCAAGAAATCGTATATATCTCTGTTTATGCTCTTTTTAGGCCGCAAAACCTTTTTGTTCTATAGCTAAAATGTTTTGGTTTTCTAGGTACTGATATAATTGTTTGGATATAAACTTTTCAAAAATTTTTGAAAATATTGGTATCAAAGTTATTGGTCTGTAGCAATCCAAAAATTTCAATAGCTAAAGTTAAAGATGGTCAAAGATGGGTTTCAGCTGTCGAACACCTGGCATCCAGTAGTACGTTTATGTAAAACCCGAGAACCGCAAAAACTTAGATCACGAGCCAACGTAGTGAGTACAGTGCGAAAGTGAAAACGGTGGTAGTGATTGTGCGCGCAATAAACGAGTAAGAAAGCGGGTAGATCGGTTCACTTGTTTATGACATTCATCCACCCGCAACACTTCAGTACATTCGTGAACATGGCGCTTGCAACAGTGCCAAAATATTGGTTACTCAAAACAAAGGTACGTGGTATAGTATATCCCGTAGAAATAGTAAAAAGTATGAATAAGTGTTCCTCTGTTCCGCAATATCCAAAACCGTAATTGGTTAAATTGAATGGTCCTTCCGTTTACGTACGTAAGTTCCGTACATACGAATCAAAGAGCAAAAAAACGTTATAAAAAAGGTCCTTAAAGACTGTTTACACGTTCTTCAAAACGCCATACGTTTCGTCTTTGGTTTGAAGATTTATTTACATCATAGCAGCTAAACTGAGTGAGCACACAACATATAAGCTTTGTTTATATTATTGTATTTACTTCGTTGACATTTTCGTCTGAATATTAAATGGACGAAAAACGAAAATACGAGAATTCTGGTTAAATTGTAATGGATTTTGAGATATAACTTGCCTTTGAGTGCGCAGGGTAGTTGCGGCGGTCGTGTGACATAATGCCTCATTTGGAGGTAGTGAAAAGAGGGTTATATCCGCATGTGCACTCAGGCAAATACAATGCAAGTAAGCACGTAATATTAAATATGAAATTTGGTGCATAACATTGTTACAAGATTTAATGAAATCCTATGTAATATATAATATGTTAATTATAATCGCTGAAAATACACATTACTTAAATAGAGTGCGCGGTTTTTAATCACATACAAGGCATATGTCGGCGCAATAAATATACTACAGAATATTTTTCTATCTTAAAAATAAACTGTTCGGGAATTAAAACTATATTTTCATGAAGTCACTTGTCAAGTGACGCTTATGAACATCAAATTCACACATCAATTATGTAGTTATTCTTCATTTATAATGTCATAAATAAAGCTAAGTGTTTCTTATAATAACAAGATAATACTTCAATGCTTAAACTGTTGAGGCTATAATATTGCCATCACTAAATTCTTATAAAAATTATTAACGCTTTATAACCGATCACACGCGCGTGGAGCCGTGGACAGAATTCATATTTCTTAAGCAGTCGCATCTAACTACAGACTACAGACATGTTACACATGATCGCAGCCGCAAGCGTAATCGTAGTCAATAACATAAAAAAATACTTTATTTTAATTATATTTTGATGTCATTTTTAATAAAATTATTGACACATGATATTTTAAAAGTCTGAAATATAGTCACAATAAAATTAAATGAGTGGGTATTTTAAATGAAAGTTATGAAAAATGAAACTTTAATGTTCAACTTTCATACAATGACATGACACTTTTAAGTGTTGTGAATACAATGATTTATGTTAAAAAGTTATCTAAGCGGGCATCGCTCATTTTTCATAGAAGAAGGACAACTCGGTCGCGAAAAAAGTTAATTTATTTGAACATTTTAGATTAAAAAAACTGATATTATAAATTTTCGATGTGTATACATCATATACTATTACTATATTTGATGTATATGTATTATTATAGAGTAGATTTTTCGGTCATCAGATAAAAGAGAGCAGCGATAGCTTATAGAGTAAGATCCCGGAGCCGCCAGACCTACGTCATTTTAGCAAAGCTGAAATGTTGAGGATTAGGAGTACACTACCTAAAATAATATTCCTACAGTCTTTTGGGACAATGTAGTGTACTCACACGCAATCATGCGTATGAATAAAGGCCGCACGCTCGCACTCACAGGGAAAGTTTCATTGCGTCTGGCTGGACGACTGGCCCTTCGGATTGGTCTGGCTGCGTACGAAGGGTCTTACAATAGTATCTTAAGTAACATATATCAAATTTAGGTCTGCAAAAATGACGTAGTTTACTTCATTTTTAAGTAACCTTTAAGACGTCTGGCAGAAGTAATGGCCCACGGCAGGTGTCTGGCAATAATGAATTTCAATTTTAGACAGTATTTTTAAACACATATTTGAATACCAGCTTTGCTACTTTAACGTAGGTGAGTATGTTTTTTTGGTACCTTTACTTCGCGCTACCTGTGAAATGGCCCGGCGTTCAAGCTAGTGGTTCGGCATACCTCTTAACAAAATTGTATACTAATAATCCTCAACATTTCAGCTTTGCTAAAATGACGTAGGTCTGGCGGCTCCGGGATCTTACTCTATAAGCTATCGCTGCTCTCTTTTATCTGATGACCGAAAAATCTACCCTATAATAATACATATACATCAAATATAGTAATAGTATATGATGTATACACATCGAAAATTTATAATATCAGTTTTTTTAATCTAAAATGTTCAAATAAATTAACTTTTTTCGCGACCGAGTTGTCCTTCTTCTATGAAAAATGAGCGATGCCCGCTTAGATAACTTTTTAACATAAATCATTGTATTCACAACACTTAAAAGTGTCATGTCATTGTATGAAAGTTGAACATTAAAGTTTCATTTTTCATAACTTTCATTTAAAATACCCACTCATTTAATTTTATTGTGACTATATTTCAGACTTCTAAAATATCATGTGTCAATAATTTTATTAAAAATGACATCAAAATATAATTAAAATAAAGTATTTTTTTATGTTATTGACTACGATTACGCTTGCGGCTGCGATCATGTGTAACATGTCTGTAGTCTGTAGTTAGATGCGACTGCTTAAGAAATATGAATTCTGTCCACGGCTCCACGCGCGTGTGATCGGTTATAAAGCGTTAATAATTTTTATAAGAATTTAGTGATGGCAATATTATAGCCTCAACAGTTTAAGCATTGAAGTATTATCTTGTTATTATAAGAAACACTTAGCTTTATTTATGACATTATAAATGAAGAATAACTACATAATTGATGTGTGAATTTGATGTTCATAAGCGTCACTTGACAAGTGACTTCATGAAAATATAGTTTTAATTCCCGAACAGTTTATTTTTAAGATAGAAAAATATTCTGTAGTATATTTATTGCGCCGACATATGCCTTGTATGTGATTAAAAACCGCGCACTCTATTTAAGTAATGTGTATTTTCAGCGATTATAATTAACATATTATATATTACATAGGATTTCATTAAATCTTGTAACAATGTTATGCACCAAATTTCATATTTAATATTACGTGCTTACTTGCATTGTATTTGCCTGAGTGCACATGCGGATATAACCCTCTTTTCACTACCTCCAAATGAGGCATTATGTCACACGACCGCCGCAACTACCCTGCGCACTCAAAGGCAAGTTATATCTCAAAATCCATTACAATTTAACCAGAATTCTCGTATTTTCGTTTTTCGTCCATTTAATATTCAGACGAAAATGTCAACGAAGTAAATACAATAATATAAACAAAGCTTATATGTTGTGTGCTCACTCAGTTTAGCTGTTATGATGTAAATAAATCTTCAAACCAAAGACGAAACGTATGGCGTTTTGAAGAACGTGTAAACAGTCTTTAAGGACCTTTTTTATAACGTTTTTTTGCTCTTTGATTCGTATGTACGGAACTTACGTACGTAAACGGAAGGACCATTCAATTTAACCAATTACGGTTTTGGATATTGCGGAACAGAGGAACACTTATCCATACTTTTTACTATTTCTACGGGATATACTATACCACGTACCTTTGTTTTGAGTAACCAATATTTTGGCACTGTTGCAAGCGCCATGTTCACGAATGTACTGAAGTGTTGCGTTACTACCTAAAATAATATTCCTACAGTCTTTTGGGACAATGTAGTGTACTCACACGCATTCATGCGTATGAATAAAGGCCGCACGCTCGCACTCACAGGGAAAGTTTCATTGCGTCTGGCTGGACGACTGGCCCTTCGGATTGGTCTGGCTGCGTACGAAGGGTCTTACAATAGTATCTTAACTATTGAAGACTTTACCGCAAACTTCGGGTCATAATAATTTATGTTAAAAGCTCTGACATCACTAGGTCAATAGGCACATCACAACATCTCAAACAAGGTTGTGAACTTCGTTTCTATTCTAAAATATTCTGGCACTCAAATTATTTTCACTGATGTTTTATCAACAAATAAATCTTTACCGCAAATGTCTTCATAATCTTCATAATCAATAATAATATAAGAATCTCGTGTCATCGGCAGAGCTTGACATATTTATTTTTTATGTATATTTGGTAGGTCTGACAGCAGGTCGTAGGCATTTTTTATGATTTTTCATAAAAAATACCTTAAACTTCAAGTACAAGTAAATGGCAAAACAGGGCTTGCCAGATCAGACAGTAATGTTACAAATTCTTAACGAGAAAACACAACCAATCTAAATAGTTTTAAAATCAAAAGGAATCTAGGGTTCGTTCACCTCTACAACGAATCTCATTTATTCCAAGCTATTGCATTATTGTATCTTTTTAAAGATCACAATGATAAAGATAGATGCGATGCAGAAACACTTGAGAAAGTTTCCCAGTCGCTTGCTCTTGACGAAGACTAATGCTAGGAGCGCAGGACTAAACCTGCTCTTACACTGGTGCTGAACAGAGCTGAGCTAAGATAGTAAGGAGCGATAGGATAAAACGCATTGTTATCTTGTAATTCTATTCGTCTTATTCGCACAGCTTCGCTCATCTGAGCTCCATGGCACGCTGCCAGTTTACAGAAAAAAGCAATGCTGATTGTAAAGTAGCTTTCTAGCTACTTTCATACACTTCTGTGCTTGTAGCAATTTAGAATTTTATATTAATTTTATCTAAGTATGCAATAATGCTTTGACGATTTGTACGTTATAAACCGACTACTCACCCGCGGCTTCAAAGCCTGTGAGACATTTTAGTGTGTCGAAATCGATGCGATGAATTTAAAACAAAATATTTACCACTCTCTTTTCTGTATTTTATTAGAAGAAGTAATAAGAAAAGAGAGCGAGGATTACTCTTGATTTTACGCGTTTGATAAAGTGGTCGAAGGAATAACTGGATATGTGGATGAGAATATATTCGACTTTTTCTTCTTTTGAATTTCACTATTAACGTGCGAGAGCTATTTACATTATTTCACTGGTGTTATTCTGGACGCAGCTCTTTTGCCGCCATCAAAATAAATAAATATCAACGAATAATATGATTAATGTATTTCCTTATTAAATTACATTTTTCAATAACCAGTTCTCCCAACGCAATCAACAAAGAACACGTTCATTTTCACCATATTTACAGATCGCATAAATCTCTGAGTGTGGCATTTACGACAAAGCCAATAAAACAGTGAAGAAATAGCTGAACGGGTGCGATATGGAATCGAGAATATGATGTATTGCGTTGCGGCAAGTCTGGCGTGGAGGGAACGCAATGTCTATAGTCTGTGTACAGCTTCACGGGAAGAGAATTTGATATTGTTTCATATTGTAGGGAAAGTACATTGTACGAATTTATGACCTCGGCTGTTTATAAAGGTTTGTTTGGTTACAAGTATTCTTGTTATTCGCTATGCTAAGCTTTTAGAATTAGTGAAGAGATTATATACGATGAATTTGGTACGGCGTAGAGGTTGTTGCGAATCAGCGTGTTCTTTTTGACTACTGATTGGACATCTGTAAAGTCCCTTATGACCCGGGATTTATTCATAGTGTAACAGTTGCCATTAACAATCAGCTGCGAGAAACTTAACGTTTTTTAAGAATGGATCCGTCTCATGCAAAAAATAATATTACATGCTGTAAATTGAGTACTAGTTACTAATATTAGCTATAATTCATTAATTAAATATTTTTATTGACTCAAATAAGTAACATACTGTATAATAATTTTGGGAAGTGTGCCAGTCTGTACACACTTTATGTGAAGTTCATTTGTTTATTTTTATATTGTACAGGAGTTTTATAAGAAGTATTTTTATTATACTTTTTGTTTTGGCTTGCAATTTAAGTTAAAATTTATTTTGTTCTTGTAAAGCTTTCTATGTAGATATTCTAAATGCGTTATTAGTGACCTCATAAACTTTTATCATAAGATATGTAATTTATTTTGATTGTACTATTTATGAATCGGTTTTTATTTGCATAGGACCATGTTTTGGGTGCGTGCACCTTTTCATCACATCACGGGATGACCCACTCGATAAATCACTGTGAACTTTCAACGAACGGTACCATCAATCAATGAACGGTAGTTCCTAAATAGGACAAATCAAATTAACAGTCGCTAAGAGGGCCAAGAAACATATCTATAAAAATTTATAGTCAACCAAATGGCATTACAGCAGAGCATTTGTTCGTGGTTGGAAGCCACTGGTTCATTACACCAACCACCGGTCTTATCCACCGTCATTTAATCCAGAATTGTACGCAATAGCAGTACAAGGCAAGCAACCTCTTACCTAAGAAAGAAGGTTATTGTGGTTTCTTTGCAACGTGCAATCCGCCCACTAGCTGAATGTATACTTACATCGCCGCAACGTCAAGGCCAGACAATGCGTGTGTTGTAGCTAGGCCATTAACAAATCCAAGAAGACTCCCACCAGCTTTGTTGTAACCACGTCTAATGCAAGGCGGTCGAAAAGCTTGGACAGAATTCCTCTAAATCGCAAACTTGACAGAGTGGTCATGATTGCTCGAATGGCATTCAGGGTACGCACTATACTAATATAAAAAAGTTGCAGTTTATGTGTTTGTTTGAGCGCGAATCTCAGAATCTACTGACCTGATTTTAATAATTATTTTTTTGCTGGGTAGCTCATTTGTTGAAAAAGACTATAGATACAGCCTATAGTCTTTTTCAACAAATGAGCTACCCAGCAAAAAAATAATCACGCTACAAGCCACGGCTGCTCTCAATAACGCAGGCGTAACCACGGGCTCATCTAATCCATTGATAAACCGTGACCTCAAGGTACGAAAGCATAAATTTTCCGTGTCAGCATTCGACACCTAAAATAATATTATGAATTTCGTGAAATTTGATCACAAGCGCACCAATTCTCAGTGCATCGCTGCTTTTGAATATCGTTGAATACCATTCCGTTCGAATTACTATGATAATATAGTCATAAGAGAATCTTCCTTGTATTCAAACGACTTAGATAAGCGGTACAGTCTGTTTGAACAAGAATATTAAACAATTGTTAAGAACTAGCGCTTGCTCAAGGCATCGTTTGGGATGAGGTAATAATTGTGATAAAGTAGTAGCAGCTAGTAGCGATTTTACGGTATATCATGGTATAACTAGTGGTTATAGCGTCCTGACTTTTGCAACAAATCGGGCATGTAAAGCAATGTTGGCGCAGGTCAACACTTGGATAGGTGACTAGTTGATGTGGCATTTACATTAGGGCACTACCTGCTTCGGATGGCACGTAAAAGCTGTGGATCCTGTTTCTTGGTCATGTCGGAGGTCTTAAACTCCTACAGTCCCTCCAAGCTGGTTGTTTAGTAGACACTAACGCGAAAATAGAGAATGATAACTTTATTTTGACCTCAACTCTAGTAGCACATTTTGTAATTTCAAAAACAACGTATTAAATAAATCACAAACTCACTTTCCTGATTAGCACAAGATACAGAAACTTCACGTTCGTTCTCTTTTGAGTTAAAAAAGCAATAATGTTTATCCTACCAAATCATTATCAAATTCTTATTACAATACGATTAAAAATTCAATCATGGCCAGTAAATTCGGTACATCAATAACTAAATATTTTCGATACTAAATATAATAAGTTCAGGAAAACATTTATTCCCTGTATACTAAACTGAGTTCTTTATAAACTGACGCAAATCCTATTTAAACGCTACTAATTATTGATTAAGTATTCAATATTGAAATTATATTAATTTGGTCATATTATATAAATAGTTAGAAAGCTTTGGGGATTGGAAATATTGATCGCAAAGAAAAGGCTTTTTAATAATAAGCTGCCAAATACAACTTACATGTATGGCGCCGCCATGCCTCTTGAAGAAGAATTGGTTCGAGTCCAATAAGGACAAACACTTATGTAATGTGATCCGTGTATTGATAGTTAAGAGATATATTTTATAAATAAAATCGGGTAGGCGAGGCTACATCTGTACATACTGTCTTCTTTAACGTGTGAGTGTGTGATCATCTCTGGTGTCGAAGTTTCTAGGTTGACCAAAGGCCCTCGACATGGCCTAATAACTTGAAATAAATTGTGTGTAAGACAACAAGATACCGCTTTGATGTAAATATTACAAACACCATTCAAGTGGTGAGCTGTGCGAGCATTGTTTAACTTTGTCGATCTATAGCGTAAAACAAATCAAGTTAATCTATAAGGGCTACAGCTGTATATTACAATACATGTCAACCCCTTCAGTTAAATGTTGTGTTTTAAATCGGATCATTTATAACCATTACTAAGCTGTGTAAAAGTTTCAAAAGCTCAAATACAAAATAATTTATACTAAAGATCCTCATTTTATCGCTAAACCAGAAATCCTTATTTATTTCCGCTCATTTCTCTTTACGGAAGACTCGTTGTAAATTGTGAGTAACGTTAAATTCTCTGAAAGAGGGCCGACCACTTTGATAGTTCACGAAAGGAGCTAATCTAACGATACGCTTTGAGATATACGTTTGAGAGAGCAAATATGAATAAAAGCGGTTCTAGGTAAGTTTCTTGTTAAATACTTTTTTCACTATTTGTAAACATACAATATTTTTAACTAATAATGCGATGGAGCCCCTTCACATAAATAGTTTTGTGATCTAATTGCGCGATATATAAATAACAGCTTTTAAAAATGCCTATTATGAGGATATGTTCCGTACTACATAATATCATCATTAGTTTTTGGTTGTCTATTGTTTGACATGGACGCCTCCTATAGTTTGACTTAAATCTGTCTAAATCTAAATCTTTAGTATCCAGCTATTGTCCGCAATGTTCCAGTAATCTCACTCTGCCAACTGTTGAATCTGCTAATGATGTGAGATGTGTAATGTGTGCTACTTTAGCGTCTAAGGTCGTTAATTCCTTTGCCTGATCAAATTGAAAGTTAAATTTTCATAAAACACTCTTTCTTATCTGGGGCCCAATTCTGCTAAATAAATATAGTCTCGATATCATGTCAGTGTCATACTTACGTCACAAAAACCGTATTCTTCTAAATTATCTGATATTTGAATGAAATTGTAACGAGATCGTATGTGTCAACGACGAACTGTTTATTTTAAATTATACGGTAATGACATTAGGTTATCAGAATACCGCTTTTAAATCTATTCAAAATATAATATCAATTTCATATAAAAATAGCAGAATTGGCCCTCTGAAGTTTTGTTGCAGATTCATGATCGTCCATCTTCCTTTTTTTGTTCATATTCACAATTTTATGATGTGTTTGTTCGTTTGTCCTTCTTTCTCGTCGTAACGGATCTATGTTATGGCTTTATATGAAGATACTTAGCAAGTCTCGTAGCTCCATAACAAAAAGGTCTAAGACAGGAATAGTGAAATACCACAGCAGATAAATTTATTCTCTTCATTTCCCACTACCTGCAAAGAGTGCATATATCGACGTGCGTTCTGGCACCGAGCCAGACTTAAGGAAGCTCTCCGTACAGTAAGGAAATACTCATTGTCTCGATACTGCAATTACGTTGATCGCGAGAAGTTCCGTTAATCGACTGTATAGGGCTGCCAAATTGCCAAGACTTTCTTCAGTAGATAAAAGCCTTTCTGCTGTAGATAAGATAGCGAGGTTTTAGGAACTACTTTTGAGGGTTCAGATAAGCTTTCGTTTAACAAGTACATAAATGTCTGATGAAACTAATTATATTAATCAGGGGTGTGTAAAGAGCTTCCTAACAGAAACTATATTCTTTGCAAAATAAATATATAAATACATAACCAAATTCCTATATAAAAATTTGAATAACCATGTGTGGATCTACAACATAATAGCTTAAACGACTATGTCAAAGCTATCAAATATATCCTTTGATATTGAAATAACAACTCGACATCACGTAATTATTTGAAAATATAATATAAGAGATCTTTAATTTGCCCAACATTTCAGCGTGGCTAACACCACCGTGGTCATTACTTGTTCTATAAATATAATATTATATGGTATATGTGTAAAAATCGCGAAACATTAATCTAGTTATTTATTTCCGTAAGCACTTGAAAATAACTTTGAAACTCTCCACAGGGATGCGTAAGTGATAAACTGGGTAACGCAATGACAATTGTCCCTGAAGTGAAGTTTAGTGCTTTATTTACGTAAGTACTTGGTACTTGAGTAAAGTGGTAGCCCTAGGAGGGGTAAGGAGAAAGGGGGGCGGACAAATACGCACTATCGTCTCTAAGAAGCGGAGTGATGGCGTGACTGATGGATGCGGGGGCATTACGCAGAGGATAAAGCCTCACTGGCTTAGTGTCGTTGAACTCAATACTTATTCGTTATACAGAGAATATCAGTGAAGTGTATTTACTCTATAAGATTGACTAGAGGATGCTAGCAGCTACGCCCATTTTCTTTTAATGTAGAGCGTTACTTGCGATCTTATTAGAATTTCCCATATTTTAGCGTCAAATTTCCCCCCAAATTTCAGCGTCTTGCGCCCAGTAATTCTGGCAGTCCATTTTATGTATACAGATTATTGCCATGAGCAGCGGTTTGACATCAGCATTCGAATTGGGAAATCGCGTTTGGGTAACGTTTAATAAGTCTGTTTACTTCTTTTTTCCGTGTGATTGTGGCCTCCAGCTACTCCGGTGTCGAAGTTTGTCGGCCGTCAGCTTGTCCGTCCTCTCAATTATATTTAGGTTATAGTTATATTCTAGGCTTGATACAATAATCGAAACCAACGTTGTACGTGCACTCTGAAAACGATATCGCTCTGATGGCTTAGAGATATCAGGTCTTGTAGAGTGTCATCAGTCATCACCTATCCATTTGGTGAGTTCTGCAAACGTTACTTACACCTACAATTCACGTTATAGGTGTTACTAGATATTCAGAATGTACCTTATTTTGTACGTCTACTATAGAACCCTGAAAACTTCACATATTTATGTAACAGCCTGTACTCGTATCTCAGTAGTACTTGTAACCATGGAGAGATGATCACAGCTTATAACAGAAAGTCTCCTTACTACGTTACGTAGAAAAGGCGTTTTAGCGAGTTTGCGTTGATTAAATGTATTTACTGCCTAGTTCCTAAATCCTTACATTATTATAAAGACTCAAAGACGACTAAATCGATTTTCGTGTGATTTTCACCAGCAGATAGAGATATTCATATCACTCAATCCAACATACCATGCGGGCATAGTCTTCGGGAAAGCTAGTGAGTGAATTAAGTCACAATTTAACCCGCATGCTCTGCAAAATATTATCAGCAGAAGTCTGTATGCAAATTTGTCACTTTGTGGTTAAAAGCTAGAGTGGCAACCATGTATTTTTTCCTGCTTATTTGCATAGCGTGACGTCGCATGGATGCTGCTTAAAACAGTGAGATGTTATCAGGAATATGTTATCAACGAGTGCCCTCTATGCTGGCATCGGAGTAAACAACAATTTTCATCGCTTTTAATATCGTCATGTATTTTTGTAACATTGAATCTATACTTTTAAATATTATAATGCTGAGTTAATCTATACTAATATTGTAAAGGAGATGAGTTTTATGTTTGTTTTTCTGATCACACTTATCTAAGGAATTTTTTTTACCACATTCAGACAACACCATCTAGTCCCATACTAAGCAGAAGCTTGTAATATGGGTACTAGATAATGGATACACATACATATATACTTTTTTTAATACATACATTGTTTGAAATAGAATTAGTTTTTATTATAAGTCAAATCGATTATATCGATTAAGTAACATTTTGTTTAGTCTATTGAAAATATCTGACAATGGTCACACTGAACTGTCAACTTCCGTTTGCCTTGAAAAATTAACACGCCGTCTTGGTCTGTCTCGCGAGATTGTAATTGATATAAATTGATCGCCTTTTGAATTAACGCGAATTGAATCAACTTGTAAATACTTATAATTGCCGCTTTTGACTGCCGGCAAAGTTTGTGATAAATTTGTGAAATATTGAACTTTGTAAAACACGTGTGTGAATTCCTGTTCTGTGCCTGGAGTAGGACTTCGCCGAATTGGACACTGGAATTTATTCGATTCTCTTGTTATTTCGGCCAAAATTATGAGTTAATCTTATAGGTCCACTCAAGAGCATCAGTGAAGATATCAGGTGAGTTGAAACATTTTATTAATATTAGTTGTGATTCGGTGTGCAACACAGTGCATTGTGTCTGGATATATTGTCTATCGTGGTTAGGTAGATGTATTACAGACTTCCACTGCGCACTTCTGAAAAATTTCCTATCTGCCTACGGTAACTCTAGACATAAATTTTGGTAGCAGAGCGTAGTTGAAACTTAGCCGTTGATTGTATCTGAACTCAGATTGGTGTTGTATGAGCTATATATCTCATTTGTAAACAGTGTTATAGTGTTCTCAGGTCAGTATTGTCTAAAATACATAATATTTAATTGTATAAGTTGACCTAGATAATTTGAAACACATGTCATACATAACCTCAATCAGTAATTGTTTGACTTGTATTGTTGAAACCTAGCTGTTGTTGTTGTTGGCATTAATAAGTCACTTTGATTGGATACATATCAGTTATATGTATCAATTGATTTATTTAATTGCATAATTATATTAAGTTGAAACATTTTAACAACCAAACTTTTGATAAACCTTTGTTTTGTTATAATATATAGATAATATTGTTAGGTAACAAATATTCTGTGCTTACTTACTATTGTAAATCTCAAATAACACAGCCAGTCTGTCTGTTGCAAATAATTAATTAATTAATTTGAAGTTTCAACTTTTAATTTGTTATAAGTTATAACTTTTGATAACTTTTGTGTTTCTTTTAATATATTGAAACTATTAATTTTGTTGGACAGTAAATACCTGCCACTTGCTTGTACCAGCAGTAAACAGGCTAATAGTTTGTTGGTTTCAAAGAATTAACAAATATTAAGTTTTAATTGTTAATATCATTTAACGCTTGTCCGGGCTCTTTTGAAATTTGATTATGTCAGCTATCAAGGACTTGCGTACGGCTGCTGGTGCTATTGCATCAGATTTGCGCTGGTTTGCCTCGGCCAGTGCCTTAGTGAATCGGCCTGATCGCCAGCAGGCCTTACTACAAAGGTACGAGCGGATCGATGATCGCCTCAGTCAATGATTTCACCGCTGACCAGCGAAATAAGGTCAGCGAAGACTATGCCCAGGTCTTAGACCTGTATGATGCTGTCTCCAATAGCGCGAGACAACTAGTTGCCGATAGGGAAGGGCAACCCGGCCTGAAGCAGGAGCATCCTAGGTCAGCACCGGGGCTGGTGAGTAGGCTCCCTACTTTGGACCTCCCCCATTTTGATGGCTGCCTAGGAAGCTACCTGGGCTTCGTTAATTTGTTTGACAGCCTCGTCAATGATGATGATGACCTTCGGCCAGCACAAAAATTGGCATATTTAATGTCGGTTCTGGATGGAGAGGCCAAAGGCCTCATCCAGCATCTGCCCGTGTCTGACGAGGCGTACCAGACGGCTCGGGACTTAATTACCCGTAGGTACCAAAATAAGCGTGGCCTCGCCGTCACGCACATCGAGCAGATTTTGGGTTTGCCCACGCTCACCCGGGTCTCTGGGTTGCGCACCCAACTGTTGAACCCGCTTTTGGTGGCCATCAACGCACTTAAGTGCCTTGACCTACCCGTGGACCAATGGTCCTATCTATTGGTTCACATTGTGCTGAAAAAGCTGCCTGCCGACCTGAGGTCGCGTTTTGAACAGCGCTTTGGTGGGGATATTGCGACCCATCTGCCCCCCTTTGCTGACCTGGAGAGGTTCCTGGAGGATGAGTGCCGGGTCTTGGACAACTCCGGTGGTGACACGCCGGCTAAGACGCAGCTGCCCAAGGTCAAGGAGCAGGCTCGCGTTCACACCCGAGCCAATGTTGACCGGCGCCCTCCTCGCTTTGCAGTCACGCAGAGCCCAGCGGAGTGCTCTTACTGCAAGGTCACGGGGCACAGAACGGCCAGTTGTAGGGCATTCTTGGACCTTCATGTCGCCTCTCGTAGGCGCATCGCGAATGCCCGCCGCCTTTGCTTCTCTTGTTTGGGGTCCCACTACCAGCGAGACTGCCCAAACTCTCGCCCCTGTCCTCACTGTGGAGGACAGCATTTGGACATTCTCTGCATGAATGCCAGAGAGGTAGGCCGCTTGTCCAACCAGCCGACGCCGCGCACGGGCGGGTGTTTTGAAGGTGGCAGCCGAGGCTCACCGGCGCGTAGCCGAGAGTCGCCTCGCTCAATAGATCGCCACTCACCCCGTTTGGAGAACCGTAGCGTGCGCACGCCTCCTCTCTCTCGCGCACCTGAATATGCGACCGCTCAACGTCACCAGCACCATGACTGCTGCCCCAGGTATTCCCCTCCTTTGGCGGAGCGTCCCCGCCTTGACTCGCGCCCACCTCGTTTTGGGCGGGTGCGTCATTATGACCCCCCATAGATGGCGCGCGGATCGAGTCATCGCGCTTTTGAGGACTTCAAGCCGCACCCTCATTTTGATTTGCCTGGTCCTGGCCAACGGTCGCCGCCCAGGCATCAATAGGTCATTGACCCCTGCCCTATAACGCCAACCTCCCCCATTGAGACCGTTATCCTACCAACGGTTGCTGTTAGGGTCTGGGGACCCACGGGGACCTCTGTTGTTGTCCGTGCTATATTGGACACAGGTTCACAAGGTTGCATTGTTTCCACTTATTTGGTAGGGCAGGTTAAATTAAATATGGGCTCTTTTCCAAATTGTATACGGGGCATAGGTGACGTAGCCTCTAATGTTGAAGGGCAAGTTAAGGTTTTGTTTGGCCCTGTTGAATCTTCACACCCGAGGATTAAAACCTCGGCTTTTGTGCTGAAGAATATTTTGGGTATGCACCCACAGAAACAGCTACCTGCTGCTGTGGTGAATTTGACATCGGGATTGGAACTGGCAGACCCCAAATTTTACACACCGGGACAAATCGATTTGTCGATTGGCTCTGATGTCCTCGGTGGAATTTTGATTGGTGGGAAACGGGTCTTGGTGCCAAATGGTTTGACTGCCATCCCTACCATATTTGAATTTGCTTTGATGGGACCTGTACCTAGGGACCCCCTCCACCTGAACTTGATAATTTGTTGGCTGTAGGCTCTGCTCTCTCTGATGCGGTTCAGAGGTTTTGGGAAGTAGAGGAGCCCCCTCAAGCTGCCCGTTTGAATCCAGAACATGAGGAGTGCGAGCTGTTCTTCCAGAACAACACTGGTCGACTCCGTTCTGGTCGGATCATTACGAGGCTACCTTTTCTGTCTGCTCGGTCTCTGCTTGGTGAGTCACGACCTTTAGCCGAAAAAAGACTGTCGGCTATGGAGCGTCGCATGGGTCGTGATCCGGAGCTCAGGTAGAAGTACATTGAGTTCATGAGAGAATATGAACAGTTGGGACACATGTCCGTGTCAAATTTGGATTGGCGATCAGTGGAGCACTACTTTCTCCCGCATCATGCGGTATTGAAGCCATCGACTGGCAAGCTGCGCACAGTATTTGATGGTTCTGCGCAGACTTCTACGGGCATATCCTACAACCAGTGCTTGCATTCTGGTCCCAAGTTGGTCAAGGACCTTTGTGACGTCATCACCAGCTTCCGACGACATCAGGTTGTCTTTGTGGCCAATATAAAAATGATGTTCTGGCAGACGATTATCCACCCTGATGACCGTCGCTTCCAGCTGATCCTTTGGAGAGAGTCTCCTCGTGATCCCATGGTCGTCTACGAGCTCAATACTAATACGTACGGGTTAAGATCAAGCCCCTACTTGGCAATACGTTCTCTTTGGAAGCTCGCAGACCGTGATGGCTTACGTTTCCCACGAGCCTCCGCCATCTTGAAAGACGATATTTACGTCGATGACATTTACTCAGGCGCCTCCACAGCGGACGAGGCGATCCTCCTGCGGGACGAATTGATAGGTATTTTGGCCTCCGCTGGTTATGAGTTGCGCAAATGGATTTCCAACTCACCAGCGCTTTTGGAAGGCTTGCCAGAGGATCATCAGCAGGATCCACATTTGTTTGAGATTGTTGACAACCCCGCCATGATGGCTGTTCTCGGCGTTCAGTACAGACCAGTCCAAGACATCATTACGTATAACATAGTCTTGAAATTGCCTTGTTCTTGGACTAAACGTCTCTTATTGTCTACTGTCGCCAGAACCTTTGATCCAAACGGTTGGATTTGTCCTATTATATTTTGGGCAAAATGCTTCTTGCAGAAGCTTTGGACAGCAGGATTGACCTGGGACGAACCTCTACACGGCACTCTTGTTGAGGAATGGACCTCTTTTGTATCCTCACTTCCTGCCGTCAACGAGATCTCCTTGCCTCGTCCCATTCTTCCTCCCGGGAAGTACAAGGCCACCCTTCACGGGTTTTGTGATGCCTCGGAACGTGGTCACGCGGCCGTGGTGTACTTGCGCACAGTTAGTGCCTCAGGTCAGGTGAGGGTTTCCCTGATCATGGCGAAGAGCAAGGTTGCACCCCTTCGGACATCTCTGACCATGCCTAAATTGGAGCTCTCGGGAGCAGCCCTACTTGTACGCTTATTGAACCACGTGTCTAGTACTTTGGGTAAAAGCATTTGTATTAATGGGACCTACGCCTGGACAGACAGCCAAATTGTTCTTTGTTGGCTGAAGGCTTCTGTCCACACCTTGGAGGTATTTGTCGCTAATCGCGTCTCCCAAATCCAAAAATCTGAAGTCAAGATTGTTTGGAGACACGTGCCAGGTGAGCTCAACCCCGCTGATTGTGCCTCGCGCGGATGCTTGACGCCTAGTTTGATAGGTCATTCGCTGTGGTGGGGTCCGGAATGGTTGAGTCGACCAGAAATTGATTGGCCTCGAACGCCAGTTTTAAATACTTCTAATTTGCCGGCTCTACGAACACTCGCTCTTGAGAAGGTAGAATGCGCCTTCGACGCGGATTTCCTGTTGAATCGTTACAGCTTCCTCGACAAGTTGTTAGGTGTTACTGCTTGGATAAAGCGTTTTGTTTTTAACTTTAGGCACCCACAACAGAAACGTCTGACACCGTTTCTTTCACCACAGGAGCGACAGGAGTCCCTCACCCTTTTGGTTCGTTCTGTGCAATTGGCGCACTTTGAGAAGGAGATTGCTATCCTTAAGTCAGGGAAATCGAAATTATCGGGAGCAATATCTAAATTGAACCCCTTTTTAGACGAAACGGGTCTCTTGCGCGTTGGAGGGCGTCTCAAGAACGCCAACCTTTCTTACGGAGCACGTCTCCCCCTTTTGTTACCCAAGGACGGTCATTTGGTACGCTTGTTGGTAACTGACCGTCACTTTAAAAACTCGCATGCTGGTTGTAATGCTTTGTTGGCTATTCTGCAACGCGAGTTTTGGATTTTGTCGGCTCGAAGAATTATTCGGAGTGTAGTCTTTCGCTGCATCCCTTGTTATAAGCTCAAGGCTTCTACCATGCAGCCGTTGATGGGAGACTTACCGGCAGATCGCGTAACGGAGAGCAGGACATTTGACGGTGTTGGCACGGACTTCGCAGGTCCCTTTTTGGTGAAAACGTCGACACTTCAAAACAGCAAGACTGTTAAGGCCTACTTGTGTGTTTTTGTTTGTCTTTCCACAAAGGCCGTTCATTTAGAACTGGTCTCCTCGCTTACGACCGAGGCGTTTGTAGCCACATTTGACAGATTTGTATCCCGCAGAGGGCTGCCTTCCTTGATCCGTTCTGACTGCGGCACTAACTTCAAGGGCACTTATTATTATTTGAATGACGTTGTTAATTTCCTTGAAACCAACAAGGCTGATATAGGTGATAGGCTTGCCCGACGTGGGATAAATTGGTTGTTTTCCCCACCAAATTGCCCACACTGGGGTGGTATATTTGAGGCCGCTGTAAAATCGGCCAAAACACACTTGCGCAGGACAATCGGTGAGTCTGTCCTTACCTTTGAGGAACTCGCAGCTGTGTTTGGTAAGATTGAGGCCGTTTTGAACTCTCGGCCATTGTGCCCGATCTCCTCAGATCCGAATGATTTGGAGGCCCTTACGCCGGGCCAGTTTTTGATTGGTCGCCCACTTGTCGCCTTGCCTGAGTAACCCTATATTGATACGAGACCTGGTCGTCTCTCGCGTTCTCAATCGGTACGCCAGATTACTCAGAGCTTTTGGAAACGCTGGAATTTGGAATATTTGCACATACTCCAGCAACGCGTTAAGTGGACCGACAAGACCGATCCACCCAAGATTGGTGACCTTGTTTTGATCAAGGAGGCTAACCTTCCGCTACTCAGATGGCGCAGGGGGCGCATTCTTTGTTTGGTAACTGGGGCTGATGGAGTTCCCCGATTTGTTGAGGTCTTGGTGGACGGTTCGATTCTGGGGAGAGCGGTTACAACATTGTCACGTCTACCAACCGATTAGCGGACCGGTAGGCCGGTCCGGGGCGGGTGGATGTTTGAAATAGAATTAGTTTTTATTATAGGTCAAATCGATTATATCGATTAAGTAACATTTTGTTTAGTCTATTGAAAATTTCTGACAATGGTCACACTGAACTGTCAACTTCCGTTTGCCTTGAAAAATTAACACGCCGTCTTGGTCTGTATCGCGAGATTGTAATTGATATAAATTGATCGCCTTTTGAATTAACGCGAATTGAATCAACTTGTAAACACTTATAATTGCCGCTTTTGACTTCCGGCAAAGTTTGTGATAAAGGAGATGGACAAAAATCATATGGGCCTGTGCCCCAGCAAGTACAGAGAGTAAACATATATCATTTTGAAGAACAAGTCTTCTAGTTATGCAATAAGAAAGGCGCATTAAGCTAAGCAGCAGTGGTCAAAAGTTATTATGGTTGGAAATAAATTATTAATGAAATATTTTTTGACAATATTTCACAATGTATTGATATAATGTAATAAGTTATATAATTTATTTTAGTTTTCATGCATTTTATTGTCCTAAGTTTCTACTATTTATTTTTGGTCTTCGCTTGAGGAACTCTCATCATATAAAAAATAAGTATAATACTCTCGTCTAGAAGTAAACTATAACCGAAAAGGTGCGTACGTCGGTAGATAAGACCTCCGTAGTATTACTTTACTCTATGGATAAGACGATAAGTCAACATGTCAACTATTTTGACATTAGCTTGATGATACCAGAGCTGCATTAAAATAACCCTGTCAGTCAGTGGATTTTGGACTATATTTTGAACCCATTTTTAATTTGATTTTATCATTCTAAAGATTACGCGTATTTTAACTCTTACAATAGGCTTGTGTCCTAAAATGTAATTGGCGATTGATTAGTTCCTTTATTAGATGTTAAACTGAAGTACCTGATTTTTCTTCAAAAATCGATCAGCAGAATTACTAATTACGGCTTTCTAAAAACCTTTTTGAATTTGACACGAAAACACTGTAAACCATCATGACTGATATCACAAAGTACAAAACAAAACAAACCATGAATGAAGTCTGGTCTGAATGTACCTACTTTTATTTTGTTATTTTCGATTTGACAGGTAGGAAGTTTGACCTTTTGGTTGTATTTTGTTGTTGTCAACAACATGAATGGCGGACGTACCTACTGTTTGACGTAATGCTCTCAGATTGGTGTTCACTATCACAAGAATAAATAATAATAATAATATTCTACCACATTCACACAACACCATCTAGTCCCAAACTAAGCAGATGCTTGTACTATGGGTACTAGATAATGGATAAACATACATATATCCTTTTTATTTTGTAAATACTTACATATTATACATAGAAATACCCAGACCAAGACAAACATTCATGTTCATGCACACAAATGTTTGACTTGAGCGGGAATCGAACCCGCGACCCTCGGCCACATGAGTAGATAAACGGAACAGAGACACGGCTTCATACAACAGCGCAAATCGGTTGAACTACTACAAACACGCGGCTTATGTGTGCGTGACCACTGGCCGCTTGTCGTGTACGCGGCGAGACTGGAAAAAACCGGTTTAAGTAGGCACAAGCAGTTGACAATCTTTGGGTTATTACGACGCACGTTGTTTGTTTTATATTGTAAAAACGTGGTGTTTTATTATTAATCATGGTTGTTTATGGTACTATGTATATGAATAATACTAGATGAAATAATTCAGTCATTATAAAGATTTTAACGATGGTAACGTACAATTGGATTTCTCAATTAGGTATACCTCCTGATAATTTTCGCATTTGTTGAATTGCTCGAGCAAAAGTTTCGCGAATATTTCGATCTTGAATTAATATTGTCAATGTTGGCAACAAAATACTTAACATGTTTGCATGTTGTTCACCAGGATCTCCTAGCCCAATCCCCCAGAGGATCCTCATGAACTCATTAGTTGTGAAATTGTGTAAAAGCAATTAATGTTTACAAAACCAATGACTATCTAAAAGTGATCAGGCATCGATAGGGATTACAAAAAACAGGTGCATGCGATTTTCGACCTTGTGGTGGTGTCCAAGTCCTTGTGAAATATTGAACTTTGTCAAACACGTGTGTGAATTCCTGTTTGGTGCCTGGAGTAGGACTTCGCCGAATTGGACACTGGTATTTATTCGATTCTCTTGTTATTTTGGCCAAAATTATGATTTAATCTTATAGGTCCACTCAAGAGCATCAGTGAAGATATCAGGTGAGTTGAAACATTTTATTAATATTAGTTGTGATTCGCTGTGCAACACAGTGCATTGTGTCTGGATATATTGTCTATCGTGGTCAGGTAGATGTATTACAGACTTCCACTGCGCACCTCTGAAAAAGTTCCTATCTGCCTACGGTAACTCTAGACATACATATTATGCATAGAAACACCCAGACCAAGACAAACATCCATGTTCACGTATCAAGCGTCCATTTTTCTTGAGCGGGAATCGAATCCGCGACCTTCGGCGTAGCAATCGCTTACACTCCCGCAGCGCCAACCGGTCGTCTATAACTACTAGTTCGATTTAGATCATTTGTGTTGGATAGCCCAATTATCGAGGCAGAGAGCATGTCGCTGTGAGCCTCGGGTGCGGACTATTAGTCCAATCGGTAATAACGCGGGTGCAACCGCGGGCTCAGCCAGGGTATGCAAAAAATATAGGGCGTGTTTATAGCTTTATTTTAATTTATTTCAACATAGTCCTTGTAATCAAGTTGAAAAACAAAGCTATTAAAACTTCCAAAGCTGATAAATCTCACAGCGTGCAACAGACGCACCCCGCTGAACTTGACCTAATACGTCGAGACAATTATCTGCGAGACATATTCTAAAGCTGCCTATCCACTATATGTATGAGAAAGTTAAGCGATTTATGAGGAAAATTTTCACCAATGAACGGGCAGTCTGGCATAATACGGACATACTATTAGTAGATGTTTTCACCTTCACCACCCTCAGCAGTCGTCAAATAAATAATATTTCCATTTCATTTCAATATTTCTCATCTCTAGACAAAAAAACCCAATCGCAAAGGTATAATAGCACTCATTGTTATAGTATTCTCGTGCACGAGCAAACCAGATTTGCTACTTTTACTCCATTGTCATTGTTTCACAAACACAGTTTTGTATCATCCCTTTACAAATCGAAATTTGATACCCAGAAAGTTCATGTTCCCAGATATTTTCTAGAAACACTTATCACTTACAATATTTGTATTGAATCTTAGCACCGTCTCGTCTATCGAAGTGAGTTCTGCACGATCGCAAGAGCTACATGAAAGCAATGCATTTGGCAGAGCACCAACCGTCACTACAAAAAGTATCAAGTCTGTGTTCTCCTATGTAATAAAAGCAACGGGCAACAGTTGAGCAAGTGCATCTGTAAATATTCATGCACGATCACTTAGCGCGCGATTATGCGCGTTGAATATGCGAGAACGCAAACTCATCCCTACGGTGGCACACCGCCGCCGCTTTATAAATACTACATTATTATTTATGAGCTTTAAACTCACCCTCGTATGATGGACAGAAGATGCTTCACTTATTCAAACGCTGAATTTTAATAAGAATTAAATAGCAATGGAAACTTTCAGCTATTTAGATACTGTTTATATTTTAGTTAATTATTCTGCCCTAAACACGTATTTTATTAATAAATAAGGTTAATTAATGATGTCAATGTAGTTGGTGGCATTGTACTTACTTATTAATTAACCTTAATAAGGTCTTAGAAGTTGTAAACAGAAGATGTGTTCAAAACGAACTTCGTGACTACAGTTTTGCAGTAAAGAAGACATTAGTGTTCATATTATTTGCTAAGTTTTGGTTTGACTCTGTTATAAGTATACTAAGTGTTTTCATTAAGTGTCACTAAGACACATATTTAGTTCGCCATATGCAGACTTGTTAAAATTAGCGTAAACGTAAACTTTTACAAATGGATCTTGACTATGACAACCAGTGCATTGTCAAGACACTCAAGAAATGCATACAACCGCCCTATGACCTTGCCGAATCGGCGACGTTTCAGTATTATTGTTTACATATTAATCAGCAACCGTTTTAATTTCCCTTTGAAAAAAGCCGTAAAATGAACACAAGAAGTTAAAAAGAGCTATAGAAGGAATATGAACATTTTATGTTTTAATTTTAGCTACATAATTAACCTTGAAAAATGTTAAATATCAGTTACATCCCGTGATCCTCGGCCTATGCTGCTTATGATGCATTTTATTTTTAACCGACTTCAAAAAAGGAGGAGGTTCTCAATCCGTCGGAATATTTTTTTTTATGTATGTTCCCCGATTTCTCTAAGACGCCTGGACCGATTTCAAATATTCTTGTTTTGATTGAAAGAGTATACCTCCTAGTTGGTCCTATGATTATCAAGTCAGGATCTGATTATGGAATCCTGAAAAAATCGAAGGAACTCTTCAAATTTTATAAGTACACTTGAAGCGATTTGACGATAGCAACCCAATGCCGTCGAGTTTGGGCTCGTTTGAGTCGTCTTTACATAGACTTAGATGCTGGATGATTGCCATGGTCTGATGATAGACTTGGAAGGTAACTATGAGATCTTTGTGATACAATAACTCAATCTCATCGAGTTTAGGGTCGTTTGATTCGTCTTTACATGGACATTAGTGCTGAATGTTTACCAAACTCTGATGATGGAGCAGGAAGGTAGCCATGGGATATTTGTAATACAATTACGCAATCCCATCGATTTTGGGATCGTTTGAGTCGGCCTTACATAGACTTTGATGCTGGATGATTTCCATGGTCTGATGATAGAGTTGGAAGGTAACCATGAGATCTTTGTAATACAATAACGCAATCTCATTGTGTTTAGGCTCGTTTGTTTTGTCTTGGCAAACACTTTGGTATTGGATGATTGCCGGGATCTGAAACGAACGTGTTTAAGCTAGTAAGTTGAAAACAAAAAAAAACTTGAAATTGCCAGAAAGGTACAGGTCTACATTTCAGAATTGAGGCACGTAAGGAAGAAGACCTCCCCATCCTGTACCACCTACACTATCCTGTGTACCTACTTACCACCTATTACTATTTTTTATTAGTATACCACTAAAAAGCAAAAAATAAAAATTATTTTTAAATAAAAGGAAACCGTCTTCAAAAAACACTAAGGAACTAAAAAACAAAAAATAATTGGTTTTGGAGCAAACATTTTTGAAGTCGGTGCCAAGCCCTTAAGCAAAAAGTTACTAAATTTCAAACTACCTATTCTATCAACAACGAAAGTTATATAAAAATGTGTAGAGGTTTTATAGTCAGATCAGAAATACTTGGCTTGGCACCGACTCCAAAAATGTTTGCTCCAAAACCAATTATTTTTTGTTTTTTAGTTCCTTAGTGTTTTTTGAAGACGGTTTCTTTTTTTAAATATGAGATTTAAACTTCCACAACATGTACTGTGTTATTTTTATATTGTATCTCGTAGTTTCACGAGCTCGTGAACCCAGCTAATGTACTGCAATGACGTATTAAGCCATAAAATCAAATGCTTTATGCTGCTGAGTGCACTGTGCTGTAAAGGTCATGGCACATTATACAGGCAGAGAAATCGCACCGCTTTAACCCAGCAATTTAACTATATAAGTTGTATGTAGAAGACACTATTTTTTGTTTTCCAATACTCCTGCCTCCAAGGTCCAGTAGATAGCATATGCGCCTGCTGATTGGGAGGTTCCGGGTTCGATTTGCACGTCGGGCAAAAGTGTTACTGAATTCTGAGCAGGGAAAAGTGTCTGGTAAAGTGTCCGTTAAAGGCAATATGTTCCATCCTATTACGAGGGACCTAAAATTCATGGCGAAATGCGGTTGTATTATTACACCTCTAGACTCGAGAATACAGGCGTGAGACTATAAAGAAAGAACATAATACTCTTGCAATATTTTCCAAAAGAATGATAAGTATTGCTGGAGCATAATGTAGATAATACCTATATAAACAGCTAGGGTATTTCAAAAGCAATTTGGAAACAACAACCAAACTCTATCTCGTGAACAAGCAGAGCATAGTTTACGATACGCAAACTTCTGTAGCGAAATAATACGATAGGCAAGTACTTAATACGTACTAGATTTATCTATACATGATTAAAATGAAGTCCCTATGTATGAAGACGATAAACTCAATATCTACTGAACGGATTTTTGTTAAGTTGCATCAATAGATAGTGTGATTCCTGAGAAAGGTTAAGGTGTAGATATAATTCACATAGACTTAATAATATAATATACTAGATTTCGCCTATGGCTCGTGGAGATATCATCAAGCTACGGCATTTTAAAGGAATCGGGTTCGAACACAAGGCACACACCCCTGACAGTTGAAGCTGATGTGCGCTGTGCGTATTAAATGATTAATTATCGACTGACCCGTTCCTCAGAGTGTACGTTAAGTTATCTTGAAGATTTTTGACATCATTATGTCTTTCTAGAACATTATTGACACCTCTCATGCAGTTTTCCTCACAATATTTCTTTTGACCGCAAGCGATATGTATCACCTAAATATTTTTTTTATTTTAACGCACGCAACTTCAAAAGTCATCGGTAGTTCTGAAGTCCTTACCTAAACCTTCTTCTGCAAAGCAGTCTGTCAGTCTCTCCATCACTAACTTACACTAGCATCAGTTATATATTAAATAAATAATAATATGCTTATATGTTTAAAAAAATTTCCTTCAAATAACGTTATCAGTGAGAGCCATTTTGTAAATTCGAACTTCTGTTTAAAAGTACGCCAACATGTATTTTCATAATGCCATGTTGTATCTCGGTACTGCATAAGTAGCAAGATGTTATCATAGCAAGACATTGGATGGTTAAACCGCGAGATAAGATGCACTTCTACTTACGGAAAACTTTTGATTTTCAAGGAAAACAACAATATTGGTTAATAGGCAATTTTGTTATATTTTCTACTTTAATATAGCGTCAAAATTTTATTATTTAAGGTCTATGTTTACTGACATTCAAACCAAGAAATATGTGATCTCTTATTTAGCACTAGCTGTTACCCGCGGTTACACCCGACAATGGTGTCGCGACATCAGCGTAACCCATCGGCAAATGATATGTCGGCTTCAATGAAATGGGTTAAACCATTTTAATATAATTCAACCATATCAGAAAACTAAATTGGTGTTCTTTTAAGAAGTTGTTGTTTCCAAATTGCTTTTGAAATACCCTAGCTGTTTATATAGGTATTATCTACATTATGCTCCAGCAATACTTATCATTCTTTTGGAAAATATTGCAAGAGTATTATGTTCTTTCTTTATAGTCTCACGCCTGTATTCTCGAGTCTAGAGGTGTAATAATACAACCGCATTTCGGCATGAATTTTAGGTCCCTCGTAATAGGGTGGAACATATTGCCTTTAACGGACACTTTACCAGACACTTTTCCCTGCTCAGAATTCAGTAACACTTTTGCCCGACGTGCAAATCGAACCCGGAACCTCCCAATCAGCAGACGCATATGCTATCTACTGGACCTTGGAGGCAGGAGTATTGGAAAACAAAAAATAGTGTCTTCTACATACAACTTATATAGTTAAATTGCTGGGTTAAAGCGGTGCGGTTTCTCTGCCTGTATAATGTGCCATGACCTTTACAGCACAGTGCACTCAGCAGCATAAAGCGTTTGATTTTATGGCTTCATACGTCATTGCAGTACATTAGCTGGGTTCACGAGCTCGTGAAACTACGAGATACAATATAAAAATAACACAGTACATGTTGTGGAAGTTTAAATCTCATATTTAGATAAATACTGGCTGTATTAAAAAGCAGCAATAGCCTAATCGAGATACTAACAATCTGCCATGCAGAGGCTATCGGGTTCGAATCCACGGCGAGCACCACTGACTTTTCGAAGTTATGTGCGTATTAAATTGGTAATGATCGCTTGTCCCGTGCTTCCGAGAGCTTGTAAATCCGTTGGTCCCGACTGTGATAAAGATCTTTGACAGTCGTTATAGGCCGTCAGTAGCTCTTAATAAACTGACACAAGTCTAAACCATGGAATATTGCTATCCCTTCGGGTTGCGGAGATCCGACAGGCAGTGGCTCTGTGGAAACGCTAATATTCAGCCAAATCCAGTTGGCCTCGCAAGCGGAACCTAGATTAAAATTGGGATAACGCTAGGAGGATGATGATCACATTTAGTCTACTTTTTTGTCCTAATAGGTACGCATTTAACCATTGTGTTCATCTAGCGAGATTATGTGATGTATTCGTCAAAACTCACCAAGGTCCCTCATTCACGATTTCTTCTTTCTTCTGTCGTTACCTCTTGACCTTAAACAAACAAAAAGAAGAAAGAGAGATATCTGTATTGACACAGATATGAAAACTTATTTATTCAAATTAAAAGAAGGAAAGGGTTAATTCAAAGCTCTGATAAAGCTATTTTTCCTTCGTGGTAATTTTATACTTAATAAAAACCTTTATCTGAAGTAAAAACAAGCGATTACAGTTAATATGAAATGCCAGCAACATTACGTAACAGGATGATTGTAAACGCATCGTTCTCAACGTCGCAGTAATTGCGGCCTATTGACGCCGGCCAACGCAATTGCTGATTTAATGGACGTTATCTCTTCACAATTACCTTTAAGCTGAAATCTGCTTGCGTTTATTGTAGCGATAATTTATGAGTTGAATGTAAGAATTCATATATATGGTAAAGTAGCTGAAACGGTAGACTTTGGATAACTAGCTTATGGAACAGGCATTATACACATACATATGTTGCCCATGTGAGAAGATTTTGTTTTCTACATTAACGCTGCATGGACTTAAAAACTGCGATTTATTTATTTTCGTAGCAAATGTGAACTCTACTGGAAACTGCAGTCGTTTAGCTTCAAATGGGATGTTTTAGTTTGAATAATCAATGGGAGGTATCAACATCTTCACCCTTATAGCTTCCCTTTTGAGTTACAGCTTCGTCATCACATTGTGGAGTATTTATCACTGCTAGCCGTGTGCCGCTACGAAGACGGAGTTGTTTGATATCTTGCAACATTATGTGAATACCTTTAATTGACGATTTTGAGAGTGCAATTCTGGCAAATCCAGCGACTTCAAAAATTCTGTAAGGTAGTTGACAACCTCATTTCGGTTAATATTTCTATTCCTATTCAAATTATATCCTTAATTCATCGCAAATTTAATGTGGCATAATATATCAACTTCGATTACCAAAAACGATTCCTGTGATTTTAAATAACATTTGTGAATTCCATTTAAATGAGTTCTCTTTTTAATTCAGAACATTGACAAAACAATTTCGAAAATAGTAATATTACACGGTCAGTCTAAATGTCTACATGTATTTAGCCCTTCACCAATGAGTTGTGTCAATAAATATTTCAGTGGGTCGTAGATACATTTTACAATTTGATACTTATATGTAGGTACATATGTATTACCTTTAATTTAATGTCTTCAGGTTTGCCTTGCCTTGCCTTGCACTCCGCAGGAGTAGGCGACCAGGCTCCTGTGTTAGCAAATACCACTGGCAGCAGCAGCAACAATAAAAAAATGGTCCAGCAGGCTTTTCATCCCAGCCTTTTCATTACAAGACCAAGAATACCACTGATAAGTAATGAACATACTACGAGGGATAATAGTCCTGATAAGTCAGAAAAAACATGGGGAACTCCACCTGCACCACCACCTTGGCAGAGAGTACCTACAACCAAATACCCAACAAAAAAAAGAAAGGCTGTAAGTAGTCCTTCCCCAGAGGCTGCTAAAACTTCCAACAGCTTCAGTGGCCTGCCCATTGATTTGACTGAAGACGAACTTAGCACACCAGCCATTAAACCCAATAAACCTCCCCCAACTATTTTATATGGCGTGGAAGACATAAACCAGCTGACAACCCTATTGAGGTTGCTGGTGCTGATAAAAGTGGATTCACATACAAAATAGTGTCAAAAAATCAACTGAGGACAAGCAGTAAAGACATTGAGACCTACAAAAATCTTATATCTTTAGTAAGAAAAACGGACTTATTGGCCACACATTTAACCGAAAAGATAATAGGTGCTTCCGTATCGTTATTAGAAATCTCCATCCATCAACACCGATAGGTGCCATTAAAGAAGAGATAGAAGCAACAGGCAATGAGATTGCAGGAGAGATTATTAATGCAAGATATGGACCGGATAAAACACCAACATCAACCTTCTTTGTAAATCTCGTCTCTGGCCCCAATAACATAGCCGCGAAGAACCTGAAATATATTTACCATCAGTCTGTGATAATAGAAGATCCAAAGAAGAAAAAGTCTCTTGTACAGTGTCAGCGGTGCCAGCAGTATGGGCACACTAAAAATTATTGTTTGCGCCCATATCGGTGTGTAAAATGCGGACAGTCACACAAAACTTCAGAGTGCTCAAAACGTGACCGCAACACCCCAGCACAATGCGCCCTTTGCGATGGTCCACATCCAGCAAATTACAAGGGATGCGAGGTTTATAAGGATATTCTTGCCAGACGTAGTCGAAATAGTGTCCCTATGACAAAATCTGGACAGAGAACAAATGCAGTTGCCGTAGATATGCAAAATACTAAAGAAACTAAAGAAGAAAACCTTCCCGGTGTAAAAACTTACGCCGAAGCTGTCCAGTCAATAAACACTAATAATAGTAGTATGCACTGCCCACAAGCTACAACTACAACAACACCTTCCCTAGAACACATACTATTAAACCAAAATGAAAAGTTTGACATAATCCTTCAACAAATGAGCACTTTGATGAGTCTCATAGCCACCCTTGTCGATAAGCTGACAAAATGACCCCAACACTCAATTAAGCAACCTGGAACATAAATGGGTTAGCTCCTAACAAAAATGATGTAGAGATTCTAATGACACAACATAAGCTCGACGTGCTGCTGATTTCTGAATCGCACTGCACTTCTATGACCCGCCTACAATTCTCTAATTATTACTGCTACCAAACACCACACCCTGATGGAACTAGTCATGCAGGAACAGCGTTGATAGTTAGAAAGTCCTAGAAACACCACGAACTACCAGGGGACAATCAGGATCATCTCCAAGCAACCACAATAGCAATTGAAGATACAACCGGTTACCTAATCGTATCTGCAGTATATTGTCCACCTAAACATAAAATAAGTGAAACTATGTTCTCGCAATTCTTTGGCACCCTTGGTAACCGATTTGTGGCTGGCTGAGATTGGAACGCCAAACATACGTGCTGGGGGTCCAGACTAACAACCACTCGAGGACGACAGCTCAAATTATGTATAGATAGCAACAACATGAGTGCCATCACAACAGCTGAGCCAACATACTGGCCAAGCGACCCGAGAAAAACACCGGACTTGATAGACTTCTTTGTCAGTAAGTGAATACGGAAAAATATCTTAAAGCAGAATCAGGTCCTACTGACCATCAGCTCAATGGTGATAGAGGTATCAAAGCCAGAAACATTGTACAACAAGTGCACAGATTGGGTATCTTTCAAAGACTACCTCGAGGAACATGTAGAACTGAAATTGGCACTCAAATCACCGGAGGATATTGAAAATGCCACGAAATACATAACTTCTTTGATACAGAAAGCTTGTTGGGTTAGCACTCCTGAATCTGCTCACCGTAAACCCTTCGTCAACTACCCTAAAGAAATAAAAGAACTGATCTTGCATAAAAGGCGATTACGGAGAATTTGGCACCACCTTGGTGCCTCAAAGAAGGTGACTCAAAGAAAATAAGGCAAATTTCAACAGAGCATGCAAACAACTAAAAGAACTGCTACAGACCTGGCGCGATGAAACCTTCCAATCACAGCTGGAATCACTAACGGCATCGGAGGCTACCAACTACTCACTTTGGAAGTTCACAAAAAATTATGATAGACCTCAGGTTGTCAAACCACCACTTAAAGGGCATCTAAACTGGGCAAAAACACCCAAAGAAAAAGCAGATACATTTGCCGAACATCTCTCTAATGTTTTCTCACCTAACCACAGCAGCAATAACCAATTTGAAACCCAAATTGATGCCATCCTTAATCAACCACACCAGATGTCTCTTACCCCCTACCCCAGTAAAGTATAGGGAAGTGTGTAAAGTTATTAAAAACCTCAGAGATAAAAAATCCCCTGGTTTTGACTTAATAGCCAAGGAAATATTAAAACAATTACCTAAAAAGGTGTTGATATTTCTAACTACACTATTTAATGGCATCCTCAGGATTCAACATTACTCAGATCTATGGAAAGCGTCTCAAATTATAATGATCCATAAAGCAGGAAAACCACCGAAAGACGTCACTTCATATAGGTCAATCAGTCTTCTGCCAATTCTGTCTAAAGTATTTGAAAAGCTTCTGCTGTACAGAATACTGCCCATATTTGACAAGAGCAATATTATACCGGACCATCAGTTTGGATTCCGGTCACATCACTCCACCATTGAACAAGTCCACAGAGTGAGTGAAAAGATAAGAAAGGCACTGGAAGAGAAGGAGTACTGTTCTTCAGCTTTCCTGGATATCCAACAAGCTTTCGATCGAGTCTGGCATACGGGCTTACTCTACAAAATTAAAAGAAGTTTACCACACAGCTACTACCTACTGCTACAGTCATACCTGACAGAACGGCTATTTCAAGTTAAACAGAGCCACGCAACTTCCACTTTCTTCGAAGTGAAAGCTGGAGTACCACAGGGATCAGTACTGGGGCCGACACTTTACACTTTGTACACATCTGACCTACCCCAAATAGAAGGCACTATGACAGCTACATTTCGCGGACGACACTGCAATTCTGGCCAGCAACAAGGATCCTGTTCAGGCCTTGAACACACTACAATCAGGATTGTACCAAGTTACTGAGTGGCTACGCAGGTGGCGCATCAGGGCAAGCGTTACTAAATCTGTACACATCACCTTCACTTTGAGGAAAGGCACTTGTCCACCAGTGAAGCTGGAAGACAGCACGTTGCCCCACCAAGAAAGAGTGAAATATCTTGGGCTACACCTCGACCGACGTTTAACGTGGCATAAATACATAAAAACTAAGAGAGACGAGCTTAAAATAAGATACACTAACCTCCTGTGGCTTCTTGGTAGAAACAGTAAGCTCTCTCTAAATACAAGCTATTAATTTATAAGGCTATCTTAAAACCTGTATGGTTGTATGGCATTCAAATCTGGGGAAGCGCAAGCAACACAAATATTTCGATTCTCCAACGAATGCAGAACATAATACTGCGCACAATTTCCAATGCCCCTTGGTATGTCACTAACATGGAAATACATGACCAACTAGAGATGAATACGGTTAAAGAAGAGATATCTCAAATGACTGCGAAATACCAAAGGAGACTTGAAGTTCATCCTAATACACTGGCTTCAACCCTACTTACCTGTAGCTACCAAAAACGACTGAAACGGAAGGACGTTTTCATGTTTTAAGTAATGGGTAGACATTCTCACTGGAGAGTGCACCCTGCATATCAAGAAACTCTCAAAACATCCGCTTATAGCTCATTGCTGATTGCAGATACAGAAACAAAACAAAAAAAAAGGTTTGCCTTCAATATGAAGGATCTTAAATATTCATTGAGTTCATGTAATCAAAAGTAATGCATTGTAATTTTTTTTTCGCCAGAGGGCCCTATGCGAATAAACAATAGCTCCCGTGTTTAGAGTTCTAAAAATTAGATAAAAATAGTTTTAGTGCTTGCTATAACTGTAATTACTCAATTTCGGAAAGATAAAGTGACAATAAGTGTGTGTCATTGTGATATCATGAAGATATTAGTGATAACTATAATAAAATCGATACTAAAGTGTACTACGGTTGAAACATAACAAACGAACAGAACAGTGTTGTGGTATTGTGCGCAGACATGTGATTACATATTGACGTGAAATAACTATAAAAACTAGAAATAAGTGCCAATATTTACGTTACAAAACATAAAATATACATCTAATTACATTTTGCATTAACGGATAATTTAAATCTCGTGACGGCTTGCGCGTGGGCTCAACGAACTAACACAAAACATGGAACTTAAAAAATTCTCTGTATAAGTGCACTTCAATAATACCGTGTATACTTTATTACTCAAATACTGGATGTGCCCTACACAATAATACAACAATAGTTTTACTTGGAATAACATTAATATTAACCTCTTGACCAAAGTATTTTATTAGAAGTGCCTTCTTGTATCGGATAGAAGAACTTTTATAACCCGGACATTAAGAAAATTATCAAAAGATGGCATCTAAAGGACCTAGAATTATTCCACCAGAAATTATATGTGGCGGCTGCTTAATAATAATAAAAAATGCGCATTATATGAAATGCTCACAGTCTAAACAACATTTTGATCGTTTGTGCAGTAATTTGTCTGAAAACTACTATAAGAAAATGACAAAAGATCAAAGAACTAAGTGGGTATGTTTTTGCTGCAAGTCAAAGGAATTCAAAGGTGACAATTCTAACACTCCTATTCGCTCACTGGAAGCAAGAACAAGGACTAGTTTGGAAACAAATTCTAGCCAGAATAAGAATTACCTTAATATGTCGTCGAGCCTACTGTGTGATCCTTGTGAGAACGTGACAATCCGTAACTCTCGGTCGAAATTTACACAAAACACCGTGAGTGAGCAGAGTTTTGAAAATGTATTTGGTTTTCTTGAGGACGTAACTTGCGTTGATAACGTGCGAACGATAATACGTGAAGAGATCCAAAGCGTTCTGAATGAGCGACTGACCACTCAAATAAGCAATGCGATAACTGACAGAGTTTCAGTGATTATGCAAAGTGGCTTCTCACAGTTAGAAAAACGTATTGATCTGTTAGAAAGTAAGATTACTATAATGCAAAGTTCAATTCAAAGACATATCGGCCAGTCAGACGCAGGTAGCAAAGCAGTAAAATGTCTTCCAGATAATATTACCAAGGAGACTAGTCATCATATCAGCCAAACGACGTCCACTGCTGGACATAGGCCTCCCCCAAGGTTCTCCACACAGACCGGTCTTGAGCCGCCCGCATCCAACCGCCTCCCGCGATCTTGACGAGGTCGTCGGTCGACCTTGCGGGGGGCCTACCTCTGCTGCGTCGTCCGGTACGTGGCCGCCACTCCAGAACCTTTCTGCCCCAACGGCCATTGGTTCTTCGAGCTATGTGCCCTGCCCACTGCCACTTCAGCTTGGCTATCCGGAGAGCTATGTCGGCGACTTTGGTTCTACTGCGGATCTCCTCATTTCTGATTCGATCTCGCAGGGAAACTCCAAGCATAGCTCTCTCCATCGCCCTCTGAGTGACCTTCTGACTTGAGCCTTCTGATAAGGCCTATAGTGAGCAACCACGTCTCTGATCCGTAAGTCATCACTGGCAACACACACTGGTCAAAGACTTTCGTCTTGAGACACTGGGGATATCGGACGAGAAGATATGTCGTAGCTTCCCGAACGCTGCCCAACCGAGTTGGATTCGACGATTGACCTCCTTCTCGAAGTTGGACCTACCTAATTGGACTACTTGTCCCAGGTAGATATACTTGTCGACCAATTCGAGCGTAGAGTTCCCAACCTGAATAGGAGCAGGTACAACATGGACGTTCGACATGATTTTCGTCTTGTCCATGTTCATCTTAAGACCTACTTGTTGAGAGACTCTACAGAGGCCATCGAGCATTGTGCCTAGGTCTTCCATGGTCTCAGCCATGACTACGATATCGTCTGCGAATCGAAGGTGAGTGATGTACTCGCCGTTGATGTTGATGCCGAGCCCATTCCAGTCCAGAAGCTTGAAAGCATCCTCCAGCGCAGTGGTAAACAGTTTCGGGGATATGACATCCCCCTGTCTCACCCCTCGCTGGAGTTGAATAGGTTTCGAACTCTGGTCCTGAAGGCGGACTGACATAGTGGCGTTTTCATACAAACACTTCAGCACTTCGATATATCGGTAGTCAATCCGGCACCGTTTGAGAGACTGTAGCACCGCCCAGGTTTCGATCGAATCGAAGGCTTTCTCATAGTCCACAAACGCCAAGCAAAGGGGCTGGTTATACTCCTCGGACTTCTGTATAACCTGCCGCAGCGTATGTATGTGGTCTATGGTACTATAGCCTTTACGGAAACCGGCTTGTTCGGGAGGCTGGAAGTCGTCTAGCTTGCTCTCGAGACGATTCGTGATGACCCTCGAAAACAGCTTGTAGACGTGGCTCAGAAGTGTGATGGGTCTGTAGTTCTTTAAGAGGGTTTTATCCCCTTTCTTAAAGAAAAGCACCACCACACCTCTGTACCACGCCTGTAGCGTTTTACCCTCGAGAATGACGGAATTAAATAGCTTCCGGAGGGCTTCTCTAGCGGGTGCACCGCCGGCCTTCAGAAGCTCGCTCGTAATTCCGTCATCACCCGGCGCCTTGTTGATTTTGAGCTGTTTGAGAGCCACACTAATCTCGTGCATGCTGACGTCCGGGATATCTTCGGTATAGTGTCGGGTCAATCCAGCTCTAGGGTCTGACGCTGGAGAGCTTGCGGGTTGTTGCGTTGTCGTGTATAGCTGTCCATAGAACCTTTCGATCTCCTCCAAGAGCTCAGGCTTGGACGATACGATGCTGCCATCTTCCGTATCAGCTTTGTCAGCTGAATCTGCCCAACAGACCCCAACCTGAATAGGAGCAGGTACAACATGGACGTTCGACATGATTTTCGTCTTGTCCATGTTCATCTTAAGACCTACTTGTTGAGAGACTCTACAGAGGCCATCGAGCATTGTGCCTAGGTCTTCCATGGTCTCAGCCATGACTACGATATCGTCTGCGAATCTCGTCTCCTCCAAGAGCTCAGGCTTGGACGATACGATGCTGCCATCTTCCGTATCAGCTTTGTCAGCTGAATCTGCCCAACAGACAGATCCCTCTGGAACACTTTGGAACCCTTATTCTGCTCGATCGCCTCACGAACACGTTTTGTGTTGTATTGGCGGAGATCGCGAGTCAGAGACTTAGAGATCTGTCTGTTGAGGTGCCGATATTTCGGCATGTCGTCGAAGGATAGCAGAACCATCTTGCGCCTTTCCTCTAACAGCTCGAGGGTCGGATCCGAGATCTTGCTGGTTCTCTTGCTTTTCTGGGGCTTAAAAAATTTAGCCCCTGTTTTATGGACAGCATCCACGAACCCGTTACTGTACTCGTCCACATCTACGCATTCGCCCAGGCATTCGAAACGGTTCTTGAGTTCGAGCTGAAAGCTCTCGGGGTTTTGGATATGAACCGGTGCCGGTCGGAGCGTGGACTTTATCAACCTCGACCGTTCGAGGCTTGTACAGATATTCAATGTGCCTCTTACCATTCGGTGATCGCTCCCCACTTTAAGTGAATTGATCACGGAGATATCATTGAATATCTGCCTCTTCGTCGACATGATAAAGTCGATCTCATTTCTGGTTGCACCGTCTGGACTTACCCAGGTCCACTTGCGGCATTCTCGCTTCTTGAAGAAGGAGTTCATCATATAGAGTCCTTCCTTCTCCATAAAGCTAGCCAGCAAGTGACCCCGGGAATTCCGATGCCCATAACCAAATTGCCCCACTCTCAGCTCATCACCGTCGCGTTTGCCCAGTTTCGCGTTAAAATCTCCCATGACCACGGTGTAATGGGTTTTGTAGCCATGTATAGCCCGAGATATATCCTCGTACATGGCTTCCACCTCCTCATCGGGGTGCGACGAGGTCGGAGCGTATACCTGTATGACCTTCAGCGAATACCGCTTGGATATTCTGAGTATAAGGTACGCTACCCTGCTCGACACACTTCCGATATTTACCACGTTGGTCACAAGAGATTTGTGGACGATAAACCCGACACCACCTTGGGACTGTTGGTCGCCCTCCCGGTAGAAGAGCAAGTTACCGGAATTGAGAACTATCGAGTCCTCCCCCTGTCTTCGGACTTCGGATAGGCCTATGATATCCCATCGCAACTTGCTCAATTCTTCTTCCAGCTCGACAATCTTCTCGTCGGTCCGCAGTGTGCGCGTGTTCAGTGTTGCCAGGGCCAATTGTCGTTGGTGGTGGTAGCCCGATCTCTTCCGGAGATTCTTCGCACCCCTTGCCCCGCCGTTACCATGGCCGCTACCATAACCAGGACTAGCGGGGCCGCCGGGGACTAGGGGCCGGTTTTTATAGGTGTGGTTCATGATGGGCGGATTTGCCATAATCGCCACGCTTGGCAGGCGTATTGGCGATCGCAGTGGCGGAAGTCTTTAGTGCTGGACGCTGCTGCCCATCTAGCATCTAGGATTTTCTTCCGCCAGGTTCGGATGGTTTGACCGCCATCTTTCGGTTGACTGCTTGCGCTGTGGGAGATACTATGACGAGTATCTACTCGTCAGATTAACTCTCCCAGTGGGCGGTGGGGTCGTCACGTCCCGACGCCGTTACGACGCCGAGGAGACTAGTAAGACACCAAAAAAGCAATCTAAAAATATACAAAGTGCTAAAGAAAGTAAACCAACCCAATCAGAGTGTCACGCACCTTGCAGTTTACCTCAAAATAATGAAGAATCACCTACACTTACCATGAATCTCCTGAACAGCGAGACCCATAAAAGCGAACGGTCAGAGGCAAACAAAAAGGTTATCCGTCGATCTGATAATAAACTAATACGTGGCGAAGCTTCTCCTGGACCTACGGGACTACAAGCATCGGAACGTTGGAATTATTTACACCTTTACTAAGTGCAAATAGGTACAACCGTAGAGCAGGTATGTGACCACCTTAAAACTATTTGCGAATGCGAGTGCACCGTCGAAGCTCTGAAGGCTCGAGGAACTATGCTTCTTTCAAATTGGGAGTTGCATCTAAATTGGCTGACCGAGTATTATCCCCTGGTAATTGGACGGAAGATATGTATATGCATCAGGCCTTGGTGGCAGCCCTTTCGGAACAAAATTAAGAAACAGGGAGCGCCTCAAGCCCAGTAAGAAAATGCATATGTTTTATCAGAACGTCAGAGGTTTAAGATCAAAAACTGAACAATTTTGTAACAATCTCCGCCTATGTCCATGCAACATTGTAGCATTGACTGAAACATTTCCCCAAGACTTCATAGTTTTGCGTAACGATCGGGTATGTGACACGGGATGGGGCGCTGTTTTATTAGCCGTTAGGAACTGCTATAGTGTTAAGCTTTCATTAGATATTGATGGCTTATCGGACAACAAAGAGTTAATTTTTGGAATGGTAACTTATAAAAATACGAAAATAATTGTATGTGTAGTATATTTGCCGCCAAATTATAGTGATACGCAGTATTGTGATGTTCTAGACTGTATAGAAAATGCTATGTATAAATACTCGGACTATCAGTTTGTCATATTAGGTGACTTTAATTTGACCTCATGTAATAATAACGCTACTTCACACTTTAATAACTTTATGGAATTTTGTAAACTGAAACAGTACAACTATGTTAAATAATAAGAAAAAAAAAACAAAACGAAAAGGAAAACTTAAAAATCGCACCAAAATGTTTACTAGGTATTTAGTTTCTTTTTTAAAAAAGAGAACCGCCTTCAAAAAATCGACCCACTGAAAAGTACGAAATAATTTTTACATACGCTAATACATAGTATATAACTTATACAAAATACTTAGTTTTTAAAGTCGGTGCCAATAACGGATGGCTTAGCGAACGGGGCAATGGGTGTTCCTAAAGGATTTAAATGCCCGACACTAAGAAGAGATCCACTTGAGCCAGGTGAACTACCTGATGCCATTTTGATATTATTTGATGATCCATCAATAGCATTGCGTCTTAAAGATGATGATGGATACATTTCCATAGCTCCAGTGCCAGCGACAGCGACATCAAGGCAATCGCGGCTATAGTGATATCGAGAGGCGGATGTTGCCAGTCATATTGAGTTGGGCTGTGACGGTACACAAGTTGCAAGGATGTACACTTAGTTCCGCGGACTTAGGGCCTAAAATCTTTGCTATAGGCCAATGCTATGTTGCCTTGAGGCGGGTCAAATCCCTAAAAGGCATGGCTTTAAGTGATATTGACTCGAACAAATTACTCAACCATCCCCACGTCAACAGAGCCTTATCCGAAATGACAAGAATGAGAAATATGCTCTCACATTAGATTCTTTCACCGACTTTCTTTGTTTTTTGTTAATCGCAGAGACATAGACACGTACACATGTACACACACACACACACTCGTACACACACACACGAACACATACAAATACACACACGCGCGCGCACGCGCGCAAACACGTACACACGTACAAACACACACACATAATACATACAAACATACTAAAAACCAATATATGTATACGGGTCAAACTGAGAACCTTCTTTTTTTGAAGTCGGTTAAAATACTAAAACTTTCTCCTAAGTGTAACAAGTACTTTTCCCGCGGCTTCGCGCATGTTAAATGCGGGGTAACACTAATCTACTTTCAGTTTCAAGTTGTGTGAAGACACTCCTGATTATTCTAAGACTTCAGAAACTCTATATGGTACATAATAGTTCGGTCTGGCTCGGTCAGTATTCATGACACTATATAACGATGAACAAACATCGCCTTGCATACATATTCAAATGTCAAAGTCATGTTTCAATACATGTCCAATATAATTATATCTATAAACACTTTCGCATTTATAATATTAGTAGAGAAAATCGTTTCAGCCGTTTAAGTGTAGTATATAATTATTATAGTTTATATATGCGAACAATGTAATCACCGTGCACAATATGACATTATGTATGATGTGACAGTACTGACAGAAATACTATAGCGCATGCGCACTCAATTATTACAGCGCATGCGTTCTTACTTCCAAGAGTTCCAAGACTTAAATAACTACTTATTCCAAAAAGTCTTTTAAAAGTTCCTATAAGTATTATGTTTAGTCCTTATGTTGTAATAAACCCATAACTCTACATAGTCAGACAGAAAACCACTTGAGCTCGTTAGTTTAAAAATAAAGCACGTATCTTATCCAGAGGTTAATACAATGTTTCACAGTGCGATAGTTTTAAAGCCTCGACTTTCAGAAGTACTGCCAATTCGATCCGACGTAGAGAGCGCACGTAAAATAGAGCTTACTACTTAATTAGGTGCCTCGGATAGCTTCGACGTTTATTGAGGTCTAAAAGTATTAAGTGCTCTAAAGGTTTTGAAATAATGGATTAAAAAGCCTAACCGTTGATATTTAAAAAGTTTTAAAGACTTTGGTACCATTTGGTATTGGATGTTTGGAGTTTTTGTGGATATTTGTTTATGTATTAGAACATACAAAAAGATTTTCTCATTATAGAACTTGCCTGCATTTTTATCCTTCTTCAGAATCAGTCATCAATCAAACTAAAAAAAAGTAATGGTAAGTGTCGTATGTGCTGCACAGCATGCTGATGTAGCAAAAAGCTGTTATAGAAAAAAAAAGGTCTATTATAATAATTATTGGTATTGTTAATTATATTAATAACATGTAATTACTATACCAAAACAACTCTAAAAATCTAAATCTCTCTGTAAAACTACTCATACTTAAATAACACATTACACGTAGACGAGAGTGCAATTCGCCGTGCAGAAGTAACGGCATCACGTCTGGGCCCCAGTCTCGCTCCCTGTGGCATCCAATGACCAATCTTGCAATAACTTAGCCAGGAAACTCAATAAACAAGGCTACAGCCGATAAAACGCTTGTTTCAAACTTACCTGTTAGTTGAAGGTAGTAACGGTTGTTAGTTTCGGCTGTTTATCATCTTGTTTCAATATTCCGCGCTCGGCAAGTGCTGTAAATTGCACCGCAGAGTTATAGTGCTAGCCAAACGCGAAACTATCGACAGTTAATCACAGGAGCACAGATATTAGATTTAAGTTCAATGTTTAGCAGCACTGAAAACCAAGCTTTGCTAGACCTTTTGGTAATGCGATATTTATATTGTTTGGAAGTGTTTCCGTAAAGTAAAATGTTGATCGCGATACCAAGATATGTTTGTGCTTTCTTTGTCGGTTTACTACTTTCTGTTAAATAATAATGGCAAGTGCAGGCATGCGATGGGAATAAATCCTGTGTCACGGTGAACTAAACAAGTGATGCCCAAACTAGGTACGAAATTTTGTCCCATTTAATATCGATTTGCCGCTGCCCGCCGAAGGATAGTTTATATTCTGGACTTAAGATCATTCAAAACAATACAAAAATAAGACTACATTGAGATTTGCAAGACAGTTGGGCGGTGAGTATCACATCTTTCTCTTTCATAGCCTCGTTTCGCTCATCTCTCTTCAACACGCAGACTTTATCATAAACCTAAACCAGTATAATACCTACCCACCCAATGCCAGTTATATTTATAAATCGCTCATATACTTCACGTTCAATTGATTTATCTTTTACCGATGGTTGATGGCAGCTAATTAATTAATGAAATAGAAATGTATCCAACAAGAGTTCTTTATTATAGCCATTATTCATAAGCCGTGCGAATAGTCGTTTGGTTGTATTAGATTCTTGCTTGAATTATTTCGTGATAAAGGTGAAAATTCATCCTTTGTTTTATGCTGCTAGGTTCTGTTTGATGTAGGAAATTGGCTAGCGACTTATAGGAACACTAGCTGCTTTCTGCGGTTTGGTTCGTGTTGTCTACTTCTAAATAAAAGGTTTTGCATGTATTGTACCTTAGTATTATGTACCTCGGTCAGTATGTATGCAAAATGCTATAGCAGTTCCTTGAGTAGATAAGATTTGAATGCATGCATAACAACAAAACAAACCCCAATTTGTATTCAGATATCAAAACGGCTTAACATGTATTCCGAGCCAAGGGAGTATAACCACCACTGTCAGAGTCCGAGATTAAACTCAATACCCTTCGCATGGCAGTCCATTGGTATTAGGCTATAGCTAGTTAGTCGCTTATACATTACTAGCTTTTGCCCGCGGCTTCGCGCATGTTAAATGCGGGGTAACACTAATCTACTTTCAGTTTCAAGTTGTGTGAAGACACTCCTGATTATTCTAAGACTTCAGAAACTCTATATGGTACATAATAGTTCGGTCTGGCTCGGTCAGTATTCATGACACTATATAACGATGAACAAACATCGCCTTGCATACATATTCAAATGTCAAAGTCATGTTTCAATACATGTCCAATATAATTATATCTATAAACACTTTCGCATTTATAATATTAGTAGAGAAAATCGTTTCAGCCGTTTAAGTGTAGTATATAATTATTATAGTTTATATATGCGAACAATGTAATCACCGTGCACAATATGACATTATGTATGATGTGACAGTACTGACAGAAATACTATAGCGCATGCGCACTCAATTATTACAGCGCATGCGTTCTTACTTCCAAGAGGTGAATTTGTACCGAACAAACTTCTAGCCTCCCTACAATCCCTTTCAGATTTATTTTTGCATCTTATGGTAGCTACTATATCAAATTGCAACAAAATCGGTTCAGTCGTTTTAGCGTGAAAACGGCAAATACATACATACATATACACTTTCTAATTTATATAATATTATATACTTATAGTAGGGATTAGCCGAGTGCGTGGTCAGATCTACGTTAGTTAGGGCTACTGCTCCGAATCCGTGACTCTATAACCTTCCTCGATCCAGCAGGAAAATAATTATTCAAATCAGACCAGTAGTGCCTGAGGTAAGCATGTTCAACAAAAAATACAAACTTCTCAGCTTTATAATATGTATTAGTAAAGATAACGTTTAAGGCAAGTATGACCACAGTTCAAAAAGCTACAGTTAAATGAATTCAGAATAACAGTAAACAAATTTCGTATTAATTTTACACATATCTGGCAGATAAATCATATCTAGAGGTGACGAAACTGGGCCTTAAAATATCTGACTTCTATCCAACAAGCTTTACAGTCCGTTTCAGATAATGATTAATGCCAATATAGTGTATTTTCGTCCGTCCGTCCGCACCGTCGAGAGCATTCAAAGGTATTGTGAATGGTCGACACCTCTTTGTGCGATCCGATACCTTTCTCTTTGATAGTACACACTGTAAGTAAAGCCTCACTGATCCTCTTGCATTCAGTGCAGACAAGCTTTATACAGCATACTTGTAAACAATTGCAATACGTCGTAAATACTTGTATTTAAATATTGGCTGTAATATTTTTGTTGGATAATTTTAATTAATTTATTTATGGCCTCACGCCTGTATCCCCTGAGGGGTAGGCAGAGGAATAATATTACACCCACATTTCGCCATGAATTTATAGGTCCCACGTAATAGAGGGCGAGCCTATTGTCGTATCGGGCACATTACCAGACTCCGTCCTGCTGCTGAGAATTTCCTAACGGAAAAACCCAATAACACTTTGCCCGACCTGGGAATCGAACCCGAGACCCGATCCCACGCGCATATTTATGCCGCGAGACCAACGAGGCAGTCAATATAATTGTAATCCTATGAAATTGCCAACGAGGCAGTCAGTCAATGGATAATCTTCATCAATATAAATAACAATACTCATCAACAGTCTGGATATTATATAAAATTCTTTCATTACTGACTGACAGACAACGGGGAGCATGAAACTAAGATTCGGCATGTATCTCTTTGTGGAGTAAAGGAGAGCTCTACGAGAGGATTTTTGGAAATTCTCACCCCAAGGAATTACCACTTACACATCAAATACCACGCGGGCGAAGCTGCGGCCGAAGTCTAGCGAAGAATCATTAATACATCTCCGGCATCAGTCTCCGGTATCCATCATCCTCAAGAACTATTTTAGGCTCTACTACTCCTGTCCCTCAGCAGGAAAATAATTATTCAGATCAGACCAGTAGTGCCTGAGGTAAGCATGTTCAACAAAAAATACAAACTTCTCAGCTTTATAATATGTATTAGTAAAGATAACGTTTAAGGCAAGTATGACCACCGTTCAAAAATCTCCAGTTAAATTAATTTAAAATTATTCGACGCGGTTCGAATGTAGTCGACGCCAGGCTTAACTGTTACTCTAGAACGTAAGATGTTTTATAATATGTGCTTGTATTAGTGTTACATTTGTTAGCAAAGCTAAATAAATAAAAAAAAATACATATTTTTATTCATCGCACAGATTTGTCCAGGCTGGGAATCGAACCCATGACCTCTTACTTAGCAGTCAGGGCCATTATTACTTTCAATATTGTTTCCATGGTTAAAACTCAATCGCAATGTGTTTAGTAATTTTATCGATAGAAGTGCTATACTAAGCGCATATCAACATATTCAAAAAACACAAGCTAAGCATTTTATAGCCTATTAAGCCCGCGAGGATTACAATAACACGGTTAAATTATTCATAACATTACATCCGCTATCATTACACCGTGATACATCACTAGTGTTGTGGGTCATCCCATCATTAGAACTAATTACACACTTAGCCCACCAATACCGTTCAAATTTCGCCTTGCGTGCCTTGCTTTTCTATAGTTTCTATGTCACGATGTACATGTAAAACAGTAAATCAAATCAAAACAAAACAAGATCCTAATACCACTGTAAACGCGAAACTTTGTGAGGAATTTTGACTTTAATTGTCTTTCATTAGAGTTGTTTAGACGTAATTGGTGAATTAATAAATCCAATTATATTTTTACTTCTTTGAAAAGAATAATTAATGTTAAGGAAGCGCGAGATGTTTCTAAGAATAGAGACAACGACATGAGTATATAAATATATGTATCTCTTTTGGATACATATCTACCTCGAAAAGCACATAAATTTAATCATTTAATCTGTACTTGCCTAGGTTACTGATAACTGATATCACTGGGCAGCATTGGGCGCAAGAAGCTATTTGGCATGTATGTTCCATGAGGACCGAAGGGGTGCACTAAGAAAGGATGAAATTCCCACAAAATAGGGAAGAAACGCTTAAATTAAAAAAGCATGTGCGGACGTAGCTGCGGGAATACTCAAGTCTGACTATAGTTCTAGATACATTGTACATGTCGGCGATACGCCAGGGTTATCGTGTCCAGACTCCATTATAAAAAACACTCACGTAATATTACTTGGTTTATTTTCAGACGATTTCTGGCACAGAATTGAATTAAAATGTGACCTACAGTCCTTTTTATACACTAACCGTCATTACACTTAATGTTTAACAACTGCCACTTCCTTTGCAACATAATATAATTGAAATTACTATACAATTATAGTTCAAAAATCGACATTAATATTGTAATGAATTTTGCACAACACAAAATGATTTATTTTACACGAATAACAAATTTATTTTATTAACCAATCGCTGCTTTAAAATATTCACCAACAGGTGGCGCTATCAACAGGATGTAAATATAATCGCATGTTATTTATTACCGAAAACTTAATAATAAGTGTCAGAATCATGTTATTTAATACTAATTGATTTTACTTTGAAAGTTTCTGGAGTTATCTTAATAATTAAGCGATAAATTAAATACCCAATCTTTATAAAACAGTTAAGCAGCCAATACAGTGTCTAATATTGTAAAGTAGTGAAGTTCTCAGTTCTGTGTTCACAAATAGTTATTTAAATATCAATCTTAAATATTATTAACATTTTCGTAACATAATCATTTTATATTAATTTGCGCCCTTACGGCCATTCTGATCCAGCGCTCTCCTCGCGCTGATTATTAAACGGTTACAGAATAAACAGCATAACAAACAAAAAGAATGAATATAAAAATTACATAAATAAGCGTTTATCATACAGAATGAACTAAAAGTTATTTACAAGGCTTCACCTAGTCATAGGATCTTAGCCTGAGGCATGCCTCAGGCTAAGATCCTATGACTAGGCCTATGACTAGGCCTATGACTAGGCCTATGACTAGCCTTGTTTGTTAGATCCCGTGATGGGTGACGCATGCGTCACCCATCACGGGATCTAACAAACAAGGCTTCACCCATGGCTAAGCCAATTCCTGGCATCACCGACATAGGGATTTTAGCGCACACAGGCATCACCCACATAGGGATCTAGCCCACAAACGGCATCACCCACATAGGGTCGATTTAGCCCACGCGGCATCACCCATCACGGGATCTAGCCAACACACGGCATCACCCATCACGGGATCTAGCCAACACACGGCATCACCCATCACGGGATCTAGCCAACAAGACCAGGATCAAGGATACGCATGGTGGCCAGCCAGCGTTTTGGGAAGGATGTTGGATAGGAAAAATAAAATGTTACTCAAACACAAATGCAAAATTTGCCTCATAAACACATCAATGCATATACATAAAATAATGATCATCGTTCGCCATGATCAGTTATATCAATACAATGCAATTACATAGGTCCAACAACGACAGTGGAGGAGGTAGAGGACCCCCCATGTAAATCGGTATCTGACGAATCCTCCGCCGATACGGTCAAGCTGCTCATACAGTTGTTGATGTTGATCAGCAACAAACGTTATCAAACAATGCTTGACTCTAGCTCGGTACAGCACCCATGCGGCACGTGTGCACGCAGCCCACACACAAAACCACTGACGTAAAAGGGCGGGCCACCGTCATCCATACATACCAAGTAAAGGACCGCTCGTCCATCCTCTCTTCACACTAAGGTCAGGTCATCTGCTAGGATGTCATCATCAACCTGCAACACTCAAAAGACAGGTGGTGGGCAACATTTCCCACCCGAATATTAGTTCCATGAACCTTCGTAACTGTAGATGAAATAAAATTCTACTCTTACAAAGTGGTATATAGATGGATATATAGATATAGCTTAATAGACCGGCTATTAAGCTATATCTATATATCAGGCATGTTCAACCTGTGCATTGGTCTATAGTTATCTTAGCGACAACAGTGTTGGAGCCCATATTTTACGCATAAGGTAAAATACAAAAGACACTGAATTTTCTCAGGTTCTGCTGATAGTGCCATTTTAGATAATTAAATATAAAGTTATCAGGATAACCATATTTTGCAGTTTTGATAAAACAGTTAAAACTTAATATATTCAAAATAAGTTTTATCCACATCAAACAGGAAAACCAAATGGCAAGAACAAAGAGAGGCCTATGTTCAGCCGTGAACAGTCGGCCTGTTGATGATAAATATGAAATGATTTCAAACCATGCAGATCCAAGGATTTCGAAAATACTAGTGCTATAATTATTATTCATGTAAGAACATGTTTAATCCAATATTGAATATTTTTAGGCATAGTGCAAGCTGTGAAATTGTTGAACTGTTTGCCAACTGAGGCATAAAAGAGAAATTTACAAGCTACCAATATTACAAAGCAAGAGTAGTGCAGTCTTATTTCTAAAAATGATTCCACTCAGTTTGTATAGTTAATATGGTGGTGAGTTTATATCAATAGTTTTATTTGACTTTATATTTAAGGGAATGTTCTAAATTATGTTAATATTTATTATAAACTGTTAACATGTGGTGCTAATGTAATTCTTATTTATTCATACACAATTAATAATTGTTTATCTGAATAAATAAATTAAAACTGACTAATCACAACTGACTTAGAAGTAAAGCATGAGTTGGCCATACATTTACTTTTATTTGCCAAGAATAAATACTGCTAAATGGGAAAAAAGATAATATGGATTTGCACATCATGTTCTTTAAGCCCACTTACCATTATCCTAATAATCATATTCCTATCTGTCTTGTATTCCACAAGAGCTAAGCAATAAGGTTGGCACTAAATTTGATTGGTTTATCACTGGTTGCCATCTTGAATATAGATGCAACTAACTTAGCAAATGAACTCACAACTAAAATAAATAAAAAATTGTATTTACCGTGTATAACACTACGGTTTGTTATTTATAAAAGATTAGCAGTCACCTGCCTTAATACTTTCAACCTAAAATGCTTAGAGATGGACTTTTATAAAACCTAAGTGAGTGCATATGTCCATAAAGAAATTACTGTCCAGATCTCATGTTTCTAGCTTCAGTAGTTTGGGTTAAGCAAGGACGTATCATGGTCGGAACAAATCATTCTACACAGGTATAAAATTAAGCGACAAATATTAACTTGAGCTACAAGTTGACAGTAACAATTTCAACATAATGTTAAAATGAAATCATGTAGGCACCTACATAGTCCACAAATATATAATGAAACCTATTTTATAACTTTACAAATATTAGCTTTAAAAATGTGTATCACAAATTTATTTTTATATCTACCTTCTGAATATATATCTGTACCAATATAATAAAACTGAAGTTTGTTTTGTTGAATGTACTTATCTGTGAAACTACTGGTTTTATGCAAATAATTATTTTTGTGGTGGATAGTCATTTATCAAGAGAGGCTTCATATAATCGCGCCGTGAGCACTAGCCATAAGTAATGCAGTTTAGTTAGCCTTATGTGATGTGTAACCAAGGGTTATAAATAATGTTTTGATTCCTTTAATGTTTTACTATTGAGATAACCTATTGACTACCAATTGAATTCATATTCAGCACATCAATAAGCTTATTTAAACTGCAAGCAAATCAGTTAATTTATACAATGGATCTATATCAGAGCTGCAACTTGAAAAGGGCAGTTATACCGTTCTTTACATTATTAAATTACATTAGTAGAACCACATAAAGCTATTTTCTCTTTCTTGTGTAGATAAGTAAGTTTTACAGAAAGTTTTAGACATGGCCTAACGATTAATAAACAGACAAGAGCCCCAGCCGACGGTATAACATGACTATAAGCACAGTAGCACTGTTATGTACCAAACGTGGATAAACAACAGTTACCTATAAGTTCTATTTGGGGTGTAAAGTTCGTAATTTTGACTGTATAATGTTTATCTGGTAATCCTTACGGGGACAGTAGGTAATCGTATAAGCACCATAATTTATAAAATTAGGATGTTTCTCTAAAACTCTAATCAAATCAGCTCTGGATAAATACCTTTAGCCATTGCATCAACAACCCGCATCTGCAACCTCTGGTAGAACTCAGAGCAGAACAGCGTTCACGCCACAGCATACCCCAGTGCGTGCACCCCGTCGTAGTCGCTCTGTCGCTTTCACTCGCACGTGGCCTCACGTGAAGTGTAGACGTGCTCGCCATAACTCTGACACACCGTAATATTACTTGGCTTATTTTCAGACGATTTCTAGCACAGAATTGAATTAAAATGTGACCTTCAGTCCTTTTTATACACTAACCGTCATTACACTTAATGTTTAACAACTGCCACTTCCTTTACAACATATAATTGAAATTACTATACAATTATAGTTCAAAAATCAACATTAATATTGTAATGAATTTTGCACCACACCAAATGATTTATTTTACACGAATAACAAATTTATTTTATTAACCAATCGCTGCTTTACAATATTCACCAACAGATGGCGCTATCAACAGGATGTAAATACAATCGCATGTTATTTATTACCGAAAACATAATAATAAGTGTCAGAATCATGTTATTTAATACTAATTGATTTTACTTTGAAAGTTTCTGGAGTTATCTTAATAATTAAGCGATAAATTAAATACCCAATCTTTATAAAACAGTTAAGCAGCCAATACAGTGTCTAATATTGTAAAGTAGTGAAGTTCTCAGTTCTGTGTTCACAAATAGTTATTTAAATATCAATCTTAAATATTATTAACATTTTCGTAACAATATAATCATTATATATTAATTTGCGCCCATATACACGTGAGCTGAAGGCAAGTAATTTTCATAATGTTTTTTTTTCCTAAATAGGTACTTATCCAGAAATATCAGTTCCCACGCGGTTTAGAGATCATGCGTGACCCGCCATGCCTAAAAGTGGAATTACTGTATACACTTGTACAGTAGCTCCACCGGATGGTAATTACGGCACGGATATACCTAACCGTTGAAAAACGCTCGGCTGGCGCGACATAGACGCCGAGGTGCCGCTGGGTTAACACTGACGGGCTGACGGGCATCAAAGACTTTTTGAGTAAATTAAATTTTAAATGCCGTTTGTACCATGCCTAGGCGAGCACGTTAAGCCGTTCTTGCCGTCTGTCATTCATTAATTCAATTTTGTGTGACTATGTGTCCAAGTCTCGTATCGATGTTTAAAGACCGCCCAATTGTTGCCGACAACAACCGAGACTGACGACATGAATTGCTGTCACCTATCCAAATTCAAAATGTCATCGATCCAACCTCCGTCAAACAATGGTCTGAACTATAATCATTCATTAAAACGGTTCCTATAGCTCATCCCACAGTACGTGTAATATTATAGATAAATCATTGCTATAAAATACCACGAGCATATAGCTGCATACTAAATATTTAGGACATAATATCATCAATCAATGTCAGTTTTGTTCGTAAAATTAATGAAATATATGATGTTTTAACCTTTATTGCGAAACATTTTTGGTAAATTATTTCTAACATTGAAGATTATTTGAATCCAATTTGCTTGCTGCAAGACATTACAGCGAGAGCTTAGCAGAGGCGCTAACAGACTGCTTCGTAAGTGGTCTCGGATATAAACCTACCCGGCCATGAAGCGTACCACTGACACGCAGGCTAGAAACAACAATTTGTGGATAACCCAAAGTAGTCTTATATCCCGGCGAGCGTCGCTCAAACACCCGTATTTTTGAGCGACGCTCGGGAGGATATTGTCTTTCGGGATATGTACCACTTTTGTTGAACTTTAAGATCGCCCTCACATTGGGCGTCAACATCAACGCAGCGCCACCTCGGCGTCTAAGTGTCGCCAGCCGAGCGTTCTTCAAAAGGCGAAAGCGTTCTCAAAGAAAGCTCGGCTGACGCGACGAGGACGCCGAGGTGCCGCTGCGTTGACGCTGACGCCTAATGTGAGGGCGGCCTTATTCCTATCCACACGCAATACTTCAGTACATTCGTGATGATAGCGCTTGCAACAGTACCGAGATATCCGTTACTCGAAACGAAGTTACGTGGTTGGTATCGCAAGACAGTATAAAACGAACGTTAAAGACCACGACAGTTTCAACACATAGTGTTGTCTGGTATGAAGATCAAACCCATTACGTAAGTCAATTCGACGGCTGAAACCTCTAACGGCTGGTTCCAATATTTGATCTATCCGTGGATTTGGCTGCCAGAGATACATATTTGAATATTCTCGATAAAATATGTCAAATATGTTATGTTATCATGATTTCATTAATACATTCCAGAGTTGAGTATATGTTGCAGCAATGCAATCTATCTGATGGCAGCCTAAGTAATAAGTGCGACTGTTGAAAGAGCTGACTGGAAGTTCCAACATAACACAATGAAATAAAATGATTTCATTTCATTGTGTTATGCTTGAGATGTTTTTATTAAAAATATATTCTTCTAGTATAATACAGTAACATAACAAGCCGTACATCAATATGTTGTTCCTCCACGCATCGCAATATTTTCGATACTATTACGTTTTTGTTTAGTAAGAAGGCGACACTCTACAAAAACAGGAAAATTCTGATATACCGCAAAAGGGTCCCTACATGGTAACACATAGAGTATATATTTCCAACCAACCATAGGAGGATGACTATAGAATTGTTATAGAAAGCTAGTGTAGTGTGACATGACTGCCGTTCATAAAATATCAGTAAAGTTAGGCAGCGTTTGTAGAGATACGGTAGCCTCTACAAACGCTGGGGATGGGTGACCGCTTATTGAGATATTCATATCACAGTTTTACCTCGCTTTGAAGAATACGTTAGGCTGTCGTTCCCGGCTCTTGTCAAACTCAAACTCATATATGTTTACTTCCATAAAAATGTTTAAATTTTATGGACACGTCAAAAAGGTCATACAAATAAAAAATAAACAAGTAACTTTAAATGCATATTAACATAATTGAGCATTGATAAAATGCCTGTTCAGAAAGTAGAGCCTTGTGAGACGGGCCACTCTTTTCATTGTCTTGATTCTATACAATTCAAAACTTAGTAACTACATTTAATTTTTCATAGGTATATGAGCTGGTGTGTCTATAATGTGTTTGTAAATTAATAAGGTTTTTTAATAATAATATAAAAGTACTAAACTAGCATAATAAAGACACAATAACTCACACTCACATGAAACTTAACACTAATCAAACATAAGTAGCCTGTGGGACCGAGCAAATAAAATTAATCCCAAGCATTTTTTTCTTCAATATAATCTAGCATTGCTTGGCACTTTATTGTAAAAGCGCACACATTGGCCTTGAAAAGATTTTTTTTATTTTCTTTAACCGGGTGGCCGGCACTACTAGTTTGCTCTTATTTCTAGTATTCAAATTGTGGATATCACTTTTCTTTGAGTATGAGGCCTTGTTTTGGAACACATACACTAGGTTGGAATAAATGTACTGGCTTGCAACTGTTAAAATGTTTATTTCCTTGAATTTATTCCTTAACGAAGCCCCATAATCCAAATTATAAATTGCTCGAATAGCTCTTTTCTGCAGAACAAAGATGGTCTGAATGTCGGCAGCATTTCCCCACAAGAGAATACCTTAAGACATTATACTATGAAAATAGCTATGATATATAAGCCTGGCTGTGTCAATGTCAGTTAACTGGCGAATTTTCCTGACTGCGTATGCTGCAGAGCTGAGACTATTCGACAATTTACTAATATGTTGTCTCTGGACGAGAGCGTCACGGTGGTGGAAATCGAACTCACGACCTTCAGCTTAGCAGTCAAAGCCACTTACCACTAAAGCTTCAGGCTAATTAAAACTCTGTAAGAACTTGAACTATATTGAATCATTTATCTTCAAGATACATGATCGACTATGTGATACAAAACAACACAAAGTTGTTAATGTCACTGGAGTAATAAAGTAAATAAAACACATCGTAAACTTTTATCGTGCGACTACTCAGCAAAGTAGCGCAATGATGTCATAAACTAAGAATTAGTTCATTGTAGAAACACTATATGATCTCATCGGGGTCCTGGCATTATCCGGTAGCGTCCAAAACTTTCACCTTGGACTACTAGGCCCTTTTCTAGCCATATATAAAGATGACCAAATGTCATCATGATCATGGGCCTGGCGTTATCCGGTCGGTTGCAATCAAGATTTTCCTTGGAGCCTGAGGTCCGCATTGTAGTCTGATCAGATTTGACAGAAAACAGATTTTCCATAGAAATAATGATACTACATGGTTTAGATCATTTAACATTTTCTGAAATGTTATAGTAGGTGTATTGTCATTTGTTTATTTCTTATTTGATTTATTATTATTTAATAGGTTTTATATCTGCATACTTCCAAGTTTCAAGTTATATAAGATTTTATAATATCTAGAAAACCTGGACCTTGATTATTTATTTACAGAGTGTAGTGTAGCACTGCAGGGCAAAGGCTTCTTTAAAACTGTGTGCTTGGAAATAAATGCTCATTTGATATAATTATTATGGCTCCAAAAACAGGTCAGTCAAAACATCAACTAGACACATAAATATTTAATAATAACGACGCACAACTAAACAAATTGGTTTCATTCATAATGCTGCAGACCGTCCATTATTACAAGCGTAAAATTTTAATTGAGCTAATTACTTGCGATCACAATGCATTATTATATACCTAGTAATGCGTAATTAGTGTTTACTTGTATTTCAAGCGCGCTGTGTTACGCGATAGCAATACATGTTAATTATAAATGGTTTTGGTGTATAGCTAGTGGATGGATGGTGTTATGACACTGAAGTATTGTTGTTAAGCGTTTGACTAATGCAGTTTATTCAGTAGACAAGTTTTTTCTACGACATGAAAGGCAAACGGCGAGAGATTGATCGCATAATGCTAAGCAATTACTGCCACCTTTGGACACGCACGACCACAGAGGAGTCATAAATGCGTTGACGACCTGGATGAGAAAAATAACAGGAGCAGGACCGGGATAAGGTAGAAGGAAAATGGGACGCCCATAATCTTTTCGTCTCGCTCACCGAACAAAACCCAATAGTCTAGATACTGTTACTTTACGACAATTTACAGGCTCTATACACACCACATACATGCTTGTCAAGTCCAACATGATCAACGTTGTCCTAGCGTCATCCCAGTTACACTCAAGATCCGTCTTAGAAATCCGAGGTCCGCATATTGGTCCAACCAGTTTTGACAGAATATTAGCTTGAAAGTCCTCCAATATACTTCAGATTAAACTAGAGGACCCGTGCTGCTCCACAGCATATTTTAATAAAGACATAAAGACATATTTATTTCTACATTTTGGTTGTTTACAACACTTATACATGTCAAAACCCTATTCTAGATGATGTCGGCTTTTCCTAGCTAAATGACTTCTTGAGAAGAAAAGCCGAAACAAACTCAGAGTCATTGTTTCTTTTTTGTCACTTCAATTTCTTTAGTCTTTTCTTGATCTTTTAAAGTCCAGACAAAAAAAGGGTTTAGTATGCAAGTACAATGCAGGAAATCAATGACGCTTTTGACTGACTCGGCCCACTGATGGCCCGCATTCAACAGCAATCGTACGGCTCAACCTTGATTGAGGGAGCCAACACGATCTGTATCACTATGCCTCCACGCCATCAGAAGGTGTATGCATAAGCATGTCAGCCTAAGGCATCAGACAGGTTGCCACAACTATTTGTTTATATTTTTAATAATGCCCACATCGTACTCACAACTTTACATGCTAATACATAGTAAAATACATGTTGTAAACAATATGTAAAATTATAAAAATTTAAACAATAAAATGTCATATATTTAAATGTCAGAAAATATTATTGAATGTCAATTTAAGAATGTCTAAAAAATAAAATAATAATATATTACTTAAGTAATTTTAAATGTCAAAAGAAAATAACAATGTCAAATCAAACAATGTCAAAACAAAATAAATAAAATTACAAATGTCAAATCAAAAATGTCAGAATGTAAAGATATAAGTACAACAAATGTAAATAAAAATATTATGTCACTAATTTCAAAATGTCAAAATTCATAATGTCAATTCATAATTTTATGTCAATTCATAAATTTTAAACTCAATTCCAGGCGTTTTTGTTTGCTAAATAATCTTTAACTGTGTAATAAGCTTTTGAACACAAGCTCTGTTTAATAAATACTTTGAATTTATTATTACTTAGTTCCTGAATATTGCCTGGAATTTTGTTGTAAAAACGTATGCTTTGACACTTGTATGAGTTACTCATTTTTTGTAGTCTAGTTGAAGGTAGAACAAGTTTGTTTTTGTTTCGTGTATTTAATTTATGAATGTCGCTGAATTTAGAAAACATATTTATATTTTTCCTGACATATAAAAAGTTCTCATAAATGTATTGAGATGCGACAGTCATTATCTTAATTTCTTTAAATTTTTCCCTCAGTGAATGCCTTGAACCAAGACTGTAGATTGCACGAATAGCCCGCTTCTGCAGTACAAACACAGTTTGAATGTCAGCTGCGTTGCCCCATAATAAAATGCCATATGACATTATGCTGTGGAAATAACTAAAATATACTAATCTGGCCGTATCTATATCAGTTAACTGACGAATTTTATAAACCGCGTACGCTGCAGAGCTAAGTCTATTCGACAACTGACCTATATGTGGGCCCCACTGTAGCTTAGAATCTAAGGTTATGCCTAAGAATACGGTGTTATCTATAAGATCCAACTCTTCTCCATTCAAACATATGTTAGGTTTAACTTGTTTTACATTCGGTCTTGAAAATCGTATACATTTTGTTTTTCTTTCATTTAACAGTAAATTGTTAGCAGTAAACCATTGAACTACTTTAGAGAGAGCGTTATTTACATCGTCATTATTTGATTGTTCTCGTCTAAGTTTAAAGATAAGTGATGTATCATCAGCAAATAACACTATCTCTTCATTATTTTGCATAATATATGGCAAATCATTAATATATACAAGGAAAAGGAATGAACCAAGAATTGAACCTTGCGGCACTCCCATTGTGACCACTGAACTCATAGAAACTTTTCCATTTACCTCAACTCTCTGTATCTTATTACTCAAATATGATGTTAGGAGATCCAAAACAGTGTTCTTAACTCCATAGTAATGTAATTTCCTGATCAATATTTCATGAAAAACGCAATCAAAAGCCTTAAATAAGTCACAAAAGACTCCTAGAGTATCATGCAACTCCTCCCAGGCATCAAAAATACTATCTAAAAGCTCAACTCCAGCATCGGTAGTTGAGCGACCCCTAGTAAAACCAAATTTTTTTTCATGTAACAGCTTATTGTTATTAAAATGAGTTTGAAGCTGGCCTAGAATTAATTTTTCAAAAATTTTACTAAACGTGGGTAGCACAGATATTGGCCTATAATTTGTGGGGTCAGATGTGCTACCTGATTTAAATAACGGAATTACTTTACTACTTTTCATTTGATCAGGAAACACACCACAGTCAATGCATCTATTGAAAATCATTACCAGTTCAGGTGCTACTGTGTTGATTATGGATTTCGTAATCACAACAGAATTGCCCCAAAGATCACTAGTCTTCTTCAAATTAAGGGTATTAAAAGTTTTTACAATATCTTTGTCAGTGACATAACTAAATCTAAATTCAATGTTACACCTATTGACATTTGTTTTAATAGAGATTCGGCGTCATTGGAGGATGAGTTCAGGGATTTAGTGGTTGAGACTGGAATGTCTGTGAAGAAATTTTCAAATGCTGTGGCAACCTCAAAATCTGACTTTAATATCTTTTTATTTAATTGAAGAGTGTAATCGTTACTTTTAATCTTGACCCTTCCAGTCTCATTGTTTATAATATCCCACGTTGCTTTTATTTTATTGTCACTGTTTTTAATTTTTGATTTTAAATAAAGTGTCTTAGCTTCACGACAAATCTTTTTAAATAACTTAGAATAATTTCTTACGTATTGACTTTCTGTTCATATAATTCGTAAAGCTTATTTCTTATACACGACGAGTAGAAATTATAGATAAAAACAAGAATAAACTTGAGCATAAAATAAACAACGCCTTGGGGAATATAATGCAATGGTTAGATAACAATCACTTTAAAGTTAACATAAATAAAACAAAAATGATCCAATTCCAAACTTATAATAGTGAACCTACTAAACTTAATGTAAAGTATAATGCAAACATGGTCGAAGAAGTAGATGCCACATCATTTCTAGGCATCATAATAGACAAACATTGTAATTGGAAAGACCATGTTCAGAATCTTTGCATAAATATAGACAAATTTGTTTACGCGTTATATAGATTGAGACAAGTCTCAACTTTTGAAACTGCTTTAAATGCCTATCACGGCTATGTTTCGTCCAAATTAAGATATGGTCTGATATTATGGGGCAACTCGGTGGAGTCAAACAAAGCTTTCATCGTGCAGAAAAAATGTATACGAGCATTATTTAGCTTACAACAAACTAAGAGCTGTAGGGAGTACTTTAAAAAACATAATATCTTACCTTTACCTAGTCAGTATATATATATGAAATTTGTATTTTTGTACGCAAATATCGACACTTGTTCTGTAAGCACAATGATGTCGTGATGAGACCAGGGAGACACACACAAGCTACTCATACCCAAACAAAGAGTAAATGTATTTAGCAGGAATGTTTACTGTATGGCGATACGTATTTACAATAAGTTACCAAATAGTTTTAAGAAAATTGATACTTTTAATACTTTTAAACGAAAATTATCTATACTGTTATTAAATAAATGTTTTACACAATTAATGCATTCTTGGACGACCAAAAATTGTGACATATTTATAACTGCATGGAATTTTAAAATGAATTGTTATTAGATATTATTATTAAACTTATAAACTGACTATTGTATACATGCTACTAACAAAAAAAAAACAATATTTGTATGCCAGATAATGGTAGAATATGGCTTGAATGTAATGAAAACACTAACAACTTTGTATACCCATATTCCAACGAATAAATTTTTATCATTATCATATCAAAAGCAGTGCCATCGGCTACAGGTACACACGTGGAAATTATATGCATGGTGGCTGAGGCGTTTTAATCAAGTCGCAGGTCCCGAAACATCGCGTTTATATGTTATGAGGTGCGTACCGGTGTTGTGGGAAATACATTATGACGTTTACCTGTGTTTACATTAAAATTTGAAGCCTTTGTTCTGATATAGATGAACGTTGTTTATACATTATGTATTATAGATACATATAATATGCTATATGATATACATGCAGGCACACATCGCCAGCTTTAATGAAATACATTGTTTGTTGTTATGAGGAGTTTCTAACAAGCTCGACTACATCTTGTTATATATTGCTATCATTTAAAGGGGAATGGGCAAAAATGTATGGAACGTGGTACCCGCTCCAATAGTCATCATAATTATATCATTGAAAAGACATTTTGATGCAGAAAAATATCTACCAATGCGCCTGTCCCTATTCACGTTTGGGAAGCAGTAATCTCACTAAGTTTTATAAATGAGAATTTACTACAAACTGCTTATATTAATAAAATAAAGCTGTAGTAGTAATAAGATAGAATTAGATGATGATATAACATACTTAGGATTATATTATTAAAAGAAGTAAGAAAACAAGCATTCTTCTAATAAAAATCATATATTTTAGGAATAAGTGAGTAGATTTAAAACATTACATAGATATCGGTATCAACTATAACAGCATTGAGGAAAGATGCCGGAGCAGTAAATGCCGTATGCCTCGCATAGCCTGGGTACCATACGATGGACACTATATGTGCACAAGTGCCCATCGTACGTCGCCCGGTTAAACATGTGCCATACTATTGGACAATATTATTTGCACTGTTGATCAAAAATATGTGTTTATACGGACATGTCGTGACTGGATTCGTCCACGCAAAAGTCTACACACCACAATTCAAACCGCAGTAGCACTAAGTAATAAACTTCTAGTAACTTACATTTCTTCTCAACTCGGTCAATAAATTTGTACTAACTTAGCAAGAATTCACCTAAAACCCTTTCAAATCCGTCTCGTTTTACTCCCACCCATCCATTGAAATCACCTAACAAAATCAATCTTTCATTATCCTTACAGGTCCTCAGATTCTCCCTTAAAGTCTCCCAAAACACCTGCCTTTCTTTTTTCTTTTTCTTGTTGTGACATACCCGTTACTATATTGACCGGGGCGTAAACCCCTACAATAAGATACTTATATAACTTAGCAAGAACAAACAATAACAATTGCACTTGTTCCTGCAATTACATCTCCGTTCGCCTCATGATGAAGTAATAACATTAGGCTTGCCCCGCCCCCAGCCTCCTTTCTGCCCCCATTCTGCCCCCTTGCCCCCAAGGCGAGTAATGCAGCTGCACCCTATGTACTGGATTGTACTCTTTGTAGAACTGATACGTAATGGAAGTCGTAACGCTGTAGAATACTGATCACAGACCACATTACGGAACACACAACAAGGAATGGAATGATTGAAAAGGTTTTATGTTAGTTGCTAACTTTTAACAATGGCAGGCATTGTGCTCTGTGGAAAAGCTGATATTGAGTCAAAAGCCGGCTAAACAAGTATAGCATACGTGCCCTGGGTTGCAACTGATATAAAGCTAGTAGGAGCTAAAGAACTTTTAAGAATAATAAATAGTTACTACAAGATCTTTTTCTGTGTATATAACAAATTGCCAAATCATTTAAAGGATTTGAATGTCCAACTATTTAAAAGAGAGGTCAAAAAATTATTGATTGAAAGAGCCTATTATAAGGTAACAGATTTCTTAAATGACTTTATATAATTATATTATTATATTATATTTCTTAAATGACTTTTTATATATATATTATTCTTGATTTTATATAATTATACTGTATTTAATTTTACTATTTTTAAATTGACATTTATTATTATTATTTTACATTATAATTTCGAATAACTTATGACATTGTATATTTTATCTTGGCCTGACATCCTCTTTATAATATCTATTTATTTCAAGTAATTGATTCGTTAAAGAGAATATTATCTCTCTACTGTATTTTTTGTGTAATAGATATATTGTTTTTATTTTTGATATTATGTGATATATTTGTACGCTACACAGGCAAAAACAATCCTGTACTTTTCAACACCTTGCATGCTATCATGTTTATACCTACTCTGCTCATGTTTTAACAAATAAATAAATTTGATTTGATTTGATTTGTGTCCAAAATACTAGGCCCAAATTATTCAATTTCTTTTTCAAATCACAATAAATATTCATTAGACTGCCTCGTTGGTCTCGCGGCATAAATGTGCGCGTGAGATTGGGAGGTCTCGGGTTCGATTCCTGGGTCGGGCAAAGTGTTATTGGGTTTTTCCGTTAGGAAATTTTCAGTAGCAGCACGGAGTCTGGTAATGTGCCCGGTACGGCAATAGGCTCGCCCCCTATTACGTGGGACCTAAAAATTCATGGCGAAGTGTGCGTGTAATATTACACCTCTGCCTAATCCTTCGGGGATACAGGCGTGAGTCTATAAAATAAAAATATTCACACCGAGATTTGACCATGGATTAGATGGAGACAAGGATATTCTTTTTAATAAAATCGAGTACCTCTTTTAATCCTTGAATATATTTCAGTAGTATCTTCTTGGGTTTACGCGAATGTTACACATTGAAATTAAACTACAGTTTACGGATTTTATCGCGATGTATTGGTTTCACTAAGTTATTACATTTGAAACTAATGATCTAGAAACTATATTTTTAATTTATTACTAGCCGGCGTTTCGAATTCTTTACAGAATTCATGTTCACGGCAGACTGAGGTGATATTTGTCTTTTTCTTGAATGTATAAGTTATCTCAAAGTACCCGAACATTTTTCATCTACTGGTGTTACTATTTACGCAGAATGAGCTCACAGTGTCCTTAGGTCTTCTGGTGACTTTGTCCTTCTTGGGTTTCATTAGCCTTATGACAGGGTCCCAAGCTGGAGGAACATTCCAACCATCTTCCCTATTGAAATTAGGGTGTTTTTTTAATTTCAATAGCCTCTCGTATCATCCTTGGAAGAAAACGGTGTTCTTTTGCGAGTATCTGTGGTTCATCAAATCGCAGGTAGTGGTTGGGTCCTTGTTCCACATGTTCACACACAGCAGACTTTGTTGAGCGTTTATGTGTTATGTCAGCTATATGTTCTTTGAGTCGAATGCCTATGCTTCTCTTGGTTTGTCCAATGTATGAGAGCCCACATTCACAGTCAATTTTGTAGACACCGGCCTCTTGCAAGGGTAACTGACACTTGACAGATGGTAATAATTGACTGATCTTCGTTGGCGGCTTGTAGTAAGTTTTGATAGAAGCTCGCTTCAAGATGTAGCCAATTTTGTCGGTCACGCCCTTGATGTATGGGAGGACAGCAGGTTGTCTTTCTACTGTGGCTGGCTTTTCTTTCTTCTGGGATCTGTGACAGTGGCGCGGCTGTCGGAGCTTGTTGTCTTGCAGAACTTGCCTGACATGTTGAAGCTCAGCGTCCAGGTGTTTCTTGTCACAGATCCCGCGGGCTCTCTGAAACAGAGACATTCCTACAGTAGCTAACTGTTTAGGATGGTGGTGAGATTCACCGTTTAAGTACCTATTTGTATGGGTCTTTTTCCTATACACAGTATGGTTTAAGGCGAGCTTGCAATACTTTTTAAGATTTTTGAACATCTGAAAGTACCATGAACTATGATATTTTTAATGAATAAAAATTAAAGTATAAAAGTTGAACATATCTTCTAGTAAATCGTAAAGATAGAAACACGATTTGGAATGATTGGCTCGATAAAAAAAATGTCAAACATGGCACTAAATCACAATTTTAAACGTGTACTGCTTAGAGATTCCATAATGAATTTATATGAAAGTATTATCAATAGAAACAGCTCTTTATTTTAAAATAAATGGTAAAAACAGATTTCGTAATTTCGTTATTATTTTTCTCCAAGAAAAAAAATAGTCAAAATGTTGACATTATATCGCTCGCCGGCCGTTCATCAGTGCCCGCCGGGGCGTGATTGAGGGCGGACGTACGTCGTTGCTCCGCAAAATCCCCCTCCACCCCCGCATTTACATTTTCGCAAAAGTACAAAGTAATTCGTATTCCAAACTCACAGCCGGTTGCAGAAACGATATTTAAAATTTTAAAACGAGATTAAACCCTAATCTATTATTAAGTCGTTGCACAAAGCCAAATTCTTGTAAAATTTAATCCTTTATTAAATTTAATATAAGAAGAGTCAAAGCCTACATTAAAGCGCGTTTTACGTTGCACAAACAGCCATTAGCGTGAATTGACACGTGAGAATTTTAAATATGACAGATGTGAATTTTAAAATCTATTGTGAGCTCAGTGAGGTATTAAAGATCTATTGTTGTTGAATTTATCTCTGTTCCATAATATCTTATTGTACATTGAAGTGTTTGTTGCCAAATATAGCTCTATTAAATAATATATTTCAATGCATTGTAGTATTTTACGGTATTGAAGTGGTTTACAATGAATACGTTAGTTATGTCTTAACTAGTCTTTCATCTTTGTCTGATCCCGAAGAAGATTTTCCTCGCGGTCAAATTCCGGCAAGGCGAATGTATTTTCAAGGCATGACGGCGGAGAATTACGTATTACATACAGGGTACCCATAGAAGCAGATGACCAAATACGAAACATTGTAGATAAGGAGGTTTTAGGTGGTTTTAGAAGGCATATGGTAGAGCTTTGCTGATTTCAGCATGTATAGGCCGGCTCGACGGGGAAGTACCTACTACCCTCTCACAGAAAATGGACGTAAAGTACCAGTACCTAAACTGTTGCGTTTCGTTCAGTGAGTGAGAGTGCCGGAGGCCCTAGCCCCTATTCCTTCTCCCCTATCCCACTCCTTATCCTATACCTTTTCCCAACCCTAAGGGGTGGCAACGGACTTGTGACTCCTGTGGTGTTGGTTGTGTCCATGGGCGGTGGTAATTGCTTACCATCAGGTAATCCGTCTGCTCGTTTGCCGCCTATTACTATAAAAAAAGGAACCCATGTCTCAAAGAAATAAATAATTAAGTTGATGGTCAGACACAGTTTTTAATTTGTTTGAGGGTTTTTGCCACAGCAGCTTATCAACTGAACAGGTCTTGGGTGATTATCAAATAAACACAAATCCAGTGTGTAGATTAGTGCAAAGAGTTCTCAAGCCCTAGCAAAATTAAGCTCAAAATGTATTAAATTGCCAAACAGGAAAGTTCTACGTCTACATTTAAGATCTACGGCGAGTTGCAGCTAGAAATTGATGGATTTCCGCGTGTCGTAGGCGCTTTGGATTGTACTCATGTTAACATTATCACCTATTAGCAGAGGAGGTCATCATCCAAGCTATAGATACCAGTGCAAGAAGAGATACTTCTCCATAAGTGTAAAAATAATTGTCTTTATTCTATCTAATTGAATTATCACAACAGAACACATTGTAAACAAAATATATAAAAATATTTCTTTATCGTATGCAATTTTACCAATATGTCTTGAATAGTATAACAGCTTATTTCCTTCTCTCTTCTCTCATTTTGTGACTTCCACATAAATGAAACAACTGGGCATTTTCATATTTGATTTTATGTTAATACAAAATACAATAGTAGCGTATGTATTCAGGTTATAGAAAATCATCTTTCATGAATGGTAATAACTGCATTATATGGTCAATCATTATAATAAGCGCCAGGCTCTCTCTTTGTATGAATTTTCTCGGCTTTTCAGCTCAAAACGTAACAATTTTAATTAAAATCGTAAAAATGATTCAATACAACAATAACATAAACATGTCAATTTTGACAAAAGTTTTGATAGTCTTGACCACAGATTTACTAAATATGTATATTTAGAATTACACCTCTTTGATATATATGACCATTACGTTTTGTTTAATGAAATTTTTACTCATAGTACATTTCATAGATTATTGTGCATATAACTAAACGGAAATGTTCACTCTTTTCGTTCACTTGTAGGCATTAGTTCTTCATTAGTTAAATGATGTTTAATCGTCATTAAATTATGACACACATTAGCGATAATCTCCCTTTAAGTAATAAATAATTAATTTGAAGCTTTCTGCAACCGGCTGTCAATCGTTCAAACCATAGACATACTAGTAAGAAATCGTAGACAGGTTACTGACAAGGTAACCGGCGCTTACGAGTGGCACGCATTGCGAAAAGCGTACGCACACTAATATAAATATGTCAAAACGACACACTAAGAATTAGATAAGAAGTGTAGGTGAGATAGCACATCTAATCGCAAGCGCGAAAAAGAGATAAACATATACTCTTGTCATATTTTTGGTTTAGCTAAATATGAATTACGGGAATTATTTTATAAACACTCAAATGATTTATGGGCTCTACGTCAGGGCGCACCTGACTTCACTAACTACCCACTTTTTTATTATTATGAAGAGGGACGAGTCGAAGTGAAAGGCGCGATGCCACAGTCAGTCTTATAACAGCTCTCGGACGTAACGGACGTAACTAAGTAGCTAGAAGGAATTTTTGTAACAGTTTGTAATTGTGCAAAAGTATTGCTTAATAAAAGTGTACCTGTAATAATTGAAATAAACTAGGAGTGGTTTATAACTTTATACTGGACTTGGTGTTTTCTTCAAATATCAGAAGTGGCACGGACGTATCCAATGAAGTGTGCCCACAAGGTACAGAGAAGGCAAATGTTAACGCTGCTATGTTACTGAATAAGCTAAGCCTTCAACTACAACCGTGTATTACAAGCAATGGCATTTGATGATGAAGCCGGCACGCCGCCCTCGCCTAAGAATGTAAGGAAACGAGTCGGGGAGACTCAAAGGCGCAGGAGAAGTACATTGACTTCGGCGTCGTCTTCCAGTAAAGACGAAGCCATTCTTCGCAAGCCGCGAAAGTACCGTATTCAATGTATAATTATGTTGATTTGTTGCTCAATATGAGACTTATTAGAGTTGCCATATATCTTATAATCGATGTACAGATGTCGTCGTAGCCCGTGCTTTGAATAATTGTTTTTATTATATTTAGAACAGTACTAGATATTGTTGGATTCATAAATAAAGATTACTCACTATTATTTATCAATGTCAAAGTGGTAATGATATCAATTTTTTGTTAGATGTCAATGAATTTAGTGTAGAATTAGATATGTCAGAGTTAATTGGTTTCACTGGGTCAATAAAATCTTAATATATAAAATCCTTGCGTTACTGACTGACTGACAGACACGCTACAGCCTAAAATATTGGGCGCAGGAAGCTGAAATTTGGCATGTATGTTCCTTGGGGACCTTAGGGGTGCACTAAGAAGGGATTTCCCGAAATTCCCACGGGGTCGTCCAAAACGGGTACATTTAAAAAAAATGCAGGCGTAGCTGCTGGCGTCCTCTAGTTATTATATAAAACTAAAGTTATGTGGCTGGTCTGTAACTGTACTTCCTTTGACATTAATTTGAGCAATATTCTCATGGTAAAATTGCCTTTGAAGGCATTTATTATAATTCAAGTTGTTAATAGAATTCCTAACATAATAATCATTGTGATTTTTATGTAAAATTGATAATACGTTTGAGCGTTAAAGAATTCTTTTTTTTTTGCGTAAAGTGTATTTCATTATAGTATTGTTAAATCTTAAATAAGTTTTAATTGTTTGTCTATACATAATACTTTGCAAGAATGTTGTTTATGTCTGTAATAGATATACATATAAAATATTATTTACAGAGCCTTATTCTTAACGCATTTTAGTATGTATATTGTTGATATAGCTACAAGTAAATAATTAAATAAATACTGTTTAAATTTGGTTTGATCAGATTCAGTAACAGTTCTCATCATTTAATATTGAATATCAGATTTGATTCCATTAAAATAAACATAGATATGTCTATTAACAATTTTATAATGATAAATCTTGATTTGCAATCTGTCGTTATTATTTTTTTTTTTTCACTTATACTTAAACGACCGAATGTCATATTCATATTTCTTAAATATGTTATTCACGATTGTAGTAAGTTAAGCATTGTATTATACTTATGTATGTTGTAAATACGTGCGCCAGGAGGCAGCACGTTGTCGGATGGCCGAATGTCATATTTTTGGTTTAGCTTAATATTAATTACGGGAGTTATTTTATAAACACTCAAATGATTTATGGGCTCTACGTCAGCGCGCACCTCACTTCACTAACTACCCACTCTTTTTGATTATTTTTTTATATTATTATGAAGAGGGACGAGTCGAAGTGAAAGGCGCGATGCCACAGTCAGTCTTATAACAGCTCTCGGACGAAACGGACGTAACTAAGTAGCTAGAAGGAATTTTAGTAACAGTTTGTAATTATTGTGCAAAAGTATTGCTTAATAAAAGTGTACCTGTAATAATTGAAATAAACTAGGAGTGGTTTATAACTTTATACTGGACTTGGTGTTTTCTTCAAACTCTCTGTACCGACGCGCATTGTGACATCATGCTGACCGTTTCACAAAGAATAATTTGACTCAGATGCGACATGATTACTTTGTCTGTCTTGAGTAAATTCAATTCGCCTCAAAGTAAATTTGATTAATTGATTTAAGGTAGGGAAATAAAAAGTCGATGTGATTTATTTATAACATTTATTAAAAAAGTACATTTTATTTTTCTCATTTCATTCAATGGAAACCTAAAACAGTACGTTAATATAAAAACTGTAAAACCCACCGTACCCCTGGCAATACCCCTGGGGGTATGGTGGGTCTTTTAAAGCTTAACCGTACTCCTGGCTGAAATGCTCGTAGTGTTGTACCAACGTACGTGGACATTAAACTGAACAGTGTTATCTCTCGTATGATAATGACTTACTACTTACGTTTTTGTATTTTTAGACAAGCGAAGACAAGCACTAGTACGATGATAAAGTGCAACAAGGAGATAACTTAGAGAATAAAACGTTTAGGTATTACTGCTAATGGTTATAATGCTTTGTTTAATATAGGTATAATCTGTGGTACTGTTGAAGACCCGTCATCATCATCATCCTAGCGCTGTCGGATCATTCCCACTAGTTCTATTAAACAGTTCTATGATAGAACTAGTGAGACTTTTTTTCCCACTAGTTCTATTAGCACAACTTGATGAGAAGAATAGAACTAATGGGAATCAGTTATAGGAAATTTTCCACTAGTTCTATGTATGTTTTACAAGGGTAGTGTCACAACATCGCGCTCACATATCCGAATAAATATGTATGTATAAAAATGGGTTAAACGAATGAACGTCTACAAAACAATTGAACGTCTACAAAACAAATGAACGTCTACAAAACAAATGACTACCAGAAAATGATCAGCTATCGAAAGTGATTGCAAAAAACAGGTGCACGCGATTTTCAACCTAATTGACATTAGTCAGAATTTATAATTTTACTAACGTAATAATGCCAGAAAGCGAGAAAAACAAAAAAAACGTTTGTCATGAATCGTCAATAAGATCGAAAATCGCATGCACCTGTTTTTTGCAATCACTATCGATAGCTGATCATTTTCTGGTAGTCATTTGTTTTGTAGACGTTCATTTGTTTTGTAGGCGTTCATTTGTTTTGTAGGCGTTTATTTGTTTTGTAGACGTTCATTTGTTTTACACCTTAAACAAATGAACGTCTACAAAACATATTCATTCGGATATATGAGCGCGATGTCGTGACACTACGGAACATTCCCAGTAGTTCTATAAAAATATAATATATATAATAGAATACCCTTGTAAAAACGTACATAGAACTAGACTGGGACATTTCCTATTACTTATCCCATTAGTTCTATTCTCCTCATCAAGTTGTGCTAATAGAATTAGGACAGATCTATCATAGAACTGTCCAATTGAGCTACTGGGAATGATCCCACAAAATAGAAGAACGTAAAATTAACAAACTGAAATAAATAAACTTATTAAACAACAATATTATCTTGGAGTACGGTTAAGCTTTAAAAGACCCACCATACCCCCAGGGGTACTTTCAGGGGTACGGTGGGTCGGCAGCGAAAACTGTGCAGTACAATCTACTTAGTTGTTTAATACCAATTATGGTTACTGTTTGAAAAAGGAGAAAAACAAGAACGAGTGAATGGACTTTGATCATCCGTCAATGTTTGTAACTTACGTATGATTTTGTATTTCTATAATAATAATATATTGTGTTGATTCAGCCTCAAATCACTTTTATTACTTGACAAAAACACACATCAGTATTTTATTATTACGAATGTCCCATCTGAATACTTTGTTTTTTAGTCTTTGAACATGCACAATACTGCTTCTCTTTTACACTCGCTAAATGCCAATTTTTTTATTCACTCTATTATTTGTCATACTGAATTTATTATGCCTAAATTGTAAATAAAACGTTGTAATATTGTAATATTCATGAATGAGAAGTTATTCAATAACTTTTAGTAATTTTCCTATTATAGTTTGTGCAAAATCTCATTACACACGACGGCATTTTCAAATGTAACGTACACACACGCAAGTAAAAGAGCGAGCGCTTCCGACCACAGCGCGTACGCGACTAAAGCCAAATGATACATTTAGCCTGTTTTAATGTGCCACTTTTGAAGTTCGCATAACTCATCTACGGTTTTTTACGCTGCGCTGTGGCACACACGAACCCCCCCTACCCTCGCCCCGCTCACTCGCTGACGCCACCGCCGTGTTTTTGTTTTTGCGGGGGGTGAGGTCGAGCTACGCACTGTACTGCAACCTCGCCTTAAGGAGTTGTTTTTATTCCTGATGACAAGTACATCTAAGAAAGCTAAAGACTTGTTTGCCTCTAATGCCATTGTGAATTGTATTTGGTTATAAATAGAATTAAGATGGTTTAGGAAAGCATTAATACTATCTGTTGGTAAAATTGTGAACGTGTCATCTACATACCGCTTGTAGAACCTCGGTGTGATGGTGGCAGTCTGCAGGGCTCGCGCCTCTAAGTCCTCCATGAAGATGTCAGCGACAACAGGCGATACTGGGGAGCCCATTGCTACACCGTCTACTTGTATGTAGTATTTCTTGTCCCATAACAGATAGCCCGTTGTCAGAACACTGCCTGACAAAGTAAAATAAGCTAAAAGTGTCCTTAGGTCTACTGGTGACCTTGTCCTTCTTGGGTTTTATTAGCCTTATGACAGGATCCCGAGGAATATTCCAACCATCTTCCCTATTGAAATTAGGTTGTTTTTTAACTTCCATAGTACGTACCTCACGTATTATACTCGGAAGAAAACGGTATTCTTTTGCGAGTATTTGTGGTTCATCAAATTGGTTCCTTGTTCTACATATTCACACACAGCAGACTATGTTGAGCGTTTATGTTTGATATCAGCTATATGGTATTTAAGACGAATGCCTATGCGTAGCTTGGTTTGTCTAATGTATGAGAGGCCACTTTCACAGTCTATTTGTAGACACTGGCCTCTTGCGACGCAAATGTATTTATTCATAAATCATCATCATCATCAGCCTTTAAAAGTCCACTGCTGGACTAGGCCTCTCCTTTGAAAGGAGGAATTGGCCTACTATACCAAGCTGGCCAAACGGGTTGGCATAGGGTTTGTATCAAGTTTTCCTTCTCTTACAGTGCTGTTCTCTGCATAATAAGCTCCCTCTGTCGGCTCTTACGACACCCATGGGATGATATGGGGTGGTGACATTCCGTATTCTTAATCCGTCACCACACGGACAATACCTATTTTATTATAGGTATATTTTATTCATAAATACCTATTTTATTATTTGTTTATGAATGCTTTTAATCGTCCTCCTAGATTTACTCCAGTTGCAACTTGTGGTCCACTTACTAGTTTAACCGGATTGCATCGAATAGAGCTACTGCCTATCTGGCAAGCTAATTTTCTCTCGAGCGACTGTCTGAGTGGCAGTCGCTGTGTGGAAAAGCTAATTTACGCTCAAATCCGGTTAGAATAGTAAGCGGCCCATCGGTCGAAACTGGGATAAACGGGGATGATGATGAATGGAATGCAAAAAGGTTCATCCAAACTAATTTGTTGCGCTAAATAAGAATGACGGTGTAATTTAGCGTGTACACCACGATCAGTGATCGACGCATGTCGCTCGCGCTGCTAATTAATATCGTCGGAACAAACATTCGCGACAATTACCAACGGTACACACTACTAGCGGTAAAGGGTGGCTTTCCAGCGCGAAGCGAGAATGTGCAATAATTTCGTGCGATATGAATGTTAGTCCGTATACTCTTTTTAAAGCAGGTGATTTCGCGGTTCAACTGGCACTTACATTTTCGGATTTTTCAGTACTATGAATCACTTATGTTAATTTGGAATGAAAATCTAGTACACCGCAGCTACTCTGAACGAGCATGTCTTTATCAGCTACTTTCTGCCTCGCGCACTGTTGTGGCAATGGTCTTGGTGCGATCTAGTACAGTGTTCTTATGACTACGACTGTCACAAGCTGGTCAAATTATCGGGACTAGAAGATGCATTTATTTTTCATGCACACTCTTTATAATTGGGAGTAATTTCGTCTACATTACTACTACTAAATCCATTAATAAAAAAGAATACCTATAAGAGGGTCTAGATCTAAACCTATATTGATTCATATGCTGACTCCAGAAGGTATTTTCATTTGCATATGAAAAGTTTATATTATAACGTCGTCTCATATTACAGGTAGCTAACTGCCATCACTCTAGTGGAAAGCCACCCTCAGCGATGTGTACTCATACTATATATTATACCGCGCGTTAATGTTGGCATTAGCTATTTAATTTGATCATCGTTTCCTTCATTTGGAATAATTGGAATAATTTGTATAATTAAATAAATATCTGCATTCTTCATCGCGTTATTTGATACGATATGTTTTATTTAGCTATAAATAATCGAACTCAATTAGAACATTGATATCTTTTTTTTTTACTTTTTTACTTTTGATAGGCTAACGTTTGACGGCGATCTCGCCAGATTTTAAGCGATGATACGGTCGAAGATGGAGCACGCTTGCCTAGAAGGTACCTGTTCACCCGTGACTTGAAAACACCCAGATTGTACTCATCAAGAAACACAGACTCAGGCAAGGAAGGAGTTCCATACCTTTGCAGTACGCATAATAAATGAGGAAGGAAAGTGTTTCGTGCATATGGACGGGATGTCAACCATATAACGGTGACAATGATTAGATTGTCTGGTCGTCCGATGGTAAAAAGGGGATGGAGGAATCAGGTTATGTTGTTCCTCTGCACACACTCCGAAATGTAACCTTTAAAAAAACCGACAGACTGGCAACACTGCGACGATGCTCCAGGCTTTGGAGTTTTGTGTTAACCAATTTGTCATCGCCAATGAGTCTCCTAGCCTTCCTCTCAATAGATTCCAAAGTCCCTAGCTGGTGTAATGGTGTTGCTCGCTACACCAAATTAAATAATAATATATGGTCCTTAGGTCGCATACTTGTTTCCACATGTGTTTGTCTTATCGCTACGCTGGCGCCAACGTTATGCAATTAGTAAACTCATAAATCCCAAGAGTTTGACAAATTTATAAGAGTTATGTGACAGGCATATAAGTAAAGAAATAGCCATGAAATGTGAGAAAATATTGGCACTGTAGTGTTCACATGCGGAGTAGTTGAGGATCATAAAAAAAGGGATCAACGATAAGAAATGGACCCTTGTCAGGTAGTAAGGATTTGAGAGGCGTTGCGTTGGTGGTGTTTGACTGGACACGTTCCCACCTCCACCTCATGGTCCCACCACCCATCTGGGTATATGGACCGAATCTTGGGAGAGGCGCACGGTACTTGCTGTATGCTCTTTCCCGCGCGCCCGTTGTAAACTCCCTACAAATTATGTGTCCCTGAGCCACTCTCCCCATTCAGGGGCGGCTGTACTATTGTAGTACTGTATGTGCTGCTCTTCTCACAGCATACGGCACGCCTACGGCTTCGTCGCTGGCCCGGGTCCTTTCCTCTCTTTCTAGTTCTGCTCTCTTCTCGTGCCATTTATGGGCGAAGTCTCTAAACCGCCGGAAGTTCGCCTCAGAGTTCACAAGCTCGGCGTAAAAAGGGGGCCCGACCGTTGTGACAGTGATCCCATCCATCATGTCTTTTCTCAACTTGTCATACAGGGGGCATCGCCATATTACGTGATCCAAACTTTCGTCTTCCTCTCCGCAATAGCACACGCTATCCTCGCACAACTTCATCTCGCATAACCGTTTCCTGAAACATCCATGACCAGTCATAAGCTGTGAGACTTGGTAGTCCGGCTCGACCCAAGTGTACTTGAGCCGAGCCGCCACGTCCGGGAAGAACCGATAGAGCTCCCTACCCTTCACCTCGCCTTCCCATCTCTGTTGCCAGGAGGCAACAGTCTCCTCGGAAATTTGCCTACTTTCGTTTTTGAACGCCTCCTTGGGTAGGTGTCTTATATCATCAATCCTACCTGCACGGCTCACCTCGAGGTCGGCTGGCAGAACACCCGCCAGGACAGGCAGGGCCGCTGTGCTGCAGGACCTGTAGGCCTTCGTCAGCAGTATGAGCGCGGGTCTTTGTGTCCTCAACAACGCGCTTCTGACCACAAACACGGTCGTTCGCCTCCACCAGCATCCAGCCGCGTAGGTGATGATTGCGGCTTACGTTCCCCGGTAGAGGACGCGTAGCGCTCTATAGCGCATGCCCCAGGATGCGGCGGAGACTCTCGACATTTTTCCGAACGCAGCTGCGGCGCGCTCACCGATGGACTCCGCATGTTCCTTAAAGGACATGGTTGTATCGATTACCACACCCAGAACTTTGGTCGACTGTACGCTCTTGACTGAGACCCCATTGAGTCGGACAGTCGGTGGTCGTCCAGGCATCTTCCCCTTCAGAGTCATGGAGTATGACTTGGAGGGGGAGAAGCCCAGGCGGTTCCGCTGTCCCCACTCGCTAATTAAGGCCATGGCGCATGAGGCTGATGCCTCGATGCCGGCTCTTGAGTTGGACTCAATGAGGATCGTAACATCATCGGCGTATGCAACCAATTGGACTCCGTCTGGGTACGGTAATCGAAACAAATCATCCATCAGGAGGTTCCACAGTGAGGGTCCCAAAACTGAGCCCTGCGGGCAGCCCATGGTCAGTGGCTTCCACACAACCCCACTTCCGACGAAGAGACCTGCCCGGCGACTCGTAAAGTACGCGACCAACATCCGATAGATGTTGGGCGGGCAACCACCGTTCTTCGCCTTCAGCAGGATCATGGGCCACCACGCGTTGTCAAAGGCACCCGATATGTCGAGGAAAAGTCCCTGGACATATTTGGCCCGGCTCGCTGTTACAATGTCCTGAAGGGACCGCAGGGCTGTTAATGTACTACGACCTCGAGAAAAACCGTGCTGACAGGGTGAGATATTGCGCGAGATGTTGGGTGCGCAGTAGATCATGACCCTCTCCAAGATCTTGCCCAAAACCGAAAGGAGCGTGATAGGGCGATACGCTTTAGGATCAGTCAGCGGCTTGTCATTGCCTTTCGGCAGGACAATAAGCCGACCGTCCTTCCACGTATCGGGAAATGTGCCCTCCTCAACGCATTTACCTAAAACACGCGTCAGCTCGGATCAACGATAAGAAATGGACCCTTGTCAGGTAGTAAGGATTTGAGAGGCGTTGCGTTGGTGGTGTTTGACTGGACAGTCGGGTTTAAGAGGCGGGGCGAGTCGGGTCCCAGGAAAGCGCGGCGTGATGGACGAGAGGGTCAATGTTGGGACGCGGGACTAGGCGGATCTCGGGGACAGTGAGTCTTAGGACGCGAAAGAGGGCAGATCACGGGAACGCTCCAGCGGGGTGGTTGAGACAATTGGTCTTATGGTGCGAGAGAGATCGGACCTGGCCTAGCGTGAAAGAGGTTCGGTGTTGGTCGATAATTAGTGCTTAGTGATATCGAAGAACAAGGCGAGCGGCTTCAAGAGAAGGTGATCAGCACAGGGCAAGGGGTAAGTTTGGCAGCGACGCAGCTAAAAGTCCGGTGAGTGTCTGTTATTCACTTTACTGTAATTTATTGCATGAAATGTATAACATTAATAACTCTGTTGTGTATCTATGTCTATATCACACCATATATGTATACCAGGCTGACTAAAATATAAAGTTTTCTATGAGATATTGTACATAGTTATATTATTAATAACCGCGTGTACCATTAGTAGTGGTTCGTACCTTGTTGATGATGGATGTGAAGACGAGCGATGTATGATGGGAGTCTCCGTATTCGCGATCAGGTGGTAGAATGCAGAACTTTCACAATCGCTGTCTAAACCTGCGTACAAGCCAGTACATAGCAGCTGACAAGAAGAGAGAGCGAAAGAAGAGCCACCTGTCGGTCAGGCGGTAACAGTAAGACCGTACGGCTAATCTAGCGGCGATTGTAACGAGAGCTTCCCCGCAAACTATGCGCGATGGCTTAATACGTTTTAATTGACTATGTTTGTATGGGCTTCAATGTTGTGACTTGCGGCAAGGAGGCGTTTTGTGACATCAGTTCTGAGACTGTTACTGTACGCTCAATACTATACACTGGATATCGCTGAAATACTCGGCGCCGATAATACTATATGACTAATACCTGGATCATGTTCTTCGTCTCCCTGGAGCTGCCGTCTCTGAGATACGCTGCCTTGTACTCAAGTACCAATATGTGAAGCATGAATATATGGAGAGTGATTTTGTGATGACAAACCAATACTAATGTATCGCTGTCTTTAGTATTTTGATGACCACTTTCATTCAATTATGAGCGTTTACGTTTGGTAAATGCTGTCAGTAGAGGAATATAGAGGAAGGGACGAATTCCATAGTTCCTGCGCGGGCGAAGGGGCGCGGGAACCCTGGCAACAAATTGCTTGGCTGAATTTAATATTTTAAACTCAGTTAGTAGAAAACTAAAATTTTAATCAGCCTGGGGTCTATAGGATTCCGTTACATTTGGTGCCGTGACAAGGATCCTCGTCATTAAATGTTCTGATTCACTTCAGAACAACGAGGAAGAACTTAAAGGTTACTACACAAACACAACGTAGAAAAATGCAAACACAACGTAGAGAAATAACCATACACAGCGTAGAAAAATATCAAATTAATTAGACACAACGTGCCATTCATTAATCGATAGACGATCATGTTCATTTCAGAAAGACGAAATAATATTTAAGTCACGGCAATTATCTCAATATTTAATAGTCCGAGGGGGGCGATATTGCACCTAAGTGCCACACTTTCCCATATGTTATTTATTTTTATGGCACTGTGGTTCCTCTTATAATATCGCTGTATCTTGAAAGTAAACATATAACTGACTACATATGTTGAAATGCTTTACATAAATGCTGCTCATGCGTGTCATTTATACTGTATGTCGAGTTCGAGTCTTGACAGTAGTTATATTTTTGGGTACATAGAAATGCTTTCCATAAAGCGCGGCAATCATCTTAATATTTAATAATCGGAGGGGGGCTCTCTCGCACGTGTTATTTATTTTAATAGCACTTTGGTTCCTCTTATAACATCGCTGCATTTTGAAAGTAATCATATAATGGGCTACATAGATCCACCGCTTTACATAAAGCTCATGCGTGTCATTTATACTGAATGTCGAGTTCGATTCTCGACACTGGTTATATTATTGGCTACAGAAAATGCTTAACGTTTGAATATATCGAGTTCGACTCTCGATAATAAGCATATTATAGGTTACAAGCACTTTCGTATCAGGTTCGCTGTTTGAGTCCGATTCGTGATACAGACTAGCGATGTTTAGAACTAATTTTGGATAAGGAAAGAGAAGGATTTTATATTATATAGATTATATTTATAGGATATCTGGTGTAGGACATTAACATGGCTTGAGATTAATGTATAATGCACACCAGAATATGCCGTGGAACACCTAGGTGTAGTTAAATCAGGTTAGACTCCTGAGCAATGTCTGTGACGATAACTATATTGTTGTGCAACGTCAACAAACTAGTTGCCGTATTATAAATAGCGTGTTCGATAACTCTATATAATAAGAGGGAAATTATTTAAGGATAAAATAATGTATAATATTTTGTTGGAGTTGCGGGACAGGAATTTATTACACTAACGTACTGAAATAGCAGGTTCGACTACTGTTGCTATGATATTTTGGAATGTTTTTGACAAACTTACTGAAATAGCGAGTTCGACTCCCGTTGCTACGATATTTTGAAATGTTTTCAACAAACTTACTGAAATAACGGGTTCGACTCCTGTTGCTACGATATTATAAAAATGTTTTCAACAAACTTACTGAAATAGCGGGTTCGACTCCTGTTGCTACGATATTTTGAAATGTTTTCAACAAACTTACTGAAATAACGGGTTCGATTTCTGTTGCTACGATATTATAAAAATGTTTTCAGCAAACTTACTGAAATAGCGGGTTCGATTCCTGTTACTACGATATTTGAAAATGGTGTCAACAAACGTATTAAATTACGAAATCTAGTAATAATATCTATCTTATACATACGCGTTCTATGGACAAGCATCTATTAGTATATTACATTCATTGAGTTGAGATTTTTACAGTATGCATATGGTTTTTTATTGATGAAGTGTACACGAGGTTTAATTGAGAAAAACATTATTCTGAGGTCATATATCAGTAAACTTAGTTTCCTAACGTGTTAGCAAGTAGATTAAGGTAATATTAGCCCACTGCAGTATTTTGGTATACCTTATAAAAGCTCTAGGTTCGATTCGATTTCTGAGCATTGGTGAAAGTCGACGGATATTATACTCATGTACCTAATGATCGGCGTCGGCTTTATAGAAGTCGTACAATGTGATTTTAAATATTTTGGGTTCGATTCCCAAACATAAAAAGAATGCACACTATTGTTGAACACGAAACTATTTTGTTAATTGTTGTTATTATAGCAGTAATTAAAACCTCGCCGATAATGTGCGTCTGGGGCTGGGTTTAGTGACCATTGTTTTAAAATGTTTTGTTTTAAAATTGTTTCCCAAACTAGAAAGGCAATGCAATAAGCCGACATCTGGCACGTTTTGTTTCCAAATGCCAGCGTGTGAAAAAATAAGGGATAAAACAAAAAAGAGAAACACATTTTAGATGTTTATTAGTTAAAAGAAAGAAGGCTAGAAAGGAACTATTGTTCTTTTGTATTATTGATGTGCTTTGTCCGAACGCGCCAATGCGCACGTGAAAAGGACAGGATGGGCTACTTTGTTAAGATATGATTGCGCATGTGGCGCATTGTTTTGAGGAACTGAATGGCTTTAGAAAGTCATTTACGCCGTTTTTTTAGGATGGGTTCGATTCCCATCGTGAAAGGAGCCATAGTTCTTTGTATTATTGATTTGCTTTGTCCAAGGGCCAAGATCGGCTACTTTGTTAAGATATGACTGCACATATGCTGCATTGTTTTGGAAAACTGAATGGCTTTCGCTTTTCAATTTTGTAAGTCATTTCTGCCGTCTTTGGTATGGGTTCGATTCCCGCCGTGCGTCATATGAAATAGATATTCTACACGTGTTAATTCTAAGCATCAGTATTTTACCTAACTGTTACAGTTTAGGCTATCTCAGATTTTGGTTTAGCTGAGTATTTACAATACTTATTCATCTGCATTAAAATGTGATTGCCAGTGGCAATGATGTATGCATTGGTTATACCGGGTATATTGTACAAATACCTTTTAAGAGCGCTCAATTTACCAGGGTTCAAACCCCAGGTTTGCTTAGAGCTTGACATTGAGTTCATATTCCTCATGAGATTCGAGAGGTGTGTAAGCAGTATGCTAAAAAACGTCTTGATACATACTAGACTCATAGACATAGTTTAGCCCTATCGTGTAATATTCGTAAACAGCTAACTTGATTCTGGAGTTCAAATAAAAATAATATTTTGCTGCTAGACTCATGCAAAATACTTACTACGCATGCGTACTGAAAAATATTCATTGGTGATCCGCATCACATTATACAATCATCTGTTAGTTAGTATCCGGGTTTAGCACACAAACAGAAGTCGTATATTATATGACTAATCTTGGAAGTTTGATACTCGTGCCATTTCATTTAAAATTCCAGGACCCTACGTCATCTGCCACACACACTGCCACACATGGTGTTGCGACCGTGGAGCTGTGAGGACAAAGTAGCGGCGTTCCGGTAACGTGAAAGGCAGCTGCAGTATGCGTCGAAGGACATATCTTGCATTGGATCATCTTACACAGAGCTAAGTTTTCATTATCCTTACTAACTATAAACGCGCACATCGACTAACTTCAAGCAAGTGAACTCCCTCTGATCCGAACTCTCAGATATACATACAATATTAAACGAAGGTTTAAGTTACATAGGGCCTTATGTGTGTTGTTCATTATATAGAACTTTTCTTTATGACATAATATATTTGGCAACTGCGTCCAACTACACGAGTAATAATAGTGATTGTTATTTATGTTAACTAAAATCAGAGCCTTAATAATGAGGTAGACATAGTGCCGATACGCTTGATGATCCGAATGAAGAACTGATTGGAGCGGCCATCTCGCCGGACGTTGTGGGTTCGATCCCCGCGCGTACAATTCAAGCTAAATGGGAATAATTCCTAGTGTGGGACCGAGTTGAGAATTGTTTAGTTGTAGGGACTGTCGAGCTATCAACTGGGGAAAACGACTGCTGCACTATACTATTGTTTACGACTATTTAGCTCATTATATAAAACTATTGCAACTACTTGTCTTGCAAATTTGATAAGGCAAGTGTCTTATACGAGTGTGTGCGAACTATTTCAGCCACTGCTACCTGACGCTATGTACACCTACTACTGAACCCGATTTCGACGAGTGAGAATGGCGAATCAGGTACCTCGATCATACCACGCTGCCCGTTTATCAAGAAGACATCTGGTATGTACACTTCCATTCTAAGCATGGATAGGATGTCTTATAGATTGTACTACTATTTTGAGAATTTATTGCTAATACGCCATTTGGCTTAATGGAAAACATAGGTTCCGGGCAACTGGTGATCTTGGTTAAGTGCGCTAGTTCTAATATGAAATTTTGGTCTGGTAGGAGAAGTAGTACATAGACGGATTAGAATAAGCTTTTCAATTTTTTTTCATAAACTTTAGATGGTAAACGAGGTTGAGGCATCGATATATATGTACTAAAGTACTAGATGTAGCATTCAGAACATTGACTTTGTTCAAATGCTTTGCATGAATATACCAGCAAAGCAATCTAGTGTCACTTTGACTTGCCTGCGGCGTGGGTCCGCTTCGTTTATTAATTGTGTACCGGCGAGAAATCGCTTAATTCGAATCAGAACTGGAATCTGTTGTAGCGCTAGTTAATATTATTTATTATTTAAGTAATAAAAAGAGTTAATTATATCATATTACCACATAACAATGTATTTATTTATTTTTATGTGACGTCATTTACCACCATAGACTAACTACTATGCAGACATCGATTGCAAGTGATTGTAGGTATAAATATAATTATGACTAAGAACAGACTTGATGAAGGCATTGGTTTTAAAAGTGTTTTAGTTTGATTCATGTTCTAAGACCAATTTGATTTTGTATAACACTAATTTGTGTTTTTCTTTTTAGTATATTGATCGTTATTACTATATTAATGAATATTTCAAATAAAATAATTGTGACACATGCCTAGGTACTTTAAAAACAGTATGTACCTACACTTACACTTCACCATAGTACACATAAATTTGCAGTTATAGAAAAATACGTAAAAAATATACTGAATCAATAAGGCCATTAAAAATAAGGCCAAACATCCTGATCTTTATTATCTGACCAAGAGACAAAAACCTACGAAATTAATTGTGTTTGATGGTAATGGAATAGGTATTAAAATATATTTTTGAGCATTTCTTATGCTAGGGTAGATTGAATTGCAATTTATTTAGAGCTATAAAAATAAATTCCTGGGGCAAGACTTGAACCTGCGACCAAGACGAACCGTGTCAATGCTGTATCGACTAAGCTATTTGGGCCACTTCATCATAAAAAGATTTTTCCTAATGGTTGGTTCACTTATAGTAGCGCATAGTCCCATTTGCCAAATGTGTGTGTGTATAGAACTATGTGGTCAGAAAGGACATTATAACAGATTGTCAAAACAATGCTGCCTTATATGTATAATAAGAAATTTCTGAGCTAGCTTCATGCCAAGATAAATTTAAACTTTAAAAATGTATAATTGTTCGTTCCTGACACATGTCTTGAACTTACGCCAACGAATACATTTTCTACTTTTTTATAAAATTAACTAAATATGATTATAGTTTTTATTATTTTACTGAAATAAAACCACGACAATTAATTACTTTTATTTTCATAAATAGGCACAAAACTTATCTATTTTCCGACCTTCTGTGAAAATAATCTATACAAATGTCAATAAGTACCCAGTAGCATTAGAGTACTGCTGGCTGCTCATTGGTAAGATGCCCGGTCAGCCGTAGCTGATTGGCTATAATATGATAAATAAGCGCTGTATTCCATTGGTGCTACGTGCATTTGCGTGTTGCGCATGTGCGATTAGACGTCAAACCTAAGACAGCTTGGACAATGTTTTCCTAAGGAATGTTACGTCTATCGTTAGAATATATGTCAATGGGTTGAGGCAACAATTGCAATTAGATTCCTATAAGTGTCAATGTTGTCATAGTATAGGGATGGGCGGAGTATAGTTAGTTAGTGTATCGTACGGTGCGGCCTTAGCAAGGGTATAGTAGGGTTATTATTATCAATCAACTATAAGTTAGGATAAGTGGTATGAAGCAATGGATACTTATTGGAAGTTGTATGATATTTGCCGGCAGTTAAATGGTGGAAAATAAGATGCAGTTTTAACTGCCGTACTCTACTACATGTGCTTTTGTATCTTTAGTGAAAGCTCATACGCTATGACTTAGTCTACGCGTCTGATTTTCAGAGGGGGGAATGTAATGGTGTTGCTCGCTACACCAAATTAAATAATAATATATGGTCCTTAGGTCGCATACTTGTTTCCACATGTGTTTGTCTTATCGCTACGCTGGCGCCAACGTTATGCAATTAGTAAACTCATAAATCCCAAGAGTTTGACAAATTTATAAGAGTTATGTGACAGGCATATAAGTAAAGAAATAGCCATGAAATGTGAGAAAATATTGGCACTGTAGTGTTCACATGCGGAGTAGTTGAGGATCATAAAAAAAGGGATCAACGATAAGAAATGGACCCTTGTCAGGTAGTAAGGATTTGAGAGGCGTTGCGTTGGTGGTGTTTGACTGGACAGTCGGGTTTAAGAGGCGGGGCGAGTCGGGTCCCAGGAAAGCGCGGCGTGATGGACGAGAGGGTCAATGTTGGGACGCGGGACTAGGCGGATCTCGGGGACAGTGAGTCTTAGGACGCGAAAGAGGGCAGATCACGGGAACGCTCCAGCGGGGTGGTTGAGACAATTGGTCTTATGGTGCGAGAGAGATCGGACCTGGCCTAGCGCGAAAGAGGTTCGGTGTTGGTCGATAATTAGTGCTTAGTGATATCGAAGAACAAGGCGAGCGGCTTCAAGAGAAGGTGATCAGCACAGGGCAAGGGGTAAGTTTGGCAGCGACGCAGCTAAAAGTCCGGTGAGTGTCTGTTATTCACTTTACTGTAATTTATTGCATGAAATGTATAACATTAATAACTCTGTTGTGTATCTATGTCTATATCACACCATATATGTATACCAGGCTGACTAAAATATAAAGTTCTCTATGAGATATTGTACATAGTTATATTATTAATAACCGCGTGTACCATTAGTAGTGGTTCGTACCTTGTTGATGATGGATGTGAAGACGAGCGATGTATGATGGGAGTCTCCGTATTCGCGATCAGGTGGTAGAATGCAGGACTTTCACAATCGCTGTCTAAACCTGCGTACAGGCCAGTACATAGCAGCTGACAAGGTTTTAAAGAGCGAAAGAAGAGCCACCTGTCGGTCACGCGGTAACAGTAAGACCGTACGGCTAATCTAGCGGCGATTGTAACGAGAGCTTCCCCGCAAACTATGCGCGATGGCTTAATACGTTTTAATTGACTATGTTTGTATGGGCTTCAATGTTGTGACTTGCGGCAAGGAGGCGTTTTGTTACATCAGTTCTGAGACTGTTACTGTACGCTCAATACTATACACTGGATATCGCTGAAATACTCGGCGCCGATAATACTATATGACTAATATACCTGGATCATGTTCTTCGTCTCCCTGGAGCTGCCGTCTCTGAGATACGCTGCCTTGTACTCAAGTACCAATATGTGAAGCATGAATATATGGAGAGTGATTTTGTGATGACAAACCAATACTAATGTATCGCTGTCTTTAGTATTTTGATGACCACTTTCATTCAATTATAAGCGTTTACGTTTGGTAAATGCTGTCAGTAGAGGAATATAGAGGAAGGGACGAATTCCATAGTTCCTGCGTGGGCGAAGGGGCGCGGGAACCCTGGCAACAAATTGCTTGGCTGAATTTAATATTTTAAACTCAGTTAGTAGAAAACTAAAATTTTAATCAGCCTGGGGTCTATAGGATTCCGTTACACTGGTATTTCGCTGAAACATCCCAAAGGTGAGAACATTACTCCATGCAGGACCGGACTTGTGCTTTGTAAAGATTAAGCAACTGACCCGGCGTTAAGTACCGTCCCACCTTGTTCAGGATACCTAGTTTCTTGCCAGCCAGCTCGGCTTTTGATTCTATATAAGAACCAAAATTTAAATTAGAGGTCAACGTGATGCCTAGGAGTTCCAAGCGATCAGTGATCTACACAGGTACATTTCAAAAAGTCAGAGTCAGATAAAAAATTTTCGTTTCGTTTCGTGGAAAATAGGCACGCCTAGGTTTTGGAGGCATTAAACTTGACTTATTTAGCATCGCCCCAGTCGGAGACCGCCTTCAAAGTCAAGTTCAAACGCTCAATCATGCCTTCCCTGAGTGACTGTATTTCTGCCATACTGGCCCGAGCACTGGACATATATCTCTCTACAACCTTGCTGCCATATGCATATCCGAAGATGCCTGGTTTCAATAGATCGTTGATATGAAGCAGGAAAAATGTTGCAGAGAGAACTGATCCCTGTGGGACCCCGACGTTAATCGCCATTCGGTCTGACGAACAGCGATCGACATCATTCGGATAGTCATCCGAATGGACCGATCCCTCAGAAAATCTGATATCCAACCGCACAGGTCGGGGGAATGCCAAATGCTGGAAGCTTGCCAATAGGACTATCATGCCAGAACTTATCAAAAGCTTTAGAGACATCAAGTGAAACAGCTAGTGCTTCACCGTGTCTCTCGATGGTCTCACCCCATAGATGCGTGGCATACACTAGAAGATCTCCTGTGGACCGATTTCGCCGAAACCTGTACTGTCGGCCGCTGAGGAGGCTATTCGATTCTAGGTATGCCAGGAGTCTATTATTCAGTCTATTATTCAGTCACTCTTACAGAGTATGGAAGTGACTGAAATGGGTCTATAGTTGTTTGGGTCAGCTCGGCTACCATTTTTGGGCACTGGTTATACATTGGCAAGCTTCCAAGATCTTGGCACTATGCCAGTTGCCAGAGAAAGGCGAAAAAGGCGAGTCAATACGGGAGATAACTCGGGGGTACAAATTTTTAGTACTATGGCTGGAATGCCATCTGGACCGCTGGCCTTGTTCACGTCAAGATGCCACAGAATTTTACGAACCTCTGTTTGACGTATTCGTATGCCTAACATCCAGATTTCGGAATAAGGCGGTATCGGAGGTGGTTTATTTGTGTGGTCTAGACGCAAAGATTCTGCGAAGATTACGGCAAATAAATTCACCTTGTCCTCAGCACCGTGAGCTAGTGATCCGTAAGGCCTTAGCAGTGGTGATAGTGAGGGACGGCAGAAGTTTGATTCCACCGATTTTGCCAGGGACCAAAATGCTTTACAACCAGCTGGGTAACAGGCAAGTTTGTTTCCTATTCGGCGTATGTAGTATTTAGCCATCGTTAAAGGTTCTCTTCTTCTCTGGTATATCCTTAGCCTTGCATTTGCGTGCTTCAGCCCATGTTACATATGCCTCATATTTCAACACTTCGGCGCGTTGGCATTCGGATCCGAACCACGGCTTTGCTTTATTTATCTTGCAAATAATAGAAATATAATATAGATGGAATTAACAGGTATACTTACCAAGTTTATTTTATAATACCTACGTTTATTTGAAGCGTGGTGTAAAGAATTCCTTTCCTGCAGTAGCCTGTCTGCTCTATCTGTTTACTTTTAGAGTGATTTATAATTATTAAGTATTTTCTTAGGTTTACGCGAATCTTACACATTGAAATCAAACTACGGTTTGCGGATTCTATCGCAATATATTGGTTTTAAAGATATTACATTTAAACCGAATGATTTACAAATGTAATATCTCAAAAAAAATATATATATATATATATATATATATATTTGAATGTGATTCGACTGAAAATGGACTTCGGCTATACTCTACCTTTTTTTCTGTTGGGACCCAAATTCAATCCAAGTGGAGTTTGAAAGCTAGTGGTGGAGCCGCGAACATCTTTCGGCATTATTTTACTCAGGCAGGACACTCCGCTAAGGCATAAAGCGTATGAGGTAAGTCCAAGATGGTATAGTTTTAAATTAAAGTTTGTTCAAATGCAACATCCACCCTATGTCTCTATAAGTTATATTAGACTGCATGTCACTAGCCCACCGTGAAAGTAAATGCAATGCTGTTTTCACGATTCTATTCTATATTTATGACCAAAAAAGCAAGTCAGATACCAAACCAAAACCACGACAATCAATAATTAACTTCCGAGTCAGGTCTTCTTACTTGAGGTCAAGTTCCAAAATGGACAAACTCCTATCACTCGCTTATAATTATGCACCGTCTATTATAAATTATTGCTTTTCCGAAAAGTATGTTCTCAGCCCATGATATAGAAGCTGCCTATAGCATTTATTTTCTAAAAAAATATAGAGGATTAAGCATTTTCGTTAAAATCAACACTGCACATAATTATAACGTAATGTGTACGAGAATTTAGCCACTATGTAGGTAACAAACAAAGTGGATCGACCTTACGCATCGTCAGTCATGTTGTAGTGCTGTGAAGCGCAAATACTAAACTGAAAAAAGAACTATTTTATATTGTAAAAATATGCATTATCATGGGCCGAGTACATACTCTTCGGGAAAACACTGACTTATAATACACGACAAAGCAAGTACCACCATCTCCCTCAAACATTTGCAGAAACTTATAAAAGCGAGAGAAAGAATAATCACTTACGGTGACTATAGCTATGCACCGGCCGAAAAAGACACGGTGGATCCAATATAAATTTGGAGAAACACAAACAGATTTCGGGAATGTTAATATACAGAAGTCCTCGGGAGTTTTACCTGCATCTTGCTGGGTTTACCCCTCTTTGTCGAGGGCAATCCAAGACTCGTTAAACTTTAGCCAACATCACTCTGTTTAAATTGATTAGGTTCATTCTATCATTCTTGTTTCAACATTTTCTTTTGATTATGTCAATAGTATATGAATATTTTGAACTGTTTTTGGTTAAAGGTGCGCTTTAAATTTAAAATTATTTTATTTTATTTTTTAATTGCTGTATTATTGCTTGCACAGTACAAAACAATAAAAAATGTGTTTATTGATCTCAGACTGATTTTAAGTGTGTTGCTTTAAAATTTATTTAAAAAGACAACTCCCGCACTAGGTCTTAATCCTGTGTCGCGGGGGGATTTCCAAACATACAACTAACGGACACAATGAAAAGCCAATAATGAATCGGTAACTGCACCAAGAGTCTGCTAATGAAAGTTCTGCTGGGGGGATAAGATCATCGTGTGAGAGTTGTTCTAGTAAATTATATCTAGGTATATTATTATAAACAACATGAAACATTCTCTTACCCAGTACGTAAAATAATGACATTTGTACACGAGCGGACTCTTCTTCAAAGTTAAACTGTCAGAATTCACCAGATATGCTTACCCACTTCATATTTCAGTGCAACAAAGCTATAAACAAAGTCAAGACGTCATCTATTATATTCACTTTAAATGAATAGACGCCTCGAGCTCGCATACATTGTGGAACTTTTCCATAATTAAAAACAGTGACTAAGTTATGCTAAGCAGTCTTGCTCGGAAGCATCAGTACTTGAGACAAACAGCTTACATATAATTTACGAAGCGAGTCTTTGTGTTGTAGGTTTAATAAAAATATATTGTTTTAGCAAAAAATAATACGACTTTGTTGTGTAACAGAAGTAAATGAAAGGGGGATGAAACAAAGAATTAGGTGTTGCGCCGATATCTGGTGTTTTGTGTATTTTTCTGATGGTTATAAATTCTTGGATCTGAATCTCAGTTTGCTACGAAGTTTCAAACATATTGTTTACAATTTGTCATGCACTGCTTTACGCATATATACCTATAGAGAATAACAGACTATTACAAAAAGAGTTCAAAGCCACGGCACGCAATGCCGACTTGTTGAAGTTATATGCGTTTGGTAGAGGAGAAACCTGCCAGAAACCTACATGCTTGAAAGTTATACATAGTGTTCAAGAAAGACATGTGAACCCTGCTAACCCACACTATACTTAATAAGTCTGTTCATTCTAATTTATTGCCCCGTCATTACTTTCTGGCCTTTTCTGCAGACAAACAGTGTATTTTTACAGATATACATGTCTAACACTAAACTACTGGGTGTGAAACGCTCTCAGTAAAGAGTATCAAGCTGTTATTATACACCCGAACAGCAAAAAGATTGGTATAGGACTTAATGTCAAGTTTTCCTTCTCTTCGAAAAGATATAGATAGATTATATTAGATAGAAAATTCTTTATTGTACACCAGAAGAAATAAATACAAGAATACAGTGATCAAATCACATTGGTCATGTATTTAGGCTGTGGGCTAAAATTACTGATATCCAAGTATTTATGCATAATATGTAAGAGGATAGTGACAGATAAATGACACTGTCATCACGTTTGACAGTTAAACTGTGAAACGTGTAAATAAGGTTTAAGCTAGCTATATAAGTCGACAAGCATGGCTAGTTCGTCCTATTCTCCTTCGACGACGGCTCAGGTACGATATTGTTCTGACTTTTTAACTGCCACTGTGTTTCAATATTCTGAGTTGCTTGTTCTTTTGTTTCATCATCTAGGAAACAATGTAAGATAGTGTAACCATTATCTTATTGATACTGTGGGTAGGTTGGTAGTTAGTGAGATTATAAGATTGTATTATAGGATAGAATAATATACTGTGGATCAATGACATCCATTATATACCTGTGGTAAACATTTAGTCAATTGTGTTAATTCCAAATAATGCTTATTGTGTTATGTTGTAAGACAGAACTTTCTTGTAATATAAAACTACCCACAACATTGATACCTACTTGATATAAGTACATAAGTTGGCTGATTATAAAAAAAACTTTATACTAGTGGTACAAGGGCGGTCTTACCGCAAAATCTTCCAGACAACCAAGAATGGAATAATTGATTGAGTGCCAGAGAGAATGCTATTTGCTTCGTGTATTCCTTAGACGCCTCCTAAGACACCCATGAATGCAATTAGATAGAAGCATGTTGTAAGTATAGGGATCATTACAGTTTCGACGAATAAAGTTTATTTACTTTGGCTTGGATGACTTTGAAATTAATCATCATCTTACTCTTATCCCGGTTGCATCCAAGAATTTCACCTTGGAACGCTGGGTCCGCATTTTTGTCGAATCTTTGACAGAATATTAATATAACATTAAGAATGACTTCCAGATAATAACTATTTTAATCTTGTAAACTTAAACCTTAAAAATGTAATGAAACGATGATTACTATTATACACACATGCACGTAGACAAACACACACTCAAGCGCGCGTACACAAAAGCGACGACTTTTATCTACTTCTTGATGGTTCTTTAAGACCAATTCTTTTTAAAACTAGTACTAGTACGTTTGGATTAACTAAACTAGTTGAGTCTTGCTCAATTTCTAAGCTGCAAAACAGTACTATATATATATATATATATATATATATATATATAGGGTATCACAAGGCCGAAGTCTACTCGTTGTTGACATCATGCCAAGTCATACTAACCAAAATAATACCTGGGAAACGTTTGAGTTTTCACATTTTTTAAACCGCACTTAAAAGCGCGCGTGCAATGCTCGTAGTGATTGGTACAACATGGGATTTTAGTTTTCGTTAAGGGTCTTTTTACACCCTGTATATATATATATATATATATATATATATATATATATATATATATATAATCACATCCGATAAAATAGGGTAACAGCTGGAGTTGTAACGCTACATGACTAAAGTATTTTGACTCCAGAGTGACCGCGATTAGTGTTACATTTAGTTTTATGAAAAGTGGACGTGCGTTTGTTGAGGCAAGTAGTGTTACAAATTAAAATATAACTGTGTATCAGACAGGTAAAATCTTGTTGCATACATCGATTTGTCTAATAAACAGTTACAAATCGAATTATTACAGTTTATTGTTATAAACTTGAGTTAAATTAGTTCAAAATTTCCAGAATATAGTGATATATTTTGTATTGTGTCAGTATTTTAGATGCGATTTATTGTAATATTGTGTTACTCTTCACGTTGTAACAGTATTTGACTATAAATGTATATGTGTCGTGTGAATATTTCAACTTGTAATCTTGTTAAAAGTTTAGGTACTTTCGGATTGTTTGCTTTGAATATGATTTGTGATTCTAGGGTCAAAATGAAACGTAATGACGCAATTCTGCATTTAGCTCTAAGGGATAATAAAAAAGAAATACCTACCGATGATCATCAAAATATTGGGGAAACTAACCTGTAAGGTATGATGCCTAATTGCCTACTTTACTTTCCCTATCTACCTGTTTTTACCAGGTTATTTTTTCATTCTAGTATATAATAGCTAAGTTATTTTGTGTTCAGCTGCGTCTTCATTTAAGAAAATCAAAATGATAGTATATAATATAAACCCTTCACCTAAAATTAACTGTCTTATTTCTTCTACAACCACAAAGGTGCACAGACGTAAGCAAAAATTAAAAAAATTTACTAACGCAAATAAAGATTTTCTAAAGGTTTCAAAGTATGAATATACTTCAGATTAATGAGTTACCACACTTCGATACTTCAATCGAAAGTTATGAAGTACATTCTTATAATCCTTACAATAACTGCTTTGGAGAAAATTATAGCAAGACATATACGTCCTGCCATCAGCCAGTTCAATCTACATTGAAGGTCGAGCAAAGTTCTTCGGCAAAGATGGAAAACCAATTGAAAAAGCTGTTACGTTTAATAATAATCCTGTTATGTTTTTGTTTCAAGACATCAGGTATGAAATAAATGGTATAGAAATAGTAAGTATAAAAAATTCGGGAATAACTTCAACAATTAAGTCATATGTTTCATTAAATGAAGCAGAAAATAAAGTGGCTGCATTATGGGGCTGGAACTTAAATGGATTTAAAAGTGACGGTTATTTTAGTGCTGTAATACCATTAAATAATATTTTAGGGTTTGCGAAGGATTACAATAAAATTGTGATAAATTGTAAACATGAACTTATATTGAATAGAAGTAACTCTAACTTAAACAGCGTTATACTTACTGATGAAGTTGTACATTTTCAAATAGATATAGAAAGAATACAATGGAGGGTACCACACATAAAAGTTTCAGATCGTGAACAACTGACATTATTAAAACATTTAGAAAAACACAGACCTATTCAAATGGCATTTAGAAACTGGGATTTGTATGAATACCCTTTACTACCTAAAACTATAAAGCATTCATGGTCAGTTAAAACTGCATCACAATTAGAAAAACCTAGATATGTAATTTTCTGCTTACAAACTAATAGAAAAAATAATAAATTGAAAGATAGTTCAATATTCGATCATTTTGAAGTGACAAACGTAACCCTTTTTCTAAATTCTCAATATTATCCTTATGAACCTTTAGCCTTAAAGTTTTCTGAGAACAAATACAGCATATTATACGAGATGTATGCGAAATTTCGCCAGTCGTATTACACCTGTCCAGTAGATCCCTTGCTCAATCTAAAAGACTTAAAAGAGAAGGCTCCTCTGTTTATTTTAGACTGTTCAAGGCAAAACGATAATCTAAAAACTGGTCCTGTGGATGTTCAATTAGAAATTGAGTGTTCAGCATCAATACCAGATAACACTGCTGCATATTATTTGATTATAAACGATCGCCTTGTGGAATACAAACCTCTAAGCAACATTGTGCGCTGATTATCATGAATGCCATTGTAGAAGTTCAAGGTTTTAAAAAAGAAGCAAAGAATGTATAGTAAAAGAAATTGCTGAATGGTGTAATAATACATTGCAAGTGTTTTTAATGAAGCCACCATTTCCCTTTTACGATTTGACAAATCAAGAAAGACGACAAGTAAGCTGGATTGAGCGTAACAGGAAAATATACTGGAATGAAGGATTTATACCTTATTCAAACTATCGGTATTTCATTTTAGATTTTTTTAAAGATAAGTGTGTTTATATTAAAGGTCTTGAAAAAGAGAAATGGTTAAAAAACATTTTAAATAACAATAATGTAATTAATTTAGAAAATAAAGATTGTCCTAGTTTGTTAAGTCTGTATGATCGTTATAAATATTCTAAAGAAGTGTATAGTTGCATATATCATGACTCAATATGTGCTTTAAGAAATGTTTTGTGTTTAAAAATTTGAAACTTTTCTTTTAAAACATGTTTCTCCTTGTTTTACTTGATAGTTTCCTATCCCATCTTTTAAAATATACAGTAATTGTAACAACTATGATATTTCATTACATTTTTGACTGTACATTAGGAAAGTCGTAAAAGTTGAAGATTTTGTAATTAATATGGGTTTAATTAATGTCTGCATAACATTACTCGACCAACGATAACCTGTTGTTGACAAGAATGCCTTATAAATTACTAACAGTTATTTTAAACAACTTTAGAATCCACAGTTATTGAACTGATACCTGTACCGTTATCAGTTCTGTTACAACTATACCTGTTACTGAACTGTTTATGAATGATTGAAAAACAATTTAAACAACTTTCGAATCCACAGTTATTAAACTGATACCTGTACTGTTATCAGTTCTGTTACAACTATACCTGTTACTGAACTGATTTATGAATGATTGAAAAACAATTTCATATTCATATTCATAATACTTTATTTGTGGAAAGTAGGTTAGTTACAGATCTTAACGTTATGTTATAGTACCACTACATCCTACCACATTTGCGGTGTACAAATAATATGAGATAAAAAGAAAATAGTTACAACCAAATTAATATTAAGGAAATAATTAAAAAATATATTATAAAAACAACACAATGTCACCAATTCAAATAATAATTCAAAGTGATAATACAATATAATTTCATCAATTTAAATAAATACCTACTTAATTAAAAACAATTTTTCAAAATTTCAAATAATAATAGGAATGTCACAAGTAATAATTGAATGTGAATAGGAATTAATTATGTCATATTACAATTACAATTGTATTACATTATTTTGTCAATAAAATATTCATCAACAGAATAATAGGCTTTATTTATAAGAAACTCTTTCAATTTGTTTTTGAATAATTTTAACCTTTCAGCAGTTTGTATACATTTAGGTAACTTATTGTATATCTTGGGGGCCATCACAAATATTCTTTTGTGATATAAGGTAGTTTTAGCTTGAACTAGATGTAGTTTACCAAGTCTACGGTTACTAGTTATCTTTGAGAATTTGGACCAGTTTTTCTTAATTAATAACGCCGTTTCAAAGATATACATGGATGGCATTGTCAATATTTTTAACTGGATGAAGTGCGGTTTACATGAGTCAGTAGAACAGATATTACATATTGCTCTTATGCAGCGCTTTTGAGACTTAAAAACTAGTTCTTTACCAGTTGCATTGCCCCAAAATATAATTCCATATTTCATTATTGATGCAACCAATCCGTGATAAGCAGCAACAATTGTGTCTTGGTTAACAGTTTTACTCAGCATGTGTAGCGCATATGCATATTGATTTAATTTGCCACACACCTGTTATATTTGTTTATTCCATTTCAGAGTACTTTCAATTTGCAAGACTAAGAATTTTGTTACTTTAATGTCACTAATACGGTTATTGTTGTATTTGATACCTATATCCTTTGTTTTGTCCTCTTTTTGACCAAAATTCATAACAGTAGTTTTACTTAGATTAATTTTCAGATTATGCGATTCCAACCAATCTACCAATGACACAATATTGCTTTCAATAATTGAGTTAGTGGTAACAGGATTATCATGATTAAATACGACGGTGCTATCGTCAGCAAACATTACCATCGGAAATTTTGTAGCGGATGGAAAGTCATTAATATAGATAATGAATAGCAAAGGGCCGCGTGTACTTCCCTGTGGATCTCCGTATTTTATAAATCTAGCATTTGACTTGTACGAAGTTTTTATTTTGGTTTTAAGGCATATTTTATCAATATCTGTAATCTGCTGGCGATTGCTAAGGTATGACTCTATTAGTGTAGATACATTGCCTTGGACACCATAGGCATTTAATTTATCAATTATTATTTTGTGGTTCACATAATCGAATGCCTTTGTCATGTCCATGTATAGTGCTTGTACTGGCATTCTTTTGTCCATTCTAGAAATAATAATATTTAAAAACTCATAAATAGCTACATCAATGGATTTATTTTTTCTAAATCCTTTCTGATTATTTTTTCAAAGTAGTTATTTAAGCTGTTATAAATGACTTTTACAAAAATCTTTGAAAATATGGGTACTAAGGCAATCGGCCGATAGGATTGCATGTTTTCTTTATCTTCTTTTTTAAAGAGCGGCTTTACCAGGGATATTTTTAGCTTTTCGGGGTATACACCTTGGGCGATACAGTATTTATCATGTGGCTCAATATAGGTGAAATTGGCACCGACACCAGTTTAACTATTTCCGTACTAATGCCGTCGTATCCTGTGGTTGTTGTATTTTTTAATTCCTTTATTATATGGTATATGTCTTGGGTATTGTAGGCTGCATAAACATAGATGTAGGTTTGTTACTAAGAGACGCGTTATGAAATTTGGTTTGTTTTGGGATGTTATCTGTTTTTACTAAATCTACATAGAAATCATTAAAAGCTTGTGCTATTGCGGAGGGGTTTGTTAATGTTAGGTTATTAATTTTTATTTGATCTATATTATTCTCAGGTAATCTATTTTTTGTGATTATATTTTGTGACCTTTGTGTAAATTGTATTATTTTCTTGAGTCTGTTCGCTAATAGTTTAATTTAATTTATTTTCTATGGTAGGCCGTCGTCTATAATTCCACAATAGCTCACTCTTTCTGTTTGAACTTAATTTAATGCCACGAGTAATCCATTTTAATTTAGCTTTGGTAGCAATTTTTACCCTAATATTAGGAAAATATAAGTCATAGTGGACCGTAGTCCCAAAAATCGCCTTTAGGAGAGGGTGTCGTAAGTGAAACACGTTCCCAAGCGAGTACAAAATTTATTGAATCAATCAGACCTTATATACTGCCTGTGGAGAATCTTGATAGCGCGATTCAGAAATACACAAATATGGTACAACGCCATCTACCGAGCGGCATGTCAAACTTTTCGGTAAACATTGAACATTCCGCCCACCATGGACAGAATGGACATAACAATAAACAAAGATCTGATTACAAAAATACAAATAGATAACCGCCCACCATGAGAAAACTTATATCAAACAAATAACTGATGGACGTTATCAGAGCTAATGGACTGTATGTACTTTATCTTAACAAACCTAACTAAATCTGCTTAAACTATAAATACACGATATAAACCAGTTTAAACACAAAATAATGCAAATGCAATATATCAATATCGACAGTTTAAATAATGTAATTACTCAGTTATCGGTAGAATAATTAACTTAGAGACCGGTTTCTTTATTATGGATCCCTTACAGCGCAAAGAAACAACCCTCGTGATCTTGTCCGAGCCCGTGTGTTTTTCAGCAATGAGGCCATAAAGCCACCTTGCCGGAGGTAAATCGTCTTCCATTACCAGCACCACACTTCCTACGTCTGGTTCGGGAGTTTGGTATGACCACTTGTATCTGTGGTGGAACTGCACCAGATATTCACAGGACCACCTGCGCCAAAAATCCTGAACCATGCGTTGTGTCAAATGCCATCTCTTCAGCGAGCTAATGTTGGAATTCTCGAAGTTGGCTTCTGGTACGAGCAGCAAAGGCTCACCTACTAAGAAATGCCCTGGAGTTAGAGGGGACGGGTCGTCAGGACTGTTGCTCAGTGCAGAGATTGGCCTAGAATTGAGACAAGCCTCAATTTGTGCAAGAACTGGCATCATCTCTTCAAACGTAAGAGTGCTAGCACCTATCACCCGCTTTAGATGGTGTTTCGTGGACTTCACTCTAGCTTCCCAAAGCCCTCCAAAATTTGGAGAGTGGGGTGGAATGAAGTGCCACTCAGTCCCGTTGGTTGCCAACCAGTCAGCGATGTCAGATGCTACACCAGACCTTTCGTGGCAGAAAAGAGTTTTTAGCTCTTTATTAGCCCCCACAAAAGTAGTGCCGTTATCACTCCAGAGCTCTCCGCAATGACCACGACGGGATACAAAGCGCTTAAAGGATGCTAAAAAGGCTTGTGACGTCATGTCACTCACCATTTCTAAATGTATGGCCCGAGTAGCCATGCATACAAAAAGGCAGATATATCCTTTAGTGGAGTGATAACCGCGCCCTCTTGTGGGTCTAACGCTGATAGGACCTGCATAGTCCACGCCACTTCGGTAGAAAGGTCGGCAAGCATTAACTCTGGCGGATGGTAACTGCCCCATTAGCGGTGGAATACCACGTGCAGAATATCTAATGCAACGTACACATTTCCGTACATAACCTCTAACTGCATTCCTAGCATTAACGATCCAATATTGGCTTCTCAAATAATTTTACAATAGCTGTGGTCCACCGTGCAGCGTACGTTCATGAGCATCGCCTATCAACAGTGTCGTAAAATGAGACTTATAGGGTATGATGATAGGATGTCTGATATCGTCATGGAGATGAGCACGCTGTAGTCTACCGCCTACTCGTAGAATGTGGTTGTTATCCAGATAAGGACTGAGAGAGATAAGTTTACTCTTTCTTTCAACTTGGCCAGTTTTTTGTAGACTTTCTATGTCCTCCTTAAAATAATCTCTTTGACAAAGTTTAACACAAGTGTATAGTGCTTCGTTAATTTCTGAAAAGCTTATAAGACCACCTCTATCTTTACTTTTATTTTTTAATTTTAAAAATCTTCTACAAATGGCTATTACTCTAATTAATTTTTTTAGTGATGAAAATTTTACTATTATAGTATTCTCTATATTTTCATTAATTACGATATTAAATGCTAACTTTGATTTCCTCTCTTCTAAATTAGTTTCTTCTATACTTGATTTGTTATAATTAATAATTGTATTTGTTAACCATGTAGGACCTTCCTTCCACAACTCAAAGTCAACAAATTCTGACGGGTTCATACCTCGAGACGCACAGTCTGCAGGATTATCCTTAGACTGGATATGAGACCACTGGGTATTCTCCATGGTTGAGAGAATTTCCGATACTCTGTTGCCCACGAACGTATTCCAACGGCTGGGGTGGCTACTCAGCCAGACGAGAACCACTGAGGAGTCAGTCCAGGCATGTACATTTTCTTTTGCTACACCCAAGGCACCCGAAACTTCTGAAATAAGTTTTGAGAGCAGCACCGCGCCGCATAATTCCAAGCGTGGTATGGAAACCACCTTGACTGGAGCTACCTTGGTTTTAGATGCCAATAAACTGAAATGAACTATTCCATTGGAATCTACACACCTTAAATAAACTACAGCTGCATAAGCCATACTGGATGCGTCACAGAACCCTTGCAACTCAATAGTGTCATTATGACTTGAATTTACCCACCTTTGCAAATGGAAAGCACAAAGATTGTGGAGACTATTCCTATAACTAAGCCAATCCTTGAGTATACTGTCGGAGAGCTCATCATCCCAACCAATACCAGATAGCCACACACGCTGAATAAGCACCTTGGCTTTGGTTATAACCGGAGCGATCCAACCAAGAGGATCAAATAATCGAGCGATGTCCGATATGAGCCTACGCTTAGTCACGGGTGTTTCCAGTTGGGGAAGATGGACAGTGTATTTAAAACGATCCGATTTTCGATCCCAGGTCAATCCCAAAATTTTCATAATATTATTTTCTACATTAAACTCTACATCTTCCTTCATCTCTACTGTCCCCTTCGTTATCCCTTTTACTAGTTCTATGTTACTACTTGACCACTTCTGGAACTGGAAACCTCCGCGACTGAGTAACTCATTCATTTGGCGATAGATTTCTTCGCCTTCACAGACGCTTTCGCAACCGGTCAACAAATCGTCGACATAAAAATCGCTGAGCACACGGCTAGCTGCTAAAGGAAATTCCTTTCCCTCGTCACGAGCTACTTGTTGTAGGGAGCGCACCGCTAGGTATGGAGCGGACGATGTACCAAAAGTGACTCGTGTCAATCGCAGGTGCTGAAATTCAGACTCTGGATTGTCACGCCACAAAATACGTTGATAATCCACATCATCCTTGGAAATTCTCACCAGGCGATACATTTTAATGATGTCGGCGACCAAACTTATTGGATAGCAGCGCCATCGCATAATAGTTTGTCGCAAATCAGGTTGCAACGTAGGCCCAACCATTAAGTCTTCGTTTAATGAAACTCCGTTACAATCCGAACATGAAGCGTCAAAAACTACCCTGAGCTTCGTAGTGGTCTTGTCGTTTCTCACTACTGCGTGATGCGGTAAATAGACAGCATTGGTATCTCTCTCCGACTCAGGAACAACCTCTGCATGTCCCAGTTGCAGGTATTCTTTAATGTCACTACTGTATTGCGTCCTGAGTAAAGGGTTTTTCAAAAGCTTTCGTTCCAGCATGTGAAATCTTTTTTGAGCTATGATTTCAGACCTACCATACTTAGATTTGGGATCAGCGTGCTTAAAAGGCAGCTTGACTATGTATCGACCAGTATCATCTCTGCGAGTTGTCGCTGAGTAAAGTTCTTCGCAACGTTGTTCCTCTTCAGTTAAACTAACCTTGCGAACTGAAGACTGGTCGGACTCTAGCTCCCAAAATCTTCGTAATAGCTCATTCACATCTGTATTTGCAATGGCATGGCAACATACGGCCCTTGGTGTCAACTCATTTATATCAATGATATCCCGAAAGTTACTCAACATAAGTGCACACTTTTTGCAGATGATATCTCCGTAGTTGATGACGAAACTAATTCTTCCGATTATACACAATGCGTACTTAATACTATAGAAAATATATCTAGTTGGCTAGATCAAAATAATCTCACCGCCAACATGACTAAAACAAAAATTATCCAATTTAGTACATATAACAAAAAATATACTGACTTAAAATTAATCCACCGCGGTCAAGAAATAATGTTGGTTGAGGAAGCAAATTTTTTAGGTATCGTAATTGATAAGTTCTGTAATTGGAAAGCCCATACAAAACAAGTGTCAACCAAAATAAACAGGTTCATTTACGCAATAAAAAGAATAAGAAAGTTAGCGGACGAAAAAACAGCCTTAGTAGCATACCATGGATATATTGGGTCTATATTAAGATATGGACTTTTGCTTTGGGGAAACTCGACAGATACCAGCAGAGTCTTTATATCACAAAAAAAATGCATAAGAGCTATTTGTGGTGTTGCGCCGACTGACACATGCCGGCCGCTATTTAAAAAATTACGATTGCTTACTTTGGCTTCACTGTACATATTGGAAATAGGCATCTTTGTTATGAAGCATTCAAATATATTTCAAAGAGTGAGCGAAACTAAGAAATATTCTGTACGAGACAACACTAAACTACAAACACACTTTGTATCCACGACCTTGTACAAAAAAAACTGCAATTATATGTGTATACAAGTATTTAACAATATACCCCGACGCATACGCGAACTTCCCCTGTCTCAGTTTGTGTCTCAATTTAAGACTTGGCTTATAGACAGATGCTTTTATACACTTTCCGAATTTATGTCGTACAAAGACAAGTAGATAGTTAGGTATAATATAATAAAGACTATTGAGTATTAAACAATATAATAAATTATCTGATGTTGCATTTCATATTGTATTTAAATTGTTTAAATTATAATTATAAGTAAAGCTAATTATATTAAATATTAAAAAATAATTATATAGTTATTAATGGAATTAGTGATAGAATGTAATTTAATTTATAGACATGTTATTTATGAATATTTTTAATTGATTTATAGTTGAAATGTATGTGAAAATTCTGTATATTAAATGTTAGTGTTATGCCTGTAATACTGTTACGATTATTATAATACGGGTTAATGTTATGTTAATGTTAAGATTAATTGAGTGGGTACTTAACTACTCATTATTTTTTGCATGCCATTTATATGGTGAGACATGTAGTACAATTCTTTTCTGTAAGACCTTTATAACCGTGTTTCTGGCAAATAAAGTATCTTATCTTATCTTATCTTATCTTATCTAACGATACATTCTGGATTTTATCGGCTACGTTACCAGATAAAATCCAGCCCAGTTTAGTGTTTTGTGCGACGGGTGTGCCCGGCGGACCCTTCACTAAACCTTCCAACAGCACTTCACCGATTATACAAGTGCTCAAAAGTAAGTCAATCTTACCAGGAGTATCGAATGTCGGATCTGCAAGCGCGAAGGATGAAAATTTTGACAGTACTTGCACAATATTTCTTTCAGGGAGGCGTGCTGTTAATCTGCTCAAAACATAAGCATCGACCTCTAAAACGAAAGTGGGATCTAGGCGTGATTGAATCTTAAATCTCACTATCCACCGAGAGGGTATCGACGATCCCTCATCATCGCCTAGTCGAAGGATGTCGGTGCGAGCAGGTATCTTCCTAAGGCCGAGCAACTGCACTGCGGACTCTGTAATGAAAGAGACCTGCGAACCCTGATCCATCAGAGCTCGTAAAACTACAGCAGTGCCAGTCTTAGACTCGACATTTACCAAGGCTGTCGCTAACAAACCTTGGCTGCGAACATCTGCAAAGCAACAGACATTAGTGGTACACTCGCTTTGATAAGAAGAAGTAGGAGCAGTAGTCGCTACGCCTACAACATTCTTATCTGCTAAACCATCAGCTTCAGTAGCCTTAGACATCGGTTTGGGATGTAGCAATGTGTGATGTTTCTTCTTACAGATTTGACATTTGGTTGACTGGCGGCAAAAGTAAACTGAGTGATTTTTCCACAAACAATTAAAACATAAGTTGTTTGCTCGGACAAACTCACGATGGTCGTCACAATCTTTCTTTGCGAATTCTTTACAATGACACAACTTGTGGTTTTCAGAACATAAGACACAAGTTTGTGCAGAGACATGAAACGATTTGGCAGTGTTATTACGATTATTTGATACTGTGACAATTGGTTTATTCGGCTTATTATCTATATTCTCTAATGAACGGAATCTAGACTCTAAAAACTGCTTAAATTCTTGAAAGGTAGGCAAATCATCCGACGAACTAATTTCTCTTTCCCACAATTTTCGTGACTCAACATCTAACTTAGCGCTAATTATAAATATTATCATCACATCCCAAGAGCTCACATCAATTCCCAGCGTACGCAACCCATGAAGACAGTCAACTGTGGTGTCCAAAAGATTTTTTATCGATGCCGACGACTCATTTACTTGTGGTTGATTAACAAAGCGCTTTAACATGCAATTTGATAAGAATTTCTTGTTATCATAACGCCTTGTTAAAATTGACCAGCATTCTTTATAATTAGACGCGGTAACAGGAGTGTGTCGCAGCAATTGTTCTGCGCCAACAAGATGAGCCTTTAAATAGTGAAGCTTTTGGACATCGTCAATTGCGTCGTTTTTATCAATGAGAGATAAAAATAAGTCACGGAATGTGCTCCACTCAGTATATTGTCCCGAAAATGTGGGTAAACTAATTTTAGGCAACTTTACATTGTAACTTTTTGTTTCTGTTTGTTTACTAGTGCTAGGCTTAATTTTTAATTCTTTTAAATCTGATTTATAGTTAATGTAAATATCTTCAGTTTTATCGTAGATCTCATTCACAAAATATGCATTTTTCATGTCTGTTACTGTAGCTGATTCTATAATTTTTCTGTGTGTTTGTGTAAATTGATCCCATTGATTTTCTAATGTTTCCAATCTTGTATCAATGTATGATTGTGTTAATCTATCCTTAGGTGATTTTTTGAAATTATTTCTACCTTTTTCAATTATGCTTCTACTATCTAATTGTAATTTTACTAAAGATTCCATGATTGAAAATTACTATTCCAGCTACAAACTAAATAAATTATAAACTACGATCAAACAAAAAAGAGACCCTCAAACGGCGCAAATACGTAAACCTAGTAGGGGATTACGTATTTGAGCCGTTTGGGGTCGAAACGTTGGGGCCATGGGGTCCAAGTGCGAGATCTCTTTTTAGAGACATCGCAAAGAGACTTGTCGACGCCTCGCGTGACCAGAAGGCTGGGTTGTATTTGGCCCAGAAGGTAAGTATCGCCATACAACGTGGCAACGCTGCCAGCGTTCTGGGCACGCTGCCAGTTGACGGCGATGTGGATGAATTTCATGACGCGCTCTAAATTTTTTTTTTCTGTATATATTTTTTGTATGTTCTGTATATATTTCTTTGTATAGTATTTTAAGACTTAGTTACGTTTAAAATAATAATAATAATATATAAAACAATAAAATATTCACCATTGAGAATTGAAAAAAAAAAAAAAAAGAAAACAAACAAAACCAAACTTCTATGATTCTAATAAACCAAGCAAAGCAAACAAGTTACGAATTTACGCAAAATATTCTAAGTCAATGATGATACTTAAAATTTCACAAGTGTTTTAGATTATATCAACTTAGAAAAAAATCGGGCATAGATTCGTCGTCTGAACACTTTTTACTTAAATATTCTAAGTCTACACTACTCACTACAAATTTATTCTAAGTTACAAACTATCTCTAATTTTTACAAGTCCCAAACACTTTGAAATTTTTCTTCACTAGATACCACAACTTTATAAATAATTTAAAAGTACTCACAGTTTATTCTGCCAAACCTTATTTCACGTCACTATGTTGTTGCTCACTCATTCACCAGTCTCGACCTTAAAGCTACACCGCCTTAGTACAGTCGGCTCCAGTGGCGCCCTCTAGCGTCTCAATCAGGTAATACGTTCTCGTAACAGAGGCGTCCTCTCGCGGCTGTGTTTCCTTCTTCAATTAGTACGTCTCACGGCATTGACAGTAATGTACTGGTTCGATCGAAGCGCCCTCTAGCTGCTGTTGTCATCAACTGCCGTGCCTCCACACAAGGCCACAACGCTATGTGTACACTTGTACACACCCAAGCACTGCAATGGCGATCCACCACTCTCACTAGTGCTGCACGCTGATGCCCGGTCTCGCGACTCGTTATTGCGATTTAAACAATACGTCAAACAATCCGGCTACGATAGGATCAAATGGACCGTAGTCCCAAAAATCGCCTTTAGGAGAGGGTGTCGTAAGTGAAACACGTTCCCAAGCGAGTACAAAATTTATTGAATCAATCAGACCTTATATACTGCCCGCGGAGAATCTTGATAGCGCGATTCAGAAATACACAAATATGGTACAACGCCATCTACCGAGCGCCATGTCAAACTTTAAGTAAACATTGAACACATAGAAAAGCAAAAATGTATCATGAAATATGTCAAAAGCTGTATTTGCATCCGTTGCTTCGTATACTTCAGTAAAGCTGAGATTATTTATGCAGTCAATAATTTTTTTTACGTTTTTTTTAGAGAAATCACGCCTATTTGTAAACCAGTAGTTAAACTTGCATGTTTTTGAAACCGGGCATTGTAATAATTGGGCTGTATGATCAGAAACCGCTAGTTCTAATATTTCGCTTTTACACCCTCGTATATTATGTAAGAAATAGTCAATACACGTGCCGCTGATCAAACGAGTTGGCAAATTAAATTCAAATTTCATATTAAAACCATTTATAAATTGCTTAAATTGTTGTGAATAGGTTGTAGCTCTTATCATATCAATATTAAAATCTCCACATACTATACATTTCTGTCTTACTTTAAAAGCAAACAAATTTAGGATATTTTCTAAACTGTTAAGAAATATACAAATTTATTTTTTACGTCCTTATTTTGTGGGATCCTATAAACACATATTATTATTATATTATGCTCCGTTAGCTCTATCCCACAGCATTCAATAATATTTGATACACTGCAACTTACGATACGGTCAATAACTTTATACTTTATATCTGTTCTTATCATTATACAAGAACTGTCTGGAAGTTCTCGAGTAACAGGTAGCTAATTTAAAATTGGGAATCTTCAATACATTAATGTACAGAGGCTATCATATTATGCTCGCAAATACAAAGTACATCAACAGTTTTGCCTTTACGGCTTAATTCTTGCAAACACACAGCAAACTATCTGACTTATTTATTAGGCCATTTATATTTAGGTGCAATACAATGATATTATTATACACAAAATAACTGGTCTGAATTTGAGTGATCAATATTGCTTAAACTATTTAGCGGCTGCATTTCAACTGTTGGTAATGGTTGAGGCGTAGTTATATTGAGATCAATTAATATGTTTTCAAGAATCCTCTTATATATTTCGCATTCCACTTCTATTAATTTTACGAGTACTGTTTGAAAACATATCAAATGACAAGGTGAGGTTACTGTCGAAGAAATATCCATATTCATTATTTTGTATATCCTGATTCAAAAGGTAGTTAAATGCTTGTACTCTGTAATTGTGTATCATTGCTCCTCTTATATACGAAGGCGTACAGATGATTATGTTTGTATGTGTAACTTTTTGTAATGATTCTTTTATGATATTCAACAAGTCTAAATTATTACTCTCGTCTTGCAAATCGTTTCTTCCTAATAATACAATACAGTAGTCGTTCAAGGTGAAATTATTTAACTTATTTTCTATACCGTAGAGTAAGTATTTAATTGTACAACTAGGTATTTTGTAGTGGCATTAGTCAAAATGTTCCGAGAAGACTTCGTCAATTATGGATAAATTTCCTTTTATATCATCGCTGCTCATTATGCATAATTTAAACTTTTGTTTTTGACTGTTTTGTTCTTGCGACAAAGTGGCATACTGTTTTTTATACTTGTGCGACAAAGTGGCATACTGTTGTTCACACTTGTGATGTGTTCCATCACTATCAGATGTATTAGTAAATTGTTCTCTTGTCGATAATTTACTAATGTAGTTATCAGTTTGTGTTTCCTGGCTGCGCACTTTTTTATCTTTTTCTTTATTGCTCTGTTGTAAATTTTGCTCATCATAGTTTATACAAGCGGGAATAATATTACTTTGATCAGATATGTTATTTTTATTTCTACGTGATAATGGCATTTTACTTTTTCTTTCGGGTGTCTGACATATTTTCTTGTATGTTTCAATTGTTTTGAACGATGTTTGCAGATCACATTTTAGGCGGTAATTTTCGACATTCAAATTTTCTATTTCCTAGTGGGCACTCATTAATTGCATAGAAAGACTTTTAACTTGTTCATTTAGGTCATTTACAACAACGCTATTATCAAATAGACTGTCTGGGATACTCCTCATAGTTGAGTCTAACAATGTCCTACTTTTTTTTTATTTTTGGTGTCGGGTTGGAAAATCCTCATGGAGTCCCTCCGCCCTGGGGGAAGGGCGAAGGGGACTGTCAGACTCTTACTGACTAAAAACCAACCCGTATTCCTCACGTACCCGTATGTCGGAGGGTCGGGTATCGCTGAAACATTCCTCGCTACCCCCCGACGGGTATTGGCCCTCCAGATGGTCAGGCGGGCCCCGAACAAAACCCCCTTGGCGGCGGATGAAGGTGTTGGGCTCCGCCACCAAAACACTTAGCGGCCGCAGAGGATAGGGAGGACGGCTACGCAACACCGCATCTCCTCTTCCTCTGCGGCCCCACCGCGACGCAACGATGGTGCGCCTCCATTTGGTAGCGGGAGATAGGGCGCGCGGCAACGCAACATCGACACGCCTCTCCTCCCGCGACCGCACCCGACTGCGAGGGACAGAAGAACTGTCCATCGCACCCGCCCCTTTGGACGCATCCTGCGCAGGCCTCCGTCAAGCCCACGCGGAGCGTCCCCTCCTGGATCCCTCTTAGCTTCACCGCGGGTGACCAATCCACGGTTACTAAGCCCCCCCACCACGACAAGGTGGAGATCCCACGGGGGGGAACAATGTCCTACTGTTATTATTTGTCAAGTTGGAGAGGTCATCCAATGAGGTTGTTCTACAGGGTCTTCGATAAGTTATATTATTTTCCATTATTTTATTTTTCTAAGTTTGATTTGTTTTATATGTTTTATATGTTTAGGTGTCGCCCTCTATTGGAATTTTAAATATTTCATGCAACACTAACTGTATGGTGTATTTTTATATTTCTGTCATGAATAGCCAGCTTTATTGATTTTTTTAAATATAATTTAAACAACTTTCGAATCCCCAGTTATTGAACTGATACCTGTACTGTTATCAGTTCTGTTACAATTATACCTGTTACTGAACTGTTTATGAATGATTGAAAAACAATTTAAACAACTTTCGAATCGACGGTTATTGAACTGATACCTGTACTGTTATCAGTTCTGTTACAACTATAGCTGTTACTGAACTGATATATGAATGATTAAATACTAGAGCAAATAGTACCTATTTCTAAATACAATGAATGATAGGGTAAATTGGGTGTTTCTGGATCTCCTCTGATCCAGAAACCCCAATTTACACCTACTTGTATCCCTTCGTAAAGTTCCCTACGAGGCAATTAAATACTTGATCCCAGAACCAAAAATATTGGGTATATCATAAACATATATTTGATATAATTATTTTTTATATGCAAAATTGTAGTCCATTTCTAAAACTGCAAAAAGCATGCATTTGAAAATTTCATCAAACAGTAGTCGCATTTATTCATTTAAAATCAACATATTTTTAGTTTGTTACAATGCGAATAACAATAACAGTCTTGTAAAGCTCATTTTTATACAGCCATACAGTTTTTCACAAAGTTATTTACCATAGCATTCCCATAGCTCCGTAGACCTGCTACGTAACACGGCACTTTATCAGCGTAATATTATGTTTTTGCTACGGAGGTCTTACCGTGCTGACGTCACACTGTGGCACAGATTGACAAGCCACCTCATCCCTCCCCGTAAAAGCTAAACTTCAGAATGACTCTTCTTGTAGGAAAAACGAACGTTTCGCGTGGTAATCACTATTGACGGGAACTTGAGCTCACACTACGTTTAGATAAATTGTTTGTTTATAGAAACGTACCTTCGTATAGCCTAGTGGAGAGCCTAGCATACTGCTATACAGAGTAGAGGATTTAAAACTATCAAAGCACATTGTACAAATACAAATAGAAATATTTGGTGGTATACAGAGATGTTGTTGCAAGTTTAGATCAGCACATTTGCCGTCAAATTTTACAGCATGCAAATATTTTAAAAGTTTGTTGAAATTTTACAATTTAAATATTCATTTACCGAATAAAAACATTTTGCCATTAGGCATCGAAACAATTCGTTCTTAAACTTATTATGAGGTAAATCATGTAAATGTTCCGGTAGATAATTGTAAATGCGTACCGCCATAGTGTAGCTGTTACAACTACATACGTCTGTTTTTATTGCAGGAAGAGTAAGTTTATTAGGATATCGCGTATTAAAATTGCAGATATCCCTTTTGGCAGTAAATAAACTTGAGTTATTTTTTACAAAAACACATAACTCGAAAATGTATAGACAGGGCACAGTTAAAATTGAGAGCTTTTGAAAGTGAGGCTTACAAGTTGTCCAAGGCGTTACATTGAAAATTGCTCTCACACATTGTTTCTGCGCTATGAACAATCTTAATATATAAAATCCTTGCGTTACTGACTAACTGACAGACACGCTACAGCTGAAACTACTGGTCACAAGAAGATGAAATTTAGCATGTATGTTCCTTGAGGAGTGTAAGGTAGCATTAAGAGAGGATTTTGGGAAATTCCACCTCTAAGGGGGTAAAACTGGGTGTCAAAGTTTGTATGAAACTTTTTATTCCTTTAATGGATTGACTTCAAACTTTGTATATTAGTTTCTCAAACAACGATCCACTAAGAATATTTTTTCTGGAAATTCCTTCCCAAAGGGGTAAGATTGGGGTCAAAGTTTGTATGTAACTTTTTATCTCTGTAATGGATTGACTTCAAACTTTATATATTGGTTCCTCAAATGATGATAGTGAACACTACGAATTTGTTTCTTTGGCAATTTCTCCCCTAAGGTGAGATAGGGGTACAAGTTTGTATGAAAATTTTTATTTCTTTAATGAATTGACTTCAAACTTTGTGTATTGGTTCCTCAAACGACGATAGTGAACACTAAGAATTTGTTTTTTATAAATTCCTACCCTCAGAGGGTAAGATAGATAGTTCAAAGTGTGTATTAAACAAAACTTATTATTCCTTCAGTGGATTGACTTCAAATTTAGTTTACCTATTGGTTCCTGCTGGGTGGCGCCACTGTGCCGATGTTTACATTGTGTCCGTAATAAAAGTGAATTTAATAATAATTTAACGACATATAAGTAATGACAAGTGCATAATTATATTATTACAGCAATACATTTTAAGGATAATATAAAGTTTACAGTGAATAAACAGTGTGATAACAGATCTTTTGAAAATAAAATCATAACGAACAACAGTGAAGTGATGGAAAAAACAAACTATCTTAGCATTTAATTTCAAAACAATTGAATATATGAGCGTATAAATGTGAAAATCTGTAAAGAGTAATATAAAAACAGTGCAAGAGTGCTAAGTTAGAAAAAAATAGACAAATAATAATAACCTAAAACTTGCTAATCATCCTTAAAACATCTACCACTGCGCCATCTATAATTACTACGGTGTACTACGTCACTTTCACCTGCACATTCCATCGAACTTAATATCGAACCGAACCTGTCAGTACATTGCAAATTACACTACTTTTACTACGACACAAAATCAACAGAGGGCGCTGTTACACAAAATGGAAGAACAAAGTCATATAACTTTGAGAAAACCACAGATTAGGTCTAAATCATTAGAAAAAATAGATATAACAGGATCTTTGGATTCCTCTCTCATCATCATCCTCTTAGCGTTATCCCAGTTTCAATCTGGGGTCCGCTTTCTAGTCTAACCAGATTTGGCTGAATATTAGCTTTTCCACGGAGCGACTGCCTGTCTGACCTCCGCAACCCGAAGGGATAGCGATATTCCATGGTTTAGACTAGTGTCAGTTTATTTAGAAGGTACTGACATACTGACTGTAACGACTGTCAAAGATCTTCATGACAACCGGGACCGACGGCTTAACGTGCTCTCCGAGGCACGGGACAAGCGATAATTAGCCATTCAATACGCACATAACTTCGAAAAGTCATTGGTGCGCGCCGTGGATTCGAACCCGATACCCTCTGCATGGCAGTCTGTTGGTATATCCACTCGGCTATCGCCGCCTTATGATTGCCTTTGGATTCCTCTCTCTCTTGCGATATATTAGCTAGGAGTTTAGACCTGTCAACTAACACACTTCCACCTTGCATCGAAGAAATAGAAATGATGTCAGAAATAAATACCTTGAAATCAAACCTATTGAGCACACAAAATGAAATGGATAACATAATTTTAGAGAATGTAGAACTCAAAAAGCAAATCACACAACTGTCTCAAGAAATAATTATATTAAAACAAATATGCAGAAGCCCCACTTCATCATTACGCAAATCTATATCATCTAATAAGAAAAATAGTGTGAAACGACGCCTAGCAGATAACTTTCAACATAGTCCACTTACGCTTTCAAACAATTCTAGCGAAATAAATAAAATAGACCATGTCCTAAGTGCAGCACCGCAAATACAGGGCAAACTAATGATGGAAAACGAATCACAAGCCCATACTGATTTGCATCGTATTACAACCACCAATATTCAAAACAAGAATGATTCAGTAGCCATAACTGAGCCTAGTCAAGAATACACGCAGACTAATGCTACTTATTCCAAAGGCAGCCCGATTAATATTGCTACTACATCAAAAACAGAGGTATCACATCTGAAACTTAATAGAATTTTTATATTTGGAGGTAAGCAGTGTGTGGTATGGCAGAATCTTTGAAAAAGTCTCGTTTATGGACCCGCTACAAACACTATCAAATTATATCATTTATTAAACCTTATGCTTCAACGGACAGTATTCTAAACTGTGCTAAAATGTTTGATATTACTTCTCACGACCGCATAATTGTCTGTGTTGGTCAACATGATTCAAATATATTACATGTTATGACAGAATTATGTATATTCCTAAAATCAATTAAAAGTCCTGTATTTGTTCTTAAAGTATTTAAAAATATACACTTAAATGAATATAAACTGAATGAAATGTTAACGATGATAAGCTATCAGTATCAAAATTGTAATTACGTTAATTTAGACGCCTATACAAATGAATTTGTAATATGTAAAAAAAATAATTCTATGCTGGATCAACTAGATTATAATCTCGATTTTCTCAATTTTAAAACTAAACATACATCAACTTTTGGACATAATTATGACAAGCAGAAATATAAACACACCTGGGCATCCATTAAAAACTAACCGCAATAATATAGTAACGCTAGACAAAAGTACACAGACAGAAAACTCAGACAATTTTTTTCGTAACTAAATATTTTAAAATACTACACCAAAATGTTGCTAGTTTTTTAAGCAAACGCAGTATCCTAGAAATCCAATTAACTGACTATAGTGAAACTAATTCTGAACCTGATATAATCTGCTTGACTGAAACGTTTGTGGAAGTAGGAAATGAACATTTATTAAAATTAATTGATTATAAGCTGGCTGTGTCCTTCTGTAGGAAAAAGAAACAAAAACGTGGTGGTGTAGCTATTTTCACTAAAAAATATATTAATTCCAAAGAACTTCAGTTTCTCAAAGAATACTCTCTAGATAAGCATTTTGAATGCTGTGGTATAGACCTACCCTTATACAACATGTTTGTAATTGGCTTGTACAGGACACTTCAGGATTCTGACTTCTCCCTTTTTATATCTAAGTTATCGGCATTGCTTTATCACGTGAACAATAAATATAGTAAGAAAAAACTCGTAATAGTTGGAGATTTAAATGAAAATATCCTACTGCCTGACAGGAAAACTAAAGAACTCCGGGAATTGATTGCTAATTATAATTTAACTTTCCATATTGAAGAACCAACACGTGAACAATCATGTATTGATCACGTAATAAGCAATATAAAATCTGCCAAAGGTGAGCTGCTACATTGGGATATATCAGACCATAACACAGCACAGTTGATAAACATTCCTGTTAGACGAAAAGAAACATTTACACAATATTTTATCTTTAGAAGAGATTTTAGTATCGAAAATATAAAAAAAATTCAAAGAATGCTTATCAAGCCTTACGTTTTCAGAAGTGTTTAATGAGACTGATGTTGATTTAGCTTACGAAACTTTCCATAACTTAATTCTTCTTTTCTTTAATGCATTTTTAAATATGTTCGGTGTTTTGGTATTTAGTTCATAGATTAGTGTAACTATAGGTACAAGCATCTGTCATTCTACCATAGTGCTACCTTGTGAATTGCAAGTGGCATCGCCTCCTTGGTCTTTGTGGTGAACAGAGGGTACATGTTCATAGCGCATAACAATGTCAGTGAAAACGAACACGGCTCTAATATAAAATTATAGCATAATTTTTTTTACAGTTAATTCCCTTACAAAATACCCAGGACAGAAACGTTCCAAGTAATGGCTCAAATATTTAATAGGCTTGTAAACAACAATTCAACCCGCTGAAGCGGGGTTGAATTCTCGTAACGTAACATTCAACTATAGCTTTGGCTTACCTTCTAAGAAGTATGGGTTTTTAATTCTCTGTACCAGCACAAAGCTTGCTGCTTTATAGTGAAATTTTTATAACTACAACTTTTATATAACAACAACGTATAAGGCCCTGCGTACACAAGGCAACGTAAGTCGCCAATATTTAGGCCTTTCTTACACAAGGCTACAAAATGTTGTATACTTATATTGCGAGTATCTTGCAGCGCACGATCGAACTCTTGGCATTGAATCGCAACACGCGATTTTTCCATTAAGTCACTAAAGAAGTTTATAGGTACTGAAGAAATAGAAAAATCGCGTCATAGTCTAAAAGGCTACATGGCTCTCACATTTCGTTTCAGTAATCGCAGAATTATTAATTTTTTCGCCATCTTAAGAATCGCGACGACGTTCACGCGACAATTGTAGTTGTAGGGACACAGATTATTACTCTGTGGCTAGGTAGCGTTGCTCGCCAGTCAGTAAGTCAGTCATTGTCGCGCTCGGTCCGTAGACGCACGCTTAAATAAATAATAAGCTGTGCATACTACCATCTTTCATTACAAGGGCCGAGATACCTCACACACGAACACAAAGTAGAGACATATTTCCACATATATACAGATAACTTTTACACTGGTGACCCCTGTGAATTGTGCGGACGATTTTCGGACTTTGCGGATACGGTGATAGTTATCGGGCGGGACAGTGACTCACGAGGCAAAAATGTTGCAAGGACATACGACACCGGCACCTGCGCAACCACAGGCGATAAAACCCGAGCGCAGGTGAGGACGCGTTGGCCTCGGTTACCGTGACCTCACGGATCCCGGAATTTTGGGTGGATAAACCCCGGCTTTGGTTTGTCCACTTTGAAGCCACCGTTTACTCACAGAAACTTAGTGACGCAGCTAAGCAAAACCTGGTGGTCACGAAGTTAAGCAAGAACGCGATCGAACAAGTCAGCGACTTGTTACTTGACCCACCAGCGGAGAACAAGTATGGGACGCTTAAAGAAAGGCTCTTGCAGGTATTTGAGGAGAGCGAAGCTCGTCAATTCCAGAAATTATTAGGTGAGATGGAATTGGGCAGTCAGAAGCCGTTTCAATTACTACGACGCATGAAGGACCTAGCTCGTAGCAAAATTCCTGACGAGACTCTGAAGATTATGTGGTCAGGGCATCTACCATCATCGGTGCGAGCAGTGTTAGCCGTCACCGACGTTAAGGACCTGGAGAGTTTGGCAGTCGTTGCCGACAAGATCATGGAGACTACTCGTCCAATAGAGATTACTGAAGTAGCCAGTGCCAGCGCAACTTCTCAGCCAGATTTAGCAGCGCAAATTGCCAAGCTGACGTTGGAAGTACAGGAGCTGAGCCGGCGAAGCAGGCAACATTATCGTACAGATCGGAGCAATTTCGTACAATCAAAATCAGGGACAAGGACAAGGAGCAAGTCCAGGGAAGGTCGCAGCCGCGACAGTAAGGATTGGCTATGTTTCTACCATTACAGATATGCTGAAAAAGCGAACAAATGTATTAAACCGTGTAATTGGGACAAGAAATCGCAGTCGGGAAACTTGACTTGGCGGAGGGCTGTTTAGACTTTGCTAATCACCGGTTATGTGTGGCCGACGTAAAATGTGGTTACAATTTTCTGGTGGATACAGGTGCAAATATATCAGTGTTGCCAAAAAATTTAGTGAAACCTAGTAAGTGCGGTAAAATTAGTGATAATTACAAACTTTACGCTGCAAACGGTACGGAAATCAAGACTTACGGTACTTGTACGTTGACCCTGAACTTGAACTTACGAAGACCATATCGTTGGACATTTATCGTTGCGGATGTCAAGCAGCCAATTTTAGGTGCAGATTTTTTAAAATTCCATAAGCTTTTAGTAGACTTAAATGAGCGTAAGCTAGTTGATCAGTTGACTAATCTTAAGGTTATCGCATCCGTCATATGTAGCGATAGTACGGCAAGTATCAAAACAATAGATGATAATAACCCATGGCATATGTTGTTAAGTGAATTTCCAGATGTGACAAACCCCGTATGTTACAAGGAGCAGCCCAAACATAATGTGTTACATCACATTGAAACTTCCGGCCCCCCTGTGTACGCTAAGGCGAGGCCATTGCCACCTGACAGGTATATTAGAATAAAAGAGGAGTTTAGAGTCATGACCGAGCTTGGTATATGTAGACCGTCCAAGAGTGCGTGGGCTAGTCCCCTACACATAGTGCCGAAAAAAAACGGTGATCTTAGGCCGTGTGGCGATTACAGGCGCCTTAATGCGATTACCAAGCCCGATCGTTACCCTATACCCCCCTTGAGAGATTTTACTTATGTACTTGCTGGAAAGAAAATATTTTCACGTTTAGATTTAAATAGAGCTTACCATTTTGTTCCAATATCACCTGAAGACATCGAGAAAACAGCCATCATAACTCCTTTCGGTTTGTTTGAGTTTCCGCGCATGACCTTCGGGTTGAGAAACGCAGCTCAAACATTCCAAAGATTTATGGATACAGTAGTTTTAAAGGGTTTAGATTTTTTATACAATTTTGTCGATGACGTCATCGTGGCTTCCGATGGGGAAAATCAACATAAAGAGCATTTGAAAGCCGTTTTCTCGAGGTTTAATCAATTTGGCATAACTATTAACGTAAGTAAATGTAAATTTGGCTTAGAAAAGCTAGAATTTTTAGGTTACGAGGTGTCTACGCAAGGAATCCGACCGCTCGGTGAGAAGGTCAGAGCAGTTCAAGATTTTCCGAAACCGGAAAATATTGAACAGCTCAGGCGATTTTTAGGGATGTTGAACTTTTATCGATCTCATTTACCGAAGGCTGTGGAATGTCAGTCGGTATTAAATAGTTATCTGCATAACGCAAAAAAGAAGGACAAAACTAAGATCGTGTGGACAGAGGAGGCGAATAAAGCATTCGATCAATGTAAACTTAGCTTACAGGACGCGGTTACATTGTTTCACCCGTTGCGAGACGTGCCCTTATCTCTGATGACCGATGCGTCCGGCTCAAGCGTGGGAGCAGTGCTTCAACAAAAGGTAAGTAATGTATATCAACCGTTAGGCTATTTCTCTAAAAAATTGACAGAGGCGCAGCAAAAATATAGCACGTATGATAGAGAATTATTGGCGATATTTTTAGCTATGAGGCATTTCAGGAACATGTATGAGGTCCGGCCTCTGACAATTTTTACGGATCATAAGCCCCTGACGTACGCTTTCACCAAGAGTAATAGTAATGTAGATAGTCCTAGGCGAATTAGGCAGTTAGCTTACATTAGTGAATTTACCACCGACATACAGCATATTAGTGGGCAGGATAACGTGGTAGCGGACACGTTATCGCGCATAGAAACAATAACATGTCCCACGGCGATAGATTTCTCAGAAGTCGCATTACGTCAACATAGCGACCAGTACCTCGCGCAAGCGTTGCAAGTAACAAAGAACAGTAAATTGCAATTTAAACAAATTTTGTTACCTCTTTGTAATGAACCTATTTATTGTGAAATATCTACAAATAAAATGAGACCTTACTTACCGGAAGAATTTCGACGTACAGCTTTTGATTCAGTTCATAATTTAAGCCATCCCGGAATTCGTGTCAGTAAGAAGTTGGTAACTGAGAGACATTTTTGGCCGTTTATGAATAAGGACATTGTTGCATGGGCAAAATCATGTATCCAATGTCAACGCGCTAAAATACATAGGCATACGGAATCGCAATTAGGTACTTTCCCTAGTGCAGATCGATTTACGCATGTACACATAGATATTGTAGGACCCTTGCCAATTACAGCAGATGGATACAGGTATTGTATAACAATGATTGATAGGTGTACCGGTTGGCCTGAAGCATTTCCGACCCGCGATATTACGGCAGAAACAGTAGCCGAGATAGTCTTTTCTGGTTGGGTAGCTCGTTTCGGTTGTCCGGTTAAGCTAACTAGCGATCAGGCCAGACAGTTCGAGAGCCAATTGTTTAGCCAACTCATGAAATATTTAGGTATTGACAAAATGCGTACTACACCTTATCATCCGGAAAGTAATGGCATGATAGAACGTTGGCATAGAGCACTTAAAGTGGCACTTATGGCACGTTTTCAATGCGACACTAGTTGGGAACGACAGCTGCCCGCCGCCACGGTAATATAATCTAACAGTATTGTAACTCGGCCGTCTTCGTGAGTTATATACCTACCAGACGCGCCGCATGCGAGCTGCGGCACGATAGCGGCTGCGGGTACTGTAGGTACAGTCCGCCCAGTCTAATGGGTGCTCTGCTCGCGGCGCGTAGGTATAACTCGAGTTTCGTGCGTTTGTATGGAGTTACAATACTGTTAGATATTATTACCGTGCCGCCGCCTTATTGGGATTGCGCGCGGTACCACGTAGCGATACGGGAGTAAGCGCTGCAGAACTTACCTATGGCCGAACATTACGTTTGCCTGGTGATTTTTATGATGAGGTAAGTATAAAAATCTCCGATGCGGAATATGTAGATAGGTTAAAAACAGCAATCAGTAATTTACGACCTAAACCGGCATCCCACCAAGCGTCGAAGTCTTTGTTTATTCATCCCGATTTAAATAAGTGTGCAATGGTATTCGTACGTAATGACTCGGTACGTCGTAGCTTGCAACCGCCCTACGACGGACCCTACCCGGTGGTCAAACGCCGCGGGAAAGTCTTTACGATCAAAATAGGAGATAGAATAACGTCTATTGGTTTAGACAGGTTAAAACCTGCATATGTGTTGAATGAAGGTACTGTGAACGACGATGACGCAATAGTTAAGCGCACTACGAGCGGCAGAGTGGTAAAAAAGCCCTTAAGATTTATTTAATCAATCTAATTTATGTCGTCGTTGAAATACTTCTTTGAATTGCGATTGCATCATCGACGGTCACAGTATTCAATTCTGTAATTTGTTATAATGTGTTTTAAATGTGTATTAGTTTTTAAGGTTGGTTAGTAACACATGTCATTTGATAGGTCAGCAATTTTAAAATTTCGCAATTGACTACAGTGTCGTTTCTTTAACAAAGTTACCTTGGTACATACTTATTTACGATTTGTTGTCATGATATATACGTATTACGTACTCATAGTAAAGATGGGTTACGGGCAAAGTAAAGAAAAGCAAAATCAAAATATTATTAACGATACAGTAATTAACAATGGATTGCACGATAAAATTAATAATTTCACATGGATACTGTGTACTTTTGTGGTTTTGACCGCGATTATTATATTGTGCATTGTTTGGAAACGATGCTCAAAAGGCGCTAAGAAATGGATTAGGAAAGAAATATTGTCTGTAGCAGATGCGGTACCTACTGTTAAGGTACATACTATCCAGCAGCAGCAACAACCACAACCAGGTGTGGTTGGCCACATCTAATTATGGAACTGACCATAATTTACTTTTGTATAATTATGTAAAGGTAAAAAAATTTTTACTGAAATTAACTAATTTTTGTGTATTTTTGTGTCAATAGTTCACTTCTAATGAAGTGTGGTTCAATATTTGTATAACAATTCTTATACCTATTTGTTTTCAAATTGTGTATTTTACTGATTAGTAAAGGTGAACATATAATTTGTGTCTACGATAAAATATCGTATTTCAAAACTTGTAATTAATTCTGTGTACTTATATTATGAATTGCGTTAACAGGAACGCAACTTGATACGCTATTGTATTGTAATCGTGACGCCTGCGAATCGAGCAAGACTGCTGACTGGCAAATTGTTTCAACTTAGGACCACTAACAGTACTCATTTTATGCTTTGTATTATTTCAAGGTTATAACTTAGTTTATTGAAGTTAATATTGATTGTATTCTGTAGTTTTTTTTTCTTTTTTTGGCAGGAGAGTACTGTAGGGACACAGATTATTACTCTGTGGCTAGGTAGCGTTGCTCGCCAGTCAGTAAGTCAGTCATTGTCGCGCTCGGTCCGTAGACGCACGCTTAAATAAATAATAAGCTGTGCATACTACCATCTTTCATTACAAGGGCCGAGATACCTCACACACGAACACAAAGTAGAGACATATTTCCACATATACACAGATAACTTTTACATAGTTATTATATTGGTGGAACGATAGCACGCGACAGGCATCGGCAACGTTTTAAAAGTCAAAAAGTCAAAAGTCAAAATCATTTATTCATCTAGGTCACAAGGTGACGCTTATGAACGTCAAATTGTAATGTACATTACTTAATGCTTCTACATTTACATTTACTGCCCATTCGCAAAGCAATAGGTAGAACCACGAGAAAGAACGGGTAATAAAACTCGTGGCCACTCTTTTTAATCGCCAGTGTTATGTTACATATTTTGTTTTTGTAAGGAGCTGCAACTGTTTCACATTGTAATTAATTACTTATAAATAGTAATTAGGAACATACATAATACTTAAATAATTAATGCAGTTACCAATTTAACTGCTGTAGTAGCCTTACAGTGTGAATATTGTGTAACAGGAGCATCCACTTACGTCTTATAATGTAGGCAACTCGCGACCATGTTCATAACTATGGTGGATATATATGTTACAGAAGTGACTGTATATGAATACACAAAATTACTAAAACATTAGTTTAAACAGAATATCAGTGATGAGTTTCTGTGTATGAGTTTCTCGAAATTTGAGTTGCGGTGCGTGCTTGGAGACTTTAATTGCGGGTATTGCAGATTTACGTAGCCTTGTGTACGAAGAGCCTAATGTTACGATTACGTCAAAATAATGATGTCAAGACGTAAAACGGCAACATAACCTTCATGTATGCATGTAAGTATCTTTTTATTAGCTTCTGTATTTGTTTTCTCCATATCACAACATCACAGTGCAATCAAAGAACGAAAGAACTCTAGTTAAAACGCACGGTGTACACCACTGACTATTCTAAAAGTTTAATTTGCATTTAATATTAACCTTTATGTACTGACGTGGGTGTCTCACGGACGTCGAGTTAAAAACAAATATGAGTCTTATTTCAAGGCCTTTAAAGTTACCCTCGCGCCCTTCCCTGTACCTTCGGGATCTAACATGTTCATCAATCAGTCGAACGCTCACTAGTGGTGCGATAACACATTCGGCTGTAAAGCTGCGCAGTATCTCTCAGACATAAGGTTAGTATTAGTGTTGTCGGTCAAAAAAATCCGAAATAATTCTAAATAACTGTTTAATCGTTTAAATTATAACTTATATTTTTTAGGTGAGCGAAACACTGCATAAAATAATAATAAATGAATCATAATACGATTAAACAATGTGCAAATCAGTAAATAGAAATGATCTATTTCGACTATTTACTAAGCTGTCCGAGAGACGTCACGTTGGCTCTTACGACACCCATGGGATGATATGGGGTGGTGACATTGCGTATTCTTAATCCGTCACCACACGGACAATAGTAGGCTTAGGAAATGTTATTGGCAGTCTGATTTTTTAAAATATTCTATGCTAATTCTGGCAAATTTTAACAATGATAATGACACACTGGTTATCACCAGTCATAAAATTTCACAAATAATTTAAAATTTTCTCTAACTGATCAGGAAAACACATCAACAAAAATAAATATTTAAAAAATTTAGACATTTCTTTGATTGTAAAAATGAGACGTCTTGTCTTTGCGTGCTAGCAAATATAACAAGTTGGCGATACAACTTGCTGACAACAAAATGGCGTTCCTTCTACAGTCAAATTTGAACAACTTGGACTTGTCCCCCACTGGTACTTGTTTACTAGCCTTGGGCGATATTCGACTTGTGACAAGAAAATGTCTCTCGAAGGACCAAGTAACTTCAGTGTCGTTGACTTTTCTGCGATTGTCTGAATACCGATTAGAATGCACATTGTTTATTTAGAGATGATGTAGTCTGTGCAAATATTTGATATACTTATTGTTTTGTAATATGTTAAGATTTATAATGTGATGACAAGGTGCCATTTTCTTGTAAAAATTTAAGGTAGAAAGAAGTTGTCGTGAAGGTGTTGAGAAAATCTATGCAGTCACTCAATGACTGTTGGTGACTTTATAGATTTTTCAGTTTCCATTCTAGGACTAGTATATACCAGCGGGGTATAAGCCTGTGCAAATTTTAAAGCATAAAATACTACACACTATTTTTATAAAAGCTTCTACACACAAATTGCAACAGACGAAGGTACATTTGTCAGTACCTGTGTCAAAGTGGATACAAACATTTAATGATGATCTGTTAATTTAATGATATAATTCAAGTTTTCCAACAGTAACAACCTCACATGAAGTCACATGAAAACAATGATAATATGAATGCAAATAAAATCCGAATTTACAAAGACAACCATCTCACGAACAACCAATTATCTGTGTACACAATTGCATTAAACCACAACATAAAAACCCAAACCGACAATATTATTTATTCGTGGCTTAATTTACAAAATAAACGGTGATGTACTTCAGTAATATATGGTGAGTACCTCCGTAAGCCAATACCTCATACATAAAAAGCTTAATACGCTCGTAAAATCTCCATACAGTGTATATTGGACGGGACGTTATCTTATTGATACATTGTCCCGGGCAGGTACCTGCAGATATAGGCATGCCTCTTATGTAATGGAGCCTGTTTGTATTGAATATGTAAAGAAAATGTGGGTCAGCCGTAATCTAGTTGTACAGAGTTGAGGTTTGGATCAGATATTATTCATTGGGTTGCGCATAATTTGGTAGAAATTCGTAGATATTAGTGAGTTGAATATTTTTGAAGAAATACATAATAATTTTAGAGGAGGCTGCGCTCAAATATTGGTTAAAATACATTAAATGATGAACTACTAAAATGGACGAATGAGGCATTTTTTTAAAACAATCAATCTGCAAACAGCACCCATTTAATAATGAGGAATCTTAGATTTTATCTTAAACAATAAATGAGACCAGCCATATCCAGTTTCTTTGAAGTTACTACTTTTTTTTTAATATGTTGACGTAAATGACATCCAAATATTGAATTAATCATCGTATTCACTGTCCTAAGAAATGTTCTGTGTGAGAATCGATCTCATGACCTTCGCCTGACAGAATCACTAACAACTAGACCATATTAAAATAAAGTTGTAGTGAATGCTGCAGATATCCAATTTTATAAATCGAAATGGGAATCGAACTCATGACAACATTGCAGCCAGGTTCTTTGACCAATTAATCAACAAGATTATTATGTAAATCTTTCAAGCAATATTATTGAAAATAAAATCTTTTGAGTTCACGTGATATTTTCATTATTGTTGATGTTATGACATATGTCTGTATTTTAAATTATTATCACCTTGCCACCGGCACGTTTTAGGTATGATGGGAAATCCTTTGTTTATTTTCAAACGTTTTCCCTCTTAGCAGGTATATAAAGTTGTGTAACATTGTGTAGCAAGATAACATTTTACATAACAGTGTGTAATATTCTTCTACAAAATGTTATTCTTTTTAATATTTTACACAAGGTTCTTTACCGGGTGATAAACGTTGTTCTATGCATGTTATATGGCAAGTTGTAAACGCTCTCACCCTGGTTCAACTCATTGTATAACATCGTATGACAGTAAGTAACTAAGTAGTAAGTAAGTAATCATTTATTCGTCAGAATATAATACAGAGCTCTTACAATGTTACTCATAGTTTCAAACCATAATCTGCCATTGTTTGGCATACGAATGTTGATTGTCAATGAGTATCATTGTCACTAAATACATTGACTCTTTGTTTGGGTATGAGTAGTTTATGAGTGTTGCTTCCTGGTCTTGACACTGTGTCGTTCTGTTTATAGAACAAATGTGGATGTTTGCGCACAAAAACTTAAATTTCGAACAACAAGCTAGCTAGGGGTAAAATATTATATTTTAAAAATAATCCTTACAACTTTCAGTCTGTTGTAAACCAAATAATGTTTGGATACACTTCTTTTGCACTATAACGCCTTATTAACTACCTATCAGTTTAGATATATAACATATTGTAACATGAAGTTTTATAACATCCCTAACAATTCGTACCCTTGGTTACAGATTGTTATAAAGGTTAAAAAACAATGGAATGAACCACTCTCTAACGTTATATAATTGTTATGTGGGAGCATTTTTGGATTGCGGCAGCTTGTGGTAAGATTATTGAACTGAAACGCAGAAAGTCTCGAGATCACTTGTCAAAGTTATTAATATTGTGAAAAAATCACATTTTTGAGTTCTTCATAATGTTCTGATAAGATATGTGAAGTTTATTAACGTTTTATTTGGCAGACGAGTTAACCTCAGGCCTAAAAAATCTCACAGCGAGAAGAGACCTGTGTAGACACAGTCCTGTTCTCGCTGTGAGATACCTCAGCCATGTATACAGGGCTGAGATTACACGAGGAGGCCCTGTATACAAACTATTTGTATACAGGGCTGCTATAAAATTATTGTAAAGTAAACTCATGTATCAGCTTTTCAAAACTATACCATCAGCCTAGAGACGTACACTGTTAGACATAGGCCTCCCCCAAGGCGATCTTGAGCCGCCTGCATCCAACCGCTTCATGTTATCTTAACTAAATCGGACGGCTACCCTTGCTGCGCTAGCTGGTACGTTGTTGCCACTCCAAACCCAGCTGCCCCACCGGCCAAAGGCTTTACAAGCTAGCACTGCCATTTCAGCTTGGCTATTCGAACCTGTATACCAATATCTTAAAAGCTTATGTCAGAAACAGGTAAATGTGCAACACTGTACTCCAGGTAACACTGTTCGTAACTTACCCTTTTTAGTCCGACATAAATTTCAAAAGTCTTTTCTTCTTCATCGTAACTCGAACAATTTCGTGTATTTTCTGTCCCCATCAATTCCTATTCTATCAATACCAAACCAGGTTGCCTTATTAAATCAAGTCAAATCTATTTTACGAGCGATACGACTCAGAACATGTAAATTTAGTTACAGTCAGCAGTAGCGCCGTCTAGTTTATTTACGTTCCAAAACCAGTAGCAAGCCGGCCAAAAGTAACATAATAAAATAATCCTAAAATATCTATTATGGGGCATGTTTTCATTAGGTTGGGTGTCCTCGGGTCGCGTTTTGTTAAACATTCATGCGATTCTAAGCCACCTTATACTGAAGCTCGGACACACTGGATTATTCTGCCTATTATAATCTCTGTAGATGAAACGTGATTGTGATGTACTTGAAGTTATGTCATATGGCTAAGGATCTTCTTATTGGTATGGAAAGAGATGCACCCTATTCCCATGGAGAAATACATCATCCTCTTAGTGTTATCCCAGTTTCAACCTGGTCCGCTTACTAGTCTAACTGGATTTGGCTGAATATTACCTTTTTCCACGGAGCGACTGCCTGTCTGACCTCGGCAACCCGAAGGAATAGCGATATTCCATGGTTTAGACTAGGGTCAGTTTATTTAGAAGGTACTGTCGCCCTATGACGACTATCAAAGATCTTCATGATACCACGTAGAAATAGATTCATACCTTTATAAAGGGCGATCAGTTGTCCTCAATCGGATTGTTTTTTGGGAATCACTTCTTAGAAAAAGACAGCAACATGTGGTTCCACATTAGACCAATCACTCAGTTTCCTCTTTCTCTTTTTTTTTTAGTTTTGCATACGCAACAAAAGTTGTAGTGCAGTAGAGTAGAGTTTTTTTTTAATGTCACTGTAGCCCAAATATAGTAAATAATACAAAAATAGTGGCGTCTCTCTAACATGTTGATGGTCTTTGGTTCCATATTAATATTTTTGTAGCGCAACTTTAAATGTAGATCCATTTAATTTAGAACCATGTAAGAAGAGGTGAAACATATGAGCCATCTATCTCAACACAAGCAACGGCAGAATTACTTAAGTTGTTCTCGAATAATTCTTGAATAATTAAAGTTGTAAAATTCACGTAGTCAAAAATATTAGAGTAATTCTATCTCAACGAAATTTTGGCTATCTTTTAATATCATATTCGACAAGTAAAATTTATGGAAAGCTGGAGCACCTTTCTCTATAACTATCATATTTTGTGACGCGATTTTTATTACTTTTTAGAAACGGTTTTTGTCTATCAGATTTATAGTCGGGTCTATGCCTTATAGGGAACGAAATGGTGCTGATACACCTTAGCATTCACTTGTAACAGAATAGCGAGCATTCGCTGTTTTTAGTTTTGTCGAACTGCATAACGAACAGAGCCGAACATTGCTACGAAAATTTTGCACGATCTTTCTAGCGAACGCTCTAATCAGCAAAAACGTCAAATAGCTAATTTACTGTCAATTCGCTAAAATGCTCATCATCTTCAGCCCCTTACAGTCCACTGCTGGACTAGGCCTCTCCTTTGAAAGGAGGAATTGGCCTACTATACCACGCTGGCCAAACGTGTTGGTATAGGGTTTGTTTCAAGTTTTCCTTCTCTTATAGTGTTGTTCTCTGCATAGTATGGTCCCTCTGTCGGCTCTTACGACACCCACGGGATGATATGGGGTGGTGACATTCCGTATTCTTAATCCGTCACCACACGGATGAAAATGCTCGCCAAAACACATTCGTTTGTTTTTCTGTTTTGTAACATTCGCAAGAATGTCCATTACAGGTGAATGCTTCAATGAGAGAAGTGAGAGGTTTGGGGGTAATTGAGCAATAACTCAAGGTGCGCGACAGGCGATGTCAGCGCCCTCTAGCGTGTACGCACTACATACGAGATGCGGAAGTGTCTTGGATATGGCTGGGATCATTTATCTCAAGGATGACAAGCGATCTGATCTTGTGAACAAATTATGTTAAGTAATTGGGATGTTGGGGTCAATGACTTGCAGTAAATTTGATGTTATGATTAAGCCTATCTTCTGAGTAGATGGTGGTTGTGTGTGGTCCTCATTCGAATGATTTATGTTGAGTGTAATGCCATGTGTGTAATGTGGGGTAAAATGTCAGTGGCGAAGTGTGCTAATTATATGATTATAATTAGCACACTTCGCCACTGACATTTTATAAATATAATATTCGTATAGAATATAAATATAATATTCGTATGCTCTGCCTAGTTTGTAGTGGAGAGACCAACGGTCTGCCCAGCAGAGGGTCTCAGGTTAAACCCACGGTGGCAACAATGACTTTTCGAAGTTCATTAGTATTGTTAGTTATCAGTCGTACTTCGAATAGCACGTTATATCTTCGGAGCTCAATAGTCATGAAGACCTTTGACAGTCGTGAGGAACCCAGTAATCTTAAAAATTACACTGGTCTAAGCCATGGAATATCGCAATACTCTTGAGGTAAGGAGGTCAGACGGCATTCGCTCGAACAGTCAAATTTAGTTAGACTGGAAATGGAACTCGTGGTCTGTAGTGAAAGTCTTGATTGCATCTTAATACAGATTACTGCTAAGAAGAAAATCAAGAAGAAAAAATTGGCCTAGCTTTATATCCTACTAATATTATAAATGTGTAAGTTTGTGAAGATGTATGTATAGATGAATGGATGGATGGATGGATGGATGGATGTTGCCATACTATAAGGAAAAGTATCAACTAAGTCAGAAAATCCTGTATTATCTTTATTTGTTTGCTTGGGTCAAATTTAGTAATTGGAATTTTACCCCCTTCCTGATCAGTGGCGGCTCGTTCAAAGGAGCGCTGGAGCAGTGAACTCCCAAAATTATAAAATATATGTATACAACTCATATAAACTTTTTCTAAAAACAAGCTCAATATTTTTATACACACCTATTCTTTTTTCTATAATGCATATCTACAAATAAGTATTTGACTACTAAACTGTTTATCATAATTTTGTCAACACTCTTGAAACATACATAGGTTTTTTTGTTGAGTGGAGCGCTCATAACAGCGCTCTTCGTTGACGAAAGCTTAGTACAACGCTTAATACTGAAATGTAATGAGTGCGAAAGAGAGAGCGTTCTATGCGCTGGGCGCGTGAGACAAAAGATTTGTATGAGAAATAAGGCAAATACGGAGCGCCGCTCCTGGCTAGCTTGACGAGGTGCGCATGCGCGAATAATTACCCGACTAAATGATATGACCATTTGTCACGATGAAAAATTAAAACGTGTGCGCCGTTTTTTTTTAATAGTGTTTTGCCGGTATCATTTGAATGTAAACAAAAGCAAAACATTTATCTGCAAGTGCGTTGGTAATTAGAAAAGGATTGGTGTTTAAAATATTGTTAATTGTATGTGTGGTTGTGTGTATATGTTTAAGAAAGACAGTTAAATTGTGAACTAATATGGAATATAAGCGCGTAAACTTTATAAACGGATGGACGAAAGAAGAAATACGAAAGGAGTGTTTTGTGCGAGAATGAATGGAAATGTCGGTAGGGGACGCCCTAGGCGGACGTACGCCGATCAAATAGGTGACGTACTAAAAAAGGGCCAAATTAAAAGTATCCATAACCGACGCGCATGCATGATGAGGTTAATGAATATCGAGGAAGCGCAAGAGACATACCTCTGAACCGAAACATGTGGCGTTCCATAGTCTCTGCCTACCCCAATGGGAGACAGGCGTGACAATATAGATAGATAGTTAGAACTTTATAAAAAACTGTGAAAAAACTTTAGAAAACGACCAATATGATAAAACGCTTTGGTTATGTGGTTGCGAAAATGCGAAGGAAGTAAGAAGCGGTTTTGTTTTCCGTGTATTTTGTTTAGTGGCGCCGGAGTTGATACTGCGTGGACGGTTCAGGTAGGTATCGATGATTTAGCACATCTTACTATTAATTGTAAAAGCATTCACAAAATAAATTGTAAGCAGTTTCATCTTCTTCTTTTTTAGTGAACACCCAATATAATCTTTCACGAGCCGCCTCTGTTCCTGATGATTGATCTGATATTTGGTATACACTCATATTGTCATCAAGATTAAAAGATAATATTTAAATGATTGTAAATTCAAGATGGCCGCCGATACAAAATCTCGGATCACATATTACTTCACAACAACCTCAATATAGGTATCAAATGAAAGGGTTTGATTGGTAGAATGGTGGTCGCTATGAAAAATCCAAGATGGCCGCTGCCACAAAATGGCGGATTATTTATTTTCCACAAATACCTCAATATGAAAGGGCTTGATTCGTAGAATAGAGCTCACTATGAAAAATCGAAGATGGCCGTCGCCACAAAATGTCGAATTACATATTTGCCACAAATAACTCAATATGGGTATCGAATGAAAGGGCTTGATTGGTAGAATAGGGCTCACTATGAAAAATCCAAGATAGCTGCCGCCACGAAATGGCGGATTACATATTTGCCACAAATACCTCAATATGGGTATCAAATGAAAGGGCTTGATTGGTAGAATGGAGCTCACTATGAAAAATCCAAGATGGCCACTGCCATAAAATGGCTGATTACTTATTTTCCACAAATACCTCAATATGGGCACCGAATGACAGGACTTGATTGGTAGAAAAGGGCTCACTTTGAGAAGTATCAATTTACAACAAAACTAATAAGTTTCAAATAAAATTAACTAAAAAGAAATTGTTTTGGGCGTAGCATATCCAGAGTAAACATTATTAAAAAATTCACTTGCCCAACGATTTTATATTGTCTGATCAATACCCAAGATTGATGAGAAGATTGGTGCGATCTGGTAGCTAGGACTTACCGAATTACTTTTTAGCTTTTAGAACATAACCTAACTACATCATTTTTATTGTAATAAAACAGTATAACATACAAAAATATATTTATGTTTTTTACAATGCTCATTCTAGAGTACTTATCAAATTGTTTTCAAAATTGATAGATTTATTGCAAGATAAGTATTTAATGTAGATGAACTTTGTCTTTTACAGTAAGTAGTTTGGACGAATAGTTTAAAAGTTATCACGATATATTTGACCTAAGCGCAGCATCATTAAAAGCTTTCTATGAGTTGGCGCGCTTAAGCACAGCGGGGTGGAGGGACGGTCTGATACGTACTTTGTGGTAATGCTTTCAGTTTTAATTTTTGCTGCTGTTATATTCAGTAGGTATATAAGCTCTTCATAACCTCAATAATATACCTACACACTAATCTTTACCTGAAGGTCGACGATTATGAAAATATAAGTAATTTTTAAGTATTATCTATTTATATGTATGTTACACGGCTAATCTGAAGAGCCGTTTGTTATGAAATTTGACATGAATAGTCTGAAACCCAGGGAAGTACATAGGCTACCCTTCATTAAAATTTAGTGCTGGTGAAGCCGCGAGCGAAGGCTAGTAAACATAATACAAATTAATAAAAAAAAATATAATAATTGAATTTTATATTTGAATTGCAGTATAATAATAATAATAATAATAAGCTCAAAGAAACGCTCTTGCAACGATTGCTTCATGTCAGCTTCATTGATACTTAAAGCCTGTGACATACCCAAGTACTTATAGGTATCGGTTAAGAGAAGCGATCTTAGGTTAATGGAATCTGAGAGTTGGATCCCCTCAGATTCCACCATCCTGCCCTGCTTCACATGAATGACAGCACATTTATCCACACCGAACTCCATATTGATAGACTTACTAAAGTTTTGGGTTACGTTTATTAAATCTAGCAATTGGACATCAGATTGGGCAAATAACTTCAGGTCATCCATGAATAACAGGTGGGATACTACCTGACCGCCTCTCTGTAACCTGTAGCCTAACCTTGAACCCTCCAGTAATGTACTGAGAGGGTTCATGGCTAGGCAAAACCAAAGGGGACTCAGACTGTCGCCCTGAAAAATTCCCCGCTCAATTTTAATACGTTCGCCGTCCTCCTGGATCCTTCGGCATCCTGGATAGCAAAGAATCGTATTCCATTGCCCCATACATGACTTTAAGAAGGTGCGTAGAGTAGTATTTACTTTATACAACTCTAGCACCCTCAAAAGCCATGTATGCGGCACGGAGTCATACGCCTTCTTATAATCTATCCAACCTTAAGCCTTTTATCAGGTGGCAACAAGGTTCGTGCTTGCAACGGTTGGGTCATGCCACTTCTTGTATACTCCTTTGGCATACTCAAGTGGACTCAGTCTGAATTGGACGCCCTGGACAGAAGAGTCCGCACATTGTTGACGACATATCGTATGCATCATCCTCGTTCATCCGTGATGAGGTTGTACATCCCGCGGAAGTGTGGGGGTCGTGGCTTTCTAAATATCAAGACCCTACACAACCGCGAGGTGTGCAATCTCAGAGAATATTTTCTCCGGGCGAACGGGGACATGCATCGAGATGTTGTCGCAGTGGACAATGGACTCACCCCGCTCAAGTTGGCTAAGGAGAACTGGCGCATACCTGTAGTACTCAGTACTGATGAACGCAAGCGTGTATGGCAGAGCAAGGAGCTTCATGGCAGGTTCCATCGGGCCCTGTATGGACCCGATGTAGACCTATTGGCCTCGGAGAACTGGCTACGCTTCGGTGACCTCTTTGGGGAAACCGAAGGGTTTGTTTGTGCAATTGCTGACGAAGTTATCAAGACGAATAACTACCGGAAATATATCCTGAGGGATGGCACTAGTGATATTTGCCGTGCCTGTCACCAGCCCGGTGAATCCCTCAGGCATATTGTTTCCGGTTGTTCACGTCTTGCTAACGGCGAGTACTTGCACAGACATAACCAAGTAGCCAGAATCATTCACCAGCAACTTGCTCTGAAATATAAACTTGTAGACATCGAGGTACCGTACTACAGGTATGTGGCAGAGCCAGTTCTCGAAAATGGCCATGCCACATTGTACTGGGATCGATCTATCGTCACAGACAGGACTGTTGTAGCCAACAAACCTGATATTGTGGTGATAGATCGATCAGAGCGCCTCGCAATAATTGTTGATGTCACCATTCCTCATGACGAGAATCTCGTGAAAGCCGAGAAAGACAAACAGATTAAATATCTGGACTTGGCTCACGAGATTGTCGACATGTGGGATGTGGACTCGGCAATTATTGTGCCGATAGTTGTAACGGTTAATGGCCTAATAGCCAAGAGCCTCGATCGTCACCTTAAGAGGCTCGCGTTGGGTGCTTGGGTCAAGGGCCTGATGCAAAAGGCAGTACTTCTCGACACGGCACGTATTGTGAGGAAGTTCCTGTCTCTGGAGCCCTAACCACCGACAGCTTGGACCCTGTGCCCGTTGCTGGTGGGATCCCACGGTTTCTTTTTATATTTTTAAATGTATGTTATTTTTTATTGTATATTTAAAAATGTAAATGAAATCTGAAGAAAAATAAATAAAGGAATAATAATAACTTTTTATAGGAAAAATATTACAGTAAAAATATTTAAATTAAATTTTATAATTCAGTATAATGTATGCGATAAGTGCATTTGTTAAATTGTGGTACATTGATGTGTAGTCACTTTATTTATTACGGTAATACATTATATTTGGTATATATAGCTATTTTAATGTTTACCTGAACTAGGCTTTAACACCTGTGTTTCAGGAAAAAAATCTTAAAGAATAATAATAAAGGGCTATATTTTAACATAATAATAATCTTGAACTGCCAATATGTAATAGAAAGTAGACTTAATATTATGATTTGTTGTAACTTAGCGTAGATACTTACACATTTTTTTATTACAGTAAGCAAATTCTCTGTATCAGAGTAGGTCATTGTCATTAGGTGTTTTGTAACAACAAGATGACACTGCTTATAACTTATGCTATATAAATCTAAGGTTTTATTTAATTTATTATATAGGAAAGGTCCGAGGAAAGCAAAGAATCTATTTACATAAACATGTTTACCTATAGGTTTGGTGCAGACTAGATCTTTCCGTCTTTTGCCTGATGGGATTGGTGTATAAGGAAGAACGGTGTGTTGTTTTAGGATGGTGCGTAGAATAAATAATTGGCGCACAGTTAGAATACCGGTGGACTGATATAACTCATAAGTGGGAAAAATGAAAGGGCGAAGGGTTGCTACCTTTAAGATAGCTCTTTGAGCCCGTTCTAAAGGCAGTAGGATCGTTTTAGCTGCCCCTCCCCATGCGGTTATACAATATGAGATGATGGATTCACATAGTGTAGTGTAAACCTGTCTTAACAATTTTAAGTTTACAAAGTTGCGTATACTTTTAATTATGTATTATAACAATAATGTAAGACATAAATAAAGTCAGAGAACTTGAAACTGTACTCAAATTTAAAGATATCATATTCCACAAGGTAAATCTTGTTTTGATGGCGTCTATATAGGTCTGGCTGTCACACAGAGCGTTTCTTAACTGAAGCTCTGAAATTGAGAAAGGTTTACAAATCCACAAAAAAATACAATATCTTTGTATTTTTATTCCAATTTATAGTTTAAGAAAATGTGTTATTTTATTTATGTGCAAATTTTCACATCTTGCATAAATTCGATATTTTTCTTTTGACTGTGACCCACTCGGGTGTCAGAGTTTATAGCCGGCTCGAAGGCCGTCGACAAGCCTTACGATTCTTGTGCTGAGACATTAACCGAGACCGATAGCTCTACGTGCTCTCCGTAGCAAAGGAACGCTTTGATGTAAATGACACAACAAACAGCCATAGTAGCTTAACGTCAAGCATAACAAACCAAAACGAAATTGTCGTCAAGCTAAATCACAATGTCGTCCGTAAAATATAAAAATAATGCAATATTTAAATTGTTCCTGTTAAGTTGTAGACAAAACACAACCAGAACGAAACCAACTTAAATTGTTACTGTTTTTTTATTCTTCTTTATTTTTTTTTATTGCTCCCGTCAGTTCCCATTACGTGCACTCGTTTTTCCTTTTTCATTTTACCTTTTGCTGTTAGAAGCTCTCCAGCTAGATTTCCTTGTAATTGATCGAGCTCATTTGCCGCTGTTTCCATCAATATAAGCGGCATACTTAAAACTACTATATGGACTAATACAGTGCAGAACCAAGGAACCTCTGCAAAGTTCTGGAATAATGAAATTAAAACACAATATTAGTCGTTATGACTCTGGATAACTCAAGGAGATGTATGCAATGAAATGAAATGAAATACTTCTTTATTTCATGTAAACTTTGCAAGTACTTACGAAACGTCATTAAAAAAATCATTATATACAATTATTTTTGTGTGTCAAATTAGAACAGCTCAGTCCCAAGCGTTTTGGTCATCTTTATATTCAGATATTTTATAATATGCTTTTGAACACAATTTTGTTTTACAATATTTTTGAACTTATTTATAGATAGGTCTCTTATACTATAAGGGAGCTTGTTATAAAAGCGTATACATTGCCCCATAAAACAGCTACTTATTTTGTGGAGACGAGTGCTATGAACTACGAGATTATTCCTGTGTCTTGTATTTACAGGATGTATATCACATTTTTTACAAAATTTGTCAATATTTTTATGTACGTATAACAGATTTTCATAAATATATTGTGATACAACAGTTAGAATGTTTATTTCTTTGAACTTTTCTCTTAGAGAAACTCTTGGACCGAGGTTATAAATTCCTATTACACCTCTTTTCTGCAGAACGAATATTGTATTTCGGTCTGCAGCATTCTCCCAGAGAAGAATCCCATACGACATTAAGCTATGAAAGTAACCGAAACAAAGCATTCTAGCTGTTTCTAAATCTGTGAGGCGTCTAATTGTCTTAACTGCATAAGCTGCAGAACTGAGTTTGCCCGATAGCCTTTCTATATGCGGACCCCATTGTAGTTTGGTATTCAGCATAATACCTAAAAACATGGTTGTCTCGACGGGCTCAATCCTAGATTCATTAAGTTGTACATTGGTTGCCACATGTTTAACATTGGGTATTGAAAATTTTAAAAGTTTCGTTTTCTTATTATTAAGTAATAGATTATTTACATTAAACCAATTAACAACTTTAGAGAGTGCATTGTTTACTTCGTCAAAGCTACTCTGTCGTCGTTTAATAATAAAAATCAAAGAGGTATCATCCGCGAATAATATAATCTCATGATTATTCTTTACGTAATAAGGTAAATCGTTAATATATATCAAGAATAGAAATGGACCGAGAATTGAACCCTGCGGGACACCCATTCTCAAAGCAGAACCTGGAGATGTCTTACCATTAACCTCGACCTTCTGTATTCTGTTACCCAAATAAGAAGTCAGGAGATTGAGAGCTTTATTCATAATGCCGTAATGATATAGTTTCCTGATATCATGATGAACACAATCAAAGGCTTTAGCTAACGCATCTTGCGACTTCTCCCAAGCTGCAAAAATACTTTTCAGTAACTCAACTGCTGCGTCAGTAGTTGAACAACCCCTCGTAAATCCGAACTGTTTCTTGTGAAGAAGATTATGTCTATTGAAATGACTAAGCAACTGATTAAGAATTTGTTTCTCAAACATTTTGCTAAGTGTTGGCAATACAGAAATAGGTCGAAAATTTGAGGGGTCTGATGTGTCACCAGATTTAATAAAGGTGTTATTTTGCTATACTTCATTAAATCAGGAAATGTTCCAGAAGTGACACAACCAGTGAACACTGTTGCAAGATGTGGAGCAATTATTGTAATAATAGACGAAATCTTTACTGACAATCCCCACAAATCCTTTGTCTTTTTCATATTAATATTATTTAATTGTTTTAGAACATCATCAGTAGTAACAGCAACAAATTCAAAGGCTGTAACACATTCCGGCACGCAGTCTTTAAGCAGCATTTCAGCAGACATGGTACACGATTTAAGTGACTTGAAAACTTTTCAAATTCTGTCGCTACTTCCAAGTCCTCTGCAATTTTCATATTATTGATATTTGGTAGGTAGTCGCGACTGCGTGCTTTGGCTCTACCAGTTTCGCTATTGATCACATTCCAAGTTGCTTTTATGGTATTTTCAGAGTTTTTTATTTTATTTTTCAAATAAATTGATTTTGCAGCATAACAAGCTTGTCTAAATGTTTTCGAGTATTTTTTACATAATTAATAAAAGGTTGGACTATTATTAAAAGTTTTTTCATTATAAAGTTCATATAACCTAATCCGACTTTTATGAATGCCTTCAGTTGCCCAATCACTAAACATCAGACGGTCAGTTACATTTATTTTTTAGGTTTGAATACAGTAGAAAATTCATCATTTATCAATTTAAATAATGAATTATATAACTGATCCGGACGGTCAAGAATAGGCAACCAACGCATTTTATTTGATAAATTATTTTTAAAAACTTCTAATCGGTTTTCATTTATAGGTATAAAATTAATAATTTTAGTCTGAATCTTAGGGCTTTTTCTTGGACAACAGACTAACTGCCCACAGTGGTCAGACTGTAACATATTAATTAAGGATTTTGTAAAGGCTTAGTATTAATAAATATATTATCAATACAGGTAGCACTTGTGGCAGTCACTCTAGTTAGTTCTAAAAAAGTATGACTTAAATTGTAAGATTTAAATAGATTTAAGAAGTCAATAGATGAAGAACATTTCTCTAAAATGTTAATGTTGAAGTCACCACAAATAGCAACCGTTTTATGGCAATTATTAACTTTGCTTAGGGCATCCTCCATAATTACTATAAAACTTTCAAAATGTGCACATGGAGGCTTGTATACACTCATAACAATGAACTGACCAAATTCGACACAAGATATCTCTATAACTCGCTAAACAGAGAGGCTCACAATATCAGACCTTTCTTTAAATTTTAAAAGTTTATTTATTATAATTAACGAGCCTCCTCGAATAATTTTTTCTCTGATGAATGAGCTTGCAACCTGGTGGTTGTTGAAATTGAAAATGAACTGGTGGCTTTTTAGCCAATATTTTGTAATACATAAAATGTCAATATTGTTACTGTTTATGAACAATTCCAACTCTAACTCCTTATCCATCAATCCTTGAATACTTTGATGCACCAGGTTAATACAATTTTTTAAATTATTTTTTGTACAATGTGTGGTTCATGAAAGTGTGTTTTTCTTACTTATATTTAAATTTATCAATGTCTTGTCTATGTTATTGCCAGAGATTGACTCTATTGTCTCATAACTTTATTTAAAGGATTTGGAACGGATTTCAAGCTTAAATTCAATGCCCAGTTAGACTGCTCAATAAAAGCAGTGTTATTAGCTAAATTTTTGGCTTTGTTATTAATATAATATGCTAGCGATGATGCTATTTGTCTTTGAATATATTGAGATAGATAACAACTATCACATGTCAAATAAAAACTTCTAATGAAAGCATTAGAGTCAATAAAGTCAATAAAATCATTATATAATGTCAATGTATGTAATTTACAATTTCATTTATATCTATAGTCATTTTCGGCCTGTGGCAACAACTTACTGCAGGGAAATGCAAGTAAAATAATTTTTCTAACTTTTAAGTGTAATAATTGGTCGAAATATTAAAACTAACATAGTTAAATGACTATTTACACATAAAATAAAACAATAATTTCTATACTTAAATAACTTAAAATACATTAAAAGAAAAAAAAGAAAAGAAAATAAAATTTAGAGGGCGTCATGGAAATCCTCCACATCGCCGTCAATTGGGAGCGTGCCCAGAATGCTGGCAGCATTGCCACGTTGTATGGTAATGCCGATCTTTTGCGCCAAATACAGGCCAGCCTTCTGGTCACGCGAGGCGTCGACCAATCTCTTTGAGAGATCTCTAAAAAGAGATCGCGCACTTGGACCCCATGGTCCCAACGTTTCGACTCCAAACGGCTCAAATACATAATCTCCTATTAGATTTATGTATTTGCACCGTTTGAGAGTCTCCGCTGTAGCTGCAGCAGCGCCCGCACAACCCGCTGTGCTAGGAAGATGAGATGGCGCAAGGGTGTCGACACAAGTTGCGTCCTACACCAAAGGCCTACCCAGCTTCCACGGCAGTAAAGACATACCGTCTGGTCTTTTGCCATCATCGCGTGCCAAGCCCTGAGATTCAAGTTGGGCTGGAACGCCGGCGGTGACAAGAGCCCGGCGAAGTATGTCATTAAGGTTGGCGTGTCGTGAAATACGACCTGCGCTCCTGCAGCATGACAGACCATGGTGACCAAGGCTGTCGACAGCCTCTCCACAGTGACAGCGATGTGGAGAGACACATTGCGCAACTAAACGAAGGCAAGAAGCAATACGGAAAGTCGTATCGTCCAACATGGTACTTATGTTGGACGATGGCAGTGCCTGAAGCCAAAGACCCGACTCCCATTTTCCCATAGCCAGCAAACGAGCACGCTCCGCAGCATTGGACGCTGCAAAGCGGCCCGTCCCACTGCCTCTGTGAAGATGGATTTCGGGGTAACTCGGTGCTTGGACAAGTCATTCTCCAAGCATTCATGGCATCGATCTTACACGGCACCTCAGGATCGACCAGTGTGGGTGCTAAAATTTTCCTGGTCAATTCTGCAGTGCCGTGGACCGAGGACAGGAATGCTGGTAAACTTACGTCGGAAATTTTGCGAACGCCAAGGCCGCCCAGGCGTACAGGCAACGACGCTTGTAGCCACACTCGGTCGTTCAGGTCCAAATTTAGAATTTTGCTTAAGGTAATTTGCATAAGATTGTCAATTTGGGCGAGTAGAGATGGGTATTTCCAAAAAGGGGAAGATCGAAGAACGTGTGTAAATTTAGGCACAAAAAGACAATATTTTATAATAGTAAAAGCCGAATGCATATTAATTTTGAGTAACCGGTCTGAAATATCACTAAAATTTTAATTTTTTTCTGTATAAATGAGTCGAAACCTTCGTCTAATATTGGGGACCCTAGGAGGCGAAGAGAACTTTTTTTAACGTGAATAATATTGAGAGCCAGATGTTGAAATTTAGAAAGTATATGTGATTGGTCTAAGTTATTGTTAATGAAAATTTCACATTTACTGGGATTAAGTTCTAGGCCAATGGATAAAAATTTCGACTTTAGAAGTGCCAGGTCTTGATAAACTACGTCTACATCACCTGCAAGGGTCCCGTCATCCAGGTACCAGATGTTTAATTTTGAATTTAGTTCTTTGATAATTGGGTGAATGGCCAAGCTAAAGATAAGTGGTCCAAGCGGGTCGCCTTGTTGACAGCCAACGACGGATTCCAAAACATTTTCCTTATATATCAATTTTGAAGGGTGCCTGTAACACTGCCAAAGAAAACTAAAAATTTCGGGTGTTTCTAATTTAGCTTGTGTCAACAAGGTGTCCCTATTAACCGAGTTAAAGGCATTCTTTAAGTCTACCTTCAGGACAACCTCACCTTGATTACAGCCAAGGTATGCCGACAGGGCATGTATGGCAGCCTCGCAGCCCCCTTTGGATCCAAATCCAAGCTGCAGGGGCTGAAATTTGCTGCCTAAAAGGGTGTTATAATGGCGGCAGCAAATCTTGGCTGCCATACGCCTGAACGTACAACCAACGGCAATGGAATGAATGCCACCATCGCGCTTCCGCAAGCATCGAAACAAAAGTTGTTGATTATGATGTTAGTAACATAGTCCTGAGAGGTTAACGGTGTTTTACAAATAACCCTGTATATCTCGCGTATTTATTCGCGTTAATTTACTCATATTTTATTTATAGACTCACGCCTGTGTCCCCGAAGGGGTAGGCAGAAGTCTAATATTACACCCACATTTTGCCAGGAATTTTTAGGTCCCACGTAATAGGGGGCGAGCCTATTACCGTACCGGGCACATTACCAGACTCCGTGCTGCTACTGAGAATTTCCTAACGGAAAAACCCAATAACACTTTGCCCGACCCGGGAATCGAACCCGAAACCTCCCAATCCCACGCGCACATTTATGCCGTGAGACCAAGGAGGCATTCACTCATTTTTATGATATAAATATTTTCATTTTCTCCGACGTTTCGACCGGCTTTAAGCGAACCCCCGTCGTCGAAACGCAAAATTACCTAGTTGACGCAATTAACATCCGTTAAATAAACTCATATGATTTACAGAAGGTGTTCGCTAGATAGACTATACCGCCACTTCTTCCTTTAAATAGCTTCTAGATTTCGGAAGAAACGTCAAATTCTATATTAATTACCTATATTAAAAAAGTTACACCTCTCAAAATAAAATCCACAATGTCTAAATAAATCTTTTCAAAAGATGACGATGCGGGTTTTTGTATAATATTCAGTTCTAATAGGGTAGACATATTCTCCTTTTTTAACAACGTACAACGGTACGTGGTATATATCCCGAAAGACAATTTAAAATAAGGGTTGTTCTTTGATTAAGTACCTACATCTGAAACTGCTGGAGGCAGGTATATTTTTTTGAGAATCGTAGAGGTGCACTCAGAAGCGATTGCCTGAAATTCCCAAGAGATCAGGTAGCAACGGTAGAATTAAAAAATAAATGTGGTCGCGTAGCTGCGGGCATTCTCTAGCATTAGGTATATCAAAAATGACATTCTTACATTATTTTCATTATTACGTTTTGTTTATTTCAGGTACTCCCTCTTATCTCAAAGAACATTGATGTTCCTTCTTATCAATCATGTATAACTGCAACTGCAACATTTATCACTTCAGGATCTTTCTATTAAAACGACAAAGTATTGCAAAAATTAATTTGATAAACCTTATACTGTTTAGGCAGTGGGCCTATGTATCAGAGATTAGCAGAGCTAATTCTCTAAACGCGTAATGTATAGTATGATACAAAGCATCATCCTATAACTTAAGATAGTTCCTTATTTTATGAATTTCATTTGCGTTCTAGATACATGTATTGTCTTATAAGGGTCATTTTCTAAAGAACCTATGCTCTCATGATTATATGCCGTTGATAAAATTTTATTAATTCCTAATACGTTACATAATTCTATCACTACTATAGAAATAAATTCTGAACCCCGATTTGTAGCAATTATCTTAGGTAACCCATATCTCAAAATAAAATTTTCGACTAAAGTTTTGGCTACTTCATTAGCCGACTTAGTCTTTAACGGATATGCTTCCACAAATTTTGTGAGTTCACATTGAAGTGTCAGGATATACACATTTCCATAATTATCTTTGTCAAGAGGACCCACAATGTCTAAATAAATCTTTTCAAAAGATGACGATGCAGTCGTAGTGATCGTCAACGGTTCTTTTGTATTTCTATGATATTTTTGTTTTTGACATTTTTCGCATTTTCGTACGTATTCCACAATATATTTTTCAATGGACGGCCAATAATAATACTTTTTTATGTAGAACCATTGACGATCACTACGACTGCATCGTCATCTTTTGAAAAGATTTATTTAGACATTGTGGGTCCTCTTGACAAAGATAATTATGGAAATGTGTATATCCTGACACTTCAATGTGAACTCACAAAATTTGTGGAAGCATATCCGTTAAAGACTAAGTCGGCTAATGAAGTAGCCAAAACTTTAGTCGAAAATTTTATTTTGAGATATGGGTTACCTAAGATAATTGCTACAAATCGGGGTTCAGAATTTATTTCTATAGTAGTGATAGAATTATGTAACGTATTAGGAATTAATAAAATTTTATCAACGGCATATAATCATGAGAGCATAGGTTCTTTAGAAAATGTCGTGGATACCGTATTGGTGTTTTTCCTATAATACAACAGTTAATGTAGTGACTCAATATACACCGTACGAGTTAGTCTTTGGAAAGCTATGTAGATTGCCGAATCATTTAAAAGATAATAGCGTCGAGCCTTTATATAATTTTGATAACTACCCATTAGAATTTAAATACAGATTGCAGAGGGCTCACGCTGGCGCTAAAGAAAATTTAATGAGAAGTAAATGTGTTAGAAAATATAAGTATGACAAAAAGATAAATCCAATTACGTATAAAGAAGGTGATTTAGTCTTAGTAAAAAATTAAACGGGCACTAAGTTCGATTGTATGAAGGTCCGTTTCAGGTCATAAAAGACGAATCGCCTGATGTCGTAATTAAATGTAAAAATAAAATAGATGTTGTACATAAGAATGGACTAGGTTATATAACAATGGATTTGAAAAAAAAAAAAAAAATATTATTAATTTTTTTTTTCTTTTGGGATGGGTGATGCGGTGTGTGTCACGTCCATCACATATCATTAGATATATGATAGATAAGTATATGATAAGTTATTTAGCATATAAGCACGTGTTAGTTATGTATATAAACTAAGGCAACTATTGTAAGAGCAGATTAAAAGAACATTAAAGTGTATGTGTCTCGATAGCGAGTGCGTTCTTTATTTTCGAACCACCTTCAACACCACACCTGTACCGAGTCGTTATTAAACAAAAATAAATAAAATCGGTGGCAGCTACGGATAAACGGTTCGAAAGAAATGCCTAATAATTCATAATCAATTCCATAACAACCTACGAAAAGGAAAATATGTCTACCATTTTGGAACTGAATATTATATACAAAGCCGATTATATGACTATTTACTAGACTAGTTACGAAAACTAGTTACAAAAACTTTTTTATCGTTACGAACATTACGTATTCATTGAGTTGCGAACTCATCAAAGATTTTTTTTATTTTAATAGATATTGAAAATGGGTTATTCTGTATAGGAATTTAAACTTTCCTGCTCATTTAAACTTTTTAAATTGTCCTTCGGGATATATACCACGTACCTTTCTTTGGAGTAACCGATATTTCGGCACTGTTAAAAGCGCCATGTTCACGGATGTACATCCGTAATGTTCGTAACGAGAAAAACTAAAACTTTTGTGTAAATAGTTACGGAAATAGTCATATAATCGGCTTTTTGTATAATATTCAGTTCTAATAGGGTAGACATATTCTCCTTTTTTAACAACGTTCAACGGTACGTGGTATATATCCCGAAAGACAATTTAAAATAAGGGTTGTTCTTTGATTAAGTACCTACATCTGAAACTGCTGGAGGCAGGTATATTTTTTTGAGAATCGTAGAGGTGCACTCAGAAGCGATTGCCTGAAATTCCCAAGGGATCAGGTAGCAACGGTAGAATTAAAAAATAAATGTGGTCGCGTAGCTGCGGGCATTCTCTAGCATTAGGTATATCAAAAATGCCATTCTTACATTATTTTCATTATTACGTTTTGTTTATTTCAGGTACTCCCTCTTATCTCAAAGAACATTGATGTTCCTTCTTATCAATCATGTATAACTGCAACTGCAACATTTATCACTTCAGGATCTTTCTATTAAAACGACAAAGTATTGCAAAAACTAATTTGATAAACCTTATACTGTTTAGGCAGTGCGCCTATGTATCAGAGATTAGCAGAGCTAATTCTCTAAACGCGTAATGTATAGTATGATACAAAGCATCATACTATAACTTAAGATAGTTCCTTATTTTATGAATTTCCTTTGCGTTCTAGATACATGTATTGTCTTATAAGGGTCCATATTGGCTCACCTAAAGTTCTTTACCCGAAATTGTTCTTCCTAACGATTTGTAATCCGAATGATCACTCTTCCTAAAATTTTTCATCCTAAAGTTTTCATTCATACTATTTGTAGTGCAACCGGCGATGTTCATAATACTCATATTTCCGAAAATTGTAATTCATAATATCATTAATGTAAATATGTTTAAACTCCTACTCTTTTTTATCATAACGCTTTTATCCCTAAACATAATTAACATAATATTTTCACTCATACTCAGAAAGAAACATTTACCAAGTGTAATAAAAAATATGTGACACTTTTACCAAGACATAGCAATATTAAGGTGTTTTATACGATAGAATCGAGAAAATAAACTATTTGCAAAAATGACACTTTTTGGCTAAATTTTCATAGGTCCTCGCGCCGTAGCGCCCCCAAGGCTACACTCCAACCGAAATTCATAAAACACGACTTACACTAACGGTTATGTTTATGGCCTGGGAGTTTATACCGCAGTTTTAACCGTACCTAAACGATAACTATAGGACCGATTTGGTTCTGGCACTTCGCCAGCCGCTGCCGCGGAACGCTCGCTTCGCTCGCTCGGCTCGTGCGTTGTGGTCACAGTTCTAACCTAACCTAAACTAATAATTATTAATAAGACCGATTCGTTTCGGGAACTTGACCATTGTACTATTGTGTATTTGTACCATGGTATTATTATTGTTATATGTTATACATGTTATGTGAAAATAAAGTTACGCAAAATTAATGTACACACGCTGATTTTTAATTGGTTTTGGAGCGAAAGCCATCTTATTACTTATCGTTAACAGAACCTAACCAGCTAATAAAATTTGAAATCTAAGCTATAAAAATCGTAACAAAAATATTAAATTATTGGTACGAGAGTTCGTAGTTATGAAAGAAATCGCGCGCGCCGATGTATGTTCGATCGTGCCACACACATACCTTCACAGATAAATATTAAACACACGACACACACAGATAAACATTGCACTGTAGGTACAGACCCCGCCCCCGGCGTGCGCGCATAGCAACGCGGGGCGACAGGGGTAGGGGCGGGGGTCGGTTGCAATTTGCCGCTCGTCACTCGGACAGCCTTTAGTCTCGCGAAATTAGGTCAACGGGACGCCCGTACGTCACGTTTGACGTCACTGTATCCGTGTTACGTCGCGCGCGCTTCGTAATGGATCGGCATTATGAATATTCCAATATTGAGTTCGCGTCTATGGTGCGAGTGTATTACTTGTCTGGTGAAAATATGGAAGAGGCGAGGCGCATGTATTCGTTACCAGACCACCTGGAATCGTTGCGCACGCGAGGTATTCACTCACCCTAAGTGCCATCACCAAACACAATGCTGGCTGTATACGTAAGTACTGTTTATTCTGTGGCTGTAGTACAACGCCTCATACAAACAAAAGACAATGTGTGAAAGCTGTAAATTGATTGTGATGTACGAGTACCTAGGCAGCAAATAGCAAAGGTAAAAAAATTTGGTTTATTCATTATTGAATACCTACTGTGATTACATTCTTATAAATACCATAGAAATACGCAAGTACTAAACTTTTCCATTGTTAAAATCTTTGTCTAGTTATTCAAAACATTATGTAGGTACCTATGTCTAATAACGTAACGAATAATTCTTAGTTTATCGTTTTTCATCTACTAGTTCATCATGATTTCGTAAACCCACAGCTTGTTTCGACGATTTTTTATTCTAAGTCCGAGTAATGTTCCAAGAAATTATTGAATACTATTTAGTTACATACGTTTATTATTTTAATTATTTATTACTGCACTTCATGGTTGGCGTAGTGGTTTAAGCGATGTTTGACACAACACTTTGTGTGATTCGTAAATTGTTGTTTCGACTGCTGTGTCCGTTATTGGTAGGTTTGTAATGTCCCTTGTGAGACAGAATTTACCACTAGGATGCGGAAGGGGTTCTTAAAAAGAGAACAAAATAAGAAAACAAATGTGTTTAAAATTGTTGGCATCGTAATTACCTAAATCGTGTTTTCTAAGTAAATTACGTATCACTATCAATTCAGTCCGCACTAACTACCTACAACCTACAACCGCTCGCTGTAGGTAAACAACAGCTGACGGCGGCGATAGGCGCGCGCGGCGAGGTCATGACCGCGCGGCGCTCGAACACTACCTACTCATAAACAACCGTGTGTACTACGTATTTCCAGCAGTTACTGACTTTTATAACTTTTTTGTTTTAGGTGCTAGGTGAATTTTGATTTTGAATATGAATAGAGGATTTTATTTCGGACATGAGGTTTCTTTTTCCTAAACCAATAAAAAATCAGCGTGTATAATACTGATTATTGTGAATAAAAAGAAATCTAAACAAAAAATATATGACTTTGAATAATAGTGTAAAAGATGGTTATGTTGAGAAAATATAGGAAAACAAATAAAAGAATAATAGATGTTTATTGCTACTGACATTATGAAGTTGAATGCTTCGGAATTATGAACATTAGAGACAGAGTAGTTAGGAATTGTGATATGAAATGAATTGTGGGATGAAAAATGTTAGGAAGAACATTTTCGGATTTCGAATTATCGGAGTTGAAAATTTAGGTGAACTTTGGCGCACCCGTCTTATAACACCTTATTTTTTCATTATTACCCGCAGAACAGCTGGAAGTATAATAACTATGTGCAGAAAGGCCACGTAGTATTCTTTTACTAGAGTGAAGATTCTCTGATGAGGCTAATTGATCATGATTTGTGGACCCTACGGATATCGTAGAGAACAGTTACACATGTGTCACTTCTAATAGCGCGATTCAGGATCTTTAGTCTTTGTAGGTCCGTCAATATCCATTTGATGTCGCCACTATCAGTATTTTTGCCTTGCAAGATCACTGCCAATAGTTTCATAAACCAACCGCCAACTATACGCTGCTGCAAGCAAATAATTTCAGCATTTTATTTTATATTTCTAAGCACTTAACATTGCTGGCGCAGCCTGCTGACACGCACTCATAAAACATTAACGCACTCAATTTAGCTTTAGTTTTGATTACGCTTAAATTATTTTTGTAATTACTTAGGTCTGAATTAACTAGAACGGCTGTGTACGCTTTAATTATACACAAATCACCGGGAGCTCTGTAACGAGTTTTGTACGTTAGCCATTCATCACACAATTTTATAACCAACGTCGAATACTCTTAGGGTGCTTCTACACGGTGCATGTAGCTTGAGCATGTTGAGGCACTTGCGCGGGTTATATGCACGGTAAACATATCGTTTAAACAAATGTGCGGGTCCAGCGATTCGAGTATGTACCAAAGCGGGCCACCCGCGCAACTAACTCGCGTGCTCTGCGGCGCGCGCGGGTCACTCGCGCATGTTACTTGTTAAAATTACATTTTTAACATATGATTTTAAAAGATTTTTCGTTCGTTGAGACATTTTGACGCGGTTCAAGTCGTAAAGCTACCGCGCGAATAGCATGCACATGTAGCTCTTGACCACGAACAAATAACATGTATGTACATACAGCTTGCGCAAGTAGCCCGCGTCTTTACTTGCTCCAGTTATTTGCACCATGTACATTACGAGTAACAAGCGGGTAACTTGAACAAGTAGCTTGCGCATATTACTCACGCATGTAACCCGCACCTTTACTTGCTCAAGCTACATGCACAGTGTACAAGCACCCTTATTGTGATAGCCTAATCTCGTCTCTAGGGTTCCATAGTAATCTATAAGGTACCCCTCAATACTAGTATTTATTATTTTTTTATCTTAAGGCTGGATGTCGAAATTCTAGACTAATTCTCCGCTTCTTGGAGTGGAGGACTGTGTGTGGTTCTACTAATAATAGCGTAGATACGAACAGTGACGACATCTAGTGAACATTGACGAACGTTCAGAGTTACCGAGAGACCTACTCTGTTAAGATCAACGATGTTACAAGTAAATTAGAAGTAGATACGTTATAGGCGTACTAAAAGCAGGACGCTAAACAATAAGCCACTTGGCAAGTCAGAAATATGTGTGTGTGACGTCGCGAGCCGGCGTCATCAAGCGTCATAGTGAAACTGACTCATCTTTTCAACCGAAATAAAAATAAAAATATGGAGTTATCGATGTGTGGGTTAGTTTACCGTTTCTACGGATTAATTACTACGTAGGTAACGTATCTATGACTTTTCTAATATCATTGGTTAAGACGATCCTCACACTATTTTGAGAAGCTCCACCTCTTTCCTCTGAAATCTGATCAGTCGCGTACATAAGAAATCTACGGACAAAAACTAATAAGACAAACTGCTCTCAATAATTTCGAAATTGAGTAAAATCAATACCATAAGAAACAAATTGAACTATCCTACATTTAGCATATCAAGCAAATCTTCTGACATTCTTTCTGACAAATTACCCTAGCTCATCTGCTACTACCTTCGCTATCGATTCAGAAAACGTACAGAGCGCATGCGAGCCACCTTATTAGAAAAAGTCAACGTTTGCAAACAGAACACTACATCTCTTAATGTCACACACCAACGCTCGCAAAAACTTGCCACACAAGTATAAGTCCGGCTGCACACATCGTTGTGATATATAAAGCGGGTCGACGCGCGGTTCGCCTACAAATTTTCGCTTGTGGCCGATAAATCGCCGGCGCACCTAAATGTATTCCACTTAGATTGTAGCCGCCGGAATGTCGCCTAATTGTTCCCCCTTCGCCCCTTTGTCTGTTCGCCTCACCTCTCGCTCTGTCGCCCAGCAGGTAAGTGTTACGGGAAATGTTGTAGTGCTCCTGTCACTGTAAACTGAATAGCTGCATTGTACGCGAGTCAACAATCTTGATTTAAACGCTAATGGTGTGAAGTGATTTGAAAGGTGGTGGGACCCGAGCCCATTATTCCCCTTCATTCTGGTTTTTTATCGGCACCTTGTAAGAAACAGAACCAGGACCTAGCACAACCAGTCTTGGATTTTTATTGAAACATGCAGGCAGGCCTAGGAGGCTCTTCCCGCAGTAGACGGTAAGATCGCCAAACAAGTCCTGCGGCTGTCCAAACAACAACTGCGGACAGTCACGGCCTCCTACACAGGACACGGATCCTTTAATAAGCACCTGTTTACTAAAGGTATCACCGACAGCCCGCTGTGTAGAGCCTGTATGGCAGCAGACGAGACGGCAGCCCACCTGCTCCTCGACTGCCCTGAGGTCTCACAGTATAGGCAGCAGTACCTGACCAGACACAGCACCCTGCGGGAAGCAGTGCGCCACATCAAGAGTCTGTTAGCCTTCCTCGAACAGCTGGGGTAGCTCGAGTGACAAGACCATTCCCGCACGCAAAATACACGCCAAGACGTAGCCCGTGCTATCAAGTGTCAAGTACGGTATTTATATTAATAAGTGTAAATATAACGATGGGTGGTGGATGATAACACAACACAAGTGGAAAGGCTGTTGGAAAATCTAAGATTTATTGTCTCAACTGTAAAAATGGAAGTACAGATTCTTTTTATAACTTACTCTTTCAGATAATTATGGCAATAAAACTGCTGACCAATATGCATTATCATTTAACAATTTTTTATTGGTTCCAAATTTTATTTATATCTACATCATTATTTTATTATACATATAACACTTATTCTCAATATTAAAATTATAAAAAAACACTTCACTTCACAATAGGGATTTTATAATAATAATATGTATGTGCACAATTACTATTATGTAGGTAGGTGTACATAAAGTGCTCCATCAGTGCGCTTCTGCTACATATTTGAAGTGCAAAGCTATTTTGACATGGAGTTCGTAATTGCTTCCAGTGGCAAATGTGTTTTCAGGCCAATAGCGTAACAGACAGAGCTAAACATCATCTTTGTTTGTAGCTCGTTAATAAAACATTTTCACTCTCCTTATTACTACCTTATTACCATATACATGTTCTTTGGATAAGAAGTCGATGGATATGACATTCAGTGACTGGCTCAGTCAAGGTAATTAATATACTCATTTATGTTATATTAAATATTCTTTTAATAATTGCACATAAATATTTCATCACTGTTTACAGATTTTAATATACAAACTGAAATATTACAATCTATGTGATTGTAATACTTCAGTTTGTATATTAAATACAAAAGTATTACAATCACATAAGAAACAGTTAAATTTAAAATGATTAAAAGTGTGCTGAGCCTCAGAGGAATTTTATTCCACAGATTTAATTTGACAGAAGTAAAATCTATGAAAGCCAGGGCATCGTGCAGAGCATATCGAAGCTGGACATCTGTAAATTATTCAATATAAATAGTTCTCATGAGACTTTAAACATTATGACAAAAATCTGAAATAATTATATTTGTTAAAGAAGTCTCATATACAGTCCTATCTCTGATTTGACTGGACTGACGACATCATTACAAACGCGGGCCGAAACTGGACCAAATTACCACAAGATCCTAAAGAGGAAAATGGTTTAATGCCGAATTAGGTAGATTGCGCAAATGTGTAAAAATATTATTTCTAATATTATTACGATAGATATTTATTTTATTTATAACTAACCTTTATATTTTAAAATTTGATCCGCAGTCAGGTCTTTGGTATTACGTAAATCATTTGCAGCAAATTCCATAAGTATAAAGTGTACGCTAATAGTCACAAAAGCTCCTGCAAGATATAATATTAAAGGCACATGGCTGAAACGCTGAAATAACAAGGGAAGAGAATATTACAACTAGATGAGTCAATGAAGTACATTCCACTTCATTTAAGTTTTCATAATTTATTCGTAAGCTAGACGGAAAAATTAAAGCTAGCATGCATAGCTAGCATGATTAGAAGTGATAAGAATGTTCAATGGTTTTTAGTAAAGATAAATTGTTAAATAATATTGAAATCTTACCCACGGTATCATAATTGCTATGCAAAAATCGCTTACAAATTTGAACCAGGCAAAGAGCAAACCAGTCGTAAGCTGCAAATAATGTTCAAGCAGGTAAATAATATTGTATGAAATGAAGATAATACGAAATCACAACTCTAATTTTAAATATGAATTATTTGCCCCACATTTATTTATTGAGAACACTTTTATTTCCAAAGTCCATATATTGTGCATTAGGCACATTTAGAAATAAAGTATCCCCTATCAAAAACGAAATTTCGAGCGAAAGTAACGAGAGATAGACAGAATAAATACATACAGAAATACCAACACACATGGATGTATGGCCATGTGTGTTGTCGGGTCTTTTCGAAGTCTTTGCGGATTTCATTTTTATCAGCGTTTGCCCCGTGCCTCGCAGAGCACATCAAGCCTATGCTCCTGGCTATCATGAAAGTCTGTGACTGTTTCTTTGGGGAGTCAGTACTTCTGAATAAATGTTTAATGTTCATTAGTGTAGATGTATATGTGCGTAGCAGGATCTACTCCGTCGCGGCCGATGTTGCGTCAGAGTGGACCGCGTCGTGGACAGCGAAATCGTTGTGTATGGCGATTTTTGGGCCTGGGCCGGTAATGAAGTTGTCTATTGACAGGTTGAAGGAATGGACTAAGTGCGGGTTCTTGACGTACTCCTTCGTGAACTACTTCAAGTCTCGCCAGAATTGTCACTGACGTTCTGATGCCTATCTTGAAGAAAGGCGACGTAGCCTTCTGGTTGTTGGGTAGCCATGTTAAGGATCTTGATGGTCTGTATGGCATCAGTTGTAGATTTCTCCGGCATGAATTCACACTGTTTGATAGATATTTTTTGCAAATAATTATATTTAAATCAATTAACTTACCCTTAGTTTTGTAAGGCTCCACGTTGAATATAAACAGTCAGTTAAATTACTATAAGCGTGTATGAAATGTTTTACTTGTTTAGTTTTCTCATGCTCAGTGGTATTTATCGTTTCTAAAGGAGCTTGAAGCGATTTATATAGAATCTTGACATGTTTGCGTTACGTATCCACTAAATAAATTGTGGGTAAATTATTACATATGCAACCCAAATACGTGTAATTGTAAAAGAGGTATGAAATAATTAATTCTCTTGACCCTGTTGACAAAGCTACAGCAACATATCTTGTACATATTACAAGTGTTATGCCAATATATGTTATATAACTGATAAGTGAATTTTGCTTCCGAAAAGATTCAATGTCTACAACTGTGGAAAATTTCATTACAGTTTCTTCTCCTGATATAAAGGAAAATAAACAATTTGTAATAAGTTCAAATAACGACATAACTGCAAATATTTCTTCCGAGATATGTCATCCAAAAACCTCACATGATAGAAGCAAACCCAAATATTAAATAAAAAGCAAATTATACAATAAATTCTGGCAATCCAGCAAACGAATTCTGAAGAACTTAATTTGTAGTAAGATCCTAAGAATATTCTTAAAAGTAGCATGAGTCGTAACGAGAACGCTTTGTTTTTAACTTTAGCTTGAATTATATTTTGAGTATGTGTCTAGAATTACCGTAGGCTTACTGGGAATTGGTTGTAAGCACAGTGGAAGCTAATTTATATTCATCCAGTTGTCCTAAAGTAATCAAATGTCTGACACATATTGCTGAGATTCTCAGCGATGACAAATTATAAAGTAGTTATAAGAAGATTTTACCTTATAGCTCCTGGTGATGTTCTTGAAGTGGACCTATAGATTAACTTATAATTTTGGCCAAAATAACAAGAGAATCAATGGATACCAGTTTACAATTCGGCGAAGTCCTTCTCCAGACCACGATGCACGTTAGCGGTTCACAAAACTTTTCACAAAAGTTCACTATGTCATCAATTTACAACAAACCTTGCCGGAAGTCAAAGGCGGCAATTACGTATTAAGTTAATTACGAGTTGATTCAATTCGCGTTAATTCAAAGGGCGATCAATTTAATTTAGGTACAAGGCACGCGAGCTTGCAAACGGCGTGTTAATTTTTTCAAGCGGAAGACGGAAGTTAAGTTCAGTGTGACCATTGTCAGAAATTTTCAATAGACTAAACAAAATGTTACTCAATCGATCTAATCGATTTGACTTATAATAAAAACTAATTCTATTTCAAACATCCACCCGCCCCGGACCGGCCTACCGGTCCGCTAATCGGTTGGTAGACGTGACAATTTTGCAACCGCTCTCCTCAGAATCGAACCGTCCACCAAGACCTCAGCAAATCGGGGAACTCCATCAGCCCCAGTTACCAAATGAAGGATGCGCCCCCTGCGCCATCTGAGTGGTGGAAGGTTAGCCTCGTTGATCAAAACGAGGTCTCCAATCTTGGGTGGATCGGTCTTGTCGGTCCACTTAACGCGTTGCTGGAGTATGTGCAAATATTCCAAATTCCAGCGTTTCCAAAAGCTCTGAGTAATCTGGCGTACCAATTCAAAACGCGAGAGACGACCAGGTCTCGTATCAATATAGGGGTACTCTGGCAAGGCGACAAGTGGGCGACCAATCAAAAAATGGCCCGGCGTAAGGGCCTCCAAATCATTCGGATCTGAGGAGATCGGGCACAATGGCCGAGAGTTCAAAACGGCCTCAATCTTACAAAACACAGTTGCGAGTTCCTCAAATGTAAGGACAGATTCACCGATTGTCCTGCGCAAGTGTGTTTTGGCCGATTTTACGGCGGCCTCAAATATACCACCCCAGTGTGGACAATTTGGTGGGGAAAACAACCAATTTATCCCACGTCGGGCAAGCCTATCACCTATATCAGCTTTGTTGGTTTCAAGGAAATTAACAACATCATTCAAATAATTATAGGTGCCCTTGAAGTTAGTGCCGCAGTCAGAACGGATCAAGGAAGGCATCCCTCTGCGGGATACAAATCTGTCAAATGTGGCTACAAACGCCTCGGTCGTAAGCGAGGAGACCAGTTCTAAGTGTACGGCCTTTGTGGAGAGACAAACAAAAACACACAAGTAGGCCTTAACAGTCTTGCTGTTTCGAAGTGTCGACGTTTTCACCAAAAAGGGACCTGCGAAGTCCGTGCCAACACCGTCAAACGTCCTGCTCTCAGTTACGCGATCTGCCGGTAAGTCCCCCATCAACAGCTGCATGGTAGAAGCCTTGAGCTTATAGCAAGGGATGCAGCGAAAGACTACACTCCGAATAATTCTTCGGGCAGACAAGATCCAAAACTCGCGTTGCAAAATGGCCAAGAGCGCATTACAACCAGCATGCGAATTTTTAAGGTGACGGTCAGTTACCAACAAGCGTACCAAATGACCGTCCTTAGGTAACAAAGGGGGGTGACGTGCTCCGTAAGGGAGGTTGGCGTTCTTGAGACGCCCTCTAACGCGCAAGAGACCCGTATCGTCCAAAAAGGGGTTCAATTTAGAGACAGCTCCTGACAATTTCGATCTCCCTGATTTAAGGATAGCAATCTCCCTATCAAAGTGCGCCAATTGCACAGAACGAAACCAAAAGGTGAGGGACTCCTGTCGTTCCTGTGGTGAGAGAAACGGTGTCAGACGTTTCTGTTGTGGGTGCCTAAAATTAAAAACAAAACGCTTTATCCAAGCAGTAACACCTAACAACTTGTCAAGGGAGCTGTAACGATTCAACAAAAAATCGGGGTCGAAGGCGCATTCCACCTTCTCAACAGCGAGTGTTCGTAGACCCGGCAAATTAGAAGTTTTCAAAACTGGCGTTCGAGGCCAATCGGTTTCTGGTCGACTCAACCATTCCGGACCCCACCACAGCGAATGACCCATCAAACTAGGCGTCAAGCATCCGCGCGAGGCACAATCAGCGGGGTTGAGCTCACCTGGCACGTGTCTCCAAACAAGCTTGACTTCGGATTTCTGGATTTGGGAAACGCGATTAGCGACAAATACCTCCAAGGTGTGGACAGAAGCCTTCAACCAACAAAGAACAATTTGGCTGTCTGTCCAGGCGTAGGTCCCATTAATGCAAATGCTTTTACCCAAGGTACTGGACACGTGATTCAACAAGCGTACAAGTAGGGCTGCTCCCGAGAGCTCCAATTTTGGAATGGTCAGAGATGTCCGAAGGGGTGCAACCTTGCTCTTCGCCATGATCAGGGAAACTTTCACCTGACCTGAGGCACTGACTGTGCGCAAGTACACCACGGCCGCGTGACCACGTTCCGAGGCGTCACAAAACCCGTGAAGGGTGGCCTTGTACTTCCCGGGAGGAAGGATGGGACGAGGCAAGGAGATCTCGTTGACGGCAGAAAGTGAGGATACAAAGGAGGTCCATTCCTCAACAAGAGTGCCGTGCAGGGGTTCGTCCCAGGTCAATCCTGCTGTCCAAAGCTTCTGCAAGAAGCATTTTGCCCAAAATATAATTGGACAGATCCAACCGTTCGGATCAAAGGTTCTGGCGACAGTAGACAATACGAGACGTTTAGTCCAAGAACACGGCAATTTCAAGTCTACGTTATATGTAAAGATGTCTTGGACTGGTTTGTACTGAACGCCGAGAACAGCCATCATGGCGGGGTTGTCAACAATCTCAAACAAATGTGGATCTTGCTGATGATCCTCTGGCAAGCCTTCCAAAAGCGCTGGTGAGTTGGAAATCCATTTGCGCAACTCATAACCAGCGGAGGCCAAAATACCTATCAATTCGTCCCGCAGGAGGATCGCCTCGTCCGCTGTGGAGGCGCCCGAGCAAATGTCATCGACGTAAATATCGTCCTTCAAGATGGCGGAGGCTCTTGGGAAACGTAGGCCTTCGCGGTCTGCGAGCTCCCAAAGAGAACGTATTGCCAAGTAGGGGCTTGACCTTAACCCGTACGTATTTGTATTGAGCTCGTAGACGACCATGGGATCGCGAGGAGACTCTCTCCAAAGGATCAGCTGGAAGCGACGGTCATCAGGGTGGATAATCGTCTGCCTGAACATCATTTTTATGTCGGCCACAAAGACAACCTGATGTCGTCGGAAGCTGGTGATGACGTCACAAAGGTCCTTGACCAACTTGGGACCAGAATGCAAGCACTGGTTCAAGGATACGCCTGTTGAAGTCTGCGCAGAACCATCAAACACTGTGCGCAGCTTGCCAGTCGATGGCTTCAATACCGCATGATGCGGGAGAAAGTAATGCTCCACCGAACGCCAATCCAAAATTGACACAGACATGTGTCCCAACTGTTCATATTCCCTCATGAACTCAATATACTTCTATCTGAGCTCCGGATCACGACCCATGCGACGCTCCATAGCCAACAATCTCTTTTCGGCTAAAGGTCGTGACTCACCAAGCGGAGGCCGAACAGACAGAAAGGGCAGCTTCGTGATAATCCGACCAGAACGGAGTCGACCAGTGTTGTTCTGGAAGAACAGCTCGCACTCCTCATGTTCTGGATTCAAACGGGCAACTTGAGGGGGCTCCTCTACCTCCCAAAACCTCTGAACTGCATCAGAGAGAGCAGAGCCTACAGCCAACAAATTATCAAGTTCAGGTGGAGGGGGGTCCCTAGGTACAGGTCCCATCAAAGCAAATCGAAATATGGTCGGGATGGCAGTCAAACCATTTGGCACCAAGACCCGTTTTCCACCAATCAAAATTCCACCGAGGACATCAGAGCCAATCAACAAATCGATTTGTCCCGGTGTGTCAAATTTGGGGTCCGCCAGATCCAATCCCGATGTCAAATTCACCACAGCAGCGGGTAGCTGTTTCTGTGGGTGCATACCCAAAATATTCTTCAACACAATAGCCGAGGTTTTAATCCTCGGGTGTGAAGATTCAACAGGGCCAAACAAAACTTTAACTTGCCCTTCAACATTAGAGGCTACGTCACCTATGCCCCGAATACAATTCGGAAAAGAGCCCATATTTAATTTAACCTGCCCTACCAAATAAGTGGAAACAATGCAACCTTGTGAACCTGTGTCCAATATAGCACGGACAACAACAGAGGTCCCCGTGGGTCCCCAGACCCTAACAGCAACCGTTGGTAGGATAACGGTCTCAATGGGGGAGGTTGGCGTTATAGGGCAGGGGTCAATGACCTATTGTTGCCTGGGCGGCGACCGTTGGCCAGGACCAGGCAAATCAAAATGGGGGTGCGGCTTGAAGTCCTCAAGGGCGCGATGACTCGATCCGCGCGCCATCTGTGGGGGGTCATAGAGACGCACCCGCCCAAAACGAGGTGGGCGCGAGTCAAGGCGGGGACGCTCCGCCAAAGGAGGGGAATACCTGGGGCAGCAGTCATGGTGCTGATGACGCTGAACAGCACATTCAGGTGCGCGAGAGAGAGGAGGCGTGCGCACGCTACGGTTCTCCAAGCGGGGTGAGCGGCGATCAATTAAGCGAGGTGACTCTCGGCTACGCGCCGGTGAGCCTCGGCTGCCACCTTCAAAACACCCGCCCGTGCGCGGCTTCGGCTGGTTGGACAAGCGGCCTACCTCTCTGGCATTCATGCAGAGAATGTCCAAATGCTGTCCTCCACAGTGAAGACAGGGGCGAGAATTTGGGCAGTCTCGCTGGTAGTGGGACCCCAAACAAGAGAAGCAAAGGCGGCGGGCATTCGCGATGCGCCTACGAGAGGCGACATGCAGGTCCAAGAATGCCCTACAACTGGCCGTTCTGTGCCCCGTGACCTTGCAGTAGGAGCACTCCACTGGGCTCTGCGTGACTGCAAAGCGAGGAAGGCGCCGGTCAACACTGGCTCGGGTGTGAACGCGAGCCTGCTCCTTGACCTTGGGCGGCTGCGACTTAGCCGGCGTGTCACCACCGGAGTTGTCCAAGACCCGGCACTCATCCTCCAGGAACTTCTCCAGGTCAGCAAAGGGGGGCAGATGGGTCGCGCTATCCCCACCAAAGCGCTGTTCAAAACGCGACCTCAGGTCGGCAGGCAGCTTCTTCAGCACAACGTGCACCAATAGATAGGACCATTGGTCCACGGGCAGGTCAAGGCACTTAAGTGCGTTGATGGCCACCAAAAGCGGGTTCAACAGTTGGGTGCGCAACCCAGAGACCCGGGTGAGCGTCGGCAAGCCCAAAATCTGCTCAATGTGCGTGTCGGCGAGGCCACGCTTATTATGGTACCTACGGGTGATTAGGTCCCGAGCCGTCTGGTACGCCTCGTCAGACACGGGCAGATGCTGGATGAGGCCCTTAGCCTCCCCATCCAGAACCGACATTAGATAGGCTAACTTTTGTGCCGGCCGAAGGTCAGCCCTATCATTGACTAGGCTGTCGAACAAATTAATGAAGCCCAGGTAGCTTCCTAGGCAGCCATCAAAATGGGGGAGGTCCAAAGTAGGGAGCCTACTCACCAGCCCCGGTGCTGACCTAGGAAGCTCCTGCTTCAGGCCGGGTTGCCCTTCCCTATCGGCAACTAGTTGTCTCGCAGTATTGGAGACAGCATCATACAGGTCTAAGACCTGGGCATAGTCTTCGCTGACCTTATTTCGCTGGTCAGCGGTGAAATCATTGATTGACACTTCAAGACAGCAAGTGCTAAAAGTGCGGAATTGCTGTTCCACACTTGCCAGGCGATCATCAATCCGCTCGTACCTCTGAAGTAAGGCCTGCTGGCGATCAGGCCGGTTCACTAAAGCATTGGCCGAGGCAAACCAGCGCAAATCTGATGCAATAGCACCAGCAGCCGCACGCAAGTCCTTGATAGCTGACATAATCAAAATTCAAAAGAGCCCGGACAAGCGTTAAATAAAATTAACAATCAAAACTTAATTTTTCTTAATTCTTTGAAACCAACAAATTATTAGCCTGTTTACTGCAAGTGAAGGCAAGTGACAGGTATTTACTGCCCAACAAAATTAAAGGTTTCAGTATATTGAAACAAAAACAAAAGTTATCAAAGTTATAACTTATAACAAATTAATAAAGTTGAAACTTCAACTTAATTAATTAATTATTTGCAACAGACAGACTAACTGTGTTATTTATGATAAACAATAGGAAGTAAGCACAGAATATGTGTTACCTAACAATATTATCTATATTATAACAAAACAAAGTTTATTAATGTGACCCGCCCAAGTGGCAAGGTCAAGTTTGATTATTACAATGTTTATGAATATATGCAATGAACTAAATTTACTAAATTTATTGATACATACAGCTGTTATGTATCCAAACAAACTGACTTATTAATGCAACAACAAATTTAAGTTAGATTTTTCAACAATACAAATCAACAATTACTGATTGAGGTTATGTGACAATGTGTTTCAAATTATCTAGGTCAACTTATACAATTAAATATTATGTATTTTAGACAATAACTGACCTGACAAACACTACAATACTGTCTACAAGGTGATAAGATACAAGCTCATACCAATCTGAGTTTATACTCAGTAATGCAACAGCGGCTAAATTTCAACCACGCTCTGCTACCAAAATTATGTCTAGAATTACCGTAGGCTTACTGGGAATTGGTTGTAAGCACAGTGGAAGCTAATTTATATTCATCCAGTTGTCCTAAAGTAATCAAATGTCTGACACATATTGCTGAGATTCTCAGCGATGACAAATTATAAAGTAGTTATAAGAAGATTTTACCTTATAGCTCCTGGTGATGTTCTTGAAGTGGACCTATAGATTAACTTATAATTTTGGCCAAAATAACAAGAGAATCAATGGATACCAGTTTACAATTCGGCGAAGTCCTTCTCCAGACCACGATGCACGTTAGCGGTTCACAAAACTTTTCACAAAAGTTCACTATGTCATCAATTTACAACAAACCTTGCCGGAAGTCAAAGGCGGCAATTACGTATTAAGTTAATTACGAGTTGATTCAATTCGCGTTAATTCAAAGGGCGATCAATTTAATTTAGGTACAAGGCACGCGAGCTTGCAAACGGCGTGTTAATTTTTTCAAGCGGAAGACGGAAGTTAAGTTCAGTGTGACCATTGTCAGAAATTTTCAATAGACTAAACAAAATGTTACTCAATCGATCTAATCGATTTGACTTATAATAAAAACTAATTCTATTTCAAACAGTATGCATTTTATTTGGTTGGGTAAATAACTCTATATGGACACGGTCACTTTTTAAACAAAAAATATAATATCATTACACTATATCTATTTTCAGTAGCTCATTAACTTTGATCGATGATCATTTCGCATTACTGACGCGGCTGGTAGACATAATTTTGTCATTATTTATTGATTTTGACGTTATTGGTCATTGATGATGAGCTTTTCGTCTTACCCTTGTTTTCACACTAGGATGTAAGGTTACGTCATAAAAAATAAATTAAAAAATAAACTTGCTTGAACATATTTAATAAATTTCGAGGAATAATAAGCAAGGCACGGGGCTCAAACCCCTAAAAGCATCTGGTTTCTTCCAAACAACTTTTTAGTGTTGTCGTTGATAAAAACTTTGTTAGTGAACAAGTTCAAGCCTTCCACTCCCCTTAAACGAACATAAGACCCCACCCTAAACAAAATCCTGGTATGACTCTTAAACACGATAGGTACTTTCTTTACATTGAGGATAGTTGCAGCTTTCTCTTCATATAAGTGATCAAACCCATCACGTCTAACATCCTTAAGTAGAAAAATTGCAATATTGGATCTTCTCGTCTCGGTCTCAATCGTCTATTACAGCTGACGTTGATCCTCTTTTCTTTGATAGCGATTGACTGCACATGAAAAGTTATTTATTAATATCAAGTTTGGAAACTTTCATTTTATTCGATATGAACTCTTCTGTTCTTATCCATGCTTTCAATAATCAATCAATTTATTAAATTTCCTCTCTATATGCTATTATTGTAAAATTCGTACTATTTCAAGCCAGTCGAGCTCTACAAATTTGTTTGTAATACCGTCTTAACTTACCTACTTGTCGTTTATTTGCCAACAAAAAACGATATCAAGACAACAGCTTTATTATTCTTCTACCACATTTCCGTACCAAGTTCAGTCTCATCTACATCAGCAACCCATTTTTCTCAAAAAGAACCTTTTCAGTTTCGTTTTTTTATAGCTTTCAAAGAGCGCATTTGTTTGTCCGTCCGTGTGGTGACGGATTAAGAATACGCAATGTCACCACCCCATATCACCCCATGGGTGTCGCAAGAGCCGTCAGAGGGATCATACTATGCAGAGAACAGCACTGTAAGAGAAGGAAAACTTGATACAAACCCTATACCAACCCGTTAGGCCAGCGTGGTATAGTAGGCCAATTCCTCCTTTCAAAGGAGAGGCCTAGTCCAGCAGTGGACTGTAAGGGGCTGATGATGATGATGATTTGTTTGTATTTTCCAATCGCAATATTATAGTAACAAAAGTTAAACGAAGAACGATCTGGTTCACTAAAACTGTCGAGTTCTTGGAGCAAATTCTTGTCTTCCTTTCGCAATGTCAATGTCACTGTCGGTGCCCGAAGAGTCTTGACTATCTTCGCATGCGACGGTATGTTTAAAAATAGCGCAATAGGTGTGTCAGATAAAATTTTCTTCGCCCTAATCTAAGTTGAATTGAATATAAACTCTTACATTTGTGACGTCGTCGCTGACATCGTCCGCCCACTACACTCAGCTGGCTGCCTTCTGCCCTCCAACGGGACGTGGGTATGTAATTAGAAAGCAAACAAATATCAAAATGAAAGAAGGTATTCTGTACTAAAAGAAAATAGTAATTTTGGCGTATTTATGAAGTTAGAATCAGCTGCTATTTACAAATATTATTTCATCATCATCATGTTAGCCTAGAGATGTCCACTGCTGGACATAGGACTCCCCCAAGGTTCTCCACACAGACTATTATTCACGTAGGTAGGTAATTTTACTTAACTTACAAGTATTTCCATTGTCCTTCGAAATGTCCACCACCATTGTCAATACTCACAGACGTTTTGTTAATATTTTTTTTTAACGAGAGAAGTACGCTTCCGTCTTTTCACTTCGTCAAAAGCGTCCGTCAAAATTTTAATTGTTCGACACTAACCGGCTCCCTTTTGTACACCCTCAATAAGAAGCCCATGGGTCAGGTGAGCATGGAGGCCAAGCTACAGGCCCGCCTCGACCGATCCACTGGCTTCCAAACTCTTCCCTGTACAAACGCACAGCTGCAATCGTGTGATATGCAAACGTAAACAAACACTGTTGCGCGCGAAAACAGGATGCGCTCCCCGCAAACAATTGAGCACTGTTTGTCGCATCGGGACGCGGCGCGGGCGCAGAGGGACAGGGGTTGTCGAGCTTCGACGCGAGTTTGCCCGAATTTATCAATGGAGCAGTGCCGCGTAGGTGCGTAAGCCAATAGTAAAATTATTACTCATAGTATTTGGTTATGCATTTACCAATTATTACGTATTTTTGTGGACAGTTTTGGGACTTAATGTTTTTATTTTTTACATACAAAAAATATGATTAGTTAAAGATACTTACTTAATGCCCCATGTTTTTCTTTTGTACTAATTAAAAAAAATGTGGTGTATAAAAATATAAAATATACCGAAATGTCCTTAAAATTTATTTTTTTATTTCATTGATTGGAGGAGGAGCGGGATGAGGAACAAGCCTCTGCTGCCTTAAAATGATTGTCTATTTTTAAATGTATCTGAATGCCGCTGATAAGTTGTAAATGATAATTGTTGATGCTGTTATATTCATGTGTTGGTATGTGACTTTTTTAATGTATCCTATCAGTAAACATTTTTAGATGGCATTTTTGTTTATTTTATTTACTATTGTATATATCAGACGCAAGCATCCTAATAGAATAAGACTGATAATCCCTTACCAGGGTTCGTAAAATAGGTGCTTTTAATAAGGCCTTATGCGTGTGGTATAGAACTTTTTCACTTGAAAATATACGAAAACAAGGTTGAACTGAATAAGGTCGTGACACGATTCCTCTTCGAGTAAAAAGTTTCAAAGCGTATCGAAGTTGGTAAAAGCAGTTAAAGCATCGCTAATACTTGCGCAAACTGTTTGCAGCTGTACAGATTAGCTGTTGTTCTAATGATTGATTGATCGCTAACTTTGCAAGTATATCAGTAAGGCCGTTGGATTACTAAATTCAAGTTGTTATTTGTCTCGAAGAGACATTTCCCGTTACAAATGGCATTGACGCAATTTAGTGTCTAATTTTACTGAATTAAAACGATATTGCTGATATAAGGTAGGGTAATTAGGTAAGGTAATTATAAAATATGTACGATATTGTTATACGTAAATTATTACAAAATCATCATCATCAGCCGCATACTGTCCCACTGCTGGGCACGGGCCTCTTCTCACTATGAGTAGGTTAAGGCCATAGTCCACCACGCTGGCAAAGTGTGGGTTGGCAGACTTAACATGTCTTTCGAGAACATTATGGAAAACTCTCAGACATGCAGGTTTCCTCACGATGTTTTCCTTCACCGATAAGCAAGCGATAATTAACAATTTAATACGCATTTAACTTCGATAAGTCACTGGTGCGAGCCGTGGATTCGAACCCGAGCGTTGTATGACCCTCTGCGTAGCAGTCTGTCGGTCTTCACTCTGCTATCGCTGCTTACACTCAGATAAAGACAAACATATTCACGCACACAAATGTTTGACTTGAGTGGCAATCGAACCCACGACTTTTGGCGTGGCAGTCGCTCAGTAGTAATGCTCCTGCCTATTTGACTTCTTATTATCCTTGCAGTGCCCTCAAAAAGATATTTGTTCCTCTAATAATTTCCTAATATAAATAAATTATATATTCTATTCTATATTCTATCACATACACGCGGCACGCGGCAGCGATAGCCGAGTGGATATACCAACAGACTGCCATGCAGAGGGTATCGGGTTCGAATCCACGGCGCGCACCAATGACTTTTCGGAGTTATGTGCGTATTGAATTGTTAATTATCGCTCGTCCCGTGCCTCGGAGAGCACGTTAAGCCGTCGGTCCCGGTTGTCATGAAGATCTTTGACAGTCGTTACAGGGCGTCAGTACCTTCTAAATAAACTGACACTAGTCAAAACCATGGAATATCGCTATCCCTTCGGGTTGCAGAGGTCAGACAGGCAGTCGCTCTGTGGAAAAGCTAATATTCAGCCAAATCCGGTTAGACTAGTAAGCGGACCCCAGATTGAAACTGGGATAACGCTAAGAGAAAGAAGATTCTATCACATACACACATCACCATCTAGTCCCAAACTAAGCAGAGCTTGTACTATGGGTACTAGATAATGGATAAACATACATATATACTTTTTTTTTGTAAATACATACATATTATACATAGAAACACCCAGACCAAGACAAACATCCATGTTCATGCACACAAATGTTTTGACTTGAGCGGGAATCGAACCCGCAACCTTCGGCGTAGCAGTCGCTTACACTTCCGCTGCGCCAACCGGCCGTCAAAAAAAACATTTAAGGACCTATAACCGTCCCTTGCAACATACATAACATCAAAAACTTGTAAATTATTTTTAATATTTAAATCGATACATGTTACCTCGGTACTTTGTGATCTTTGGTTATAATCTACTAGAGGACACCAGCAGCTACGCCTGCATTTTTTTTTAAATTTACCCGTTATGGCCGAGCCCGTGGGAATTTCGGGAAATCCCTTCTTAGTGCACCCCAGCGGTCACCAAGGAACATACATGCCAAATTTCAGCTTCCTGCGCCCAATAGTTTCGTCTGCAGCGTGTCTGTCAGTCAGTCAGTAACGCAAGGATTTTGTATATTAAAATATAATCTATAATATAAAAATGAATCGCTGAATGTGTTGCTAAGCGCAAATCTCGAGAGCAGCTGAACTGATTTCACTAATTATTTTATATAATACTAGCTTTTGCCCGCGGCTTCGCGCGTGTTGAAGTCGGGGTAACACAAATTTATTTTCAGTCTCAAGTTGTATGAAGGCACTCCTGAGTAGTCTTAAGAGTTCAGAAACTCTATAGGGCACAAAGTAATTCGGTCAGTATCCATGATATTATCTACTATTATATACCAAAAGGTACATAATAACATCACCGTATGTCATCATATTATGTGTACATCATGAAGTCAAATGTCAAGGCCATGTTCCAATACATGTCCAATTTATATCTATAAACACTTTCGCATTTATAATATTAGTAGAGAAAATCGTTTCAGCCGTTTAAGCGTAGTCTATAATTATTTTAGTTTATATATGCAAATAATGTAATCACCGTGCACAATATGACAATATGTGTGATAGGACAATACTGACAGATATACGATAGCACATGCGCAGCACTCAACTAACAGCGCATGCGTTCTTATTACCAAGAGGTAAATTTGTTCCGTAGGTACAAATTTCTGCCCTCCCTACAATCCCTTCCAGTTTATTTTTTGCAACTTATGGTAGCTTATGTCCATCTGCATGGTCCAATATATCCCTATATTAAATTTCAACAATATTGGTTCAGCCGTTTTAGCGTAAAAACGGAACATACATACATACACACTTTCGAATTTATAATATTAAGTAGGGATTCCTTGAAGTACGAGGATGTTCCTTACGGAGAGAAAGATTGAGAAAAAATAATAATTAAAGAATCGACTGTTGGGCGGTACGAAGTTCGCCGGGTCAGCTAGTATATAATACGAACATTTAAGACGTTTTTAAGACACCATAATTAAAAAGCTTATTTTATAAACAATGGTCTACGTGATCAAATACCTGTGTCACAAAGCTATACACTGCACATACGGATTCTTGTTTGATATAAAATATCATACTCACTCGGCTAGAGGCAGCGATAGCCGAGTGGATATACCAACAGACTGCCATGCAGAGGATATCGGGTTCAAATCCACCACCATGGAATATCGCTATCCCGTCGGGTTGCGGAGGTCAGACAGGCAGTCGCTCTGTGGAAAAGCTAATATTCAGCCAAATTCGGTTAGACTAGAAAGCGGACCCCAGATTGAAACTGGGATAACGCTAAGAGTATGATGATAAAAGATCATAGACATTGATTCCCCTTATTTACGGACAATTTTGACATCTTTCAAGAAACCAAAACAATATTAATTACCTTACGTACATGTCTCATAGATTTTGGCACATGTAAGTAGAAATGCTATGAGTCTATAGTTGACGTATGTAATGTAATGCATTTATTTTCTTTTTTTGTGTATCGGTTGAACAATGCACACTCCCAACCTTCCTAAAATAGCCCTCGATATAAAAATATTGAAATCTAATATGTGACTTATTTTTTTGATTAAGTAAATGAAAATTACTTAATCAAAAAACGAAATCGTTATGACTTAAACGAAGATTGTAGGTATGTGCCTACATTATCTCTTGCCATTTAGGTTAGAGATAATGTAGGAACAATCCTACAATTTGAACAGTAGTAGTAGTAAAAATGGAAGCACAGATGGTGTTATTCAACTACTGCTTTCAGATGAAAATAAAGCTACAGACTAATATGTATTTTTTTTATTGGTTCCCAGCTTTATTAATATTTTCCTCGTACAGTTTTCACTATTATAATTTTACATTAAAATCACAAATGGGTATATAATATTAATGTTTTACGTCATTATGCAAAACATCTGGCTATATGACCAGATCAAAACTCTTTGAAAACTTCTAATTTGATTTCAGGTATATTTATGTTGTCTTCAATATTCAGCATTATTCTTGTACTAACCACACGAAAATATTTATTCTTAGTTTAAGGTGATGTACATCGTTTAATACGCAAACTGAAGTATTACAATCACATAAGAAATTGTTAAGTTTAAAATGCTTAAAAATGTGCTGAGTCTCAGAGGAATTTGATTCCACAGAATAAGCTTGTTAGAAGAAAAATCTATGAAAGCCATGGCATCGTGCAGAGCATAACGAAGCTGATCATCTGCAAATGTTAAAATATAAATAATGCTGCTGGCATAACTATGTTTTAATATTTGAAGTAGTTATCAAGAATATTAATATGTAGAATTCATTTTGCAATGCCAAAAAGCTTAAACATATATAGCTGTCATTAAAATATTCACATCTTTTTATCTTGTCCTTTCTAATTTGACTCTTCTATCAGTTTTAATATTACACATTACGCATTTTGATAAGTTTTGTCACTAAATAAAATACGTCTTCAAAGCTATTCTCCGTTTTAGAGATCGGTAGACTAGTATCGATCACAAAACTTTTTGGTGAATCTTACAGTAGGAAAGCCATAGTTTATAACACAATTTAATAAATTATAAAATTCTTTAACATGTATACCAGCTTATATACTTATCCCATTTGGATACAAGAATAGTTTACAAATAAAAGGTATGAGTATTTAAATGTTTAAGAGGAAAATGGTTTTATACTGTGTTAGGCAGATTGCGTAAATATGTAAAAATATTAATTCGTTTATAACTCACCTTCGCTTCTTAAAATTTGATCTAAAATGAGTTTTTTAGCATTATCTAAATCGTTTGCAGCAAATTCCATAAGAATGAAGATTATGCTAATAATAACAAAAGCTCCAGCAAGATAAAATATTAAAGGCGTATGGCTGAAAAGCTGAAATGACAACGGAAGCAAATATTACAACTACATAAGTCCATGAAGCCCATTCCATTGATTTTTAGATTTCATAATTAATTCGTAAGCTAGACGGAAAAATTGAAAGCTTGACCATGATAAGAAGTAATAATTATGAATATTCAATGTTTTTCATTAAACATAAATTGTTAAATATTATTGAAAACTTACCCACGGTGTTATAAGTGCTATGCAAAAAACGCATACAAATTTAAACCAGGCAACGAACACACCAGTCAACAGCTGAAAATTAGGTTCAAGTAGTAAGTAGTCAAGTCTCAAAAGAAGATAATATAAAATACGTAAATCAAAATGCCCTAATTTTTTTTTGATAATTCTTTTAATTAAGAAGTTCATATTGTGCACTAGGCACAATTAGAAATAAAGTATTCCGTATCAAAAGCGAAATGTCGAGCTACAACGACGAGAGATGAAAGAATCAATACATACAGATGGGCCATGGCCTTTAGTGACTTTGACTATGACTCGGGCTCTTTACACACTCCTACTTAAACTTATTACTAAGTCCTGCCAGAATTGCCACTTACGTTCTGATGCCATGATACTTATCTTGAATAAAGGCCACGTAGTGTTCTGGTATTGATTGTGACTTACTGTGATGCCATGCTTAGGATCCCTATGGTCTAGAAGGCAGTCAGTTGTAGATTTCGCTGGTACTTAGATATTTTTGCAAATTATTTTATTAAAATCAATCAACTTACCCTTGGTTTGGTAAGTGTCCACGTTGAATATAAACAGTCAGTTAAATTACTATAAGCGTGTATGAAATGTCTTACTTGTTTAGTTTTCTCATGCTCAGTGGTATTTATCATTTCTAAATTAGCTTGTAGCGATTTATACAGAATCTTGACATGTTTGCGATACGTATCCACTAAATAAATTGTGGGTAAATAATTACATATGCAACCTAAATATGTGTAATTGTAAAACAGGTATGAAATAAATAATTCTCTTGATCCTGGTGATACTGCTATCGCAACATATCTTGTACATATTACAAGTGTTATTCCAAAATACGTTATATAACTGATAAGTGAATTTTGCTTCCGAATGGATTCAGTGTCTGCGACTGTGGAAAACTTCATTACAGTTTCTTCTCCCGATATAAAAGAAAATAAACAATTTGTAATAAGTTCTAGCAACAACATAACTGCAAATATTATTTCCGGGACATTGTCGTCCAAAAATCTCACATGATAGAAGCAAATCCAAATATTAAATAAAAAGCAAATTATACAATAAATTCTGGCGATCCAGCAAACAAATTTTGAAGAACTTAATTTGTAGTAAGATCCTAAGAACAGTCTTAAAAGTAGAATGAGTCGTAATGAGAACGCCATTTTTTTAACTTCAGCTTGAATCATATTTTGTGTAGAAATTTTATTTCGTTGGGTAAATAACTCTCTAAAGACACGGTCGCTGTTTAAATAAAAACCTAATATTATTAGACTACGAGTATATCTATTTAAGAATGCTCGATAATTTTGATTGATGATTATTATGGAGTCCTGATGCGGCTGGTAAGCATAATTTTGTCACTATTTATTGATTTTAACCTCAGTAGTCATTAATAACGAGCTTTTCGTTTGCCCTCGTTTTAGAACTCGGATAAAAGGCAACCAAAGTAAAAAAAATAGCATATTACAGTCCAACAAAGACGTCGAACACTGTACATATGTAATTTATCTTAAATTTGTCATTGCTAACATTAATGAGATTACTGCGCATTACCATTGCCCCTGCCTATTTAACTCGTTACTATCTTTGCGATGCCTTCAATAAGGATCTTTGTGCATTTTATAAAGGGCCCAGTTCAGATCCCTTGCGGGACACTTTAGGAAAAAGTAAGTTCTTGTGAAAGGCATTGTATTTTTAACATTAAAATCAATTCCTACTATCTCCTTACTTTGTTACCTTTGATTATATTCAATAAGAAAATTTAGAACGTTTCTTCGGACACGATTGCGATAAAACTATTTTTTATATACGATGGTATAAGTGATCAAATGCATATACTGAATTTATTTTGTCGCAATAAGTACAAAACCTTGTGGAGATACAAACAGACTGCCATGCAGAGGGTATCGAGTTCATATCCACGGCGCGCACCACTAGATCATTGATTGCAAACTTATCATTAGACTTGTCATTCTCAATGTATACTTATAAAAATACCTTCACAATAGATATTTAATAATAACTATATGTATACAATTACTGATTATGTGGGTGGACATAAAGTGCTTCATCAGTGCGCTTCTGCTGCGTTGCTTATGTTCAATCTCTATGATTTCAACAACGATCTTTATTTGTAGCGTTTTTCAGCGCAAAGCTATTTTGACGTCGAGTTCGTTTTTGCATTGCCTCTAGTGGCAAATGTGTCTTCAAGTCAAAAGTTTAGCAGAGTTTAACATCCTCTAAGTGAACTTGTTAATAAAACAATTTCATCTTTTTTATTACTTGGCATCTTCTTTGGGCAAGAAGTCGATGGGCAAGTCACATTTAGTGACTTGCTCTTTGAAGTTATCTAATATACTCAAAACCTTACCTTTAAGCCCATTGACAATTTCATTCTAATTCGTTTCAATTAAAATCACAAATAGGTATATTATTTTTTACGACATTATAAAAAACGTGCCATAAAACAATCTCATTTGATTTCAGGTATATTTATTTATGTTATTTTCAGTATTCAGCGATATTCTAGTAATAATCAGCACGTAAATATTTCCTCACTCTTTACATAATTTTCAAACACAAACTGAAGTATTACAATTACATAAGAAACAGTTAAATTTAAAAGGCTTAAAAATGTGCTCAGCCTCAGAGGAATTTTATTCCACAGAATAAATTTGTCAGAAGTAAAATCTATGAATACCATCGTATCGTGCAGAGCATAACGAAACTGGACATCTGAAAATTATTTAAAATATATAATTCTGCTAAGATTTAAAACATTATGACAAAAACTGAAATATTTATATTATCAATTACAATTATATTCCCATAATTTTAAATTGACTCTTCTATCTGTTTCAGTGAGCAAGATGAGGTGACGATAACATTGCAAACGTGGGGCAAACCTGGATTAAATTACTACAAGATATAGGGAAATAACAAGAGCAAAGGGATACCTATGTTGAGCAGTAAACACAGTCGGGCTGTGGATGATGATGATCTTTTTCAATGTAACACATCGCGCTATATTTGATAGGTTTTGTGACAGATCCTTGAAGATCGGTAGTCGCATTATTTTGTGCAAGTTTATTAACACTAAGCTGTTTGGTGAACCCTATAGTCGAAAACCCAGCCAGGATTCAATTTTAGAAATCACGATAGACAGAAAAATAAACAAATACCTAGTAAAGCTCAGTCATCCAGGTAGTTATGCATTTAAACATTTAGAAGAAAATGGTTTCATACCGTGATAGGTAGATTGCGCTTATGTGTAAAAAAAATATTTGTAGGTAATATTATCTTGATAGATATTTATTTCATTTATAACTAACCTTCGTATCCTAAAGTTTGATCCAAAATAAGGTATTCGACATTATCTAAATCGTTTACATTCAATTCCATAAGTATAAATGGTACGCTAATAGTCACAAAAGCTCCAGCAAGATATAATATGAAAGGCGTCGGCGTCAGGATGAAAAGCTGAAATAACAAAGGAAGCGAACATTAGTTTTCATAATTAATTCGTAACATAGACGGAAAAATTAGAAGCTTGGCCATGATTCGTATTCGATTATGGAAAACTTACCCGCGGTTTCATAATTGCTATGCAAAAACCGCTTTCAAATTTAAACCAGGTAATGAACAATCCAGTCATAAGCTGAAAATTGGGTACATGTCTCAAATGAAGATGTCCACACATGAACATGCCATTTCAGCGATATATTTCAGCGGCATAATCGTCGGCGTCGGGACGTGATCCCCACTGAGGGAGTTACTCTGACGAGTAGATACCTGTCATAGTATCTCCCCCAGTGCAAGCAGTCAACCGAAAGATGGCGGTCAAACCACCCGAACCTGGCGGAAGTAAATCCCAAGTTGCTAGATGGGCAGCAGCGTCCAGCACTAAAAACTTCCGCCACTGCGATCGCTAATACGCCTGCCAAGCGTGGCGATTATGGCAAATCCCCCCATAGATGAACCACACCAATAAAAACCGGCCCCTAGTCCCCGGCGGCCCCATTAGTCCTGGTTATGGTAGCGGCCATGGTAAGGGCGGGGCAAGGGGTGCGAGGAATCTCCGGAAGAGATCGGGCTACCACCACCAACGACAATTGGCCCTGGCAACACTGAACACGCGCACACTGCGGACCGACGAGAAGATTGTCGAGCTGGAAGAAGAATTGAGCAAGTTGCGATGGGATATCATAGGCCTATCTGAAGTCCGAAGACAGGGGGAGGACTCGATAGTTCTCAATTCCGGCAACTTGCTCTTCTACCGGGAGGGCGACCAACAGTCCCAAGGTGGTGTCGGGTTCATCTTCCACAAACCTCTCGTGACCAACGTGGTAAATATAGGGAGTGTGTTGAGCAGGGTAGCGTACCTTATACTCAGAATATCCAAGCGGTATTCGCTGAAGGTCATACAGATATACGCTCCGACCTCGACGCACCCCGATGAGGAGGTGGAAGCCATGTACGAGGACATATCTCGGGCTATACATGGCTTCAAAACCCATTACACCGTGCTCATGGGAGATTTTAACGCGAAACAGGGCAAACGTGACGGTGATGAGCTGAGAGTGGGGCAATTTGGTTATGGGCATCGGAATTCCCGGGGTCACTTGCTGGCTAGCTTTATGGAGAAGGAAGGCCTCTATATGATGAATGCCTTCTTCAAGAAGCGAGAATGCCGCAAGTGGACCTCGGTAAGTCCAGCCGGTGCCACCAAAAATGAGATCGACTTTATCATGTCGACGAAGAGGCAGATATTCAATGATGTCTCCGTGATCAATTCACTTAAAGTGGGGAGCGATCACCGAATGGTAAGAGGCATATTGAATATCTGTACAAGCCTCGAACGGTCGAGGTTGATAAAGTCCACGCTCCGACCGGCACCGGTTCATATCCAAAACCCCGAGAGCTTTCAGCTCGAACTCAAGAACCGTTTCGAATGCCTGGGCGAATGTGTAGATGTGGACGAGTACAGTAACGGGTTCGTGGATGCTGTCCATACAACAGGGGCAAAATTTTTTAAGCCCCAGAAAAGCAAGAGAACCAGCAAGATCTCGGGTCCGACCCTCGAGCCGTTAGAGGAAAGGCGCAAGATGGTTCTGCTATCCTCCGACGACATGCCGAAATATCGGCACCTCAACAGTCAGATCTCTAAGTCTCTGACTCGCGATCTCCGCCAATACAACACAAAATGTGTTCGTGAGGCGATCGAGCAGAATAAGGGATCCAAAGTGTTCCAGAGGGATCTGTCTGTTGGGCAGAGTCAGCTGACAAAGCTGAAGACGGAGGATGGCAGAATCGTATCGTCCAAGCCTGAGCTCTTGGAGGAGATCGAAAGGTTCTATGGACAGCTATACACGACAACGCAACAACCCGCAAGTACTCCAGCGTCAGACCCTAGAGCTGAGACACTATACCGAAGATATCCCGGACGTCAGCATGCACAAGATTAGTGTGGCTCTCAAACAGCTCAAAAACAACAAGGCGCCGGGTGATGACGGAATTACGAGCGAGCTTCTGAAGGCTGGCGGTGCACCCGCTAGAGAAGCCCTTCAGAAGTTAATTACTTGTAAAAAGGTAAATTTTGCCAGTTCTAAGACCGGATGAAGTATGATGGAGAGGTTAGAATTTAGAAAATTAATTAAAGTAAGTAACTACATCACTTATTCTTTTGTTTCATTTTATTGTCTAAGGTTATCTACATCATAATTGCGACAGAGAGAATGCGAATGAGCAGGATGGAATATTATCAATGAATTAGTGAATGGATTGTAAAATATGACTATGATTTTATTGAGATTTTCTACAATAAACAAATGATAATAACTTTGCTCTTTATAGATATTATGAAATTCTTACATCACATATATGATAATAATGTGTTCGCTAATGTGTCCTTAAAGTTTTTGTACTAATTAAAAAATAAGGGTGTGTATAGGCTTGACTGCACGCATATTATTTTTGGTAAGCTATTTTTTATAGTAGACCCGACAAAGTTGCGCATCCGCGGGCATTCGTCACATCTGGACACACCTTTATGCCGGATATATTTATTTTAAAACGGTAGTTCCTTCGATTGCTGTGTAACAACCTCACAAACGAGTTTATAAGAACTCTGCAATACATGCAAATAATAAAAATACTTTCAATTCAAACGTCCCTGTCCCGATATTTCATTAAGCCCAAGGAGTTTTTCAGTATCTTCAAGTTGTATGTAAATAATGCTAAGCATTCATAAAGGCCTGCTACCGAAATCCAAGGATTCGATGTGATTATACCGCTCTCGAGAGGAGGTTGGATCTCCTCCTTATGAGGAAGGGGAGGGGTGAGGGGGGTAGATTCGGACTTTAATATAACATCGCGGGGATGTGAGCTTTCGTCGGGATGAAATTAAAATCGGACTCGTCCGCACTTAAATCCGTTTAGAGCTCTTAATGCGATACAGCGTTAGGAATTTTGTACACATAAGACAACTGGACAATTCAGTTTGAAGTTATTCATTTCATTTAGGTCTCAAAGTAACACTTGACTTAAGGCACTTAAAGCAATACGCTATTGATAGTATCATCATCATCATCATCAGCCTGCCGTAGTCCACTGCTGGATATGGGCCTCTCCAATGGCACGCCAATGAGCCCGATTTTCACTGCCACTTTAAGTGCTAATTCTCTGAGCTGTCGATTACCTTGGTTCTCGGTCGGATCACTTCATTACGAATCCGATCCTTCAGAGAAACTTCGAGCCTAGCCCTCTTCATAGCTCGCTGAGCGACCTTAAATTGGTGGACTAGTCGCACCGTCAGTGTCCACGTCTCGGCACCGTAAGTCATAACGGGTAGGACGCACTCGTTGAAGACTTTTGTCTGGCTTTGCGGTAGAGATGACGAAAAGACATTGATAGTATGACTAGTAGAAAAACCTGGAAAAGCTCGTACAAAAAGCACAGTCCTGCCCAAATAACTCCTGATCATTGGTTATCGTACGTACATAGGAGTTAAATTGGTATGTATCAAGATCCCCATCCCGGGGACCTTGATACAGATTATCATATGACAATCTATCTGGTCTTTATTGTTCTTATTCGCTTTCTTAGTATGTACAGGAAGCATTCGCGTGTACGTAACCGCGTAAAGTGCTGGTTCCGCGTTGGCAGCTGCACTATAATAGTATTTGCTACTTTGTATGTTTTTCTGTTTGAAAATGTCGTCTTGGCGCAAGGTAAGGTTATCACCGGTCTACACAGTGCGATTATGAGAAACAACCATTCGCTGGTCACGCAGAAACGGTGTGCTCACCGACAATAAAAATCACTGCGTGTATACAGAACTATATATATATCCGTGTGGTGACGGATTAATAATACGGAATGTCACCACCCCATATCATCCCATGGGTGTCGTAAGAGCCGATAGAGGGAGCATATTATGCAGAGAACAGCACTGTAAGAGAAGGAAAACTTGATACAAACCCTATACTAACCCGTTTGGCCAGCGTGGTATAGTAGGCCAATTCCTCCTTTCAAAGGAGAGGCCTAGTCCAGCATTGGACTGTTAAAGGCTGATGATGATGTATACAGAACTTTGTCCATAATACAATGACTTTTATAAGCGACTACTTACTCATACTAGAAATCATTTACCCGTAATGTCTTGGGCTGATAAAACCTTGTCTCACTCCATCGCAACAAGAAAAATTATCATTCGATCGTTCCTTATAGACAACACCCGCATTAAGAATAAACACACACTACACTACTTATTTTGGAAGACTCTAAACTCTCTACTCTATTATTCCAAATTAACGCATACAAAAGGCGCACAGATTTGAAACAACAATTTGTATATCACTCGCCGGCAAGCGGGCCATTTACACCACAAACTATCCGACCAGTAAAGATCTTAGAGAGACAAAAAAGTCTTACTTTATTAACGGTTAATCAAAGGACACAAGGGACACCCAGTTTTGTAAAAAGAATTTATCTATCACACAGAGTGTTGTCCTGTTGATATTGGATCACACTTGCCGGCAAAGGGGCCGTTTACACCACCAGACCATCCAATCAGTGAAAGTCTTAAGATTTTCTAGTCGTGTACAATAAACATAAATTTGTATATCACACACCTTCTCATCCCCTTAAGGTTTCACACTCGCCGGCGAAGAAGACGTTTACACGATAAGCTCATCCGCCCAGTAAGGATAGAAGTCTTTAGATTTTCTTTGTCCCGTCGCCATAAAAGATCACAATCGACGGTGAAGGAGTCTTTTACTCTTGTGTGGCCATCCGTGCAGTCGGGACAGAAAGTCTTTATCTTCTTCTCGTCCGCAACTTGCCTTATCGAGGGGCGTCACCGCGGCAGGCCGTGGGACCGCGATTGTCGCGACGCGCCGGCCGCAACACCGTATTTACTATTTTCATCCGGCTACGAATTACTTTTCATTTTCAGCTACGAATCTCTCCTAAGCGTCTTACTATAAATCGCGAACTAAGTTTCTGTAATTCGATTTAAAATATATTAAAATTCTTGTAGCGGTGTAGCGTCTTCGAGGTCTTTGAAAGGATAAGGCTGAGATAATTTGAAAGACTTTATATTTTCTGTTTTATGAAGTAAAAGAGTATTCATGTATCTGGATAATATTTTATTATCCATACAGAAGTGCGTGAGGTAAAACCACATAATGTATTTAGCATGAAATATCTTGCTGAAAAACATAATTTTATCATTCGTAATAAAAGCAGCAGTATTCAAGCACTACATATCATAGCGGAGCTGAACTTCCACTCGCCACTCATTCACTCATTCCGCTCTTTTTTCCCTCTAACAACACAATCGCCATCACTTGTATAGAACAATGGGCAGCATTAGTGTTGTACATTTAGGGAACGTTCCGTTGAACGCGGGTGTCCGTCATATGTCAAGCTAGCGCCGCATTCCGTCACGTGTTGACGTCACACATGGACACATGGACAAAACATGCGTGTTTTATGTTACAGTTTGAACGTTTGATATGCATATGGCATACAATTTACAGCAAGGCAAAGGCCTCTTCTTTAACCTTGTGTTTACAATTTATTTGATAGAGTTAGTACATGTGCTAATAACGTTTTTATTGACACATCCCTTGATTTAAACTCCAAGATAGGACAACAGTTAGGCTGCAGTATTTGAATATAGTAAACCAAGACATGCAGGGCCTATCTGGCAAAGAATTAGAATTAAGTTTACTTCTAGAGATATATGATGTTAAAGTTTTGTGTTTAACTGAACACTGGTTAAAGAACCATGATATTATTGTCATTAATCAATATTACACAATGCAGAGCGCGAAAATAAGAAAGCAGGCTATTAGAGGCGGTTCTCTCATAATGACTTCAAATTTATTAAAATGCAAAGAACGTAAAAAATATTGTAAACTTATCTATTGAGCGCACGATTGAGTTGTCCTGTGTGGAACTAGACTTATATATTGTAATTAGTGTATATCGATCCGCTTCTGGTGATTATAATCTATTTGAGACTGCTATGGAAGATGTTATTAATTAAATTAAATGTAGTAGTAAGAATATTATAGTATGTGGTGATTTTAATATTAATATTTTAGAGAATTCTTTACAGTGTACTAGATTTCTGAATTTTTTAAGTCATTTAATTTAAGTAACTTCTTCTGTGAACCTACTAGAGTCTCTGCAACATTTTCTACTTGTTTGGATATAATATTTAGTTCTTGTGTTGCTTAAAACCCAGTAGTTATTAGTTCTCTTCCTTCTGACCACCGTGGACAGATAGCTAGTTTTTCCTGTTCAGCTTATAATAAATCACATACAGTAGAATGTAGGTCTCAAACTACCAATCGTCGTATACGTTTTAAAAACAATATTATCGCAAATCTCAGTCCATCAATAGTGAACTCAGAAAATCCAAATCTAATTTATAATTCACTTTTTGGACTAATTAATAATGAGTTTCAAAATACTTTTAAGAGTAAAACTGTAACACTAAAGGGTACAACCGGATCTTTTAACCAGTGTGCCACTACGGGTATATACAGAAATAAAGCCAAGTTGTTTGAATTATATGGTTTGAAACAACATAGATTTGACACACCTATTCTAAATGATGTAAAAAGATACTCAACATTTTTTAGGCGTATTTCCGGATTTGATGAAATTAAAATCATACCTTTATTCAAATCTGGCAGTAAAAGTGACATAAATAATTTTAGGCCCATCTCTATCTTTCTGGCATTTAGTAAAATATTTGAAAATATTTTATTAAAGCAGCTACTAAGACACTTTAATTTAAATAGTCTGCTTCACAAAGGTCATAACGGATTTAGTAAAGGTAGATCCAAAAAGGTAGATCCTACTGATATACTACGATACTGATAAGGCTTTGGAGTCATCTAAAAATGCTATCGTAGTATTTTGTGACCTATCAAAAGCATTTGATTGCGTTCATCACGACACACTACTGCGTAAGCTTCGCCACTACGGCGTAGAGGAAATCGCACTTAGTGTTGTCGAGTCGTGCCTGCAGCAGAGATTTCAGTGTCTCGATTTAAATGAGACTACATCCTCTAAATTACCTATACAGTTTGGCGTTCCACAAGGTTCAATTCTAGGTCCTTTTCTATTCTTTGTATATATTAATGACTTACCTTTTAATTTAAAAAATATCTGTGATTTCGTACTTTTTGCAGATGATACGTCACTTATTTTTAAAGTAGACAGGAATAGGAATGAATTCGATGATGTAAATAATGCACTTATACAAGTTACACAATGGTTTACAGCAAACAACCTAGTACTTAATTCTAAAAAAACTGAATACTTTAAATTTGCATTACCTAACGTTAGACAACTGGGACCTAATATTATGCTAGATAGGGAGGTACTTGAGACAGTTGACGCTACAGTGTTTCTAGGCATTACATAAGATAATAAGTTACAATGGGGTGCACATAAATAGCATGTCTTGCAGGTAAGCTCAGCTCTGCTGCGTATGCTGTCAGAAAAGTAAGACAACTTACTGATGTCGACACGGCTCGTTTAGTGTATTTTAGCTATTTTCAAAGTGTCATGTCCTTTTTGTTATAGGGTAAAGCTGCAGATATTCAGAATATCTTCGTTCTACGGAAACGGGCGGTACGAGCAATATACATGTTAGGTGCAAAACATACTCTTAGGGAACGTTTTAAGTCTATAGGAATTCTTACAGTAGCCTCGCAGTTCTTATTTGCTAATATATTGTATATTAGGCAAAATATAGGTTTATTTACTACAAAAAGTGATATACATAATATAAATACTCGAAACAGGCATAAGTTATATGCCCCTTATCATCGTTTACATAAAGTTAACAATTCTTTTGTAGGGCTAGGTATTCGTATTTAAAAGAAAATACCAATTAGTCTTTTAGAATTACCATTTAATACATTTAAAAGTATTATAGGAGTATTATATATCATAAATATGATAGGTTTATTTATATACTCATAATAAAAAATAATTCATGGCATAAATGTAACCTTATCCATATAATTATTTACATTAAAAAAATTAAAGGCCGTTTTTACTGTAATTGTTTGAATATAGCCTCTCTAATTAAATTATTACACAATAATTGTTTATTTTTTTGCTGTAATTTTATAATTAATTAGCAAAATGCAAAGTCAGCGAAATATAAAACAATTCAAATGACATCTGACATCTAAATAATTTTCTAAACAAGCCTTGCTATAATTTTATATTTTTGCAAAGCTTATATCAACAGGTATACAAAATAAAAAATGTAAGCAAGTTATCACCCATATTGTTATCATGACAAACAAAATTGGCAAGTAGGTTGTTACCAATAGACGACATTGTTTACAATAGGATCAAGTTCGGCGGGTCGCATAAACTAAACATTCCGTCATTAAGTCATCATTTAAACATTACTACAAAGCTTATTTAATCTACTTTCATAAAAACGTCACTTCAAATATCAACACTCGAGTGACGAGTCGTATGTTTAGGTTTCAAGTGGCACAGCAAATGGCCTTGCTTCGCGGGTGGTCCGATAACGACCGCATGCCTCCGAAGCGATAAGTGTCAAATGAACGCGCCGCATAAGAGGGGTTAAAAAGCAGCAATAGCCTAATGGAGATACTAACAGACTGCCATGCAGAGGCTATCGGGTTCGAATCCACGCCACGTACCACTGACTTTTCGAAGTTATGTGCGTATTAAATTGCTAATGATCGCTTGTCCCGTGTTTCGGAGAGCTTGTTGAACCGTTGGACCCGACTGTCTTCAAGATATTTGACGGTTTTTACGGGGAGTCAGTACCCTCAAATTAACTCTTACTGGTCTAAGTCATGGAATATCGCTATCCCTTTGGGTTGCGGAGGTCAAACTGCAGTCACTCGGTATAAAAGTAGATATTCTGTCATATCTTGTTAGACTGGTAACCGGGATAGCGCTAGGACGACGATAATGATGACGGACTATTAAAAAAAGTCAATATAGCCTAGTGAACAAACTAACCGACTGTAAGTTACAATTTAATGCACACAGGGCTTTGTAAAGTCAATGGTTCACGCTATAGATTCAAACCCAAGACCCTCTGCGTAGTAGTTTGTTAGCCTCTCTATTCTGTTCTCACTGCCATAGCGCATGCTTAAGTTACTGAATATTCCAAAAAGTACCCCGTTTTATAATAATTTTGCCAATATCAAGTTAGACCCTGGGCATAATGGGCAGAGTTAAGTGAAATAAAATATGCCAACGTGACCTAAAAAATCCATCCAACATTTCACCATAGCTATGATTCTGATAATGAAAACGATTTCGGTTTTAATAAATTGTTATGCGAAGTAAAATCAATGCAGTAAAAATGGAGTGTCTGCTTCACTGGTCATTAGCTAGCTAAGTATCAATAAAGTGAGCGAAACAGCTGAGCAGTGCACTACTACAATCCATATATCACTACTAGTTGTTGCCCGGATTTCGTAGCTGCTATCTTGAAAATCAGACTATTCAATTAAAATATTTAACTAGAAGGTATGTTCAGCTAGTGAGATAATTTAATGTATTTGTTACAACTCACCAAGTTGCCTTATGCTCGCTTATTCACGATTTCTTTGCTGCTACGCTGTTAGTCTGCCAATGCATTTGGATGCGGCAACGACTGTAAAAAAATGAAAAATGTGTCGGTTGTATGAAAGCCTTTCGTACTAACAGCGTGATCTAATGACCTTTGACGAACAAAAGGAAGAAAAGGGTTCATTCAAAAGTCTGATCAAGCTATTTTAATTCGATGTAATTATTGATACTTAATAAAAGCCTTTATCTGTAGCCAAAGCAACCGACTACAGTTAATATGAAACGCCGGCAACATTACATAACAGGATGATGGCGCTGTCCTAAGCGACTGCTTTGGTAAATGAGGGGGTGAAGCAGGGGAGGTGAAGGGAGCTTAGCTCCGTCTACTGCGGGGCGCCCCCCTTTATTCTCGTCGCGTGCGACCGTATTCTGGCGACATCCGTATTCCAATATTTCAAAATCGTAAGCAAAACGTTTTAGCATATTGAATTGAGATACTGATATTCAAATTTATATTACATACATCAATCTGTTTGTATAATATAGGCATAGCGCAATTTTTGTTCTTAGTGCAGCCATGAGCAAAACTGGTTTACATTAGACGTTATAGGTATTAATAGTTGACGAAAGTAGGTAAATACCTACGTGCCGTAAGATGATAAAAATAATTAAGTCAGTTCCATGTATGGAGAGGCCATTATTATGTTTGTTTTGTTTTTGAAGAAAATTAGTGAAGCAGTTCATAGAATACCTACATCTAATTCCATTCCTGCCAGTTTTCAAATCTGTTTTGCAATAAATTGACTGTGACATACGGGCGGACAGACAGACAGAATCTATAAGGGTTCCGTTTTTACAATTTTTGGCTACGGTACCCTAGAAACACAATACTGCTCTACTAAGCGCAAAAGCCGTATCTCAACTAAAGCGAGTTACGAGATAATTGAAGTTTAGTAAAAGTTGATTTCTTTTATTTATTTATGGATGTTTATTGTTATTATAGGTATAATTATTATGGTAAAGGTTTCGAAATACGTCGCCGTTTTTAGGGGTTGTGAGTGATTGAGGGGGGAAGAGGCGAGGTCTCGGAACCCCCCCTTACCATTTTTACTTGCTGGAAATACTTGGTTTCCTCTGTAAAAAAAATATCTCTAAACATCGGCGTGTATGGCACTGCCAACTTCCACATTCTTCACACTAGTTTAATAGACTAAGGTTGTGGAGCCTTGCTTCGCAGGGCTCCTATTTTCGGATTAAGGGTCAAAAGAGAACCTAACATAACCTATTTAGTTACTTATTACAGTCGCACCTAACTCTAGGCACTCGAAAGCAATGACGCATAAATTTGACATTAGCTGTCAATATGATCATACCAAGATGGCAGTTTTGTGTTTCGTTTCATGTTTTTCACATAAAACCTAAAAATGACATTTGTAAAATTGTACTAAAGTATAAAAACCACGTTCCGTTTTGCATAATTGCCGAAGTATTTATGAAGTTTTGGAAATTGTTTAAAAAATTATTTAGTCGCAACTCCAGCAGCCAAAATTACTTTTAGGGGATTAAAACGAACTCCCTTAAGCCCCCCTACACTACCAATACCCTCAAATTCAGGCGACTCGTTTCGAAACCCAACCCATTATTATTTTTCAAAATAGATGAAACATCAAAAATATATGTGGATATACCTTATTCATGAGATACTGCTATGTCGCTTAGAAAATTATAGAATTAGAATTTGGGTTACTGCTTTTTCGTTAGCTCTCCTCATACATGTTTGTATGGAAAAATATAAAATTTTTCTTTCGCTTCAAATATGTATTGTTTCAAAGAAAATAAATATTAAAAGATATTTATTTATATTCATTTATCATTTATTAACGAAATACAGAGTTTACAGCTCATCTATTAGCTGTCTGCCACAACCCAGCAGGTTTTCTTTATTCTCATCGAATGCAGTGTGTGAGGTGATAAGGATTCAATACTTATTATTTGCTGTTGTTCACGAGGCACAGTTTCATTTACTTGCCTTTTACGGCTTGGTATTGTAGAAATTTCAAGCACTGATGAAACATTTTCCTCTCCGTGATCTCGCAATGCCATCCCTTGAGCTTGACGAGAATCAACAATTTCAGGCAACTGCCAATTCATATAAAATGCCACAAGCTTTTCTTCTTCCAGGAAACCCCATCTCTTTCTATAATTTATATTTTTAGTGGTATACTTTCGCCACTCCACACAGCAAATAAACACTTTTGTTTGCGTGTAACGTGGCGTTGCCCCTGAATTTGGTAATAACAATTATCATGTTTCCATATTTGTATTTTATTTGCTCTTATACTATTCTCCAGGCCATTCTATAGGCAACTATAGAACATAAAATTTCCACAACCGTGTTTGGACCTATTAATCCATCTGGCGTGGCACCAATAAACGGATAATCCACAAGGCTCGATTGTTACATTTTCTTGCTTCGCCAGTTGTTGCAAAGCCAGTTGTTCATTTTAGATTCCATGCGCAACTGATTTTACATTGCAAATATTTTATTTGCACAACATATTTTTTACTAAGTTGGCTTTACTGCTGTTATCTCTTATTTTTGCCACTATACCAAAATTTCAATCTGTCAACATATTCTTACGCAATTCGAACCAGTCACTGCTATCCCTCTTGTAATTTTTGTTTATCACTACGGAATTTGAGTCATATTTGTTAAAAAAAATTGTTTGGCATTTCTTGGCTAGCTCTTGAACAGATCGTATTAGGAATGACTGCAGTCAAATGTGTGTAAGACGTTGCAGAACTGTTATCTTTAACTTCACTGTAATTACAATAAAGATAATTAGTTACGTACTTTATTATCAAAAAAAAAAACTATATCTTGTGTTATAGCAAACAGAGAAGTCACCTTCTCACTTATAAATGATTGATTTTAGAAATTAAAAAGATATTAGATGTACTGAGACATACCTAATAGTTTATGAATAATCAAAGTTTTACCCGATGCACCTGAATAGGTTTATGTTCACAACACAATAATACAACATTCGTTACCGCTTGTGTGCGTATTGCGGAGCGCCATATTAGCGCTGTTTATCGTTCGCCGTGGCAGCATCTTAGCGCTCCAGGCGCTCTGACAAGCTAATGAATTTGAAATATAAGTACATAAAATGATTCGATTTTATGTTATTCCTCTTTCAAAAATTGAAAACTGTGGCAGCTATGTATTGTGAGAATAATTTATATAATTATAATATGCATAATCGATAATCTATAACATAAAAAACTCTTATGAAAATAATTTGTGTAAAAATGTTACATATTTCAGAATCACTTGGCCATGGATGAATTTCTATTTTATTACGACGCTTTCTTGTACAAATCCTTCGTAGAACTTCATTTCTCTAATTGTCCATATTTTATTCTTCTAATTATATATTTATAAGCACAGAAACAATAACACATTAAACGCAACAAGAGTATAAACTTAGGTCCTAATTATATGTGCCCATATCAAATAGGCTTTTCATGTAACTATGAAAAGCCTATTTGATTCAAAGTATTCAGTCTATAACACAAAACATGAAATTACGAACTCAAATGCGTATTATAATAACAAGCAGGTTTACGTAAAATTTCGTGCAGCGGAGACGCAAGCGACATGACCTATCTCTCACAGGGCTCATAGCCGAATGATGAGGTCTGGGCGGGGCGTAAACTAGCAACTGACACTCAGTACACCGCTTATGCTAATAAGGTTTAAATTGCTGAAGCGTTTGATATTGATGGGATCTACCGAGCGTCAAAATCATAGACGTTTGGCAGATTTTATTTAATTTTACAAAATATACACGTATAATATGAAAATAAATAGGGTAATTCTTTAGTTCATTAGATTTCCTACAATATTATCAAATAAAATATGACAGCTTACGATCAAAATATTGCAAACAGTGAGACGAAAGATTATTTTCTGCCTCGATTTTGTGATTTTTTTACCGTGATTCTATTTAACATACATGAAAAATTCTTTCAAAAGTCTTTTGTACAGACTTTTGACTTTAAGCTCTATTTTTTGCTAGTTTGTAATATGTACCGTTATGGCTAGATGCGCGACGAAAAATTAGGTGTTTCACGGCTTCTGAGGTATAACAGCGCCTTAACGCGTTCGCAACGTTGCAGTAATACCGGCCAATTGACGCCGACCAACGCAATTGGTGATTTAATGGATGTTATCTCTTCACAATTACCTTTAAGCTGAACTCGTGCGTGTGCTTATTGTAACGATAATTTACGGGTTTATTCAAGAATTCATATTTATGGTAAAGTAGCTGAAACGGTAGACTTTGGATAACTATTTTTGCAGTGAACTTTGTACGGCCTTGTGGCATCCCAATACGGGAACAGGCACCATACAGCTGCCCATGTGAGAAGAATTTATTTTCTAGATCAACGCCGCATAGACTTATAATCTGCGATTTATTTCTTGTCATAGCAAATCGGAACTCCACTGAAAACTGCAGTCGTTTAGCTTCAAATAGAATGTTTGAGTTTGTATCATTAATGGGAGATAATCAACATCTTCACCCTTATAGCTTCCCTTTTGAGTTACTGCTTCGTCATTACATTTGACTTGCCGTTAAGTTCGTTTCAGGCAGAAGTTAAAAATAATCTTATAAATAAGGCATATTATAGTTTGAAGGATTATTTTGATGACAGGTGCGCTTGGAAGTAGTTGTTCGCTTTTGACTAGGTCAATCTAGGACCAAGAATCAAAATGGACTCGACATTTGCGTACAACCGTAAAGGACGGACATAGAGTACATCCTGAGTTGGTGTTACCAGATGTTGTAAATGTTTACCCTACAATTCTACGAAGTACATAGTAACTTTTAAGTAACATTGTATCAAACCTGAATTGAATACCTTATCTGAGACCGCGTTCTCCTATAATTTTTAATCAATTTGGTATTTCGATGAATTTATGAGCTAACTCGAGAAGTTCCATCAATATCCGTTTAGGTATTTTTGCAACAAATAGTTACAAACATCTATATAATATAATTTACAGCCCAATAAAAAAATAAAAATATAGCTAACCTTACAAGGAGGTTTAAATCCATCCATATGGTGTGCGATAAGTATTTTTTATACTTAATATTATTATGTATAACAAAGTGTCGAATAGGTGGGACTGGCTTCACTCGCCAAATAAACACGAGGCTCGGAGTTATACATATATATTTTATTATATTATTTGACACTCAACTTTACTGCCCTTTGAACAAAATTAATTTTGTATACAAATTTCTTATTTTCTCTTCTTTATCATTCGAGAATGATTCTAAATAAGTACCTATTGCGGGGAGTTTTCCTAAAACAAAAAGAAACTAAGTAACGGCAAATTACCCAAAATTTGGGTAATTTCCCAAATGCTTCTGTGGTATCCCTAAAAAACATTTAACGCTGTAAAATTAAAAAGTATTGATGACTTATGGCTAGCTCAACATTCAACGAACTATTGAATTCGATTGTGTAATACAAACATCGCGGTGATAATAAAATAGCATTTTTGGTTTATTGATGTAGTTCAGAAATAATTTCCTTATATAATAATACGCTCTTTGTATCATTCTATCAATAATTTAATTTTTATGTATAAATAGATATTATAACTAAAATATCGTACTTACGAATAAATGGTTATGTTCTCACATTTCCGCTCACTATGGCCTTTACAGCCTAAAATGTAACAAATCACCATAATAAATCTGAACCAATGATATTTTCACTAAGCATTCACAATTAATAACAATAATAACACATTTTGTCGCGGAAATTATCTAGAGCTCAACCGTTTGTTGGTCACAATATTCAGTTGTGACCAACAAAAAACGGAAACTCTGACAAAGACAAAAAATGCTATCTTTGTCTCTTTTACTCTTAAGTCTTTCTGTATGTCATTATCTCGGTCTATCACGGTATTATTATTTGCTTGTCAAATCCATAGAGATACATCATCCTAGAGGTTAATAATTAAGTAGTTTTATTTTATAGTGTAGTTAATTACCATATTCTCATTTCATACTATATTTTGCATTCATGTTCCACACCTTTATTATAACTTTGTGGATGTTAAAAATGTGGGTAACTCGTGGTCATAGGCTAACTAATAGATTGTCAATTGCTTTGGTTTCATATACCGTTGTTTTCTGCTACATTCACTTCCACGATAGTTCTGACCATGTTCATGAGTTGCCTACATCAAAAAAACATTTAGTAAGCCAAATCAACATCATTTACTGCTTGAGTGCTTGAGTATAGTATATCAGTAGTTACTAAAAATTTTACTAGTAGATGTCTTACAATGTGAAACAGTTGCAGCTTCTTACAAAAATAAAATGTACAACATTATATTTGATGGAAAAGAGTGGCCATGAGTTTTATTGCCCGTTTTATTGTCTCGTGGTTCTACCTATTGCATTGCGAACGTGGCAGTAAATGTAAATGTAGAATCATTAAGTAATTCATTGGTAATTAACTTAAATTTTGACGTTCATAAGATAATAATAATAATAATATTCTACTACATTCACACAACACCATCTAGTCCCAAACTAAGCAGAGCTTGTACTATGGGTACTAGATAATGGATAAACATACATATATACTTTTTTTTTTGTAAATACATACATATTATACATAGAAACACCCAGACCAAGACAAACACACATGTTCATGCACACAAATGTTTGACTTGAGCGGGAATCGAACCCGCGACCTTCGGCGTAGCAGTCGCTTACACTCCCGCTACGCCAACCGGCCGTCAATAAGAGTCATTTTGTGGCCTAGATGAATAAATGATTTTGACTTTGACTTTGACATTGTGGAGTATTTATCTAGTTTATTTAATTTTACAAAATATACACGTATAATATGAAAATAAATAGGGTAATTCTTTAGTTCATTAGATTTCCTACAATATTATCAAATAAAATATGACAGCTTACGATCAAAATATTGCAAACAGTGAGACGAAAGATTATTTTCTGCCTCGATTTTGTGATTTTTTTACCGTGATTCTATTTAACATACATGAAAAATTCTTTCAAAAGTCTTTTGTACAGACTTTTGACTTTAAGCTCTATTTTTTGCTAGTTTGTAATATGTACCGTTATGGCTAGATGCGCGACGAAAAATTAGGTGTTTCACGGCTTCTGAGGTATAACAGCGCCTTAACGCGTTCGCAACGTTGCAGTAATACCGGCCAATTGACGCCGACCAACGCAATTGGTGATTTAATGGATGTTATCTCTTCACAATTACCTTTAAGCTGAACTCGTGCGTGTGCTTATTGTAACGATAATTTACGGGTTTATTCAAGAATTCATATTTATGGTAAAGTAGCTGAAACGGTAGACTTTGGATAACTATTTTTGCAGTGAACTTTGTACGGCCTTGTGGCATCCCAATACGGGAACAGGCACCATACAGCTGCCCATGTGAGAAGAATTTATTTTCTAGATCAACGCCGCATAGACTTATAATCTGCGATTTATTTCTTGTCATAGCAAATCGGAACTCCACTGAAAACTGCAGTCGTTTAGCTTCAAATAGAATGTTTGAGTTTGTATCATTAATGGGAGATAATCAACATCTTCACCCTTATAGCTTCCCTTTTGAGTTACTGCTTCGTCATTACATTTGACTTGCCGTTAAGTTCGTTTCAGGCAGAAGTTAAAAATAATCTTATAAATAAGGCATATTATAGTTTGAAGGATTATTTTGATGACAGGTGCGCTTGGAAGTAGTTGTTCGCTTTTGACTAGGTCAATCTAGGACCAAGAATCAAAATGGACTCGACATTTGCGTACAACCGTAAAGGACGGACATAGAGTACATCCTGAGTTGGTGTTACCAGATGTTGTAAATGTTTACCCTACAATTCTACGAAGTACATAGTAACTTTTAAGTAACATTGTATCAAACCTGAATTGAATACCTTATCTGAGACCGCGTTCTCCTATAATTTTTAATCAATTTGGTATTTCGATGAATTTATGAGCTAACTCGAGAAGTTCCATCAATATCCGTTTAGGTATTTTTGCAACGACTTTTTGTACGACATGGCCTTAAAATCTTTCAATATGTAATCACAAAACAAAAAAGATTACCTAGCCAGTGAAAATGTTTTTATTGAATATGGTTTCAAATTTTGTTCGAACTGACTTCCTCCGTTGCGAATGCATGCACGACATCTTTTTCTGATTTCGACAGTCGTTATACAATAAAATTTTCCTCTACAAATAAAACAATTATTCCAGACATTATTTAAGTACACTTCGCATCGCACGAGTCTTGCTATCCAGCTGTAAAACTTGGGCCGTATATCTACGCTGCGACCGTGCGGCTGAGCCGTATGACGCAGCCGTTGTAATACGGACAATACCCGCGGGTACACGGCTAAGTTTAAGGCTCCATTCATTAAAACTGTACCGAAACTGGACTTGACTTGGCCATGCGAGTTTTGGAATATGGCAGTTTTATTTGTTGTTGGCATGAATCTATTCAGTACTATTATAATAGATATAGTTCTGTCCATAAAATAAAAGTATTTTTTTAGTTTAGCCTATATTACGCTGATTTGGACCAAGGATGTTTATTACGAAAGTTATTTTTGGTTTGGTTTGTATAAAATGAATTGACATCATTGAGCTGAGTGATCTTTACAAACCACCAACATCTGTGTCTATTCCGTATCTTTCCGAAGTACTTTAGCCGTACTACTACAATTATAAACAGGAAAGTTTGTGAGTATGGATTTTAGTTTCATACTCCTTACGCAAAAACTATTACACAAATTTTTATGAATCTTTGCAATAACATAGCTTGTAGATGAAAGTATCTCATAGCTTTCACCTTTGCGATGACCGACACTCACACGGGCATTCCCGCTGGCAAAAAATAGTACCTACATTTATTTATTTCCTAGAGACACAAAATATTCTGTTCTATTGCTATCTCTCTCGGCGCTGCACAGCTAAAACCCACACGTATATTGAAGAGGCAGATCTGTATGCAAAGAAAACAGTTCAAACGAATAGAGGGCTTTTCTAGAATTTCTACCGAGCGAATATTCAATTGAAATACTCTAAGCAAATTTTAACGTACTTTAGTCTGTCGGCAGCCTTCTTTATAGAAATAATATGTGCTTGAATATATTTAGTTATGTTCAATCAATTATATTTAGTCTTTTAGTCACTTTTAATGGTGTCATAAAAAGATGCAAAAACAATTATGGAGTCGTTTGTATCAGATCTTTAATGTAGTGAAATTACTAAGATGCGCAATCGGGTTTATTAAGGTGAGAGTTCTAGATAGGCTAAAGTGCTTCAAAACGTCCATCGTGTTTAGAAGTGAACACTTTTGGTTGATATTATGATAAAATCACCCAAAAGTGTTCACTACTAAACACTAGCCACCCCTGAGGCTTTTCGTGCAATCCTAATAAGACAAAAATCAGCCAGATTTATTCACTCCCTTGACAATACGTGATTTTTTTTTACCTCTACCCAAATCTAAATATAGACGAATAACTGAGCTAAAAATGTTTTCTATAATATCTCTTGGGCTAAACCTGTAATAGGCATAACCTGTATCGAAAGACATTGTCTAAACAACTAGGTAAGCTCGTGGTTATAACCCTGATATTTAGGTTTACAAACCTGCACTACACCTCATAGGCTCGCAACAAACAAACAAACTGCTGTTTTATAATAATTATTAGTAGTAATCAGCCTACGGATGGCAGAAAACATCAAATCCTGCAACAAAAAAATGTGTTTAAATTAACTTGCAATTTACGTTATCTTTCAATTTTACATTATTTCACTTTCTTAGCCACTTGTCGCTGTAGTTTGTATTATGTCCGGACAATGTTATACAATAATGAAATTTCCTTCAGCAGTTTGGATAGCGGAAGAGTGCATCAAGTAGTTGAAGACAACGGCAACTGCGGTTCAATCTGCACTACTGCTATGGTAGGTAATTTAAAGTCCTGCGTCCAATGACGCGGCATGGCTAGAAATTATTGTAAAAACGAAAATTGTTATATAACTAGAGGATACCCGCACATTTAACTTTAATTTAACCGTTTCCTCCCAATCCCGTGGGCATTAAAGGAAATCCCTTTTAAATGGTGCCCGAGTACCATACAAGCCAAATTTTAGCTTCCTGCACGTAATTGTTTGGGATGTACGTTGTAAGTTAGTCAGTTACAAAAAGATCGTATGAACACAATAAAATTGATATTTACGTACTCGGTATGCTTCAGAATGGTTAAGAAAAATGACGTAGTAACGATTCATGTTACTCAGGTTCCATCCAAGAATTTTGCTGTGGCCGTCAGTATGTCCAGGGTCTCATCTAAGATATAGCCGTTGCAAGCGTTGTACAAGCACTTGCTTTGATGAGATGGACGTTTTGAAGCGCTTTGTAAATTGTCTGTAGCTGACATAAAATTGTGTCGAGTATCGTGAGCTGTGAAAGGAATTTATAAGAATATTGTTATAGTGATACTCGTTTGGGATGAAAAAGTTAGTCAAATATTGAGGCTCTTGACAATGCAATATGTCGAGAAATGTGGCATTCTCTCATCATCATCTTTGTTCTAGTATTATCCCAGTTGCATCCGAGGCTATCATCATCTTGGAGCCTAAAGTTTGCTTAATATTCTAATGTGCGCTGCACATCCCAACGATATCACATGTTTTTAATCAGTGTACAAAAAATACGCACAATACATCGCATATTGTGCGCCGTGGATTTGAACCCGATACCGTCTGCATGGCAGTCTGTTGACATCTCCACTCGGTTATCACTTGTTATTCACAAAATATTGTTTCTACTTTGTAATCGTTAATGAAAAGCTTGTATCTGCGTTTACCTTTTGACATTACATATTTTTGGGACAATCATTTAAAAAACTCTCAGAGATGTAAGGTTTAACAAGTATCATTTATCATTGAACACGAAAAAATCTTAAAAGTTAGTGGGGTGCGTGAGTTTGAACCCGGAACTCAAGATAAAATGTATTGGTCTCCCCACAAGACCATCACTACCTCCAAAGTGATCTTCGTTAATTGATTGGAATTTATGTCCTATGTTCAATATTAATGAAATGGTGGGCAAAATTAATGTTGAACCTTTAAAATGTTCCACAAAACTTTATTTCGATCATCAATTTGTGAGGTCAAATTTTAACCAGCCATGTATAATAACAATTTCATGTGAAAATAACTCGTTAAGCGAGGAGGATGTTTAACCTGATGTTATTAAATGCTAATATTAATTAACGTGAAAAGCGCAAAATGTTTTAATAATATAAAACTGGCCATTACCCCGTTTAAACGGCTGGGTTGATCTGTTTGAACTTTTAAAATATAATTAGAGGGATAAAATCCTATTAAACCACAACTATAATCTGATCTAGAGATTATTTGACGACACGGTGGCGCGACCGGAGCGCGAGAAACGACTGCCGCGCCAAAGGTCGCAAGTTCGAGTCAAACGTTTTAAGACAAACGTTTGCATGCGTGAACCTACATTATGGTCTCGGTTTGGGTGTTTGTATGTTTAAAATGTATGTATAAGCGAAAAAAATATGTAATATTAATGTTTGTCCATTTTCTTATATCCACGATCGTACAATGTTTGTGAAGCACAAACCATAACTCTCCTACCTCGCGATACTGGTTTAATTCTTAGTGCGAGTTATCTCTATAAGAATACTTTTTAATAATCCCAAAAAGTAATTACTCCTACCTTTTAAACCTTAGCAAAATGCGTCCATTTCATAATTTCATTAAAACCTCAGAGGATATATATCCAGCGTTCAAAATGTTGCAGAATAAATGTAACAGTGCCGTCTCCCTGCTGCCATCCCCCCTTTCTCCCCTCTCTATTGTTCAACGATAAATATTATGATGACAGCGACCATTACGTGAAACACTTGCGCAATTTTCACGAATATTTCTTTCATTGTGATCACGGGACAATTATTTGGGCGAGTGTTTAATATCTAGTTGAAAGTAAAAAGCAGTCAAAGCATTTTTGTTGCTTTATTTAATTTAACATGCATGTGTTAATATTAAATAAGTTGTCATGCTTGTCGCTTGTTGTGAATGGCGATTAAGATTATGTCATCTCTGCCACAGCTATTGTTTTCAGTCTTCACAGCGATGCGTTCAGTGTTAATTGAAATCTACAATCTACTTATAGACCACTTAATGTTCAGCTCTTTTAAATAAACTACAGAGTATACGATCAATAAAAATTGTAGATTATTTATTTAAAATAGATGAGCCCGCGGTCACACCCGAGTTATTTAAGGCTACTGCTCCGCTCCCGTGGCTCATAGCGTGATGTTATGTAGCCTATAGCCTTCCCCGATAAATGGTCTATCTAACACTAAGATTTTTTCAAATCGGACCAGTAATTGCTGAGATTAGCGCGTTCAACCAAACAAACAAACAAACTCTTCAGCTTTATATATATTAGTACTAGAGGATGCCCGCGGTTACATCTGCGTTATTTAAGGCTACTACTCCGCTCCCGTCGCTCAAAGCGCGATGTTATATAGCCTGCCTCGATAAATGGGCTATCTAACACTGAAATAATTTTTCAAAACGGACTAGTAGTTCCTGAGATTAGCGCGTTCAACCAAACAAACAAACAAACAATCAAATAAACAAACAAACTCTTCAGCTTTATATATTAGTATAAGATTAGTATAAGATATACAAAATAACTCGCTTATATAAAAAAAATATATATTCTAACATTTTATCGTACAATCTAATCTACTGAAGTTAGAAACATGTTTTGTAAAGACCACTTTTTCACTAATAATGAATCTTGTGTCGCTGGGGATCTTTGAAATCCTTTTAAAATAGGGACAGCAAAATTTTATTTTTTTCATGTTCCTCGTCTAAAGACGGTATAACAGAGACTGAAAGTTTGTTTGACAATCTGCTGATTTAGAAGAAGAACACTTTAATGAAACTGCGGGTAACAAAAGATCTATTTTTGAACACCGTTTAAACAGAACCTACATGTGTCCCAATTATCGGATGTTTGATGTGGGTATACAAAGGTATTTCCGTCAGCCGCAAACTTTATTCAACTGATAAATGTGTAATAATAGAAGGTACTACTCAGTATTACTTGGTATTAAATGTATGTAGGTATAATATGGTCTTTGTGGTGCATTATTTCGCAGAACGTTATTGACATCGCAAATACCAGTTAGATATTGCTCTACATTTTGTGTATTTTTAATATTAAAGGAGAATTCTGTGTAGTTTACTCGATAACAGACCCAGCTTATATACCAGCCAAGGTATTATAAGTCGAATTTAGTAAAAAAACATGATAATTTTGAAAATATTTAGTAACTTGTCTTAACGGCGTAGGTCTATGATAATTAATTATTTGACATGACTAAAGTTTGTCTGCAGCCTTTCCGTCGGAGCCACGATCCTCAGCAATGAGGGACCGACTTGAGGAGGAGGAGGAAAGTTTGCATACAAAAGGATTAGGTACTTTGAACTCAAAAAAATTAAATACCTATTTAATTTGTTACGCTCAAAATGACAGTCAATGGACAACGATGAAGATGATATGAGCCAAAACTACTCGATCAAGTCTATAAAAAAGAAAATAATGACGAGAATCCAGCAGTAGACAGTGAAAGGCTTTTTTTTTTTTGTGTCGGGTTGGAAAATCCTCATGGAGTCCCTTCGCCCTGGGGGGGAAGGACGAAGGGGACTGTCAGACTCTTACTGACTAAAAACCAACCCGTGCTCCTCATGTACCCATGTGTCGGAGGGTAGGGTTTCACCTAAGCATTCCTCGCTACCCCCCGACGGGTATTGGCCCGCCAGATGGTCAGGCGGGCCCCGAACGAAACCCCCTTGGCGGCGGATGAAGGTGTTGGGCTCCGCCGCCAAAACACCCAGCGGTCGCAGAGGATAGGGAGGACGGCAACGCAACACCGCATCTCCTCTTCCTCTGCGGCCCCACCGCGACGCAACGATGGTGCGCCCCCATTTGGTCGCGAGAGATAGGGTGCTCGGCAATGCAACACCGACACACCTGTCCTCCCGCGACCGCACCCGACTGCGAGGGACAGACAGAACTGTCCCCCGCACCCATGGACGCATCCTACGCAGGCCTCACGCAAGCCCACGTAGAGCGTCCCCTCCCAGACAGTGAAAGGCTGCGTGATGACGAAACAATTTTTGATTCTAGTATTAACTTATAACTAAACCATTTTAATTCTGTCGTAAAATCTAACAATATTTTAAAATATCAATCTGACACTGGAAATAATATAGGCCGTATACACGACTATTATTTCGTACATGCAAACCGTAGTTCGTTGCCCCGGATATACCGATTGGGATGCCTCCAGGCGAATCCGCTCCGATAAAGCCTGATGATGTGCCACATCAAATAACCCTGTATAAAAGCTCAGTCCGGCTCAGCTCGGCAATTTTGTAAGACTTCACCGTACGCATTATCGCGTAGTTAACGTGTATTTACACATGATCGGACCGAGCGGGTAATGAACGCGCCCTTCAAATATATCCCAAGGATTTGCACGAACACCTTACCGTTTTAAACTGCACTGATTGTTGGAGGTCTGTGTGATTTATTGATACATATAGACACATTAAATACGTATGTGTTGCCAACGTTTCACGTCACAAAGGTCACAGTCGCAGCGCAACTGATGGCAGCTCAGCCACATGGCGCCGTCCTTGTGAAGCGCGGGTGTTTAGATTCTTGGTTCTTCGTATCCGTTGATTGAATGTTTGTCATATCTCCTGACCTGCGTTTTAGTATTTATTCCTAGTGCAGGAGTAGTATTTTTAAGAACCAACATCTGATACAGATAGTTAGCCTATCCGCATTTCTGATAAGGCCCGATTACGTGTAGATGGACCTTTACGAGTGCAACCGGGTACGTATGATTACGCCTCTCTGCTAGTCTGTTGGATGAATACCGCGTTTGTGATTATATCTTGCGTTGGATAGACTGTGTATGAATATGAGTGTAGATTTGATGCCGTTAGTTCACATTAGCTGTTTTATGATGTTGGAATAAAATCTATGAAATGTTTATTTATCTAATTAGGTACATGCATACATACATACATATGCTCACGCCTTTTCCCTGTCGGGGTAGGCAGAGACAATAGAACGCCATTTACTTCCATCCTTACAAACCTCACGCGCTTCCTCTACACTCATTACTCTTTTCATACACGCTCGCCGGTTACAGGTGCTTTGGCCCTTTCCGTTTTTCAAGACGTCCCTAATTCGGTCTAATAAGGTAATGTTGATTATTTTTATTTTTGCCCCCATGGGCCGTGCATACAACGGGCGAAATGTTTCCTGGTATAACAAAAATCGATACCGGCCGATGGCCCGATGTTCTTCTACGAGCGCCATAAGTGCTACGCGCTACGTACTTCTAAAACGTATAGCAAACATTCCCCATTGATTTTAATTATCCTGTACCAAATTTATTCCATTAACATGTTATGTGTATAGTGCGATCTTTGTTGTAAAGCTTTTGTTATTGATTGCGTGTGTTTACATTGCTTATTTGCTATACATACATAACGCTTCAGACAGTCGTGATTTTACCCTAGTGAGCGAACTATAAACATAATATATAAATATGCGCCAGTATTACATCAAACTGTCGCTTGAAAGACCATAGAAACATCATCTCTTACATTTGTTACACTGTGTATTAAATATACGTATGTATAAGTATATATTCATTTTATATATTATTTATAGGTATGTATTATTTATATAATATGTATGTATTAACATAATATTTATATATAATATAAAAAGTAGTTTAATGTTGGATTACTATTCAATCTTTGTAGTTTATACACCTGCCACAATCATCTCTGCACCACCCTAAGGTTGACTGGCAGAAAATGCTATATAGCATTAAGTCCGCCTTTGCATTAAAAATGCAGGAAGTGTAAAAATAAAATAAATAAAAATATTATATATTATGTTTATTTCTTCAAAAGTCATCAGGTTGCAAAGCTATGCTCGATTCTTACTGAAGATGGAAGCTAAAAGTTTTCCAACTAAGTATACCCAGATCAGCAGTACTTCAGATTATATTTTATTGAAGCAATGAATAACAGAAATCATAAATGGTCCTTTATATAAAGAAAAATACTGTACAGAATTTTGAAACAAAGAAGTTTGTAAAAGCACTTCTACTCATGTGGCACTACTCCAAACTTTATCTGTTAGTATCTTGACACAAAAACTAAAATAATAAAAGTGAGTTTTTAATTTAATTGATCGATGATGCAAATAGTATCGCAATGCACGGGGAATATTTTCTTGCCGGGTTTGAACCCGAAACCCTCTGCGTAGCAGTCTGTTAGTCTTCCCGCTTGGCTATTCACCATCAGCCATTTATACTGCTGGGCACGGGCCTCTTCCCTTTATGAGAGAGTAAGGCCATAGTCCACCACGCTGGCCAAGCGCGCGTTGGCAGACTTCACATGTCTTTCGAGAACATTATGGAGAACTCTCAGACATGCAGGTTTCCTCACGATGTTTTCCTTCATCGTTTAGCAAGCGATGATTAACAATTTATTACGCACATTACTCCGAAAAATCATCGGTGCGCGCCGTGGATTCGAAAGTGGCTATTGCTGTTAAACAATTATAACAAATGGGATTTTTTAATATCTCGCTCTCTCCTAATGGGATGAAATAAACCTTAACCTTCCTCAGGATTCCCCAGGATTCCTGAGGAAGATTTAGGTGGAAGCCCTAACCCTACTTATTGGTGAAAAACGTAGAAACATCCGTTCTTAAGTTCATCGCGTTCATACAGCCAGACAAGAAGAAAAGGGGGCTTCATTGCATAATATTCATAGATGTTACTGCTACATACCATCCCGATGCGTTAAATAGCTTCTACGTGAAATAGTAAAATCCACCACCCATCCTCACAAACTCACAAACTTTCACCCTTATAACAGGAGCAGGATAAACATCACACAAAATCTTCTATACCAGAATTCACAGCACAATAAATCCAGTAATGAAAGTCGTATCAGCGGCCGCTTGTCAGAAACAATTCCAAACAGCCAGCCGACAACAGATGACTGACAATTGATAAAACTTCCACCCAAATATCAGATACAAGGCATAAACAAAATGGGGCAGGCTACGATAAATCTGTTAAGAAATCAAGCAGAAACTTAATTTGTTTTGTCAATCTAGTTTACTTTTTGCACAGCAAATCTGTGGTAAGTACGAAGCATGCTCTGCCAGACAAGTTGTCTGATACTGCTGCTGCTACTGTCTGAGACAACCTTAGTGATGCAAAGATAGTTTGATAGTATATACCTAGTAGTATAATGCATATATATATAGCAAAAACATGTAATGAAATATAATAAAATAATAAATTCCTGCACCTTGATAATTAGACAAGAGATGGTGACAGGATTCCAATATTTAAATAACAGATAGTGTATTCCAGACTAATAAATAAACCGATACCGAACTGATCGTTCTGTCTCCGAAACTGTTCGATCTATTTTAAGTAGGTACTTATTTTTCTATGTTTATTGGATTAGTATGGGAACAGATCGTAAAGTATTGTTATATTGTTGAGACAGCTAAGAAATAATTTCTATATTTTACAATAATTCATTCATTATTTTTAAAGTAAGCTACTATCCACGATCCATAGCCACTTATACAAAACCCAGCTCCGTTAACATAGCATTCGTTACATCACACTGCAAATAACAAAGCGCACATTACAGTCGATTACGCACAAGTGACGCGGAAGACGCCTCGCCTCACGAGGCGAATCATCAGATAGACGGTGATTGATACACGACAACATCGCAATAAATACTAGATATTACGCGCCTTTGCACCGCTGTAAATTTACTTCTGTTTGTTTGTAGCTAGCTGTCGTTGAGGGCTTTTGGTAGATATATTTTTTGTGTAGGAAAATGAAAGAATGAAAGTTGTCGTATGAAAGTGTCAAAGAGTTATCACTATACTTGGCAAACTATTATATAAGAAGTCATATTAGTAACTCAATTAATCATTGTGTGGTGTAAATGTAACTTGGCATATAAACCGTATAAACTCATACTCTTTAAATATGCGAGTTATATCGAATAAAATCTCCTTAAAGAATGCATGAAGACTACTCCTACTTATTGCTTAGTGCACTGATATATGTAGATAATAATAATTATTTAGGATGCATTCGAATGTTGAACATATAGATGTTCAACATTCGAATGCATCCTAAATAATTATTATTATCTACGGCTATACCTACAAAACTAAATCATGCAGGTTAATTCTTTTTTTTATAGACAGACTCACTCACGCTTGTATCCCCGAAAGGGTAGGCGGAGGTGTAATATTACACTCAAATTTCGCCACGAATTTTTAGGTTCTACGTAATAGGGGGCGAGTCTATTGCCGTTACCGTCCAGGTAACTATGTCCAGCGCGGTAGTCAATTTGACGAAGGACGTCTCGTCGTGTGTGGACGATATATTAGCGCAAGTGTTGCACAGCAGTGTTGAGTTTATCGCAAACACTTTGTTTACATAATAATATATTACCTGAGCGCGGCGCATCGCGCGCGCCGGCCGGCGAAACCGGTTTGATTGACCGCTGCTCGATATTCTTGTAGGCACAATGAATGTTACGGATATATTCCGAGACGAGATTAATTCATTAAGCGGGGAAAGCGAGGTTGGTGGTTTAGAGTCGTGCGTAGACAACAAACCGATATGGATGTTGATGACCTTACTTCGGGTTACAAAAGACATAGGGAGGAGATATCATCGGAGGAGGGTTGGAACACCGTAAATCGAGGACGGAAGCTTCCGACAAATTCCTTAGATGGGAATCAATCACCATCAGACCCATCTGATACTAAAATTCAAGTTTGTGTTACCAGCAGCAATCCCATTCCCAAACAATTTAAACTTGCGCGACTTTTCAAAGACAACAATATCTCTCACATTGTCCAAGTTAAATACGTTCACCAGTACCGTATCCATATAACCTTTGACAAGGAGTGTAGTGCAGACCAATTCGCCGAATGCAGTACTTTCTCTAATCTAGGATGGAAAATTCGTAAGACCTCCGAGGTAGACGTGTCCTACGACCTTATAAAGAACGTCGATTTAGACATATCCGATGAAGAATTATTGAAGAACATTTCGTCTGACTATCCAATCATGTCAGTTAAAAGACTAGACAGACGAAATTCTCACGAGGACTCTGCCGATGACAAGAATTGGGTACCAAGCGAAACCATTAGAGTCGGATTTAAAGGACCGTCATTGCCTGCTTACGTATTTATTTTTGAGATGAGAATTAAAGTAGACCCATTTATATTTCCGGTGACACAATGTACCAAGTGTTGGAGGTTTGGCCATCCCAAAAAAGTGTGTCCATCAAGAAAAATTGTCTGCCCAAAATGCACGGAGAACCATGATTCATGTGCGGCTACTAAGCCAATTTGCGTGACTTGTAAAGGCCCGCACTTAGCACTTGATAGAGGATGTCCCATATTCATCAAAGAAAAGAAGCTTCGAGAACTCATGGCTGAATTCAATTGCACATATAGAAAGGCCCTTTCATTATATGTCTCACCGAAGTCGCCAGCCCCTGACCCACAAGAAGTGCCCGAAAAAAGTCAAGAATTTCCTGAACTAGTCCCCACTTCGACCAATCCGCCCAGATTTCCTACCCCTGATGGCCCATCGTACAGAGAAGTCGCACTGGGAGTATCAAGCCCCGTGACGGTTAACTCGAAACCGGCGAGTCGTAGTACTAGTAAGTCGAACAAAAAGAAAAACCGTCGTCCGTCTACTCCTGCTGCTCGTCGAACTGAAATGTCAAGTTCTTCCGAAGATGTGGAATCAGAAGAAAGAGGAACAACGACAGAAAATCAGCCTACACGCCACCAAAGGAATAGTAGCCCGGTTGGTCGCGATATAAAATCAGTCAAATTATTATGAACAACGAGTCCTTGGAATACAAAATAAAACAAGTTCTCTCGTTGATCACAGAATGGGTTGCCAACTATATTTGTCAATACTTTTCCGCTGCCAATTTGTTAAACATATTCTTCAACAATGGCAGTCCCAAATTTTTTTTAATTTAACATTTTTCAGTGGAATTGTCAAAGTGTTAGGCCGAAGATAGCTTCTCTAGAACTGCTACTTAACAGAGAAAATATACATGTCGCTATTCTAAGCGAGACTTGGTTGGAGCCCGATAGTTTTTTCAGAATTAATGGTTATAGTTTGTTTCGTTTAGATAGAAGCGATAGTAATGGTGGGGTTGTCGCTCTCATTCACCGTTCTGTCAAAGCCGTTTCCTGTCCAATATACAATAGGAACTCGGGAATTGAAAGTTTGCATTTAAAGATACTTAATTATGAGCACATTAAGAATATAATTACTATATATTGTCCGCCTTCAGCAAACCCTTCTCAAAATGACTGGGACTACATTTTCTCCCGCTGCAATACCAAATCTTTAATTTTAGGCGATTTCAATGGGCACCACTCGAACTGGTCCTATAAAACGGATCGTAGAGGGCTGCAGATCTTTGAATCGATGATAGATCACAATTTTACTCATTTAAACGATGGTAGTCCCACTCGAATTAGAATGGTAAACGGTTTATTGCAAAGGTCATCGCCAGACATATCGTTTATCTCAACCGACTTAGCCTTATTATTTAATTGGAAACCTCTTAACGAATCCCTTGGTAGTGATCATTTGATCTTTAAAATATCCTCAATGGCTCGAATCAATCATAAATTTGTTAAAAAAAGTAATTTTCGTAAAAGTGATTGGGTCTCCTACACAAATTACGTGGACAGTCTATTCGCCAACGCTACTATCCATGATGAGTCTCAATGCCTGTACGATATGTTTGAACCAAATTTACAAAGAGCGGCAGAAATCCATATTCCATATTTAAAGTGTCCCCAGCATGTAACAAATAACTTTCGCCCCAAACCTTATTGGTCTCCCGAGCTGTCAAAAGCAGTCGCAGCGCGTCATCATCGCCGTCTGAAATGTGGCGTAAAATGCGATGGATAAAGGGACATCGTCTTCCGAGTTTCTGTCCTGATAAGGAACAGGTCAAAGATTTGCTTGTGAGCCTTACTCCTGACTTTGTTTGTCCCCCTCCTCCACATTTTTCTTCAACAAATAATCATTTGGAATCCAGAATTTCACTCCACGAATTAGACAGCTGTATTAAAAAAAAGACACAGCTCCTGGCAGTGATGAAATATCTTTTTCCATGATTAAATATCTTCCCCCCACAGGTAAATCTATACTTTTGAATATTTACAATAGATGTCTCCACTCTGGTTTTGTCCCTTCTCAGTGGCGAGTCGTTAAAATTATTCCAATTCCTAAGCATGGAAGAGATCCTACCTCTTTGTCATCACTGCGTCAAATTTCGTTAATTTCATGTTTGTACAAAATCTTTCATTCTATACTAAATAGACGAATTGAATGGTACTGCGAAAAAAACCATTTGTTTCCTGTTAATATGGTCGGATTTCGTAAGGCGCGGTCATGTTTAGATAATCTTGCTCTTTTAACTTCGTATATTCAGTTAGGTTTTACAAAAAATTTGGCCACAGTAGCTTGTTTTATTGACATTGACAGTGCTTACATATATAACACTAATGTGGCTTGCCTGGTGAAAATCTTAGACCAGATGGGAGTGGGTTCTAAAATTTGCTGCTACTTGTGGTCTTATCTAAACGAAAGGACGCTTAAAATTTCTTCCTTTGAAAGTGATGTTAGTAGATCTACTGGCTGCGGCCTAGCACAGGGTGACCCCCTCTCTCCCTTACTATTCAACATTCTTACTAAAAGCATATGTAATTGTATTCGAAATGTTGAAACCACTCAATATGCTGACGATTTTGTCCTTTATCTATCATCAAGCAATCTGTCTGCGGCCGCACAAGAGTTAAATTCAGCGTTAGTAAATGTCAATAATTTGTTTAATAAACTTGGCTTAGAAATTTCCACATCAAAAAGTAAGATCTGCGTTTTTAACAAAGGTCGCCTTACGGGTGCAAACAATATAAAATGTTCTATTAACAACAATTTGGACTATATTCCTGTGGTTGGACAAGTTAAGTACCTTGGTGTATGGCTGGATAGCTCTCTGAGATGGGGTAAACATTTAAACGAGTTGATTGAAAAAGTAAATAGATACATAAATATTTTAAAAGTTCTATCCGGTTCTGGGTGGGGACTTCACCCAAAGCATTTAAAGAGGCTGTATATTTCGGTAATAATTAAGACAATAGTTGTAAAACGCGCCTAATCAAATTAGACAGGGTACAAAATCAGGCTCTCCGCATTATAGATAAATATATTCGTAGCACCCCTATACATGTCATGGAAAATGATTTATGTCTTCCACCCCTTTTTATTCGTAGGAAATATTTAGCTGGAAAATATTTGCTTAAGGCGAAATCATTCAAAAATAGCAAAATTTTAGTTTTATTAGAAGAGCTCTCAAGATATAAGCTAGCTAGATATTGGGTTAACAAAAAACTTCCCTTACTTGTATCCAGTTTTGAAAATATCAATTCCCTCGATATTCATTCTACCCATCAACTTGAGATGTTTACTCTTGACACTTGGGTTAGTAACATTAACGTTTCTTCAGTGGTTAAAGATAACATTCCAGGGTTATCCCAAGCCAAACGTTTATATGATATCCAGCTCATCAAAAGCATTTGCACTGGTTTTATAGACAGCCAATCCTCTTGCTACTATAAAATCTAAACCGACGGTTCTAAATATAGGAAAGAGTGTGGTGCGGCGTTTTTGGACCCTCAACTTGGTAATTCAGTTAGGCTCAGGATTGATGCGGATATTTCTATAATGCATGTTGAGCTAATTGCTTTAGCTGAAGCTTTGTCTTACGCTGAATCAATTGATTTTGATAAATTCGTCATTTTGACCGATTCAAAAAGCTCCCTGCAACATTTGACTCGGTACACCTCGCCTGGGCGAGGCTGCCCGATTGCTTATGGTATTTATGAATCAATTCTGAAAATGCAAAATTCCAAGTTAATCATTATCCAGTGGATTCCGTCTCATGTTCAGCTAGAACGAAATGATCAAGTAGACATATTGGCGAAACAAGCTCTCGTTGATGGAATCCCTACAAATATTAGTCCGCTTTCCTCTGATCATATCAGTCAAGTTAAAAAGAATTGTTGGTACAGCTGGCAAGAGTACTTTGACGAACGGTCGAGAAAAGAGGCATCTGGTACCGTACTATTCAACCGAATGTTTATAAATTCCCTTGGATTGATAATGCAGCTCTAAATAAACTATCTTTAACTACTGCGCTTAGACTTCGTTCCGGGCACATTGCATCTAATAAATTTGGCTTCTTAATGTAAAGAGTCCCTTCTCCTAACTGTTCTCTTTGTAATGTAATTGATGATGTACTGCACATCCTGATGGAATGTAGCCGGAATTCGCAGTTAAGATCTTGTCTGTTTGGCCTAAAAATTATTCACGAAGTTGGATTTTGTAATAGTCTGTTGGCTAATCCAACATCAGAGGAAGCCAAGCAATTATATAAGCTAATGATATAATTTAGTGTGTAATATTCTAATGTATTTATCAATATGGCGATGTGGTCGCTAAGCGACAAAGCCGTTAACAATAAAAAAAAAAAAAGTGTTGCACAGGCGTGACACGTGTCGCCGGAACGCGGGGTTTTAGACGAGTGCGCGTATAAACATACATAGATTCACGCCTGTTTTCAGAAGGGGTAGGCAGAGACTAATAAGGAACGCTATTTGCAACGATCCTGACGTACCTGTACATGATGTGAAAAAAACCTTAACGCAAATTCAAATCCTATAATGTACCAATCTTTACATTTATTTTTAACCTCGGCAAGTCGGCATACCTGAGAAATTACTGCTGCAGGAGATATTGAGGCTTAGTTAGTATTAGTTTACTAAACATTTTTATTATTTTTTGACTCATGATGGGAACCAAACAATTTTCGGGCTTACCCTTCCAGGCTGGGGCTTAGCTTACGGAGTGACTCCCCGACGAAAAGCGCCGGGACAACCCACTAAAACCACCATGGTGTTCCTCTATCCGATCCCATTGAATGACGGGAGCATTACTTTAGTTTTACTTTCGTGACCCCGCCTGAGCTGGCCCGCCGAGGCGGGCCCCGTCCCTCACATGTATCCATCTGCATCCATCATACTTGCCCTCATACATCCTCTTTCATAATACGAGCGGTAAAGAACGACGTAGGCTACTAACGCTACGAGAGGCGCACGCGAAACACGTGCGCTGTCTCCCGGGCCTCGCGGCCGGCGGGCGGTACAACAGGCTTAGACTAACCATTGTAACGTAATACTACGTAATGCGTTATAATATCTCGCAGGCGCTTAACGCAGTAGGTGGAGCCTTAGTCCGAAGAGCGCTTTGCTGGGAATAATTGTTACCTTTTTTTTTTTAAAGTCAACTCCCGTAGTAGGACTAAATTCTGTGATGCGCGGGACTTTACAAAAATACAACTAACGGATACAATGAACACCCAGAGTCGAAACCACACTTTTATGAATCACACAAAGTGTTGTCTCACAACACTCAGCGCAGTGTCAAGCAGTGAGGCAGCCGCTTAAACCACTACACCAAACGCTTATATGGTCATGGACGGAGGCACAGGCAATCTGTGACTCATTGGTCTATAACTATACACCACTATTTTTTTATTAATACAAAAAAATTAACGGGGCACTAAGTATATTTAACTGATCATAATATTTGTGTAGGTAAAAAATAAAAACACTTAGTCCCAAAACTATTTCAAAACTGTCCACAAAAATACATAATAATTGGTAAATGCATAACTAAGACTATGACTGACCCGCGTACTATGCGAGTAGTAGTAGTAGTAAACTGCTCAATGATAAATTCTCCCCGTCCCTCTGCGCCCGCGCCGCGCCCCAATGCGACAAACAGTGCTAAATTGCTAGCGGAAGTGAGCGCATCCATTTTTTCGCTACAACAGTTAATTGTTTGCTTACGTTTGCCTGACGCGATGGCTTATCAGTTCACATCACGGGAATATGTAGCTATGCTTCGTGCTTACTTTTTGAGTGGAGGAATCGCGAGTGCAGCTGTGTCATGGACTTTTTTTGTGAGTGTACAAAAGTGAGCCGGTTAGTGTCGAACAATTAAAACAGCACATATTGGACGCTTTTGACGAAGTGAAAAGACAGAAGCGTACTTCTCTCGTTAAAAAACAATTTAATAAAACGTGCCCATCTCTGTATTGACAATGGTGGTGGACGTTTCAAAGGACAATGGAAATACTTGTAAGTTTAGTAAATAATACCTACTTAAGTAAACAATAATTTGATGCAGGCGGCTCAAAATCGGTCTGTGTGGAGAACCTTGAGGGAGGCCTATGTCCAGCAGTGGACGTCTCTAGGCTGACAGATGATTCTAACTTCATAAATACGCCAAAATTACTCTGTTCTTTTATTACAGAATACCTTCTTTTATTTTGATATTTGTTTGCTTTCGAATTATATACCTCCGTATTTAATTACTTGTAAAAAGGTAAATTTTGCCGGTCCTAAGCCCGGATGAAGTATAAAGGGGAGGGTAGAATTTAGAAAATTAAAAACTAACTACCTAAACTTATTATTTTGTTTCATTTTATTGTCTGAGGCTACCTACATTATGAGTGCGACGGAAAGAATGCGTATGAGTAGGACCATGACAGAAAGTAAGTACTATCAGTGAAGTAGTGAATGGATTGTAAAGTTATGTCTATGATTTAGGTGAGATTTTCTACAAAAAACTAATGATTATAACTTTGCTATTTATAGCTATTATGAAATTCTTACGTCACATATATGATAATAATGGCTTCGCTAATATGTCCTTATAGTTTTGTACTAATTAAAAAATAGTGATGTATAAGATGGGTGCGCGATGTAAATCGGTCACTTTCCTTACACGTCGTTATGCTGTTGGTTGTAGTGACAACTAAGTATAATTCTACTACTTCTCTATCTACTGTCCCGCTGGGGGTAAGCATATTCTAGTTGTCTGTGTGCCTATATGTTCTGTCTGTAGTATCTGTCTCCTAAGCATGACAGCGGATCTAGGGACAGCCTGTTCCTGACCGGTTGATGTGTATTCTCTGTGCTGTTTCCAGTTCTCCCTACGGGCTGTCTTCTCCCTACGGGTCTGCACCTGACGTACTACCTACGGTTTACAATTCTCCCTACGGGTTGCTGTAGCTGCTGGCACCGTGTTGCTACCAGTCGCCGCCTACGCATCAGCTCCTGCCTGCGAGCCTTCTACAGCCAGGCCACGGACGCCTGACTGCACCGGCTTATGCCTGAGCCTCCGCTCAGCCTGAACTTCGACCACCGAGCCGCCTGCCCAGCGTGCACTTCGGCCAGCTCACCGGCGACCCTACGAGCAGCTACCCTGCGAGCGTCGGAGAGCAGCAAGAGTCTACATTCCAGCCTTCAGGCCAGTGCTTACCTAGTTCGGTCATAATGTATGTAAGCGGTAGTTTTTTTTTTATTATAAAAATAATAAGCGATAGTGATACGTTATCAAAAACCTGTTCAGTCTAGCAGTGTTTTCATCGAACCCCAACAATCCTACCTGAGACCCCGTCTCACCATACATAACATAACATACCTTAACGTCTTTATCCCCGAAGGGGTAAGCAGAGGTGTATTACACACCCACACTTAACCATACATTTTATCTTATTATTACCAAATCGTTGCTGTTCTCGCACCAATTTGTCCTATATACATAATATGTCTAATGCACCCATAGATAATTAGATATCTCGAGTAATGCACGCGCCCGCTTTACATTGCGGCTTCTAAAGTATTTGAAGCCTAAAAACATTTAATTGCCTAGGTATTATTTTTGCTTAGTTTAGCATGTTGTGCAAAAATGAGAAGACTTCGGCTTGGTGTTTGGTATTTTGATACTGTGTATACATTGCACCACCTGCGTTCTAGACTAGCTTTTGACTGCGGTTTCACCAGAGTTTCAGTTATTGTGACCAAAGATAAATAGATGTAAACCGCTTTATTTACACCAGATACAAGCTAACAATTCAAACACAATACAGCAATATATAATAGGCGGCCTTATCGCTAAAATCTGTTTCTTTTAGGCAACTATTACGTATGCGTTATTCTGTTGTATAAACTACTAGCTGACCCAGTGAACTCCGTTTCGCCTTGTTAAGAGTTTTTATTTAATTCCCTTTTTTCCAAGCCGCTTTTCCAAAGTTACCATTGACTTAGCGCTTAATCTCTTATCATTTCAGAGTCTATAAATGCTGAACAAACAAACATAGATTTTTGAATAATATTGAATTTCCCATTCTTTAAAATATCGGAGGCGATACCCAAATCGTCTTTAAAAAAAAAAACAAACCCGTGATTTCCTATCCGCCATCTTTGATCACGAAATAGATGTTGTATTTGGATTCACCATCCCTTAAATCATCAGGCACGATACCCATATTCATTTTTTTAAATATTTCCATCCGCCATCTTTGATTTCCCATCCACCATCTTTGATCACGATATAGATGTTGTATTTCGATTCCCGACCCCTTAAAATATCGAAGGCGGATACCCATATTGATTTTTTAAATTTTCTCATCCGCCATCTTTGATTTCCCGTCCGCCATCTTGCATCACTAAATAAATTTCATATCATTAATCAGCGTCCCGAAAATATCGAAAACGATACCCATATAAATTGTATCCTATTCGTTTAGCCTTTTTTTGCCTTTGACCCAACCCTTCCCCTTCTCGTTTGACCATTTTATTATTTTTGTCTGGCCCCTAAAAGTTGTGGCGTAATTTTATATAGGCTATAGCCTTTCGGAATAATTGGGCTATCATAGGCAATAACAATTTTTAAAATCCGACTGCTAGTGCCTGAGATTAGCCGACAATATCTTTTAGCCTTTTAAGCCTTTTGCCCGGCCCCAAAGCGTCGAAGCGTTATGTTATATAGCCTATAGCCTTTCGGAATAACTGGGCAATCGTATACAAAAATAATTTTTCAGATCCGACCGGTAGTTTCTGAGATTAGCGCGTTCAAACAAACAAACAAATAAACTCTTCCGCTTTATTATATTACTAGCTGACCCAGCGAACTCCGTATCGCCTTTTTAAAAGTTTTTATTTAATTCCCTTTTTTTCCAAGCCCCTTTTCCAAAGTTACCATTGACTTAGCGCTTAATCTCTTATCATTTCAGAGTCTATAAATGATGAACAAACAAACATAGATTTTTATATATCGACTTTAAAAAAAAATCCAATCCGCCATCTTTGATCACGAAAGAGATCTTGTATTTGGATCCACCATCCCTTAAATCATCAGAGACGATACCCATAATTATATTTAAAATGTTTCCCATCCGCCATCTTTGATTTCCCATCCTCCATCTTGAATCACGAAATAGATATTGTTTTTGGGTTCCCCATCCTTTTAAACATCGGAGATGACACCCATATTGATTTTAAAAAAATCCCATCCGCCATCTTTGATCACGAAATAGATGGTGTTTTTGAATTCCCCATTCCTTAAAATATCGGAGACGATACCCATATCGACTTTAAAAAAAATCCCGTCCGCCATCTTTGATTTCCAATCAGCCATCTTTTGATCACGAAATAGTTGTTGTATTTGGATTCTCCATCCCTTAAATCATCAGAGTCGATACCCATATTGATTTTTAAAATTTTCCCATCCGCCATCTTTGATCACGAAATAGATGTTGTATTTCGATTCCCCACCCCTTAAAATATCGAAGGCGATACCCATATTGATTTTTTAAATTTTCTCATCCGCCATCTTTGATTTCCCGGCCGCCATCTTGAATCACGGAACAGATGTTGTATTTGGATTCCCCATCCCTTTTAACATCGCAGACGATACCCATATTGATTTTAAAATTTTTCTCATCCGCCATCTTTGATTTCCCGTCCGCCATCTTGGATCACTAAATAAATTTCATATTATTAATCAGCGTCCCGAAAATCTCGAAAACGATACCCATGTAGATTGTATCCTATTCGTTAGCCTTTTTTTGCCTTTGACCCAACCCTCCCCCTTCTCGTTTGACCATTTTATTATTTTTGTCTGGCCCCTAAAAGTTGTGGCATAATTTTATATAGCCTAAAAAAACAAAAATAAAAAGAATCGACTGTTAGGCGGTATGAAGTTCACCGGGTCAGCTAGTGATAAATAAATGCAAATCTTGTCTCGTTGACGTGTCATATAGTACTGTGTCCTGTCGTGTCATTTCACGGCGCGTCGTGTCTTGTCGTGACATGTCGGGTCATATCGTGTCCTGTCGTATGTTACTCGAACTCTCCGTGTGACCGCCGTCAAGAGGCAGTGTCCATACGTCAACACTTAATTTTTTGTTCTCAGTGTTACGAGTATCAAGTGGAAAACTACGTGTCGACTTTACTACGACACGGGTAGCGGAAAGGGTTTTTACTTTTTAGCCTTGTTGACTCGGATGTTGAGGGAGTCAAACCAATGAAACGCGGATGGAAATTACATAATAAAAAGTTACTGTGGTAATGTTCGTCATTTGATTTAAACATCTTCATAAGCGTAGCAATATTCGGAAAATAATATTCTCAGAAGTTCACCATCATTATTTATCGGCGTAGCGGGAGTGTAAGAGACTGTTATGTCGAAGGTCGCGGGTTCGATTCCCGCTCAAGTCAAACATTTGTGTGCATGAACATGGATGTTTGTCTTGATCTGGGTGTTTCTATGTATAATATGTATGTATTTACAAAAAAAGTATATATGTATGTTTATCCATTATCTATATAGTACCCATAGTACAAGCTCTGCTTAGTTTAGGACTAGATGGTGTTGTCTGAATGTGGTAGATTATTATTATTCTTTAGTTGGCATCGTCTGGACTACACGAAGGCAATATAGCTCTATGTCTCTATGACTACGATGTTGACCGAAAAACAAAAGCCAGTTCTAGGAATATTAGTTTGTGAGATTGTATAATTAAAGTAAACGATATTATTATAAAGAGGCTTATTATTCAATTACAAATTACATACACTACAGTTTATGGCGACGAGGATCGAGAAAAAGGAAAAATACGAACTCCCAAGAAACCGTGGTCAAGCAAGGAAAGTGGGCGTTGGCACGTAGGTACCTACTAGTTTTCCCAACGATATTCCTTGATATCCAAGGGCCCCTTCTATCCTGTAATGATAGCCCGCTTCACAAAAAAAAATATTACATACAATTCAAAATGGAACAACTGTCAGCCGTACTAAATCAGATGATGAAAACGATGCAAGGCATGCAAGAACAACAAGCAAACCTACAAAAAGTGCTACTAAACCAAAGCGCAAGTAAAGTAAGTGGAATTACATTACATCCATATGATGAAATAAATGAGTCGTTTGAAAGCTACTTACAAAGATTACAGAATTACATTACATTGAAAGGCGTTGACGATTCAACAAAATTACAAATATTTCTTAATTGCATTGGACCAAAATATTACCAAATCTTAAAAAACATTACAACACCGGAATCCCCAGAATCTAAGTCATTTGTAGACCTTGTCAAATTATTGAGAAACCATATATCACCTGAGCCGGGGGAGGTAGCACAGCAGCACAAATTCTGTCTCAGAGTGCAACAGGAATGTGAAAGTATAGCCAATTATGTAGCAGCATTGAAAGAAATTGGTGGAAAGTGTAAATTCACATGCAATAATTGTGAAAGCTCAACCTTTGAGACGCACCTCAGGGTACAATTCATTAGAGGTCTGCGCAATCCAGAAATTAAAGAAAGGTTATTACAAGAATCACCTAAAACCAAATTTGAGGATATAATGAAAATAGCTATGGCTATAGAAACTTCTAAATATGATACTAAAGAAATGGGTCAGGAAATACATATAAATAAATTATCAGTAAACAAATACAAGAGGAGTACAAATACATACAATAAACTAAGTACAAACACAAACTATTCAAAGGAAGGAAAAACTAAGTGCTTTAGATGTGGAAAAGAAAACCATAAAGCAAATCAGTGCCAACTCCAACATAAATTATTTTGCAAGAAATGCAAAATAAGAGGACATCTACAGTCAGTTTGCTTCAAAGATCAGAAACAATTGCAACTGGATAGAGAATCTTCAGTATCTGATAGTGAAGAAGAAATATATGAAATACATAAAATACCTATGGAAGTAAATAATAATACAGATAAATTCAACATTACACTAAAATTAAATGGAAAATCACTTACCTTGGAATTAGATACAGGAGCGGCAGTTACTACATGTTCTACAGATTTTTTTAAATACCACTTCAGTAACCTGAAACTAAACAAAACATCGGTTAAACTGAAAACATGTACTGGTGAAATAATACAACCCATTGGAACTGCTCACCTAAATATTACATACAAAAGCAAAGAAATACAAGGAAGAATTTTTGTAATTGATAGGAAAGTTGACCCAGTTGTGGGAAGAGAATGGATAAGAAATCTTAATCTAACATTTGATATAAACACCATCATTAAAGAAGAAAATGATATTACAGAAATAGTATTCATAGAAAAGTTACACAAATTACTAGAAGAATATAAAGAGTTGTTTTCAGAAGAGATTGGGAAAATAAATGATTATCAAGCTGCATTCAAATTAAAAGAGGGAGCAGTACCCATATTCCTGAAACCTCGTCCAGTACCATTCGCAATCAAAACTCAAGTGGAAAATGAGATTGACAGATTAGAGGTCGCAGGCATATTCGAAAAGGTTACTTACTCACAGTGGGGTACACCAGTAGTTCCGGTAATCAAGCCAAATGGAAAAGTCCGATTATGTGCTGACTATAGAGCAACATTAAATAAAAATTTGGAGAATGATTATTACCCAATACCAAGAATAGAAGAAGTATTTTCAAAGCTAAGTGGGGGAAAGTATTTTTGCACACTAGATATAAATCAGGCTTACTTACATATGACAACTAATGAAGAGACTGCAGAGATGCAATCCATAAGTACATGCAAGGGGACCTGCAAGATAAAAAGATTAATGTTTGGAGTGAAAATTGCTCCAAATGTGTGGCAAAGGTATATGGACCGAACCCTACAGGGTATGGAAGGTACAGCATGTTTCTTTGACGACATTGCCATACAAGGAAAAACATACATACAACTATTACAAAGAATCAGAATGATATTTCAGAAATTACAGAAATGTGGTCTACGCCTTAATAAGAAGAAATGTCAATTTTTCCAAAAATCTATCACTTACCTGGGACATACAATAAATGAAAAAGGCTTACATCCTACAGACGAAAAAGTAAATGATATAAAGAACAGTCCCTGTCCCACAGATGTATCATCTCTTCGCACTTTTCTTGGACTTATCAACTATTACCAATAATTTATACCCAACTTGGCATCGAAGCTAAATCCACTCTACAAACTATTACAGAAAGACACGAAATTCATATGGACGAAAGAATGTCAGAAGGTTTTCCAAGAATTAAAAGATGAGATTTGGGGAGAGAAGGTACTCATACCATTTCATGACAATTTACCTGTTACACTTGCCACAGATGCATCTCCAACCGGATTGGGAGCCGTGTTGTCACATATTATGCCAGATAAAACAGAAAGACCAATAGCATTCGCATCAAGATCCCTTACAAAGGCGGAAAAAGGCTACAGCCAATTAGATAAAGAAAAAACTGCACTAATATGGGGACTCAAGAAATTTTTTCAATACTGTTATGGAAGAAAAATCATACTGATCATAGATAACCAACCACTGGCAAGAATCCTACATCCAAAGAAAGCTACACCAGCTACTACAGCGTTTAGACTGGTACACTATGCTAATTTTTTAGCCGGTTTTGACTATGAAATAAAGCTACGTAAGACTTCTGAACATTCAAATGCAGACTACTTTTCAAGATTAAAAAATTTCCATAATACCAATAAAGACAATCTTACAGATGATGATGCATACTACTTAAATCAAATAGCTGAAATGCCAATAACTTTACAAGAAATTAAAGAAGCCACTGCTAAAGATACAGAATTACAAAAACTTTATATTGACATTCAGTCGGGCAAAGAAGATTCTAAAAGACTCCATGAATTTTCCTTACAAGGTAACTGCATATTTTATGGCATAAGAATAGTTATTCCCAAGAAGCTACAACCCAAGATCTTACAAGAACTGCACACTGCCCATACAGGTATTGTAAAAATGAAAGCACTAGCAAGAAGCTACGTGTGGTGGAAAAATATTGATTCAGACATTGAACACATGGTAAAGCAATGCAAGGAGTGTTGTTTGATGCAGAAGAACCCTACTAAAGTACCAATACATACCTGGGAGTATCCAAAGGAACCATGGAGCCGCATACATATTGACTATGCAGGACCATTCATGAACCAATACTTCCTGATTGTTGTGGATGCTTACACAAAGTGGCTAGAGGTCGTACCCACAACATCCATAACAGCCACAGCTACTATTAACATATTAAAAAAGATATATACAACATTTGGTCTACCAATCACACAGGTCTCTGACAACGGAAGACAATTCAGATCAGAGGAAATGCAACGTTTTCTGAAGGAAAATGGAATCCAGGCTAAGTTCATAGCACCTTTTCATCCAGCGACGAAAGGCCAAGCTGAGAGATATGTACAAACATTTAAAAATAAGTTAAAAGCTATGGCAAATGAAGAAGGATCCTTACAAGATAAATTACAGAAATTTCTCATGATGTACAGGAAAACACCTAATAGCGCAACAGGGTTGAGCCCAGCTGAGATGATGTTCAAGGGACTATACAGGACGAAGATTGATTTGGTAAAGAGACAACAGGCAGATGAATCCAAAAATGAAGAAATTAAAGTACGTAAAGAATTCGAAAAGGGCGATAGAGTACAGATAAGAATGTATGACAGCAATAAATGGAAATTCGGAAACATAAGAAGCAGAACAGGGAAACTACATTACGAGGTGGAGGTAGATGGCAAGATACACCAAAGACACGTGGATCAAATCTTAAAGACTGCATGCATGAGAGAGAATCCGCACATGACCTACAGTCATAATTCAAAGCAACCAGAAGTTCCACCTATCCAAAGCGACCACAATATTGAGACATCAGTGCAGCCTAGTCCAGTAAGGATGAACGAAACAGTGCAAGAGGCAAAGAAGCCGCTAGTTCCTGAAACAATAGAGATACCTAGAGAAGTTCAACAGGAACCACAACAGTCAGAGCAGGCGAGTGCCTTACAGCAGGAAGATACACCAGCATCCGAAGATACACCAGCCGCCGCAGAGATGGCACCACACCGTAGTAATAGAATCAGAAGACCGCCAAATCGCCTGAACCTGTAACGCAATAATTATAACGAGGGAGAGAATGTTAGGCACAATACTCTTTAGTTGGCATCGTCTGGACTACACGAAGGCAATATAGCTCTATGTCTCTATGACTACGATGTCGACCGAAAAACAAAAGCCAGTTCTAGGAATATTAGTTTGTGAGATTGTATAATTAAAGTAAACGATATTATTATAAAGAGGCTTATTATTCAATTACAAATTACATACACTACAATTATTATTATTCCCTTTATTACTCATTATCACAAAATCACATTTTATATACTTAAGATAATTTTATAAATTAAAATCAAATATATAAAATGGGACCACGGAGACCCACCGGCATCAGGCAAAGGGACCAAGCTACCGGTGGTTAGGGCTCCAGAGAGAGGAACCTCCGAACGATGCGTGTCGTGTCCAGCAATACTGCCTTCTGTATGGAGGACTTGATCCAGCCGTCTAACGAGAGCATCTTGAGGTGGTGGTCGAGGCTCTTGGCAATGAGTCCATTGACTGACTTATTATTATTATTATTTTCATCTCAGCCAAAAGCCACCGCTGGACATAGATGGGCGCAATAAGCTGCAATTGAGGATGTTTGTTCTTCAGAGGGTTTTGTAAAGGAGCACAAAGACAGGTTTTCTGGCAATCCCACCCCAAAAGTTAAAAAGTCTACATACAAATTGTAAAAGACTGACTCTGTATGAAAGAGAACGCACAGTTCGCATATATTTGTTTATTGAATCGATTATTCAGTATATGGCGGCGCCTGCTCACCTTCTTGTTTGCGGTAGCAAATTTAAAAGCTCGTAAATGCTAATTATCGGCCACACTTTTTCACCTTCCCCCTTTCCTTTCGCCACCCAAGCCCACGCTTTACGAGCCATCGTAAACACAAGCCTACATTCATAATACCGGTGAGAAATAATTAAATTTGAAATAACAAAACCCATTATATGAAAATGAGTAATTACTTTTTATAATGCTCCCATCGGCGAGGCTTAACGGGAGTGGCTGCTACCGCTGGTTTCACGATATACTCGGAAAGAAAATGGCGGGGTTAGTAAATTACATTTACAGAAAGGATTCAGATGTTCTAGTTTCACTATATTTAGTTTAGGAGGCTGACTAAATGAATATTATTTATGAAACTGCGTTTATATAATGGCTTGCCTATGATGTGAATAATTAAAATAATAGCATCTTCCTCTTTTCTTTATAATATTATTATCTTGCCGTGCCCTACAGGGTCCATAATGTGATATTTAACACCTTTACGTAACTTATGGAGTGCAATAAAATATTGAGTGTGGAATTAATATTTCATTTTTACAAGTCATTAAGAAGGTGTAACATTTGCAACTCCTTACAATATTTAAATCTTTCTACATTTTCTTTTGAAAATAGTGACCATGAGATTGATTGCCTGTTGTTTCTTTTTGGTACTACGCTCTTGCATTATGAACAAGACACTAAATGTAAATGTTGCATCATTAAGTGATTAAATTGTAATAATAATGTAATGATGAATAATAATACGTTATTATTTATAGAAGAATTTGTAAATTTGGGTAACATGTTTTCAAGCGATGGAAGATGTGAAGGAGATATTGAAAGAAGATTGACTGCGGGAAACTGTGTAAATGGAGCGCTGCATGCCTTTATGAACGGCCAGAATGTGCCAAAACAGGCGCGACGTTCATAACGGAGTGAGTGTGCCTACGTTAATGTACGGTAGTGAGTGTTGGGTGTGGCAGAAAAAGCATGAAAGCAGAATTAAAGCAGTTGAGATGCGTTCACTGCGTAGTATGTGTGGGGTAAGACTGATTGATAGAATTCGGAATGCAGTAATACGAGAGCGATGTGGCCTAAAAGAAGATGTCGTGACAAGAATTGAGTAAGGAATGCTGAAATTGTTTGGGCACGTGGAGCGAATGAGTGAGAAAAGAGTGACGCATCAAATTTAGGAGGCTAACATGTGTGGGAAAGTCGGTCGCGGCAGATCTCGTCGGACTATCGTCGATCAGATTGGGGACATCTTAAAAAATGGCAAGGTCCGAAGCACCCGGAACCGGCGAGCATATACGAAGAGAGTAATGAATGTAGAGGAAGCGCGTGAGGTTTGTAAGGATAGATGCAAGTGGCGTTCCGTTGTCTCTGCCTACCCCGGGGAAAAAGGCCTGAGTATATGTATGTATGTGTATATGCACGTTATTAAGCGATGCATTCCAACTTTATTTTTGTTCACTACGGTGGAAACTCTCCTTATGAGCTATCTCAACTCGACGCCAACCCGGCCAGAGTGTGTTCGACCAGGCTTGGGACTGGCGGAGGAGGTGTGTGGAGGCTCTCCCCTATAACGGGGCATACCCACTAAACCACCGCGGCGTCCCTACGGGTCCCGTGTAGTGGCGGGGTCACGCGATTTGCGGATAGCATACTTTTCCGTCACCCCGCCCGGGATTGGCCCACCGTTGGTGTTGGCGGGCCCCGTCTCGTTATGACTTGGGAGGCGGCGCGGACACACGCCGCCTCCTTGCCTTTTGGCGGATGGGGAGTAGCCCTAGCGCTCGCCGTCCGCAGGCACTAATACGGCCGCAGAGGACAGGGAGGATGGCAACCTGACAACACCGCATCTTCTCTGCCTCTGCGGCCCCACTGCGACGCAACAAATGGCCACGCGTGACTGCGAGAGACAGAAGAACTGTCCCTCGCACAGGCACTATTGGACGCATCCTGCGCAGGCCTCCGTCAAGCCCACGCGGAGCGTCCACTCCCGGGATCTCGCTTAGCTTCACCGTGGGTGTACCTCAAACCCACAGTTACTGAGCCCCCCCACCACGGCAAGGTGGCGATCCCACGGGGGAACGCATTCCAACCTAAGTTTTTCCTTTAGTTAAATTTTGTCGAGCTACACCTTGATCATGGCATGACTGAAATCACCTATCTTTTCAAATATAATTTTAAAGTAATATTTTACCAAACACACACCCACAACACAACTAGTCTCAAACTAAAGAGGAACAAATGTTTTACAATAATTTAAGGGCTCTTCGTTCATACGCCGTGAAAGCGCCGGATTCATTTCACAGTCGAGCTATGCATCTTATCTACGGAAACGATTTCCTTACGGTCAACTGCCGTTATGGCATCGCCGACATAATTACACCGCATTTTACAGTCATTGAAATTTTCCAATCCCTTGAAATTGAACTATAGTTTACGGATTTTATCGCGATGCATTGGTTTCACTAGTTATTACATTTGAAACGAGTGATCTAGAAAGTACATTTTTAATTTATTTTTAATTTATTGCTAAACAAACTGAGGGAAGGTGACATCAGAGGAGCATCCAGGCTCCTATTTAGCAGCGATGTGGTGGCGCCTTGCTCTGCAGACGCACTCGCGAGTCTCCAGAGCAAGCATCCAGCGCCACAGGACAACCTTTCCTTTCCTGACCCACCTGACTCTGATTCAGTTTGCCTCAGAATTACAGCCAAGGATGTGGTTGCGGCCGTTTGCTCCTTCCAAAGCGGTTCTGCTGGTAGCCTCGACGGTTTAACACCACAACATTTGAAGGACCTTGTGTGTGCAAGCGCCGGGTCGGCTGGCGACTCGCTTTTGAGGGAGCTTACGGCTTTAATGAACCTTATGCTTTCCGGCAATGTGAACGATGCCATCGTCGATATTTTGTATGGCGCAAATCTCTGCGCCTTGCGGAAGCGCGACGGTGGCATTCGTCCCATTGCCGTTGGTTGTACGTTCAGGCGTATGGCAGCCAAGATTTGCTGCCGCCATTATAACACCCTTTTAGGCAGCAAATTTCAGCCCCTGCAGCTTGGATTTGGATCCAAAGGGGGCTGCGAGGCTGCCATACATGCCCTGTCGGCATACCTTGGCTGTAATCAAGGTGAGGTTGTCCTGAAGGTAGATTTAAAGAATGCCTTTAACTCGGTTAATAGGGACACCTTGTTGACACAAGCTAAATTAGAAACACCCGAAATTTTTAGTTTTCTTTGGCAGTGTTACAGGCACCCTTCAAAATTGATATATAAGGAAAATGTTTTGGAATCCGCCGTTGGCTGTCAACAAGGCGACCCGCTTGGACCACTTATCTTTAGCTTGGCCATTCACCCAATTATTAAAGAACTAAATTCAAAATTTAACATCTGGTACCTGGATGATGGGACCCTTGCAGGTGATGTAGACGTAGTTTATCAAGACCTGGCACTTCTAAAGTCGACATTTTTATCCATTGGCCTAGAACTTAATCCCAGTAAATGCGAAATTTTCAATAACAATAACTTAGACCAATCACATATACTTTCTAAATTTCAATATCTGGCTCCCAATATAATTCACGTTAAAAAAAGTTCTCTTCGCCTCCTTGGGCCCCCAATATTAGACGAAGGTTTCGATTCATTTATACAAGAAAAAATTCAAAATTTTAGTGATATTTCAGACCGGTTACTCAAAATTAATATGCATTCGGCTTTTACTATTATCAAGTATTGTCTTTTTGTGCCTAAATTTACACACGCTCTTCGATCTTCCCCTTTTTGGAAATACCCATCTCTACTCGCCCAAATTGACAATCTTATGCAAATTACCTTAAGCAAAATTCTAAATCTGGACCTGAACGACCGAGTGTGGCTACAGGCGTCTTTGCCTGTACGCCTGGGCGGCCTTGGCGTTCGCAAAATTTCCGACGTAAGTTTACCAGCATTCCTGTCCTCGGTCCACGGCACTGCAGAATTGACCAGGAAAATTTTAGCACCCACACTGGTCGATCCTGAGGTGCCGTGTAAGATCGATGCCATGAATGCTTGGAGAATGGCTTGTCCAAGCACCGAGTTACCCCGAAATCCATCTTCACAGAGGCAGTGGGACGGGCCGCTTTGCAGCGTGGTACGAGAAAATCTCTTAAATACGTCGTCCAATGCTGCGGAGCGTGCTCGTTTGCTGGCTGTGGGAAAATGGGAGTCGGGTCTTTGGCTTCAGGCACTGCCATCGTCCAACATAGGTACCATGTTGGACGATACGACTTTCCGTATTGCTTCTTGCCTTCGTTTAGGTGCGCAATGTGTCTCTCCGCATCGCTGTCACTGTGGAGAGGCCGTCGACAGCCTTGGTCACCATGGTCTGTCATGCTGCAGGAGCGCAGATCGTATTTCACGACACGCCAACCTCAATGACATACTTCGCCGGGCTCTTGTCACCGCTGGCGTTCCAGCCCAACTTGAACCTCAGGGCTTGGCACGCGACGATGGCAAAAGACCAGACGGTATGTCTTTACTACCGTGGAAGCTGGGTAGGCCTTTGGTGTGGGACGCAACTTGTGTCGACACCCTTGCGCCATCTCATCTTCCTAGCACAGCGGGTTGTGCGGGCGCTGCTGCAGCTATAGCGGAGACTCTCAAACGGCGCAAATACATAAATCTAATAGGAGATTATGTATTTGAGCCGTTTGGAGTCGAAACATTGGGACCATGGGGTCCAAGTGCGCGATCTCTTTTTAGAGATCTCTCAAAGAGACTGGTCGACGCCTCGCGTGACCAGAAGGCTGGCCTGTATTTGGCGCAAAAGATCAGCATTGCCATACAATGGGCAATGCTGCCAGCATTCTGGGCACGCTCCCAATTGACGGCGATGTGGAGGATTTCCATGACGCCCTCTAAATTTAATTTTCCTTTCTTTTTTTATTTTTCTTTTAATGTATTTTAAGTTATTTAAGTATAGAAATTATTGTTTTATTTTATGTGTAAATAGTCATTTAGCTGGTAAAGTTTAACTCAATATAAATATATATACAGTCTTACTAGCCGACGTTTCGAATTCTTTACAGGATTCATGTTCACGGCAGACTGAGGTGATATTTGTCTTCTTCTTGAATGTATAAGTTATCTCAAAGTACCCGAACATTTTTCAACTACTGGTGTTACTATTTACGCAGAATGAGCTCACAGTGTCCTTAGGTCTTCTGGTGACTTTGTCCTTCTTGGGTTTCATTAGCCTTATGACTGGGTCCCAAGCTGGAGGAACATTCCAACCATCTTCCCTATTGAAATTAGGGTGTTTTTTAATTTCAATAGCCTCTCGTATCATCCTTGGAAGAAAACGGTGTTCTTTTGCGAGTATCTGTGGTTCATCAAATCGCAGGTAGTGGTTGGATCCTTGTTCCACATGTTCATACACAGCAGACTTTGTTGAGCGTTTATGTTTTATGTCAGCTATATGTTCTTTGAGTCGAATGCCTATGCTTCTCTCTCTCTCTCTCGGTTTGTCCAATGTATGAGAGCCCACATTCACAGTCGATTTTGTAGACACCGGCCTCTTGCAAAGGTAACTGACATTTGATAGTTGGTAATAATTAACTGATCTTTGTTGGCGGCTTGTAGTAAGTTTTGATTGAACCTCGCTTCAAGATGTAGCCAATTTTGTCGGTCACGCCCTTGATGTATGGGAGGACAGCAGGTTGTCTTTCCACTGTGGCTGGTTTTTCTTTCTTCTGGGATCTGTGACAGTGGCGCGGCGGTCGGAGCTTGTTGTCTTGCAGAACTTGCCTGACATGTTGAAGCTCAGCGTCCAGGTGTTTCTTGTCACAGATCCCGCGGGCTCTCTGAAACAGAGACATTCCTACAGTAGCTAACAGTAACAGTAGCTAGCTGTTTAGGATGGTGGTGAGATTTACCGTTTAAGTACCTATTTGTATGGGTCTTTTTCCTATACACAGTATGGCTTAAGGAATTGTTTTTATTCCTGATGACAAGTACATCTAAGAAAGCTAAAGAATTGTTTGCCTCTAATTCCATTGTGAATATTATTAGTATTTGGTTATTAATAGAATTAAGATGCTTTAGGAAAGCATTAACACTATCTGTTGGTAAAATTGTGAAAGTGTCATCTACATACCGCTTGTAGAAACTCGGTGTGATGGTGGCAGTCTGCAGGGCTCGCGCCTCGAAGTCCTCCATGAAGATGTCCGCAACGACGGACGATACTGGAGAGCCCATGGCTACACCGTCTACTTGTATGTAGTATTTCTTGTCCCATAACAGATAGCCCGTTGTCAGGCAGTGTTTGAGTATTTCTGCATATTCCTCAGGCATGTTGTTTTCTGTCAGCTTCCTTCTAGTAATTTCTATACAGTCATGTACTGGTATACATGTGAATAATGACTGTACATCAAAACTAACCATAGTTTCCTTGTCAGAGAGATGTAGGTGTTTGATTTCACTGACAAAATGGTAGGAATCTTTCACATGTGCTCTCGTTTTGCCTCTGAGCGGTGAGAGAATCTTTGCCATGTGTTGAGCCAGTCTGTAAGTTGGTTCGCCTATCTGACTAACTATCGAGCGCAGTGGAGAGTTTTCATTGTATATTTTTGGTAGACCATACATTTGAGGAGGTTTTGCACACGATGGTATTAAATATTTCACGTCCAAATTTGGTTTTTCGGAGTATTTCTTAACAATATCACAAGTATCCTTGAATATTTTGTTCGTAGGGTCTGACTTAACTAACTTGTAGGTACTTTCATCCGACAAAAGATCTTCCATTTTTTTGTTTAAACTCGGACGTGTCCATCACTACCGTTGCATTTCCTTTATCTGCTCGGAGTACTGTAAGTTCAGGCCTAGCTTGCAACTTCTTCAGTGCGAGATATTCGGTCTTTGGTAGATTCCTTGATGGCACTTTCGATTGACGCAATACAGCAGAAACGTCCTGTCGTATGGCCTCGAAATCTTCCTTACTCACATTGTTCTTGACTAGGCAATCCTCAACGTTGCAAATAATGGTCTCATACGTAACACCAGTAGTTGAAAAATGTTCGGGTACATTGAGATAACTTATACATTCAAGAAAAAGACAAATATCACCTCAGTCTGCCGTGAACATGAATCCTGTAAAGAATTCGAAACGTTGGCTAGTAATAAATTAAAAATGTAGTTTCTAGATCACTCGTTTCAAATGTAATAACTTAGTGAAACCAATACATCGCGATAAAATCCGTAAACTGTAGTTTAATTTCAATGTGTAACATTCGCGTAAACCCAAGAAGATACTATTTCCAATCCCTTCTTCAAACCAACCCCAACTTCGAACGGGTAGCATATTTTAGCTTTGTATAATTCATTATTTGTTGACCACTAGTACCTGTGTCAGAATAAACGGGGCCTACACGTCCGTGAATTCATGGTTTAACATTGATCGTGGTGTTAGACAGGGATGTGCAGCGTCTCCTTGGCTGTTCAATCTGTTCATGGACAGTTGTTTGGCCGATTTGAAAGAGTCTGAATGTGGATTAAGAATGGGTGAGTCAGTGTTTAAGACCCTGCTATACGCTGACGATTAGGTTCTATTTGCATCGTCAGCGTCGGATTTCCAGCAGATGGTCACCACGATGAATGAGGCGTATAAGAAGAAAGGTATGAAAATGAATGTTAACAAAACCAAAGTCATGGTCATAGAGATGGACGATAGTGTAACTGAATGTGTCGTAATGATAGTAGATGAAAAAGTGGAGCAAGTGAACGAGTTTGTGCATTTAGAGTCTTTGTTTACGAGAGATGGAAAATGTGAGGGAGATATTGAAAAGAGAGTGAAAGCAGGAAATAATGTGAATGGCGCCTTACAGTACATCATCAGCAATGGTATTATCCCAAGGCAAGCTTGCCTCGCTATGCTGCAGGGAGTTTTGGCACCAACACTGATGTATGGTAGTGAATCATGGGTATGGCCGAAGAAGCATAAAGGTAGAATCAATGCTGTGGAGATGGAAGCTTTGAGGAGTATGTGCGGAGTAAGGCTGATAGATAAAGTGAAAAACAGTGTGATACGAGAGAAGTGTGGTCTAAAAGATGTAGTGGCAAAGGACGACGTACCTATAACCTGTGCGCTGTAGCATGGTGCGGATGATAGTTGCCTATATGACGTTGACATCCGTCAGTACCACACGACTGATGGATGTGACGTTATGCAATTCATTTTTAGCGATCTAACTATACTCACAGCATAAATCTAGTTCACATTAATAGTGTTAGCAAAATTTGAGTGTTATTTGGTTTTGCAGTGAAATTACGTGTATAAATTTGTCAATATATATATTTTATGGCTACATAATAATATCTTTGTACTTATATAAAACTAGCTGGCACCCTACCGTTCGGTGCAAGTTAATAATTTGAAGTACGCCCAATAATATACGTTTTTTTTATTATAATAACATCGAATATCAATCATAGCAGTACATCCCATCACTAAATACGTCTATTATACGCATAACATTTTGCTTAATTTTTCTTTCCATTAGATTTTAATTGGAGACTAGAACGTTCTGGTTGGGTATAATTTAATGTACCACAGGAATTAATGATTTAAAATATTACGTATGTAGTACAACTGAAATACTAAGTCATAATATGTAAATCACGGCAACTTTCAAAAGTGAGATGAAACGTTACTGAAACTGTCACCTGCACCATGCTACAGCGCACATAGTATAGGAGGGCGTACGCTGACCAAATAGATGACGTACTGAAAAAGGGCCAATGCTTGGCCATAGTAGAGCGGGCGGCCCGCGCACGGGCCGCGCGTGGCGCCGCGCGCATCTTCATGTGTACGTAGTGGCGCGTTCGCGGGTGCGGTGTACAGTGTTTGTCAAATTTAGTATTGTGACGGATCGTGGCTAGATTAATATGAGTTTTCAGTTAGATTACTTTAACACTCACAATAGTAACACTCTGTCAATTGTTCACCAAATTCGCAACTAACTGAAAACAAGGCTATAGCTGTGCGGATAATACAACCGCCTCACGGTCTGAGGGCGTGTGTGCAAATAGCATTTATAACGGTTATGAGAATTTTGGTTTTTATGAAATTTGGAAAATGTTTATGAATATTTGGCAAATATTAAAAAATAAAAATATATTTTGAATAAAAATTGGAAAATTCTAGTAACTTCAGGAACGAATGGAAGGGTTAAAAAGAGATATGTGGTAATGTAAATAAATAAAACAAATTAGAATTTATATAGATACTTTGCATTTTTAAGTTCATCACTATATAATACTAGCTTTTGCCCGCGGGACTTCGCGCGCGTTGAAGTCGGGGTAACATAAATTTACTTGCAGTCTCAAGTTGTGTGAGACTCCTGATTAGCTCTATATTAAATTTCGACAAAATCGGTTCAGCCGTTTTAGCGTGAAAACGGAACATACATACACACTTTCGAATTTATGATATTAGTAGGTATTTCTAGTTGTTAGTTCATCCAACTTTCTACATTTACATTTGCATTGTTGTTCCATTAATTATATTAAAATTTTAGTGTACTGTAAGATGAAGATAACTCGTGATCATGGGCTGTAAACTAACGATTTGTAATTTTGTGTATACATATACCGTCACTTCTGTAACATACATTTGCTACTCGGTGTTTCCTTGCAATCCTGTTACCCCGTCCGTAACAGTATGAATGTAACATGCCTATTTTGTCTAGAAAATGCAAACTAGAAATACAAACACATAATTATCCTACATTTAAAGTCCTACGTTTCTTTAAAATATAATAATAATATTTAATGCCCATCAAGTTGTAATTTGACTTAACCTATCTTTAGGGTTCCGTAGCCAAAGTGGCATAAAACTGAACCCCTGATAAATTCGTCATGTCTGTCTGTCAATCCGTTTCTATGTCACAGCCACTTTATGGCGAAACTATTAAGACTACAAATTTTAAAATTGGTAAGTAGATGTATTCTGTGAACCGCTTCACGATTTTTATACAAAGAAAAATAAAAAATATCTGTCCTATACTAGCGGGGTTTCTATGTAGATTTTTAAATTTAAATTTTCTTCCTAAAACCCTTGGTGCTCAATATCAATAAACAATATCGATATACAAATACTAAGCAAAGGAAAGCAAACTTATTTTTACTGGCGAAAAAGTGATAGTGATATTTGGCTAGGGGGCTATTATGATGCTTTATGTTAAGTGGATCCCTCTACTACGATAACCTTGATGAGCGAGTTCGACTAGCACTTGATTTAATAATTACTCATAATATCATTGCTCATAAAAGTTTGAGATCCTATACTTCTCAGTGCTCTCATTTCTACAGCATTTATTCTACTTTCATGACTCTTCTGCCATACCCAACTATCACTACCATACATAAGAATAGGTACTAACACCCCTCTATGCACAGCCAAACGTGCCTTTTTGGACACGTTTTGGCTATTCATAAACGCCTTCAGAGCTCCATTTACTCTATTACCTGCATTAACTCTTCTTTCAATATCTCCTACATTCTTACCATCTCTTGTAAACAGCGTACCTAAATATACAAACTCATTCACTTGCTCTACTCGCTGTCCATCGATCATAACATTACAAGCCGTAACGTATTCCTCCTTTTCAAAAACCATAACTTTCGTTTTACTTACATTCACTTTCATTCTTTTCCTCTCTAACGCACCATGCATGATTGTTACCATCTCCTGCGACTCCTCCGCTGAAGACGCAAGTATAACCTGATCATCAGCATAAAGGAGGCATTTGACAAGTAACTCATTCATCCTTAATTCACAATCACTATGTTTCAAATCTTGCAAACAACTGTCCATGAAGAGGTTGAACAGCCACGGCGACGCTACACATCCCTGTCTAACACCTGTGTTGATGGTAAACCAGTCAGTGTATGCCCCGTTTATCCTCACACATATTTCAGAAAACCGTAATTAAGGTACTACCGCTACATAAATTTACTTTTTTATGCATTATTAGACTGAGGAGGATCGATTATATAAACTCTGAATTCATAAGTGCTATCGGCTACAGCTACACGTGTGTAAATTATATACATGGTGTCTGAGTCGTTTTAATCAAGTCGCAGGTCCCGAGACATCGCGTTAATATGTTATGAGGTGCGTACCGGTGTTGTGGGAAATACGTTACGACGTTTACCTATGTTTACACGAAGCCTTTGTTCTGATATAGATAAACGTTGTTTATATATTAGGTTTTATACATACATAGTAATATGATATATTAAACATGCATGCACATATCGCCAGCTTTAATTAAATACTTTGTTTGTTGTTATAAGGAGTTTATAACAAGCTCGACTATATTTTGTTATAATTATACTGATATCATTTAAATTTAATTCATACACTTAATGGCCAATTTGTAATAAAATATAATGCCCATTTATTTACAAATACCATTTGCAAAATGTATATTATATCATAAGATTGCAAAAAAGTTGTGAGACAATAACTAACTTGTGACGTGATTTGAATTGTGACAAATAACATAGTTATAATATGCCGTATTAAATAATACTACGGGCGATTGAACATTTTAAACTGATAGCATAAATAACACACATTTGTTAAATTAGGTGTTTTAGCACTGCGATTGACGAGTGATTAAATTTCTTGTAAAAAATAGGGAAACTCACCGAAAGACATTTTTAAGGCAGTAAAGCAGGCATTTTTGTCATCGATTGGGCTCCACTTTTTCATCAAGGAAGGGAGAGCTGTCAAGACGCCCAGGCCGCCCTGTGACAGTAGTACCGAAGAAAATGTTCAAAAGTTGATCGAAGAATAAAAGTTTGCCAAATAGCTGAAGAGAAACAGATTAGTAAAGAGCGAATCGGAGAAATTTTACACCAAAATATACATTATGAACAAAATATGTGCGCGTTGGGTACCGCGAATGCTCATACCACTCGATAAACAACGACGACTGGCAAGTTGTAAGGATTGAGTTGTGTTAGAGTAATTTGGACGAAATTTGTAACTGCATTGTAGCAGTAGACATTTGGATGGAGAGTTTATGCAGTGGATAAAAAAGGAGAAAGACCACCAAAGAAGTTAAAAGTGGAAAAGTCGGCCTGTATTTATTGATTTTTTATTATACTCTTTATTGTACACTAATACAAATATTTAAGGAAATTCACATAAGATATAGTACAATGGGCGGCCTTATCGCTAAAAGCGATTTCTACCAGGCAACCTTTGGATAGAGATATTATTGGTAGGAAAGAAATGATAGTTGTAAGCGTACCAATAAATATGTAGGTATATATTACATTTAAATATATATAAAGTTATATAATACTAAGATAATATGCATACACATACATAAATACTTATACATGCATAGATATACATTTTCAATCTCCCTCGTAATAAAATAAGAAGGAAATCGTTACTAGATCGATATCGATAAGAAAAGTTATATATTTCTAAATAGGTACTATATTTATGCACTAGTTACATCCAGACTCGAAAGAATTCATAAATAGTAATCATCATGCAAAAATGTCTCCTAAATATTCAGTTCAAATATAAAAACTGTTCGGTAGCTTTTGAGTTTGTCGCGTTCATACAGGCAGACCGACGAGACTGATGGACTTTATTCTACAATATGTATAGATATATCCTTGGGAATACAAAAGCGGTATGCTTGTACAAACGTATACGCCGCAAGTGAATGTTCGTGAGATACTTTCGCGTTCCTCCTGAGAGTTGAGACGAGACGACGACGATTAAATCGCGACAGCTTGACAGTCGTCGGCTACACACATCCTCCCTGGATTTTATTTTATTCTTGCTATCACGTCAAACAATATCATGTTAGATGTTTGATATTTGGTATGGTACACGAATTTAAAATTTCGCGATAATTATGTTTATGACACAAGAAAGGTGGCACTGTTGGAATTGTAAAATATTGCGTTGGATAAAACATTTATCGAGGAAGGCTTTTGTGTATAACATCACGCAAATAGCTTAGGGTGCGGAGCAGCAACCACAAACAAATACAACGCTAATGTAACCATGGGTCCAACTAGGAATTTAATAGGTAACCTAAACCTTCAACTTCTATAGGAGAAAATCGTACAAAAAACTTTTCGGTAGCTTTTGAATTTGTTGCATTCATACAGACAGACCGGTACTGTCTGTACCGGTGGACCTTAGTTTACAATGTATATGTAGATATATCCTTGGGAATACAAAAGCGGTATGCTTGTACAAACGTATTCGCCGCAAGTGAGTATGCGTGAGACACTCTCGCGTTCCTCCTGAGAGTTGAGACGAGACGACGATATATCGCGACAGCTTGACAGTCGACAGCTTCACACTACTGGCGGTGCTATCCTCCGTGGATTTTATTTTATGCTTGCTACCACGTGAGACAATATCATGTTAGTAGGTTGCTATTTAGATGCTTATAGATGATTATACATGTGAACGAATAGAAAACATCGCTACATGAATGTACGTAACACAAGTTTATTTTATAATCATCATTATCATCATCATCATCGGTCGTGTTTTTAATCAGTCTAGGTTAGACAAGTTTCTCATAGGAGCCTAGACAGACATCTAGGCTTTTATGAGAAGATCCAAGTCATCAAGTGCGAGTTGGCAGACTTCTCGTGCCTTACGGGAACAATATGAAGAGTTCACAAAGATACTTACTGGTTTCTTCATGATGATTTTTCTTCACCGCTATGCAAGCGATAATTAACTATTTAATACGCAACTCTAGTAATTCTTTGGATCTTTGCGTATGTGCATATTTACCTAGAAGTCAATGTATATTTTTTATAAGAAACAACCAGACTATGAATAAGTATTTTATTGGGAAGATTTTACATATTTAACCAACTTTGCAAAGCATTGGTCCACACAAAATATCCCGTGTAGTTATCAAACTTACGACAATCGATGTCAATTCAAGCGGCGAGGGAGCCACATCTACCATTCGAGTAACTCAATATAGTCTGTTCAAGATACGAAAAAATAAAATATAAACAGACCATAAAAATGGTTCTTGTAATGTCGCCTATCTACCAAAAAAGTAGATTTAAGTTAAATATTCCTAGCGAAAGACTCAATAAAGTAGTTTTTTTTTTAAATACCACTGTCTCTTACATTTATAAATGGTACAACTTTATATTCATAATTACTACAGCACTTAATTTGGTAACTGCATTTATTATTTAAGTATTATGTATGTTCCTATTTACTATTTACAAGTAATTAATTACAATGTGAAACAGTTGCAGCTCCTTACAAAAACAAAATATGTAGGTACCCACCATAACACTGACGATTAAAAAGAGTGGCCACTAGTTGTATTGCCCGTTCTTTCTCGTGGTTCTACTTATTGCTTTGCGAATGAGGCAGTAAATGTAAATGTCGAAGCATTAAGTAATTTACTTTAAAAATGTGACGTTCATAAGCGTCACCTTGTGACCTAGAGGAATAAATGGTTTTGACTTTGACTTTGACATTATAATAACGATTTTTATTATTGATTATGCTAATAAAGTATTTTACAGGATAAAGAACCTAAAATTCCAATGATTCTAAAATTTTGATATATTTAATATCCTGGTAACTTAAGTATTACATCCAAAGTAACCATTTCGCATGACAGGGAGTCATTTTTGATTAGGTTGGGTTATACCCATCGGTTATTCTGCTATCTATTAAGTTTGTGAATCATTGGTTTCTTTGTTTACCTTTTATTTTTCTTAATGTGAATAGAGTAAACTTACATTTGCTTGTTACAAGGGAGACACATATACCTACTTATATCATTCCCCGTCGGCGGTAAGACCTCATAAATATTATATACGTGTGTACAATTTGTCATTCGTCACTTTATCACAATTACGTACTAACCACGATCTAGTGCCAACATTTACCACGTACGTGGATTCACTGATATTATTGCCACGATTTGTTTGACGATATACAAATTCACATGTACAAGACATTTCAAAGTTATGTGCATATTCAATTTTTTATTATAGCCTGCCCCGTGCTTCAAAGAGCACTGTAAGCCTTCTAGTGCTTTAACTAGTAGATTACTCCATCATACAAAATAAATAAGCGCGTCTTAATCGCGTACAACTAACTTATTTAAGGTATAAATACCTATTTGGTTCCGACGCTTCGCTCGTCTTGCACCGAGCGTGGTCGCGGAGAGACTGATGACAGCTCAGCGCCGTCTTGTGGAAGTGCGGGTTTCAGCACCTACCCTCACTTGGTCTTTATTTAAGTTCGTAATGTCGGTACTCCGACACACTACACTAATGACGTCTACACACTGTTGATATTTATCACTGCGGCGGTATCTATACTTGCTGATGACTGGATTCCAAGTAGCCGATAATCTATATCCATCCTCCCGGTTGAAATTGTTATGTTTCTTGATTTCTACCGCTTCACGTACTATCCTGGAATAATAGTGACGATCGGTGGATAAGACTTGTGGTTGATGCAGTTCGATCCAGTGGTTTGGTCCAGACTCCAAGAAATGCTCAGCTATCGCCGACTTATTAATCTGTCGGTTTTTTACAGCTGTGATATGTTCCTTTACTCTTTCAGCGATTGTACGCTTAGTCTGCCCGATATATGAACTACCACAGCTGCAATCGACTTTGTAGACGCCAGGTGTTTGGAGAGGAATGACATCCTTTGGGGTACGCAGATTGTGTGCAATCTTAGAGAGCGGACTGTATACAGTCTTGATGGAGTATTTCTTGAGTTCTGTTCCAACCTTGTCCGTCACTCCCTTTAGATATGGCATGTACGCCGGCACTCTGCTTACTTCAGGTCTACGATCTTTCCTCTTCAGACGGAGTATCTTCGTCTTGTATCCATTGCGCCTCAGTACCTCCCGAACATGTGACAGCTCACTATTTAACTGTTCAGGGTCACACAGGTCATACGCTCTGTTCACTAGCGAGGACACAACGGAATCCAAATCCCGCGGATGGTGGTGCGAGTTCGCGTTAAGATACCTGTCGGTGTGTGTTGGTTTCCTATATACAGTGTGTCCAAGGGTACCATTATCTCTCACTGTCACTTTAACGTCAAGGAAGGGTAACGATCCGTCTACCTCCATTTCGTATGTGAATCGGATGTTTGGATGTATGGAGTTCAATTTGTCTGCGAATTGTTCCACGTCTTGCTGGTTCCCCTTCATGATGCAGAAGATATCGTCGACATACCTCTTCCACAGCTTTACATTTGATGCCTGCATGTCTATGGATTCTTCGAAGTGCTCCATCCAGATGTTGGCCATTACTGGTGCGCTAGGGCTACCCATAGCCACTCCATCGATCTGGAGGTAGTGTTGTCCACGATATAGGAAGTAGTTACCATCTAAGCAATTCTTAAGTAGAACTGTGAATTCATCAGACAGACCGTTTTCCCTTAATTTCCTCTGTACGACCTCAAGGCAATCTTGAACAGGAACATTGGTGAATAGTGACTCAACATCAAAACTCACCATCACCTCGTCTGGTTCCTTTTTCGTGCTCTTGATAATTTCTATAAAGTGGCGAGAGTCCTTCACTTCAAAATCCAACAGCAAAAGGTAATCAATTTATCAGATTATATTATTGATAGCGCGACACAAAGCGTATTGGCGAAAGGGTTAAATTATGCAATAACAACTAAACGGATTCCATATGAAAACGTCATAAGTAGCATAGAAGAGGTGATAACGCGTAACAAGTTGCCGTCTAACGATGCGGATACACTTAGACAGGATGTTGCCGTTATTTTACGCAAGTCAAAGCCGCCTAAACCCAATATTTCCACAGAAGAGCGTCAAGCACTAAAAACGCTGCGTGATAACACGAATATTTTAGTGCTAAAGGCCGATAAGGGAAACGCCACTGTGGTAATGAATACTTGTGATTATGACTGTAAGATAAGGAATCTGTTAAGTGACACATTAGTATATAAGGCTGTGTCATATAACCCGACCGCCAGAGTGACAAAACGCATTCGTGTCTTAATTAGGGACCATAAAAACTTATTTACGGAAGAGGTGTTTGAACGGTTACATAAACCTCAAATTGTGCAGCCGCCTAAGATGTACGGCTTACCCAAAGTACACAAGACCAACGTACCTTTGCGTCCTATAGTGAGTCAAATAAATTCACCCACGTATTGTTTGGCGAAACACATAAGCAAGGTACTACAACCGTTAGTAGGCAAGACACACTCTTTTAACCCTTTCGCCAATACGCTTTGTGTCGCGCTATCAATAATATAATCTGATAAATTGATTACCTTTTGCTGTTGGATTTTGAAGTGAAGGACTCTCGCCACTTTATAGAAATTATCAAGAGCACGAAAAAGGAACCAGACGAGGTGATGGTGAGTTTTGATGTTGAGTCACTATTCACCAATGTTCCTGTTCAAGATTGCCTTGAGGTCGTACAGAGGAAATTAAAGGAAAACGGTCTGTCTGATGAATTCACAGTTCTACTTAAGAATTGCTTAGATGGTAACTACTTCCTATATCATGGACAACACTACCTCCAGATCGATGGAGTGGCTATGGTTAGCCCTATCGCACCAGTAATGGCCAACATCTGGATGGAGCACTTCGAAGAATCCATAGACATGCAGGCATCAAATGTAAAGCTGTGAAAGAGGTATGTTGACGATATCTTCTGCATCATGAAGGGGAACCAGCAAGACGTGGAACAATTCCTTGACGTTAAAGTGACAGTGAGAGATAATGGTACCCTTGGACACACTGTATATAGGAAACCGACACACACCGACAGGTATCTTAACGCGAACTCGCACCACCATCCGCGGGATTTGGATTCCGTTGTGTCCTCGCTAGTGAACAGAGCGTATGACCTGTGTGACCCTGAACAGTTAAATAGTGAGCTGTCACATGTTCGGGAGGTACTGAGGCGCAATGGATACAAGACGAAGATACTCCGTCTGAAGAGGAAAGATCGTAGACCTGAAGTAAGCAGAGTGCCGGCGTACATGCCATATCTAAAGGGAGTGACGGACAAGGTTGGAACAGAACTCAAGAAATACTCCATCAAGACTGTATACAGTCCGCTCTCTAAGATTGCACACAATCTGCGTACCCCAAAGGATGTCATTCCTCTCCAAACACCTGGCGTCTACAAAGTCGATTGCAGCTGTGGTAGTTCATATATCGGGCAGACTAAGCGTACAATCGCTGAAAGAGTAAAGGAACATATCACAGCTGTAAAAAACCGACAGATTAATAAGTCGGCGATAGCTGAGCATTTGTTGGAATCTGGACCAAACCACTGGATCGAACTGCATCAACCACAAGTCTTATCCACCGATCGTCACTATTATTCCAGGATAGTACGTGAAGCGGTAGAAATCAAGAAACATAACAATTTCAACCGGGAGGATGGATATAGATTATCGGCTACTTGGAATCCAGTCATCAGCAAGTATAGATACCGCCGCAGTGATAAATGTCAACAGTGTGTAGACGTCATTAGTGTAGTGTGTCGGAGTACCGACATTACGAACTTAAATAAAGACCAAGTGAGGGTAGGTGCTGAAACCCGCACTTCCACAAGACGGCGCTGAGCTCTCATCAGTCTCTCCGCGACCACGCTCGGTGCAAGACGAGCGAAGCGTTGGAACCAAATAGGTATTTATACCTTAAATAAGTTAGTTGTACGCGATTAAGACCCGCTTATTTATTTTGTATGATGTATACAAATCGCGAAAGTTTAAAATCGATTATTCCATATCTTTAACAAGAACTTTTTAGTGCAAATTCAAGAATAACTTAATTTATTTTATTTATTTATTTATTACAACTGCCCAGTACACCAACAGTTGCCCAACGCGTGTAGTGAGCCATTGTAGTAAATTATTGATATCTCAAAACATAGAAGAGTCTTTAATATGGTGGAGAAATAATCTTGCAGAAGTATCTGCAAGATAATTTCTAATTTCAGTTTAGTAAAACTATATCTTTAAGTACAGTTTGAGTTTAACAAAGGTACTAGTAAAGGCTACTACTACAACTATAATTCGCGAAATTAAGCGAATCATCTGCAACAAAGCTTTGAATAGATAAGTGCAAATTGTACTGTAGAACACTATTATTAGTTAGTACTAAATAGGGTGCATAGGGTTCCCACCAAGAACTTAGGGTCCCAAGCCAACCTCACCTGCAAGTGGTGCACCTGCCGATCAACGGACGAGGCTCTGGCAAACAAAATATCCCGATAAGTGGCAATAGGCTCGCCACCTATTACGTGGGATCAAAACACTGGCGAAAAGTGGGCGTTTAATATGCCTCTGCCTACCCCTTCGGGGAAACAGGCGTGAGTCTATGTATGTATGTATGTACTTAATAAAAAATATTGTTATCTGTGCTATTGTTTAATTTTGTCTAAGACGTACTTTCAAAATGTCTGTGTGTATATCCACTTTTCTTTTGAAGATATGAATCTGATAGAATCTTTACTCTCCTTACGATATGGGAGATAACTTCAATTTTTATCAGCAATATCGCAGTGACGTCGCCAATGAACTATCACTGCGAGGGACTTCGTTTCGAGTCACGGCTTCCACCATCAACTATTAAGTACTAATCGATTTTAAACTTTCGCGATTTGTATTCATCATACAATATTATTTAGCGGGTCTTAGTCGCGATGATTTACTTATTTAAAGGCATAAATACCTCTGTTATTCTCCTACGTTTCTACTGGCTTGCAATGGTTGTGGTCGCGGAGGGACTGTCAGTCCCTCCGCGACCACAACCGACAAAACGTAGGAGAATAACAGAGGTATTTATGCCTTTAAATAAGTAAATCATCGCGACTAAGACCCGCTAAATAATATTGTATGATATTAAGTACTAAACTGCTTGTTTGTTCGCTTGCTTTGTATCTTGAATGAATCTCGCAAAGGCACTACCTATCTATTTTAATTAGGTTTGTCGTCCACAAACCCGGTAGGTACTACTTCCTAGGAGCTCAGATGACAGCTGGCGCGGTCAGCGGTGCGTAAGGGTCGGACCCACCTGTGACGGCACCGAGAGACGACGAAAAACGATAATTTTAAAGCTATTTGATGATTTTAAAGTGGTGGGTGCCTAACTTATGAAACAAAGCCACTGCCCATCTATGTAAGTCCCGAATGCCCTGTTATTATAAGCCCTCGATACTATGTCGGGCAAGACATAAATTCTTGTTTGGAGCCAGGGTGTTATTTTCGCCTTTGGCTTATTATGTTTTTAAAAAACTCTATATACCTCTGCGGAGTGATAGCCCCGAATAGTGCCGGCGTAACCGTGGTTTCAGCTAGTATTATTTATGTTTAGATGCTAGCCAAACCAGTTACACGAGTAATATATTATAAACTTTATTAATTCTAAGAAATCCCTTGTTTTTCTAGCCGCCATATGTGTCCAGACAGACCAATTTGTTAGTCGCCTCGTGTTTGCGATAACTTCTACAAATTTCAGTGTATCTATTTTAGTTCTATTGATCCTAGATAAATGTTAATTTACTGGATAGTGTATTAATGTTGACAGACATTTAAGAAGGTAATTCTATAAAAATGAGCATTTTTATGACACCAGCAGAACCTCAATTCTTCCAATTTAACGGTTGAATGTTTGGTTTCACATAAATATAAAAGCAATGATCTATGTCAAACCAAACATTTTTGTTTAGGACTTGGTTGTCGAATAGGGAAATAATTCAATGACGGACACAGGATTTTGTTTGGACTTGTAACTTACTTTCACCTTTTTACTTATAATATCATTGAAGGGAGCACTAAAAAGTAATTTGTTTTTGCAGAAAACAAAAAAGTGCTTATGCATATTAGTGTGGATTTTTGTACGGTGGTTATTAATACATGGTGTGCTGAAGATGGTTTATATGTATAGTTCACGCGGATTTGAGTCGCAGCCGAAGTCTAGTATTAGGTAAGGGCTTTTTCTCACAGAGGTGTCACTGGGCGTTCTTTACCATAGTCTACAGCTCTGGCAAAGTGCGTGTTGGCAGACTTCGCATGGCTTACGAAAACATTATAGAGAACTCTCAGACATGCAGGTTCCTTCACCGTTTACATACATACATACATAGACTCACGCCTGTTTCCCGGAGGGGTAGGCAGAGACTATGGAACGTCATTTGCAACGATCCTGACATACCTCACTTGCTTCACTCACTCCCATCAAGTTTCTCATGCATGCTCTTCTGTTAAGGGTACTTCTGACTTGTCCTTTTTTCAGGATGTCTCCAATCTGGTCAGAGAACGTTCTCCTAGGTCTTCCCCTTTGTCCTGTCCCATTCACACTAGCCTGATATATCTTCTTTGTCAGCCTATCGTCATCCATCCTCTTCATGTGCCCAAACCATCTTAACATGCCTTTCTCAATGCTAGTCACTACATCTTCTTTTACCCCACACCACTCTCGTATCACACAATTCTTTACTCTGTCGGTCAAAGACACACCACACATACTTCTCAGTGCTCTCATTTCTACAGCATTTATTCTACTTTCAAATCTCTTCTGCCATACCCAACTTTCACTACCATACATAAGGTTAGGCACTAACACACCTCTATGTACAGCCAAACGTGCCTTTTTGGACACGTTTTGACTGTTCATAAACGCCTTCAGAGCTCCATTCACACAATTACCTGCATTAACTCTCCTTTCAATATCTGCTTCATTCTTACCATCTCTTGTAAACAACGTACCTAAGTAAACAAACTCATTCACTTGTTCCACTCGCTGCCCATCGATCAAAACATTACAAGCCGTAACGCATTCCTCCTTTTCAAAAACCATAACTTTCGTTTTACTTATATTCACTTTTCATTCCTTTCCTTTCTAACGCACGATGCATGATTGTTACCATCTCCTGCAACTCCTCCGTTGAAGATGCAAGTATAACCTGATCATCAGCATAAAGGAGGCATTTGACGAGTAACCCATTCATCCTTAATCCGCAGTCACTATGTTTTAAATCTTGCAAACAACTGTCCATGAAGAGGTTAAACAGCCACGGCGACGCTACACATCCCTGTCTAACACCTTTATCGATGGTAAACCAGTCAGTGTATGCCCCGTTTATCCTCACACAAGCTCTAGAATCCTCATAAAGGGATTTCAGAGCTCGAATGAGGCTGCTGTCCACCCCATTCATTGACAGCACCGACCACATTTCATTCCTCACCACTTTATCGTAAGCCTTTTCCAAATCCACGAATGCGCAATAGACCTTTTGACCTTTGGGCAAAAATTTTCCGGCTATGCTTCGCAAGGAAAAAACCTGATCCGTGCATCCCATACCCTTTCGGAATCCCGCTTGTACATCCCATATTTTCTTGTCGGTTACTTCCATAACTCTTTCAATAAGTACCTTTGCTTACAATTTGCCAACAATGCTGAGAAGGCTAATGCCTCTATAGTTTTTGCAGTCTTGTTGCGAGCCTTTTCCTTTATAAAGAGGCACAACTACAGCTGTGGTCCAGTCATTAGGTACTCGGCCGGTGTTCCAAAACAAGTTATATAACCGCTGCAACTGACCAACTATGATGCCCTGTCCAGCCTTCAGCATTTCGACTGTAATCCTATCATATCCTGCAGCCTTACCTACTTTCATACTTCCCAGTGCCTTCACGATCTCATCCACGCCAATAACGCTTTCATCATTGCTATCATTACAATTCACTTCAGCTATCGGTGTCTCTATCGCCGTTCTTTCGAATAAACTTTCAAAATACTCTTTCCATCTCTTCAGCACGCACAATTCACCATTTACTATACTTCCATTCTCGTCTCTGATGGATGTGTGTTCTGAAGATTGAGTTCTTCCTCGAACTGCACGAACGGATTTCTAGAAAAACTTAATGTTCCTCTGGAAATCGTCAGATAATCTGCTATCAAACTCATCTTTCTTTTCCTCTTTTTTCCTTTTAACCATTTCTTTCACTATTCTTTTTGACCTAACAAACTCCTTTCTTGCTTCATCTATGTCTACACTCGTTGCCTTTCCCATTCTTTCATTTGCTCTGGCAGCCAACCAATCTGACCAAGCTTTCTTCTTCTCTGACACTGCTGATTGTACATCCTTATCCCACCATGTATTCTTAACCTTTCTTATTTTCCTTCTCTTGATCATACCACATACTTCAGACGCTACACATACTATCTCTTCTTTAAAGGCCTGCCATAATTCTTCCATATCATTTATGCCATCGAATCTCTCAAATCTTGCTATCAATGAATCGTTTATAATCGTTTATACTCATCTTTCACATCTTTCTCTTGTAGATTTTCTACTTTTATTCTTTCCAAGACCCTATTTTCATTACGCTCTCGGTGTCGCCATCCTTTAAAGAGCCCACTTATCCGGCTCAACACCAAGAAGTGGTCTGTGTGGATGCCGATCCCTCGATATACTCTTGTATCCAACACATTCTTTCTCAATCGTTTATCTACTATCACAAAATCAATCATACTTCTTCTAACATTTTTCGCCTCTCGCGTATACATATGTATCCTTTTATGATCAAACATGGTGTTTGTCACACAAAGGCTCCACTCCAAACAAATCTCAAGCAGTGCTTTTCCATTTTCGTTCACACTCTCATCACCAAATGCACCTAACACCCTTTCAAATCCATCTCGCTTTACTCCCACCCATCCATTGAAATCCCCTAACAAGATCAATCTTTCATTATCCTTGCAGTTCCTCAAAATCTCTCTTAAAGTCTCCCAAAACCACCGTTTAGCATGCGATAATTAACAATTAAAAAGTTAAGTGCGTATGCACTTGGCTTTGACAAGTCATAAGTATGCGCCGTTGGATTGTAGTCTAGATATTTTGTTAGTCTCAAGCCATCGCTGCCATAAAAAAGTAAGTACCATTTTTATTGTCATCTTGATACATAGCTAAGAAGAAGTAAGACTCACTCTGAAAGACACTAGGTTTATATCACAGAAACAAGTACCCGCTACCCTGACATTTATTAGGGTATCATAGCCTAAAATAACAAAAAGCGGAACCCTTAATACTCGCCATGTCTGTCTGTCTGTCTGTCTGTCCGTATGTCATAGCCATTTTATCTTCCCTGATCTTGTTTGTGCTTTGTGAACTATTGTAAAATTTTCATCATATTGAAGCCCTGTTTATTTAATTACTTGGGCGACTGGGCTTTGGTTGTAAAAAAAGTGTAGGAAGGAATAAATTGAGAATGGAAATATCATCCTACTACTGTTATAAACTAGAAAGTTTGTGAGGATAGATGGTGTATGCTACACTTTCATGAAAAATTGTTATGTTGTGGTTTTGATAGCTACACGAGACCTCACTTCGCAATCCACAAATTGTTAATACGAGTCTGGATGTTTTCATTTATTTATTATCTCAAACTCTTACTACTAACATTACAGGAAACTTATCCTAATGCGTTAGTGCGGCATTTTAAATATAACATATTTACAAAACAAATAGGTAACACTATAGACACAACAGAAATTTAACTTTAAGAAAGTAACAATACAATAATATGGCACTTAACATTTCCACTTAACCTAAAACTACTCTAGCCTATAACATAATATGTATAAAATAATCTTTGCGAGTTCACTAAACTGACACGCGAATATATTTATAATGTTCTGGATTTTGTTAATCGTACTAATTGCTCGCGTCAGAGGCGTTTTGGCCAGTAGGTTGGTCCTGCTAGCTGGCACGGCTAGCAGTGGCGGACGCCGGCGCCTCCATATGTAGCGGTCCGGAACACAAAATCTCAAGCGCTGCAGTACTTCAGGATTGTGTTCCTTGCCGTGGAGTAATTTAATTAGATAGACGACTAGTGTGAACTGTCGCCGCACCCCCAATTCATTGTACCCTACCACACCCAGTACAAAAAGTGTGGGGTACATCAACGGGTATAACGGGTATACCCCATACAGTCTCCAGTACAAGTGGCGCGTAAACTTGTTCTGTACACGTTCCAGCATGACAGAGTACTTGGCTTCGTATGGAGCCCATATAACGCCACCATACTCCAGATGACTCCTGACTAGTGCATCGTATAATACCCTAATTGCTGTAATGTTAGTGAACCCTTGCGACTGCCTAAGTACAAACCCGAGGTTTCTGTACGCCTTTTTGCATATCTTTACGATATGTTCGCGAAACGTGAGATCTGGAGTAAAATGAACCCCTAGATCACGTACTTTTGTAACTCGCTGTAATACTGTCGACTCTGCTTTGTACTTATAGCAGACAGGGTTGCGCGCACGAGTGAAGGATATTACCGAGCATTTGGATACATTGAAGTATAGCTTATTGTCATGGCTCCACTTCACCACTCTATCAATGTCATCCTGGAGCCGCTCACAGTCAGATTGATCCCTAACCTCGAGTAGCAACTTGAGATCATCTGCATACAATAAACATGAACCATGTCTTACGACTTCCGGTAAGCTGTTAATCATTATGATGAATTCAAGAGGCCCCAAATTGCTACCCTGACTCACGCCGGATCTAGTGAAGTATGGCTCAGACACGTACCCATTGTAATCAACATACTGCTGACGGTCCTGCATATAGCTGACAAAGAATTTTAATAAGAGTGGCGTACAACCTACATCTGCTAGCTTTCCCAGTAAGACATCGTTATCCACTGTGTCGAATGCCTTTTTGAAGTCTAAGTATGCTGCGTCTACCTGCCCGCCAGCATCTACAGTTGGTATAACCTGTGCCTTGAAGTTAAGCAGATTGTTGGCAGTGCTGCGTCCCGGCCGAAAGCCGTGCTGTGCATTCGACAGCTGCGCTTGTACCTGTCTTTGTAGGCAGCTTTGGATTGCGGACTCAAATACTTTTGCCGAAGTCGACAGCACTGGCCTGTAACCGCTGACATCCGGACCTGACTTCACCATGGGCACTGGAATGACTCGTGTAATCTTCCAACTAGCCGGAAACGTCGACTGCTGTAAGCAGATATTGAAAATGTGATGTAGCGGGCCTACTAAAACTCTGGCACAATCTCTGAAGAGAAACGCCGGTATACCGTCAGGACCAGATGAACGCTTTGGCTTGAGGTTCATCAGCGCTGCTTGCACGTCTTTAAGACTCAAAGCCTCGATGTGTACGCGTGCACTGGTGGCGCTGCTTCGCGCCGCCGCCGCCTGCGCGTCTAACCGCGGCGGTTCTTGGTTGTACACCGACTCAAAAAAGCCTGCGAACTCCCTAGCACATTCTTCATCCGTGAGATTACGACCATCCTTTACTATACTTTGCCGATTAATTCTAGACTTCCTTGACGCTATATACTGCCAGAATGATTTTGGATCTTTAGCGAATCGGTTTTGCATTTTATTTTTGTGTTTTGTGTGTGCTATTTCTATTACCTTTTTAACCCGGGCCCTAAACTTGGCGTAATCATAGTAATCACAATCGCGCTTTGATTTTTTATATGTTTTGTGAAGGCTTGCTTTAATTTTAATGTCTCTGATGATCTCTCCTGTGTACCATTCAGGATACACGTACTGCGAATTTTCTCGGGTAAGCTTTCTCCTAGGTACACATTTGTCTAAAATATTAACTAATTTATCATAAAATATATTTAAAATGTCATCTAAGTCATGCAACATATACATTGAACTCCAGTCAGAAGAAGTTAACATCGAATATAATAACTGATAATCGGCTTTATAAAAGTTCCACTGTGGTCCGCGCGGTATTAGGTTCGATGGCTGGCGAGGACGACGCAGGGGCAAAGTACGCGGGCGCGGGGCGCACTATCGCCGCGAGCGGCGGGTGGTACGCGTCGACGGGCACTAGCGCGTCGCGCGCCGCCACTACCGACACCTCCGCGCTAAAACCCGTAGTCAAAACCAAATCCAGTTGACGCCCTAACACATTGGGTACCTTGTTACTTTGAGTGAACTCGTAATATGACATAAAATACTCATAATAATTACTAATATTTACAGGACAAGAATGTAAATTAAAATCTCCAATAACAATAACTTAGCTATATCTATCACACATATTTTCTGTTAACATAAACAGAATTATGTAATCATTCCCAGAACTCGCAAGTGGGATTTAAACTACACAAATTATATTGTTTCTGAAGACTTCTAATTTTGTACGAAGACTCCTTACATTTTGATAAAATATTTCTATATCATTGTTGTTCGTTGAACGTACTTTTGGTATATCTATTGGTATATCTACGAAACCAAATCCACTCATTAAATTCTGCTTTGTCCGGCCAAACTTCTGCTTTATTTAACTTGCTATACATTTCTTCTGGTACTCCTATTATGAATGATAAATAGTCTCGTTCTGTTTTATGCATTATTTTTTCAATTTTCGTAACTACGTCTTGGCCACAAATACTTTTAACGTGGTTAGTCATAGCCTCTACCGTGGTTTCGGGATGGAGTCGCCATACGTGTAGGTGTTTTTTTCGTTCTGCAGCGAGTATTGCTTTTATCTCAGTATTTTTTCCAATACTGACATCCTTGGATAAACGGCTGAATTTCTTGTTTCGCACGGTAGTCCAGCCAGCTTGGTTTATTGCCTCGTTTGCCACGTTTTCCAAAGGATCCGTGATATGTACTGTATCAGTAATGTTCAACTGAGCTGACGACATAGCGGGTTTCGTGGCCATACGTTTGTTTACTTTTTGTGTTTTGGCGGAATGCTGGATACTCGCGATTTTGGTGAGTTGAATGTTAGGTGAAGTATTTAGGGTCACAGCTTCAGCAAATGTGGTGGGCGAGCTCGTAGTTGCCTCTTCAGTAACTGTCTTCTGGGATTGGTGGTTCTGAGTCTGAGTCACTTTGCTTTCAATGACTGTTATTATTTTTACTAGATTGTCGAGGTCAGTTTTGGTCTGTGAAAATTGATATTGCAATTGCGTAATTGCATTTGCCTGGCTGTCTAAATGGGTAATAATGTCCGAACGAAACTGCCTTAGTTCAACAAGTAACGTAGCATCCACATCTTTATCCATCATAATAGGAGAGAACTGGGCCTGGCTACCGCGGTAGGTGTTCACATTATTTAGCGGTGTGGTGGTAATATTAAAGTCAGCTTTGTCAGTTCTCACGGGCGTTTCCATGTTTCCACATTTCGGCTTCAGACAAATGCAATCCGGGCATACCCATTTCTTTTTATATGCTAGGGTATAAGCTTTAAAAGCACCAGACGCAATATTAAGACATTTTAAGTAATATCTTTTCATGCACTTATCATTAGAACATTCCATGTAGTAGGTATCTATTATATGTGAACAACAAGCGCTACACTCGTTATTCATAGTTTTTCAAATATTTTGAACTAAGTATTCCCAAATAATATCGCTATCATGCAAAACCGTCGTCCAATATTTATTGTGTACGTTGGTGTTATGTCCCCCGCAACACAGGATTTAATTTATTCCTATTGTATTGGAGTTTAATTTTGACACAAAATCAAATAAATCAAAATAACACATAGCTTAACTATTGTCACTTAGACCGTCACACATATGGGTGAAGCCACGGGCAAAATCTAGTTTAATATAATACAAGACGGGCGCAACTGCTACAGGCTATGTGTCCATGTACCACGAGTGTCACGAGACCCATACGCTCAAAACAAGTATATTGTCGCCTTATATTTTCATAAACGGTCGGTTTTAAAAGGGTGAACATGATACATCATACACATTTCATAATTATGTGAATATTTGGATATATAGGAGGTTTGGATGTTGTTGCCTCGGTAACGCACTCATGTTATTGCATTTTTTTTTATTTGCATGATTTTAAAAGACAAAATGGAGAGAATTGAGCAGGAAGGCGGGCCCTGGTATAGACCGGGATTAACAATTGCCAGGCAGAAAAAGAAGTAGTTTGTTCTTTATTTCCTCACAGATGACTTATTTAAAATACTATCATCATCATCATCATCAGCCTGCCGTAGTCCAGTCCTGGATATAGGCCTCTCCAATGGCACACCGCTGAGCCTGATGAAAATTCTGTGCTGACCATCAAATGTGTGAAATTTTTATACCATCTACACTTCTACACTAATATTATAAAGAGGAAAAATTGGAATTTTTGTTTGTTTGTTTGTAATGGATAAACTCAAAAACTACTGGACTGATTTTAAAAATTCTTTCACCATTAGAAAGCTACATTATCTGCGAGTAACATAGGCTATATATTATTTTAGTAAAAATAGGAGTCTGTAAGATATTTGGCTTTTTCTGGTACTTACGCGAAGTAGTTCCCTCAGGACGCGCTTGAAACCGCGGGAAACGTCTAGTTTTTTAGATATAGTTGAATATAAACACTGATTCAATACAGATCACGGTTTTACCCACTATTAAATTTGCTAAATATCGGCTAGTTGAAACAAAGTTACGGTGTATGTACATACATGACATATAGAAATCGCGAAAGTTTATAACCGATTGAGGGTACAGTATTAATCCCAAAAGACAATTTAAAATTAATATCTGGCAAGTTTACTAAATTGCCAAACTGCATGTTTAATCAAAGTCATAATTTTAATGAACATGATACAAAAAATTGGAACACCATACATACTTCACCCTTACACCCTGTGCATGACGACCATTAGACAACTGTTTTGAAATGGTTTATTATCACACGCTGTATATTATGACTTACAAGCAAGGCAGTAAAAGCTAATCTCTAATAAACACTAAAGGGTCCCCTGAACAAAAAAGCTGACTCAGTATTTCGCTGTCAACATTAGCAGTTTGGCATAAAAGCAGTACATGACATGACATAAATTAATACAATTTAGAAAATAATGAAAAGGTTTGAAAAGTTTGTTCAAAACAGAGCAAAACTGTGCAATGCGCAAATATTATTTTAGGAGTCTGGGTTTCTTTGTGTCCGTAATTTGAATGTGAGTAAAGATTAAATCGAATAACGTTTCACGATTATCAGACGTTTCATTTTCTATTAAATACATAGTTCTAGATACCTCGGCTCGAATTTAACAATTGATAAACCAAAATAACAGGTTATTTTGGTTTATCAATTTTAAGGTTAAAAGAAAAACCAATGAACAGCAATCGTGCAAACATAGGACAATAGTATGTTTGTAAGATCCTATGCGACTCAGGATTTCCTGCTAGTGAATTAAGAAATCCTTGCTTAGCATATACGTCGTTGACTGTACTCTGAATCTTCATACAAAAGTTTATTACAAACAATTAATTATCATTATTTCTAGCAAACACAAGTTTGTTTACAAAAGCTTAAACGTTTCGACAATCTTCCAGAAACATTGTGTGGAACCTGAAACAACATTTTCATTTCTTTACATTTGCTCTATCTATGCAAAGTGGACCTGACAGACTCTGAGTTCGTGGGTTTAATGTGCGTTTTGTTTTACTACGGTCAGGCAACTGGCTACTTCTAACTCTTTGGACCCGCAAGATTTACGTAATTTTGCTTTGACTTTTAACTGCGACGTCTGCAAAATTTGTGCAGGGAACTGATGTACATATTTACACGAACTAAAAGCTTTATATGTGTCCCCTTTTCTTGTTTGACTAAAACATTGTAATTATAATAGGTACATAAGAAAAAAGCAGTCCAAATATCATATGCACCTAGGAAGTGATAATAAACTGTTTTTGCAATTGTAACACGATTTGATTATATCATTCGCTTTATCGCTTGCCGCCTTGAACACGCAAGAGGTTAAAGACTACGTGGAATACGTGCGATTGCAAAGATACCTGAAAATTTGGGACTAAACCCATAACATCCGGCGCGGCACAATGAGGACGACTCCGTCCTATTTTAAATTAAAAATAATAATTTCTAAGTTTATTTCTTTCAAATATCCAATTTGATTTGACCCATCTTCATCCTCCTAGCGTTATCCCAGTTACAACCTGGGTTGCGCTCATTAGTCAAGCACTCTAGCCGAATTATTATTATATTATTATTACTTATTATCATCAGCCTTTACCAGTCCACTGCTGGACTAGGCCTCTCCTTTGAAAGGAGGAATTGGCCTATTATACCACGCTGGCCAAACGGGTTGGTATAGGGTTTGTATCAAGTTTTCCTTCTCTTACAGTGTTATTCTTTGCATAATATGCTCCCTCTGTCGGCTCTTACGACACCCATGGGATGACATGGGGTGGTGGCATTCCGTATTCTTAATCCGTCACCACACGGAAAGAAAGAAAAGCCGAATATGGTTGAATATTAGCTTATCCACAGAGCAACTGCCTGCCTTATAATATACCTACTAGGATTCAATTGCGACTCCACCCGCGTTTAATATACGCCTAAACCTTCCTAGAGAATCACACTATCCATTAATGAAAACCATACATTAATCTGTTAAGTAGTTTTTTAGTTTGTACCGTTCATACAGACAGATAGGTAGAAGAGTGCTCGTTCTTTGACGTCATCGTCATTATTGTTTCTTTGATCCCTGGAGAGGTACGGCTTACAAAAGATTCACAAAAACACTGACATTTTACACTGAACATTCAACATGCAGACACAATATAGGTTAACAAACTGTCCCGTCATAACGTAGACATAAACGATTTGTCTGAGGAAGTTCCGCGTAGTAGTTCGCACTGATTTAGTATGGTTTTGCTCTCAAGAACGTCGGCCATTTGCTAAAGCTGGGTCCACACATTTGTAAGTGAAACGTGGCAATGTACCGCGATAGGTTGCTATAATATAATTAAGAAGAGTTTCTTCCACTTGTATTGACGACTGCCGCCTATCTGCAAAGGATGAGTTATCTTCTTTTTTTCCACTTAAAATAAATACCGTGTCGCGGCGAACTTTACAAACATACAACCAATAAACACAGTGCACACTCAGACTCGAAACAACAATTTGTGAATCATACAAGGTGTTGTCTCGTGTGGGGATCGACCTCATAGCCCTCGGCGTAATATCAAGTGGCGAGGCGGCCTCTACGTCCCCGAGCTTTCAAATTCAGAGGATAAGACTATCTATTTATTTTTAAACGTACTGGCTTCCCGTCAAACAACACTTAACCAACTCTTAGTACACCATAACTTCAAAAGGCACGTTCGTTTATTTAAGACAAACTTAAACCAAGCGAACCGAATAAAAAAGGCGTGTAATCAAACTATGTGAAAAGCCTTTATTTTCAAATTTTTTGACCGTATATCAATTTAGGCGATACGGAGCGATACAATAAGCCTCTGGGCTGAGCCCGGCGTCCGGCGTTACAAATTTGCAGTTACAGATCGAGATTCGACGTAATATCACAAGTCTGGACCCAGCCTAAGTGCGCGGCGGGAAATCGCACGTACGATTTGTTACCGCCGCGGGGATATTGTAGTGCCGTATCCCGTAGTGCACTCACCAAGGTAATTGTTTATAAATGACGGGAATGTGTCGTAGGTAATTCTAGGGTTCTGTAGAAAAACTACAAGGAATCCATAGTATCCAAATTTCTGGTAGTCTGAGGTTTAAAATGTTCACTTTTTACAAAATGTAAATTAAGGACATGTATTATGCAAAACCTGGCGATGAAAAAAAGTGACCGTAAGTTTTATTACTCGTTCTTCCTCATGGTTCTACGCCTTTGCTTTGCGAACGTGACAGTAAATGTAGAGTATTTAAGTAATTATTTTATAAACAATAAACAGATAAATTGCTTTGAATTTTCATTTCTTTTCCTCCTAAGTGAATTATTGGGTGAAATGTAATGTTAATTTTACATCTGCAATACATGAAATATTGCCACACTGGTAATTTCACTGAATGGATAATCAAACTTCATAGCTTTATGCTGTCATAATAAGTGCTTTGGGTAGTTTATAGAAATTGGCACTATCGCCAAAAAAAATTGCTCGAAAAAAAAAAATCTGGCAAAATGCTATTAAATAAGTAGCTCAAAAAGAGTGCATGGATTTGGCCGTCTTGTACAGCATTTTAATTTCTGGTTACTCTTGTAACTTTTTTCGTAATTTCGTCTCAAGTTGGCGACTTACGAGCCGTACCAAACCACAATTCAAACCGTTGAAGCACTAAATCATTTAAACACCAAGTAACTTACATTACTTCAAGGCTCAGTCAATACAAACTTGTAAGAACTTAGCAAGAACAAACAATAACAATTGCACTTGTTCCACAATCACATCTCCGCTCGCCTCATGATGAAGTAATAACATTAAGCTTGCCCCTTCCCCAGCCTCCTTTCTGCCCCCATTCTGCCCCCTTGCCCCCAAGGCGAGTAATGCAGCTGCACCTAATGTACTGGCTTGTACTCTTTTTTAATGGAAGGCGTTACGGTCATGGAATACTGATCACAGACTACATTACGGGAACACACAACGGTAATGATTGAAAAGGTTTTTTGTTACTTGCTAACTTTTAAGAATGGCTGGCAGTTGTTCTATGGGAACGCTGATATTGTGCCAGATCCAGCTCGACGAATCAGCGTGCCCCGGGTAGCAACTTTGATAAGCCTAGGAGGAGCTAAAGAACTTTCAAGAATAAAAAATAATTAGAACAATTTCTTTTTCTGTGCCCAAAATACTACTAGTATTTTGGGCACAGAAAAAGAAATTGTACTATCAATTTATTTTACACTGTCAGATCTCGGTGTGAATATTTGTTGTGATTTAAAACAAATATTAACACCGAGATCTTATCATGGATTAGATAGAGACAAGAATATTCTTTTTAGTAAAATCGAGTGCATCTTTTTATCCTAGATATTATTTCAGTAGATAAAAATAAATTTTACCTAAGTTACTACATAATATGTGTTAAGAAATGTCATAAAACGTATTTCTTCGATTGTTTCAAGTAGTGGAAGATATTTTGTTTGTCTTCTAAGTCACAATGCGCTTGATACTACCCTTTTTCAACTTTAATTTCGTATTATATTATTACCGAAATTCAGCATAAGGCATCATTTCAGTGTCGCAATGATATTAGTCACATAAAATAATTAGGAGATTCCCTAATTACTTGTTAATGTACCTTCTACAAGGCCCTCTCAACTTTGAGATTAACTCGACTTTGAGTGGTAGAGTAGACCCGCTAATAAACTTTTCTAAGGCTTACGACAAGGGTAAGTAATGTCTAATACATTACTGATTTTGTTGGAAAATTTCTCCTACCCGACTGTTTCCCACAGTAATTGCATTATGTAGATATCTCTTTATTTATATTTTTTCGTTCGCCATTGAACCGTTGAGTACAAATAAAACGGGAGTATTATTGTCGAATTACGTCGCACTCGAGGCACTCGTAAACTGTATCGATGTTTTATCACGAGTGGTGGTGGACGAGAGAAGTCATGACAATCATATTTTAAATTGAAGTTGCTCGATTGATGGCCAGTCTGGTATATTATTTGTATTTTATTTTAGAGAAAATACTCTTCATACTTTCTACTAATATAATAAATGCGAAAGTTTGTGAAGTTGTATGTATAGATGCATGGATGGATGGATGGATGCTTGTTACTTTTTCACGCAAAAACTGGTGATAGAGTTTAGATGAAACTATACAGTGATATAGCTTAAACATCAGAATAGTACAAGGGTTACGTTATAATCCGATAACAGACTCCTGCGTGTGTGAAACCGTGGGCAGAAATGAGCTCATATATAAGAAAGAGGAGTAGAAATAAGACTGGCAATGGACTTAGGATACGGCAATTATAAGATGTATTTTTTATTAAACTTTAGTGTACGGATTTTATCGCATTATATTGGTTTCACTTAGTTATTACATTTAAACCGAATGATCTAGAAACTACATTTCTTTATTTATTACTAGCCGGCGCACACTGGCGAATATCTGCTAAAACTTGGCCAATATATGGTTTTAAAATATTGTCGATAAAACAGTTTTATAACAAAACCTTTATAAATGACGACTTAATATTCAGCATTTTTGATATATTTTATATGGTAAAATTATATAACAATCTGCCTAAGTTGATCAAAAATATCCTGCTTTATATCGATGATTTTCAAGTCGCATGTTATCGCTCATTGTTTTTACAACTGTAAATATTTTTCTGTTATGGATTCTATTTCTAGAGGTATTTATAATTGATGTCAGATGTTATTACTTTCTAAAATAAAGCCTAACACCGACACCCTTGCCTAAAAATTGATAGTATTATAATGTTTACTTACATAAGCAGAAATAATAAGGAAGATAAGAATGAGGCAGAAAAAATAATAGTACGATATTCTTCTGTATTCCGAGAAATAAGCTTTATTAAATTGAAGCATGTAAGCTAGTATTTAGTTTGTTTTAGATTTGGCTGCCGATATCTGCCTAGTGATTAGTTTTTATTAGCTTTAAGTCCCGGTCTTTACGCGTACATTTTGTCGTCGAACAATTTGAGTTACGCATCGTCCATCATATTGTTGTGCTGTGAAACGGAAATACTAAATCAAAAAAGAAAATTATTTTAAGGAAACATACACTTTATACTTAATTACTTTCAAAGCAAGTACCAAAATCTCCCTCAAACATTCGCAGAAACTTATAAAAATGAGAGAAAGAATAATCACTGTAGTTACTTACAGTGACTATAGCTATGCGCCGGCCGAAATTGACATAGTGAATCCAATATAAATGCAAATTTAAAGAAACACAAACAGATTTGGGGAAATATTATTATACAGAAGTCCTCGGGAGTTTTACCTGCATCTTGCTGGGTTCACCCCTCTTTGTCGAGGGCAATCCAAGACTCGTTAAACTTTAGCCAACATCACTCTGTTTAAATTGATTGGGTTCACTCTATCATTCTTGTTTCAACATTTTCTTTTGATTATGTCAATAGGATATGAATATTTTGAACTATTTTTGGTAAAAGGTGTGCTTTAAATTTAAAAACTCCGCGTCTATTTTATTTGTTAATTGCTGTATTATTGCTTGCACAGTACAACACAATAAAAAATGTGTTTATTGATGTTAGACTGATTTTAAGTGTATTGCTTTAAAATTTCTTTCAAAAGACAACTCCCGCACAAGGTCTTAATCCTGTGTCGCGGGGGAATTTACAAACATACAACTAACAGACATAATGAACACCCAATAATGAATCGGTATCTGCACCAGGAGTCTGCTAATGAAAGTTCTGCTGGGATAAGATCATCGTGTGACAGTTGTCCTAGTAAATTATATCTAGGTATATTATTATAAACAATTATTTTTATAAACAACATTAAACATTCTCTTACCCAGTACGTAAAATAATGATATTTGTACACGAGCATACTCTTCTTAAAAGTTAAACTGCCAGAATTCACCAGATATGCTTACCCACTTTATATTTCAGTGCAACAAAGCTATAAACAAAGTCAAGACGTCATCTATTGTATTCACTTTGATGAATAGACGCCTCTATTTCGCATACATTGTGGAACTTTTCCATAATTAAAAACAGTGATTAAGTTATGCTGAGCAGACGGCTCTTGCTCGCAAGCAACTCGAGACAAACAGCTTCTACATAATTCACGAAGCGAAACATTGTATTATAGGTTTAAAAAAAATTTAACCCCGTTACTTATAAACGTTATTCAAAATTTTAAATAACTGCTGATAGGCTGATTCGCAAAAACCTTACCAGAATTCACAAATTGTTGTTTCGAGTCTGGGTGCTCATTATGTCCGTTAGTTGCATGTTTGTAAAGTACCCCACGACACAGGATTTATTCCTAATGCGGGAGTCGTGTTTTAAAAACCCAAGAAACCCAAGATCAATAAACCTTGTTTAGCGTTTAGTAGCCACTAGTGATTTGCCAAATTTAAACAACACAGAGACCTTGTTTATACGTTGCTGAGAGTCACAATGGCGGGTTTTACTTGAATCAGCTGTTCGGTCAATGACATTTGATACCTTGTCAAATTTATTTAATTGCATTTTTTTTTCAATTTGAATGTTGTTTACTTATAATTAATTAAACATAGATTTCGAAGATCTAGCAGATTTCCAAAATTATATAAAAGATTTAACTAGTATAGTTATAAATTATTTCCTTCCGATATTTTTAGAACAACATAATAGTAGGAGAGCTGGTAAACAATTTTTGGTAATATACCCAATTGAGGCATTGCAAGAAATTCTGTGATTGTCCTTAAATGAATCTAAATAAGATAGTCGAGGTCTAGTTGAAGCGTAGCGGCCCTACAAACACTTGAAACTTTGTACAGGCAAAAAAATGTTTTTGAGGAATTCTAAAGTATATTTTTTTTATAAGGAGAGCTTATATTGGCTGTATCTCCTGCTCAAGGTTACTGCGAATTGCGATGAGGTTGGCTCTCGCGAAATCACGACCGACAGCACTCATGCGGTCTCTCAATAATATTTTCGGAGTAAATAAATAATTCCATCCTAAATAATAACAATTACCGAAAAAGAACATTTATTAGATCGGTATTCTCTCGTTTTCCATAAATTTATTTGCACTTATATTGTTTGCCATAATCATCCCTGATCAAAATATTTACTTGCACTATTATCATTTATACTAATAACGTTTGCCTTAACAACTCAACAGTGATAACTTTTGTTTGCCATAAAATGACTTTCTATAACAACATATTATATCATAACTAGAGGACGCCAGCAGCTACGCCTGCATTATGTTTAAGTTTACCCGTTTTGACCGATCCCGTGGGAATTTCGGGAAATCCCTTCTTAGTGCACCCCTACGGTCCTCAAGGAACATACATGCAAAATTTCAGCTTCCTGCGCCCAATAGTTTTGGCTGTAGCTTGTCTGTCAGTCAGTCAGTAACGCAAGGATTTTATATATAAAGATAATTAGTTTCCATAAGTAACACATCTTCAAATAAATTTGATATAATTATGGAAATAATACATAATATTGTTAGGTCGAAATTAATTATCGTTAACACCCCGACTCAGCGCAATCCGACTCGGATAGGTTAGGTTAGAAGATTAGGTTAGTTTTTTTAAACCACCCAGAAGCAGGTGCCCCGCGAAGCGGGGCTCCGTCGAGCTTAGTTAGTAGACGCCATATGAGGTCTAGTTTAAGATTTAATTGTGAATAAAAAATCTGGGGTTGGCTTTCGAAACGAGTCCCCCGCATTTGAGGGTATTAGTGGTGTAGGGAGCTTAAGGGAGTTAGTTTTAATCCCCTAAAAGTAATTTTGGCTGCCGGAGTTGCGTCTAAATATTTTTAAACAATTTCCAAAAAATCTTCATTCAAATATGCAAAACGGAACGTAATATTAGGTTTTATGTGAAAGTAACTAAATAGGTTGTGTTAGGTTCTCTTTTGACACTTAACCCGAAAATAGGAGCCCTGCGAAGCAGGGCTCCGTCAACCTCAGTTTATTAAACTAGTGGAATCAATAAAAGCGATATTTAGGTTTTATGTGAAAAACGTGGAACGAAACGCAACCGCCATCTTGTATGAATGATATAGACAGCTAATACTCAAGATTATGTAACGGGTCTGAATCGCACGAAACACGATTCAGACCCGTTACATAATCTTTAGTATGTGTGCAAATCGTGGTAGGTTAAAAGCAGTTAGACAGCTAATGTCAAATATGTGCGTCATTGCTTTCCAGTACCTAGGGTTAGGTGCGACTGTAATAAGTAACTAAATAGGTTATGTTAGGTTCTCTGTTGAACCCTGAAAATAGGAGCCCTGCGAAGCAGGGCTCCGTCAACCTTAGTTTATTAAACTATCATATGTGCGCTGTAGCATAGTGCGGGTGGCAGTTTCAGTAACGTTTCATTTCACTTTTGAAAGTTGCCGCGATTTACAAATTATGTATTACTAGAGGACGCCAGCAGCTACGCCTGCATTTTTTTTAAATTTACCCGTTTTGGCCGATCCCGTGGGAATTTCGGGAAATCCCTTCTTAATGCACCCATACGCTTCCCAAGGAACATACATGCCAAACTTGAGCTTCCTGCGCGCAATAGTTTCGGCTGTAGCGTGTCTGTCAGTCAGTCAGTAACGCAAGGATTTTATATATTAAGATTATTACTTAGTATTTCAGTTGTACCACATTCGTAATATTTTAAATCATTTATTACTGTGGTACATTAAATTATACCCAACCAGAATGTTCTTGTCTACAAATAAAATCTAATGGAAAGAAAAATTAAACAAAGTGTGATGTGTATAACGTAACACCATAGACGTATTTAGTGATGGGATGTACCGCTACGATGGATATTCGATGTTTTTATAATAAAAAACGTATATTGAGCGTACTTCAAATCATATTTTAAAAAGTCTATAATTATATTAATGAAACAACAGAACATATAATATAGAATAGATTTCATTCGTCTTAACTCATATCAGAGTCAGCAACATCTGAATTGTCACTAAATTCATCATCTGTATCTGTAGTATTAATATATATTATTGTATTCAGATATTATTATGTAGCCATAAAATATTATTTTCCAAGTGACTCATAACTTAAAAGATGACTAAATGTTGGTAACTAATAAAATAAGTTGCTAGCGATTAAATATTTTCGCGACTATTATATTAAATAAGATTCAAAACTAGGGGTGTTATAAAAACTTAAAACTAGCAGCTGCGTCAAGGTAGCAAATAAACTATACAAGTCAATTGAAATAATAGCCGAGGAGCTATAAATAATGACTTGGCGACTAATAATATTAGTAGGTAGCTTATGTTAGGTTTTCTTGTGACTCTGTACCCAAAAATGGGAGCCCTGCGAAGCAGGGCTTCGTCAACTTGGATTAAAAGACTGAAACGTCTGATTTACTTATACGAAACACTTCATTAAAGACAAAATCATTTGCCAAATATTTAAATTTGTATTATTTATGAATGTCCGTTTTAAATTTTTTATTCATCACAAAGTTTCCACTTACATACTAATTCAGTTCCCAAAAAAAAATGCTGCTAGTTTAAAATTAAAACGAAGCTTATTACTGACATATTAATTTGATACATTTTACTTATTACGATAATCCTTATTAGCTGCCAACCCATTATATTTGGGACTCACTCTAATTATTTTTGAAACTTATATTGGCTTTACTTAGTCGCCGCATTAAATACATGCCTAAAATATATATATATATATATATATATATATATATATATATATATATATATATATATATATATATATATATATAGACAAGTTTTTACACTGCAAAACCGAATAACACTCAAATTTCGATAACACTATTAATGTGAACTAGATTTATGCTGCGAGTATCGTTAGATCGATAAAAATCAATTGCATAACGTCACATCTCTAGTCATGTGGTACTGACGGATGTCAACGACATATAGGGAACTATCATCCGCACCATGCTACAGCGCACAGGGTATAGTGTGAAGAATGTGGAAGTTGGCAGTGCCATACACACCGATGTTTGGAGATATTTTTTTTCAGAGGAAACCAAGTATTTCCGGCAAGTGAAAATGGTGAGGGGGGTTCCGAGACCTCCTCCTCTCCCCCTCCCCGACCACCAATCACTCACAACCCCTAAAAACGGCGACGTATTTCGAAACATTGACCAAAATCTGTGTCGTATACCTAATCATTTTTTAATCAACATAATTCAAGTATAGGTAATATAATTTTTTTATAGCAAAAAATATATTAACTTACTCATTAACATAAAAATTGCAGGCGCTTGTACTTAATTACCTTTTTTTTTGGGGGAATAAAAGTTATGGAAAATGGCATTATTGAAAACGAAAATTATAGCAAATATATTTATGGATTAAATTATTATGACACTTGATCGATTATGACAAATGGAATTAGTGAAAGTCATTTTATGGCATTTCACGATTATGGCAACTGAATCGTTATTTCTAATGAAATTATGGCAAATACCAGTATGGCATATGAAATTATGGCATTTTAAATTATGGCAAACATTAGTTAGCCTATTCGATCGTTTTATGAAAAAATATCCCGTAATACCCTTGAGGAAATAGATTGAATCTCAAAGAAAGTGTTATAATATAAAAATACATAAATTTCAAAACTAAGCAATATTTCTCGTAGTGTTTAAAAATAAAACGAAAATTGTTCACCAGCTCTTGGGTTCAAAGCCACAGCTCTCATTGCCGACTTGTTGAAGTTATATGCGTTTGGTAAAACCATGGGTGACAGATTTGACAATTCATGATTAAAACTAGTAGTGTAGTCTTCTTAAAAATCCACAATAAAGACGTGCACACACTCGTGACGAAGAAAACTTGCCAGAATTGAGGCTCCGCTGCAGTACGTGCGGTGACCGTCGGGACTCAAGCTCATTACTGTCACATCTGTTACTGCATTACCGGTAACACATGCAGCAAGTCTGCTAATTTTTTATACTACTGCGGTGGCTGTCGCAGATTATGACTCATTATTTGGATTGTGTCAGTTGCTTTTCCCTTGCCTCGGAGAGCACGTTAAGCCGTCATCGGTCCCGGTTGTCATGAAGATCTTTGACAGTCGTTACAGGGCGTCAGTACCTTCTAAATAAACTGACACTAGTCTAAACCATGGAATATCGCTATCCCTTCGGATTGCGGAGGTCAGACAGGCAGTCGCGCTATGGAAAAGCTAATATTCAGCCAAATCCGGTTAGACAAGTAAGCGGACCCCAGATTGAAAACTGGGATAACGCTAAGAGAAAGGATTTGCTGACTGACAGACAAGCTACAGCCGAAACTATTAGACGTAAGAAGTAGTAAAAGAATGATATTTGTACACGAGCATACTCTTCTTCAAAGTTAAACTGCCAGAATTCACCAGATATGCTTACCCACTTTATATTTCAGTGCAACAAAGCTATAAACAAAGTCAAGATGTCATCTATTGTATTCACTTTGATTTATAGACGCCTCTATACTACTACTCTGTACTAAGAAGGGATTGCCCGAAATTCCCAAGGGATCGGGTAGAAACGGGTAAATTTAAATGTGCGAGCGTAGCTGCGGGCATCCTCTAGTATTTTCATAAGTTGTCCTTAATTGGCTCAAACCAAAGTCAGTCAGAATCCGTCTCGCCAAACAGAACTTTAAGTAATGCAGTAACAGATATGTGACAGTAATGAGCTTGAGTCCCGACGGTCACCGCACGTACTGCAGCGGAGCCTCATTACCGGCAAGTTTTCTTCGTCACGAGTGTGTGCACGTCTTTATAGTTGTTTTTAGGGAGACTACACTACTAGTTTTAATCATGAATTGTTAAATCTGTCACCCATGGTTTTATCAAACGCATATAACTTCAACAAGTCGGCAATGAGAGCCGTGGCTTTGAACCCAAGAGCTGGTGAACAATTTTCGTTTCTTTTTTAAACACTACGAGAAATATTGCTAAGTTTTGAAATTTATGAATTTTTCTATTATTACACTTTCTTTGAGATTCAATCGATTTCCTCAAGGGTATTACGGGTTTTTTTTCATAAAACGATCTAATAGGCTGACTAATGTTTGCCATAATTTAAAATGCCATAATTTCATATACCATACTGGTATTTGCCATAATTTCATTAGAAATAACGATTCAGTTGCCATAATCGTGAAATGCCATAAAATGACTTTCACTAATTCCATTTGTCATAATCGATCAAGTGTCGTAATAATTTAAATCCATAAATGTATTTGCAATAATTTTCGTTTTCAATATATTTTCCATAACTTTTATACCCCAAAAAAAAAAAGATAATTTAGTACAAGCGCCTGCAATTTTTATGTTAGTGAGTAAGTTAATATATTTTTTGCTATAAAAAATTTATATTACCTATACTTGAATTATGCTGATTAAAAAATGATTATACGACACAGATTTTGGTAAAGGTTTCGAAATAATCCGGATATAAAGTAATCCGGCAAGTGAAAATGGTGAGGCCTCACCATTTTCACTTGCCGGAAATACTTGGTTTCCTCTGAAAAAAATTTTTATCTCCAATCATCGGTGTGTATGGCACTGCCAACTTCCACATTCTTCACACTAGTTTAATAAACTAAAGTTGACGGAGCCCTGCTTCGCAGGGCTCCTATTTTCAGATTAAGGTTCAAAAGAGAACCTTACATAACCTATTTAGTTACTTATTACAGTCGCACCTAACCCTAGGTACTCGAAAGCAATGACGCACAAATTTGACATTAGCCGTCTATATCATTCATACAAGATGGCGGTTGCGTTTCGTTTCAGGTTTTTCACATAAAACCTAAATATCGCTTTTATTGATTCCACTAGTTTAATAAACTGAGGTTGACGGAGCCCTGCTTCGCAGGGCTCCTATTTTCGGGTTAAGGGTCAAAAGAGAACTCGTATGGAGACTGTGGTGCTTAACTCTTGTATTACATGAAATATTTGTATAATAATATTAGCGATGTTTATAAACTGTCCCCCAGCAGGACATGGATCACTTTTCACCACGGCAAGAGAACTTAGATCATAGTTTACTACGCTACACAAGTGCGATTTGGTGGACTTCACAAATCTTTTGCACACATTAGAGAGCACTCTCAGATATGATGGTTTCTTCACGATGGTTTCCTTTACCATGAGCAAACGATAAATAAACATTTGTAAAACATCATTGTTGAATTGAGAACCTCCTCCTTTTTTAAGTTGCTTCAAAAGGCGATAAGCGCCTACCCCTACCTTTGGTCAAACAACTGAGGAATCACTAGTTGGTTGCCAGCCTTTTGAGTAATGGAACAGGAGGAAGAGTGGGATGAGTGAGAAGGATATGGGCCTCCGGTAATGTCACTCACCAAATGAAACGTAGCAGTATAGACATTGTTACTTTACATTTGACAGGGCAGTACTACTCTGATCGAGCCGACTCATTCATACTGAAATCAGCAAGACTCTAAATACATACAAACATTAATACACCATCTCCAATCCAATAATATTCGCTTCGTCTTTTTATGTCACGCTGGATGCAGGTAATAGTTATTTTATTCAGCTTTTAAATATGAAATAGAGATTCTGCTTCGACGCGTACAGTATTAAGTATTAGTCAAATGACGTGAGAGCCGGCAGACTATATAAATCTGTTTGAGATTTGGACTCTAGACGCCTATGACCTTGCTCGCAATATTCTTTGCAAAGTAAAGCGGACTCTACGTTTAAATGCTAAAGTCTGAATCTGAATAATGCTACATTCTGAATAGTAAATGCTCTGGTGATGGTAAAATAGACTTTATGTGTGAGAGGTGAGTTTGAAAATCGAATGGTGGGGCATATGTTCTAGTTGCGAGTATTTTATGAAGTTTTTATATTGACGCGTGGTGTACGTGTGCGTCTTCGGTACTGCGCTGTTTAATAACTGCTCCGAGCGTACACGGCATGTGTTATATACTAAGGTTTGACTTTATCATTTTCCACTACCTACGTAGGATCTGGAGAAATATATTCACTAATACATGAGCACTGTTTTTAGCGTATAAGTTGAGGAAGACTCAACTGGTTTGGTTAATCCGTTCGTAGTAACTAGTACTAGTCACAATAAGAATTAGCTTTCAAAAAAACAATCAACATGTAGATAAAAGTAATTGTTTTTGTATATGTGTATGTAACTGCATGTGTATGTGTGCGTGAGTGCATGTATATATGTGCGTATATAGGTGTCAGACGTGCATATAAATTAGGTAAAATAAATGAACAGAAACATTGCGTATATCATCCTTTTCATTGTTTCAAGTACAAGTTGGGGCCCTCCTAAAAGTAAAATATGCATCTTCAGTATATATAAAATTATTTGCTGACTGACAGACCTGAGAGGCAGCGATAGCCGAGTGGATATACCAACAGACTGCCATGCAGAGGGTATCGGGTTCGAATCCACGGCTCGCACCAATGACTTTTCGGAGTTATGTGCGCATTGAATTGTTAATTATCGCTTGTCCCGTGCCTCGGAGAGCACGTTAAGCCGTCGTTGGTCCCGGTTGTTATGAAGATCTTTGACAGTCGTTACAGGGCGTCAGTACCTTCTAAATAAACTGACACTAGTCTAAACCATGGAATATCACTATCCCTTCGGGTTGCGGAGGTCAGACAGGCAGTCGCGCTGTGGAAAAGCTAATATTCAGCCAAATCCGGTTAGACAAGTAAGCGGACCCCAGATTGAAAACTGGGATAACGCTAAGAGAAAGGATTTGCTGACTGACAGACAAGCTACAGCCGAAACTATTAGACGTAAGCAGTAGTAAAATAATGATATTTGTACACGAGCATACTCTTCTTCAAAGTTAAACTGCCAGAATTCACCAGATATGCTTACCCACTTTATATTTCAGTGCAACAAAGCCATAAACAAAGTCAAGACGTCATCTATTGTATTCACTTTGATGAATAGACGCCTCGAGCTCGCATACATTGTGGAACTTTTGTGTATGTATGTATGTATGTAAAAAAAAATATACCCCCTTACTTATAAAAGTTATTCAAAATTTTAAACAACTGCTGATAGGCTGATTCGCAAAAACCTTACCAGAATTCACAAATTGTTGTTTCGAGTATGGGTGCTCATTATGTCCGTTAGTTGCATGTTTGTAAAGTATCCCGCGACACAGGATTTATTCCTAATGCGGTCTTTTAAAAACCCATGAAACCCAAGACCAATAAACCTAGTTTAGCGTTTAGTAGCCACTAGTGATGTGCCAAATTTAAACAACACAGGGACCTTGTTTATACGTTGCTGAGAGGCACAATAGCGGGTTTTTCTTGAATCAGCTGTTCGATCAATGACATTTGATACATTGTTAAATTTATTTAATTGCATTTTTTTCAATTTTAATGTTGTTTACTTATAATTAATTAAACATAGATTTCGAAGATCTAGCAGATTGTCAAAATTATATAGAAGATTTAACTAGTATAGTTATAAATTATTTCCTTTCGATATTTTTAGAACAACATAATAGTAGGAGAGCTGGTAAACAATTTTTGGTAATATACCCAATTGAGGCGTTGCAAGAAATTCTGTGATTGTCCTTAAATGAATCTAAATAAGATAGTCGAGGTCTAGTTGAAGCGTAGCGGCCCCCTACAAACACTTGAATCTTTGTACAGGCAAAAAAATGTTTTTGAGGAATTCTAAAGTATATTTTTTTTATAAGGAGAGCTTATATTGGCTGTATATCCTGCTGCGAATTGCGAATTGCGATGCGGTTGGCTCTCGCGAAATCACGACCGACAGCACTCTAGCGGTCTCTCAATTATATTTTCGGAGTAAATAAATAATTCCATCTTAAATAATAACAATTACCGAAAAAGAACATTTATTAGATCGGTATTCTCTCGTTTTCCATAAATTTATTTACACTAATATTGTTTGCCATAATCATCCCTGATCAAAATATTTACTTGCACTATTATCATTTATACTAATAACGTTTGCCTTAACAACTCAACAGTGATAACTTTTATTTGCCATAAAATGACTTTCTATAACAACATATTATATCATAATAATTAGTTTCCATAAGTAACACATCTTCAAATAAATTTGATATAATTATGAAAATAATACATAATATTGTTAGGTCGTTGGTGATAAAAATTTTTTTGAGAGGAAACCAAGTATTTCCGGCAAGTGAAAATGGTGAGGCCCCCTCACCATTTTCACTTCCATATACTTTAGAATTCCTCAAAAACATTTTTTTGCCTGTACAAAGATTCAAGTGTTTGTAGGGGGCCGCTACGCTTCAACTAGACCTCGACTATCTTATTTAGATTCATTTAAGGACAATTACAGAATTTCTTGCAACGCCTCAATTACCAAAAAATATTACCAAAAATTGTTTACCAGCTCTCCTACTATTATGTTGTTCTAAAAATATCGGAAGGAAATAATTTATAACTATACTAGTTAAATCTTCTATATAATTTTGACAATCTGCTAGATCTTCGAAATCTATGTTTAATTAATTATAACTAAACAACATTAAAATTGAAAAAAAATGCAATTAAATAAATTTGACAATGTATCAAATGTCATTGATCGAACAGCTGATTCAAGAAAAACCCGCCATTGTGCCTCTCAGCAACGTATAAACAAGGTCCCTGTGTTGTTTAAATTTGGCACATCACTAGTGGCTACTAAACGCTAAACTAGGTTTATTGGTCTTGGGTTTCATGGGTTTTTAAAAGACGACTCCCGCATTAGGAATAAATCCTGTGTCGCGGGATACTTTACAAACATGCAACTAACGGACATAATGAGCACCCAGACTCGAAACAACAATTTGTGAATTCTGGTAAGGTTTTTGCGAATCAGCCTATCAGCAGTTGTTTAAAATTTTGAATAACTTTTATAAGTAAGGGGGTATATTTTTTTTTACATACATACACAAAAGTTCCACAATGTATGCGAGCTCGAGGCGTCTATTCATCAAAGTGAATACAATAGATGACGTCTTGACTTTGTTTATAGCTTTGTTGCACTGAAATATAAAGTGGGTAAGCATATCTGGTGAATTCTGGCAGTTTAACTTTGAAGAAGAGTATGCTCGTGTACAAATATCATTATTTTACTACTGCTTACGTCTAATAGTTTCGGCTGTAGCTTGTCTGTCAGTCAGCAAATCCTTTCTCTTAGCGTTATCCCAGTTTTCAATCTGGGGTCCGCTTACTTGTCTAACCGGATTTGGCTGAATATTAGCTTTTCCACAGCGCGACTGCCTGTCTGACCTCCGCAACCCGAAGGGATAGTGATATTCCATGGTTTAGACTAGTGTCAGTTTATTTAGAAGGTACTGACGCCCTGTAACGACTGTCAAAGATCTTCATAACAACCGGGACCAACGACGGCTTAACGTGCTCTCCGAGGCACGGGACAAGCGATAATTAACAATTCAATGCGCACATAACTCCGAAAAGTCATTGGTGCGAGCCGTGGATTCGAACCCGATACCCTCTGCATGGCAGTCTGTTGGTATATCCACTCGGCTATCGCTGCCTCTCAGGTCTGTCAGTCAGCAAATAATTTTATATATACTGAAGATGCATATTTTACTTTTAGGAGGGCCCCAACTTGTACTTGAAACAATGAAAAGGATGATATACGCAATGTTTCTGTTCATTTATTTTACCTAATTTATATGCACGTCTGACACCTATATACGCACATATATACATGCACTCACGCACACATACACATGCAGTTACATACACATATACAAAAACAATTACTTTTATCTACATGTTGATTGTTTTTTTGAAAGCTAATTCTTATTGTGACTAGTACTAGTTACTACGAACGGATTAACCAAACCAGTTGAGTCTTCCTCAACTTATACGCTAAAAACAGTGCTCATGTATTAGTGAATATATTTCTCCAGATCCTACGTAGGTAGTGGAAAATGATAAAGTCAAACCTTAGTATATAACACATGCCGTGTACGCTCGGAGCAGTTATTAAACAGCGCAGTACCGAAGACGCACACGTACACCACGCGTCAATATAAAAACTTCATAAAATACTCGCAACTAGAACATATACCCCACCATTCGATTTTCAAACTCACCTCTCACACATAAAGTCTATTTTACCATCACCAGAGCATTTACTATTCAGAATGTAGCATTATTCAGATTCAGACTTTAGCATTTAAACGTAGAGTCCGCTTTACTTTGCAAAGAATATTGCGAGCAAGGTTATAGGCGTCTAGAGTCCAAATCTCAAACAGATTTATATAGTCTGCCGGCTCTCACGTCATTTGACTAATACTTAATACTGTACGCGTCGAAGCAGAATCTCTATTTCATATTTTAAAGCTGAATAAAATAACTATTACCTGCATCCAGCGTGACATAAAAAGACGAAGCGAATATTATTAGATTGGAGATGGTGTATTAATGTTTGTATGTATTTAGAGTCTTGCTGATTTCAGTATGAATGAGTCGGCTCGATCAGAGTAGTACTGCCTGTCAAATGTAAAGTAACAATGTCTATACTGCTACGTTTCATTTGGTGAATGACATTACCGGAGGCCCATATCCTTCTCACTCATCCCACTCTTCCTCCTGTTCCATTACTCAAAAGGCTGGCAACCAACTAGTGATTCCTCAGTTGTTTGACCAAAGGTAGGGGTAGGCGCTTATCGCCTTTTGAAGCAACTAAAAAAGGAGGAGGTTCTCAATTCAACAATGATGTTTTACAAATATTTATTTATCGTTTGCTCATGGTAAAAGAAACCATCGTGAAGAAACCATCATATCTGAGAGTGCTCTCTAATGTGTGCAAAAGATTTGTGAAGTCCACCAAATCGCACTTGTGTAGCGTAGTAAACTATGATCTAAGTTCTCTTGCCGTGGTGAAAAGTGATCCATGTCCTGCTGGGGGACAGTTTATAAACATCGCTAATATTATTATACAAATATTTCATGTAATACAAGAGTTAAGCACCACAGTCTCCATACAAAAAAAACTAAAGCCAACAAAATGCAGCAATATTATTTATTCAAGCCGAAAAGTTTGCTTACATTTCATTTGAAAGGAATGAAATTCAAGTGTTCTATCCGTCTGGCCGCAGCGTTCGTGGGAATATATTATAGAAGCAAATGTATTAAAATATTCTTTAACAGCTTAACATTCTGCTTGTGATTCTAACTACGTTTACAGTGAAATTATGCTTGGTGTTGTGTTCATCAACCTCAACATTCATGTTGAGGTTATGGTCGTTATATCTGTATTATCTTACATATACATCTGTGTATATAAAATTCTTGCGTAACTGTCTGACTGACTGAGAGACAAGCTACAGCGAAAACCATTTGACGCAGGAAGCTAAAATTTGGCATGTATGTTCCTCGGGGACCATAGGGGTGTGTAGCGGTAGCTACATACAACTGAGGCCATCTAGCGAGCGACGACAAAGTCTCAACAACAAAAACACGGCGACATCTATCGGACACAATGCGACGGAAAACAAGGTGCTGGATCGCACATGCAGAGTTCGCGCGTCGAGTTGTATATATACAACATCTGAAATACGTGCGTCGGACTGACAGTCCACTAGGCACGATCACCCAGCCTGGTTAGAGGAACCTCTCTCTAGTTGGAGGAACACCACACCTTTATCCTGCATTAAGAAGGGGCTTCCTGAAATTCCCACGGGATTGTGAAAAATGTGCGGGTGTAGCTGTGGGCATCCTCTATATTATATAAAATCACTTATCATAACGTGCATATTATTGCTGAACCCGAGCTAATATTAGCTTGGGTTCAGCGATAATATGCCCGGACGGACGGTTTCAATATCCGACCCAAACATGTCAAACATGTATCTCGAATCTCCAAGATTTGAGGTGAGTCTAAAATTAATCCACAATCTCAAATAAATGGATAGATTGAATATTGAATTCAGCGGTTAGGGGGTAAACCAAAAATAAGGTTTTAGAGATTGTTTGCAAATTGAAACAATTCGCATTTTAATTCCCATACAAATATCACATGATCTAAATTTTAGCTTGCCACTACCTTATTAATATAAAGTATTATAACGCAAGAAGTTTCGTGAAAACCGAAGTGGTAAATTTCAGTAAAATTTAAAGCGGTATGTACACTGCGTGAATTCACTTTGACACAGGCGAGCTTTGATGGTGCACCTTTGAGCGTGCGTAGCACTCGTAGCTCACATATCGTAGGCCCTCTACGATATGTGAGCACTCTACGGCTCGTAGGCATTTCGTTGCCGTTCAAAAACTACATACTTCGTGTTTGAGAGCGTTTTGTTTGACCCTGTGGATGGCTTTTGCTTCTTAGCATTCACATTCACATCTAGGAGCGTGGTTGAAACATGTACCATTTAGAAACAAAATACATAAGTACTATAACTTTATTGTAAAAATAGAATAAAATATAGCTTCAAATTAATAACAAAATAAAGTAAGTAAATAACTGGCCACTTTACAGCGTCGACTGAGAATTTTATTTTTCTAAGGATTTTCGGCAACACCTTTAGATTTATCCCTTATAACTTAGATATGCAGTGTAAAATCGGATAACATCATATCATGATAACGGTAACATATCATGATGTTGATGAAGTTACAAGTGAAAGTACAGTTACATTGTTTGACTAAAACTGAGAAGCGAAGGCAGGCAGAGACTACGGAACGCCATTTGCAACGATCCTGACATACCTCTCTTGCTTCATTCACTCCCATCAAGTTTCTCATGCATGCTCTTCTGTTAAGGGTACTTCTGACCTGTCCTTTTTTCAGGATGTCTCCAATCTGGTCAGAGAACGTCTGCCTAGGTCTTCCCCTTTGTAGTTCCCCTTCTATTTAGTTCTATATTAAATGTTCCGGGACTCAAGAGGAAACCCTTGAAAGTAATCCCACGAGACGAACAGAGGAGCTGTACGGCTCACGTGTCTATGTATATGTTGGCGCCTGGGCACCCTCACTCCTCAGGACACCCCAGGATCCATAACTAGTTAAATTCACTGATAACTGCAATATATTCTCGAAATGAACCTCACGATACAATTGTCCGGAAAAAAGTGTCATGTCCGCCCGCCATCGCATCAACTTAACTTACTCGGTATCAAAACATTACATTTAATTACAATATTTAAATAATCATATGTTATTTTTCTTTACTTTCAATTAATCTTTATAATTAAGAAGCAATATAGAATCTAAAAAAACTTTAGCTAAAGCGTCGAAATACGTCTTGATAAATTTAATTAGTTATAAAATTACCAAAATGTGTTGGCGGGCGAGAAAGCTAACCAAAACTATTTAAAGACGATATTAACCAATACTGCGTTTAGAAGTATATGTAAATACAGAAATGTAACACAATTTATATAATATTAATTACAAGCAAATGCAATTAATATTTTACTGGTTATTTAGTTAAAATGACATTAAATTAATATTAACTTCCAGCTTTAGTTATCATTTAGTCATCTCTGCTCTGCTCTACGTTTACAATATAACAATTAGCCTCCACTTCGAATAGATGGCTGCACAATCTCAGTGCGCCCATATATATGTATGTTTGCCTTCGCATAGTAACTCCGTAACTAAATGAATATAATGTTTTTTTTCGTTTGAAAGCTGTTGTAAAGTGATGGTTCTTCACACACATAAACATTTTTTTATAAGTAAAGAGGCCATAAAAAACTGTTTTAATTTTTAATATAGTTTACTTTGACATACCCAGCGTATTTAAGCAAATACCTATGTTTTGAAAACAAAGAAATAAAATACTGTCTTCTTATAAAACGGTACCGTATCCATAAACCTTCCTATTCCACTATTTTAAGACACGCGTACGCACCAATACAGTCCCACAGCGCACATTGACGTCACGTATCGCCGCTGATTGCGACGTGTGCTCGCTCGCTGATTTGTGCGTACTCATTTCTCTTAACTCCTTGCTTTACGCAAAAAAATCTTAGTGTTGTATCTGCTTTGTTAGTAAGATAGCCCTGTGGCTGCAAAAAAAAACGAGACTGAAGTCTAGTTTCTCAGCCAGTGATGATGTCAGAGTTAATAAAACTAACTTTTTTATTGCATTACGTGTTAAAGAGAAACTATCGTACAATGCATGTAAATTCTTCACAAGCCCTCGAGAGCTGTATTTGAAAGAAAGAAAAGAAACTGTTTCTTATGATAACTATACCGTATCCATAAACATCACTACTCCCCTTCAGTAAAACACGCATAACGCATCAATACAGTCCCACAGAGCGCATTGTCCTCACGCGTCGCCGCTGATTGCGACGCGTGCTCGCGCTGATTTGTGCGTTCTCATTACTCTAACTCCTTGCTTTACGCAAAACTTCTTACTGATGTGTCTGCTTTATATGTAGTATAAACCTATGGCTACGAACAATAAGACTTAAGGCAAGTTCTACCACCTTTGAACCTATCCAAAAGTGGGTGCAACTTGACTTAAGACAACGCCTACGCTGTTTTCCAGATAAATTCAAAATTGGAACGAAATTTGTCTGTTTTTTGTCTAGTAATTTAACTGGAATATATCAGACAGTGGTGAAACCTTACTATTTAATAATACTAGTTACTGCCTGTGAGTCTGCTCGAATGTGTCAGTCATCGCGACAAAAGTAAAAAGCCGGTATCAGAATACCTTGCAGTTTAGTGAGTATATACTGCAAGGTCAAAAGCTGCTTTAAAGTTTTTGCGTGAAAGGTAAAAAAACATCCATCCATACTCACAAACTTTCGTAAAAATATTATTTCAGATCTTTGATACAATGTGTGGCTTACATAGTGGCTTTAAAATTTAGGTAGTCGCTCTGCTATTGCCAGTGCGTCTCGTGTCGTTGGTTTGATTCCTACGTGGGATAAAATGTTGTGTGATCTACAAATTGTTGTTTCAAGTCTGTGTGTACCTTGTGGCCCTTCGTAAAGTTCCCTGCGAGGAAATACTTGATCTCATAACAAAAGATATTGGGTATATCATTCTATTAATATTATTAACCTAAATTTGCTATAATTATTTTTTGTATGCAAAATAGTAGTCCATTTCTGAAACTGCAAAAAACATGCATTTGAAAATTTCATCAAATAGTAGTCGTATTGATTAATTTAAAATTTACATATTTTTACATTGTTACAATGCGAATAACAGTACCAGTCTTGTAAAGCTCATTTTCATACAGCCATACAGTTTTTCACAAACTTATTTACTATAGCATTCCCGTAGCTCCGTAGACCTGCTACGTAACAAGGCACTCTATCAGCGAAATATGTTTTTGATCCGGAGGTCTTACCGTGCTGACGTCACACTATGGCACAGATTGCCAAGCCACCTCATCCCTCCCCCTTCCCCCCCCCCTTAAGAGTGACGCATCATGTAGGGAAAACTAACGTTTCGCTTAGTAATCACTATTGACAGGAATTTCAGCTTACACTACGTTTAGCTATATTGTTTGTTTATAGAAACGTACCTCCGTATAGCCTAGTGGAGAGCCTAGCAAAGTTAGGAGATTTAAAGCTAACAAAGCACATTGAAAAACTAATGACATGCAGAAACTCTCGAGTGTAAACCCACGTCGCACTGTTCTTACTTTTCAAAGTTAAGTGTGATTTATTATGTTAATATTTTATCGCATGCTCAACCGGGAAAGGCAGACATCGCCGTAACCGTGGTTGCCATAAGCCGCCCGGTAAAGCAACAGAGCAAAAAGAGGTATTTATCTGCACGATTTAATCCCCTCATCCCCTTTCCACTATCGGACAACCAGATGCACTGCCCAGCGTCATCGGTACATGGTCGATACGCCAACCACACGTACAAAACGTTTTACTTCCTCGTTCATCATGCGCACTGCAAAATAATGGAACTCCCTGCCAGAATCTGTGTTTCTCGATCAGTACAATTTGGGTGTCTTCAAGACGCGAGTGAATAGGCATCTTCTAGGTAGGTCTAGGTAAGCGTGCTACATCTTATATCGCATCAGTGCTTACCATCAGGCATGATAGTGGTCTAATGCGAACCTACATATAATAAAGAAAATATTTACATCCTTAAATAAGTTTAGTGTCTTCTTTCTTTTCGTGAGAGTGTGCGGCCAACTCTGATTCGGAATCGAAAGATTGACACGCCTTCCGAAGCTTGGCAATCTGATGTAAATATATCTTCAGGCGGTCACCCATCCAAGTGGTGACCTTAACAAACGTAGCTTAGTATATTAATTACGAACACAAATTAGTATAAGTCCGATTCTACCTCCGCGTTAAGAACCGGCAACAAACATACTAAAATAACTACTAGAAAATATTTTCCAGATGTGTATATAAGTTTTAAATATAATTATTTAGCGGGCTGATACTAAAGCAATTAAAAAGTTGTTCGACGCCCACACATCAACGCTGGAAATGAAATGGTTTGTATTCATCGAAAACAGTTCGCAAACAACGTAGGCGTTTGCTTATCTTGAAACATTATAAAAGTAATTTCCTCATCAAATTCAAATTTGACACATGTTGGGAGCAACTTTAAACAGTATACGTTAAATGAATAAACTCCAAAATTTTGTGTTCGTTCAACTTTGTTATACCAACTCGTTCAAATTGGAACGAATTGCCATAGAAACGGAATATAGAAATATCTATTTCTATATAAAATATGTATATAAAATAAATGTATATAAAAAGATATAATGTATATAAAAAGAAATGTAGAAAATTTTAAGTATTTTGAAGAACAATCTGGATCACGTCAGCTTTGAAACGTTAAAAACCGCAATTATTATTATGAAAAAAATCATCTCTTTATGAGATAGTTTCAAGCCATAAGCCACTCCGCAGAGCAGGTGAAAATTGCCTATTGCCTATACTAATCGTTTGATTAGTATTACAATCGTTTCAACAATCCGCCACGCAGACGAAGTGTGGGGTTAGCAGACGATTCGTATTACAACTTTTTTAAATACCAAAATCCAAGTAATTAGTAATTCATGTCTAAGATATCAAATACAGATTGTTTCAATGTGAGCCGCTGAGGGCTTAAGATTATCGGCTGCTAAGATGAGTCGGCGGAAGTCCGGATCATCTTCCCACAATCCGTCGTCTCGGGCCACAATAATTTTTGTTTCCGAGAAGATGAGGTGAATTTATAATAGGCCGGAAAAACAGAAACGTTAATATTTTCTTGAGTTGGCCTTTTGGAGGATTTTAAGGACTGGATACAAGATATTTTTCGTGAATACTTTATTGCCAAAAGGTTTTAGAAGCAATAAACACGATTTTCTCTTGATTTTGATCACTGAAAATTTAAGTATGGATCACTAATACTTTATGTTCGATCTCTTGAACTCAGTATGTTATTTTACTGAGACATTGCTTTGTGACAATGACACGGTACGAAGGCAATTTCTAACAAGGTGCCGACGGCTCTCAGAGCTGTACTTGCTTAATACAAATCTATTTACAATTTTATCTTTAGTTTATTCTAGATCAAAGATACGCAGACAGACTCATAAGTCTAACCTCCAAAAAAGCTAGACGTATTTTTGTTGTAAGTGCCTTTATCTTAGTCTCAGTAGCAGTAGTCTAGTGGAGATATTAACAAATCGCTACACAAAAACCAAACCCACGGCGAGCACTAGTATTAAATTACTAATTACTGCTAAATAAACTGTAAAGGAAAACATATGGGTGAACCTGCATGTCTGAGATTTCTCCATAGTGTTCTCACTAGACATACCAGAGGGCCTTACCTATTGGCAAAAACGCCAGACGAATAGACTATAATACGATAATCAATGTATGGGATGCGTCTTAGGCTTATGTCAATCCCATCCATTGATTATTTATCTTATTCTGTTCTATTCGTCTAGCGTTTTTGCCATTAGGCGTGGCCCTCTGACATGTTTATGCCATTAGGCGAGGCCCTCCGGTCTGCCAACTCGCACTTGGCCAGCGTGATAGGTAATCCTTCTAATAATGAGTAGTGGCTTTGATCCAGCCTTGGGTCAGATCACAAACAAGATGATGATGATGATGTACATCTCAACTGAGATGTGCGGTTTGTGTACCTCGTATTGCGTTGGCTAATCCCATCACGCTATTTGGCATTTGCTGCAATAACCAATAATCCATTGACGGTCTGAGATTCTAACCAGGGTTCACAGCAGAGACAATTTATAAAGTGATCATCTATTTCACTTTTCTACCTAAAACCATAATTACATAGCTGAAATAAATTACACAGCTGATAATTCAACTTGTAATATGTTGCTTTTACTTGAAGATGTTGCTCATGACGAGACTTGTCGACCAAATTATTGAATAATGCGGTTGATCTTAATTACTTAAGACTGCCTCCATGGTCCAGTGGATAGAGTATGCGACTGCTGATCGGAGGTCCCGAGTTCGATTCCCGGGTCGGGCAAAAGTGTGTTTTTCCGAATTCTCAGTAGCGGCACGGAGTCTGGTGATGTGCCTGGTAACGGCAATAGGCTCGCTCCCTATTACGTGGGACCTAAAAATTCTTGGCGAAATGTGGGTGTAATATTACACCACTGCCTATCCTTTCGGGGATACAGGCGTGAGTCTATTAATTACTTCCAAAAAAAAAAGACCTAAGCAAAAAGATATAGATGTTCTAGCTTAAGAAGAACTCGGTTTGATTAAAAATAAAGCAAAATATTTTTAATAACAGTGCAACATTTAATTTTAATTGTAACCAGCTGCCATATAAATCGTGACAGCGGAGACAAGCAATGTCGAACAGTACGTCATTAGTGTACCGACGCTGTGACTTGTTGCGATGTCGCTTGTTGCCATGCTAGCTTGTCACGCGCGACAAAACGCAGAATACCTATATATTTTGTATAGGTAGACGAGCCTTGCTGAGTTCAGCATGAATAAATAGCCCACCTCGACCGGCGAAGTAATACCCTCTCACCGAAAATCGACCTAAAATAACAGTTGCTATACTGTTGCGTTTCGTCTAGTGAATGAGAGTGCCGGAGTCCCCATCCCCTATTAATTTTCCCTCATCCCAATCCTTCTCCTATACCTTTACCAATCTCTGGTGGTGTTTGTTTCTATAGGCAGCGGTAATCGCTTACCATCAAGTGATTCATCTGCTCGTTTGCCGCTTATTACATAAAAAACCACTAGCGACAAAACACCGCATCTCACGCGCGGCAAGATACGACGTATGACGCGCGACATAACGCCGCATGTCACGCGCAGCAAGACATGGCGTGCCGCGCAACAAACTGCAGCGCGTCACAAAATTATTCGCATTCGTGTCTCCGCGCAGAACGTTCGCGGCCTCGTTATAACGAGCGTCTTTTGTGCTTGCTGTTTATTTAGTATCAACAATGGAGCATTGTGACGCGCCGGACGCAATCAAGCGGCCCATCCCTCCTCTCCTCCCACCACACTACAAGTGATACAATAACATTTGTTTTTGTTTTAATCGAAATGTAGCTGTATTTATATAATGTCAGAAATTATTTCTGCAATATATATTAGATAGTTAGCGCTTGACTTAATATTTGATTACTACAGTTTGTACCTTTGAATAATAATGTTTTTACCTCAATGATCTACAGGCCAACCTTGTTGCCCAATTTAAAAAGAAAATGCCTTGCGGTTGACGGCATAGAATACATGTGTCACCACCCCATATCTTCCCCTGGGTGTCGTAAGAGGCGACTAAGGGATAACACGATGCAAATACCATCTTTGCGTAGAGACGGAAAACTCGACATCAAACCCTATACGACTGCCTCGTTGGTCTCGCGGCATAAATGTGCGCGTGGGATCCCGGGTTCGATTCCTGGGTCGGGCAGTGTTATTGGGTTTTTCTGTCACGAAATTCTCAGTAGCAGCACGGAGTCTGGAAATGTGCCCGGTACGGCAATAGGCTCGCCCCTTATTACGTGGGACTAAAGTATATCTGGCGAAAAGTGGGTGTAGAAATACACCTCTGCCTACCCCTTCGGGGATAAAAGGCGTGACGTTATGTATGTATGTATGTATGTATATTCTTTTAAATCACGGTGCAAAATACCTTGAAATATAATATGTTCCGAAACTGCTTCGAAATAATAGCCTCTTTTTTTTTTAAATATGTATCATGAATGTTTTGTCAGTAATCATTATGATATGTTATTATATCTCTGTTAGTAGTTAAAATATTTATGTTAAAGTTTCCCTATTTAAAAAAAAATATTAAAGATCATAAACTGGGACATACTTTCTTTGACGTCCAAAAAATTTTTCAAAATAAATTTTCGTTACCTTTTTCGGTTAAGTTTCTATTCATGAGTTTAGTATTTACAAGAGCTATATATCAGAAACACTGTTATTTATCTATTTTATATGAATATATTCTGTAAATAACTCAAAATCTTATCTTCGTAGAATCCTTATGTAGTTTACATTTAACTAGTGAATTCTACGCTTATAGTTTCTTTATTTCAACATAACCTTCAAGCAGCACTTTAGCTTCAGTTCTTTTTGGAACAAAAACATATTGTAGACCAGTGATCCTGCTGTTGCCTATTCACGGATGGTTTCGATCGTTTTCACGCGGTGTCTCGTGTATTTGGGGACGTTAGTCCACCAAGGAAGAGCTTTGCGGCCACTAAACCTTCTCGTCATTCTCCGCCTGTTCTTCTTAGCAGCTGATAGAGCTCGGACGTTCTTCAACCACCATAAGGCTAGCTGTTTCATAAACTCCAACGGCGGGTAATTTAGTTCACGAGGTGCGGGATCCTGATCAGGAATCTGTTCCATTTCCTCTGAAGTCCTTGCACCTGAATTCACTCCAAGGACCTGGAAATCTGATGGTTGTTGTTCAGCGAGTTGTGGTTCCATTTCCTCTGAAGTCCTCGTACCTGGATTCGTTCCAAGGACCTGGAAATCTGATGGTTGTTGTACAGCGAGTTGGGGCTCAAACATCACGGGAGGCTCAGTAGAGCTGCTTGGAGGCGTCGAAATTTCAACGTCTGATCGGTACAGCTCGGACTCACGACCGGACCAATCATAAGGAGCAACTACACGTTCCCCAGACTCAGAGGTACTGATAATTTTAGACCATGATGTAGGTGTATCATATTGGCCTACTGGTATCACGGTTGCTTTTTGACGCCACTTTTTTACCTGTGGCCAGGTAAATGGTCGTTTAAATCTTGGTGGAGGCCGTGGGTGATCAATTACGGGTAATTCTTCACTGTCAGGGTCGCAGAATGTTGTAACGTAGATGAAAGCTGCTCCACCTAATCGGCCCCGTTTCGTGACAATGCCACGAGTGAGGCTTGACAGTATCACGGTGGGAGCTCGGTGAAAGTCGCACGCTGTTATGGACACGCCGACCATTTTTTGACATATCTGCAAATAGACACCACCAAGTACACTACACTTGTTATAAGGCTCTTGATGATAATTTTTATTTAAATTTTTAAATTTAAATAGCAATTACTTCTCAATTCAAATTTGAATATAAAAAATATCAACAATGAAGAATAGGCAGCGATATCTCAGTGGATATAGCAGCAGACTGTCATGCAATTGATATCGGGTTCAGATCCACGGTCTGCACCGTGTAAGCCGGACAATTACTGTAGGGACATATTGTACAGCCCATCATACAGAAAATGAGTATAATGCACCACTTTTTGGAGTTATATGCGTATTGAATTAACTATTGTTTGCCCTGTGTCTTGGAGAAAACGGTAAGCCGTCGTCCGTGGCTCTTATGAATATTATTGACTGTCGTTATAGGCAGTCAGCACCTCTGAATAAACTGACACTAGTCTAGCCATGAAATATCGCTATCCCCCTGTATTGCGGAGGTCAGACAGACAGTCGCTCAGTGAAAAAGCTAATATTCAGTGAAAGCCAGTTAGAATAGTAAACGGACCCCTGGATGCCACTAGGATACGTCCAGGAGGATAAAAATTAAGAAATAGACCAAACTTGGATAGGATTAGTAAATTCTGCGTCTTTAGGTGGAAGAGTAGAAGCATTGCACTTACTGGTGGCACTCTAATGTGCCAATCCGGTGACACCGGAGACAATTGTTGATCACGAATGTGGATCTCACGACCCCGCTGCAAACCTTAAAAAAATACAGTAATTCTTCATTTAAATAATATCATACATACATACATAGTCTCACGCCTATAACCCCGAAGAGGTAGGCAGAGGTGTATTTCTACACCCACTTTTTGCCACATATACTTTAGTCCCACGTAATAAGGGGCGAGCCTATTGCCGTACCGGGCACATTTCCAGATTCCGAGCTGCTACTAAGAATTTCGTGACAGAAAAACCCAATAACACTGCCCGACCCAGGAATCGAACCCGGGACCTCCCGATCCCACGCACACATTTATGCCGCGAGACCAACGAGGCAGTCGTATAGGGTTTGATGTCGAGTTTTCCGTCTCTACGCAAAGATGGTATTTGCATCGTGTTATCCCTTAGTCGCCTCTTACGACACCCAGGGAAAGATAGGGGGTGGTGACACTTGTATTCTATGCCGTCAGCCACACGGCTATCGGCATGAAATAATATCATATGGACCATAAAAAGGACACAAGTATTACCCAATCTCAGAACAATAATTTAAAGATCACACAAAGTATTGCACGAATAGGAATCGAACCCACAACACTGGACGCAATGTAAAACAACGAGCAGGTCGCTTAAGCTATACGCAAGCGTTAGAAACGTGAATTAATTGAATCTTTTTTAACACGCTTTTATTAGGTCGACATCCATATGTAACTATGTAATGGAATCTAAGCTAACTAATTTAACCATCTTCCAAGGGTCGTAGCGTAATGAAAATTGGCAGCTATATGTAGTTCTGATGACAATACAATAATATGGTACTGTCGAACTGATCTGATGATGGAGCCGGAAGATATGAACTGGAACTTCATGATGGCAAATCCTATCATAGCTGTTTTGGATTTTATAGAAAAGTCTTGTAATAAACTTAGACCATGATTAGGTTTCAAGATCTGATAATGAAGCCGGAAGATAGGCACTGATATTCCATAATGGAATATCGTATCATAGTCGTGTTTGCACTTGTGAGAAAGGCCACGTAATGGACTTTGAACACGATTAGTTGACAAGGTATGTTGATGAAGCCGGAAGATAAGCACTGGCATTCCATGATGGAATATCGTATCATAGTCGTGTTTGCACTTGTGAGAAAGGCCACGTAATGGACTTTGAACACGATCGGGTTTCAAGGTTATAACAAACCAATTATATATTGTAGACCACGCAGTGATGTACTTAGGGTCCCGTACTTTTGCGGCTGGACAGGTGTATGTGGTCCTAAGTAGAATAAAATCACTTAGTGGTCTCCAGATCGAGCCAGATTGTTCTAAGGTGACATATAAAACATCATGCAATACAGACGCACTGGCAGAGATGGAGAGGATTCGGGCTCATTCGCCTCATCGCCTACTTAAAATAAATGTATAAATGTTAAAATAGTTCGTTATCAAAGACCAAAAAGTATAAAATAAATGAATAGTTTAAAAAACACTAGAAAATCACGCTTTTATAAATGCTGAATTGGCTGAAGTGTAAACTATCTGCTTTTAATTATAATATTTGATTGTTAAAAACACATAGTTTACTCTTCAGTCCAGCAATAGAGACAACTTCAACGATCCATAATTTATTTTTTGTTTTTACGTGCATTTATAAAAGCGTGTTTTTTACTATTAATTTTCATAGGTATGATGATTCTTTTATGACATACGAACCTACAAATGGTGAGTTGTCAACTCAGCATTCTAAATTTAAATATCTTGTTACCTATTGTATGGTATATTCTTTTATTATTATGTAAAAGTTATAACGGATTTGGTAATTCTTAGCCTTAACTCTATTTTTTCAAGTGTGCTAATTTTAATTACCCTTTCGTCAAAATATGAGTATATTTTGTATGTCTGGGAACATTACAAAAAATCAACCAACGAACACAAAGCATACTCAAACAAGCAACAATTTATGGATCACACAAGGTGCTGTCTCGTGCGGGTATCGAAACCACACACCTTTCGCAATGCTAAACAATTAAAGACTTTTACCATAACGTGCAGTACTGCAGGCCCTCCGCGCGAGCGTTATACCAAATGCTGCTGCAATAAGTACGCCGACTATCGATCGCGACCCACCCAGGGGCCAAAACATGTTGAAGAACACAACCTCCGTACCTTATTTATCACTCCACACACTTCACTTAAAGAACCCAGTAATGGTATTGCCACGGGCATTCCTAATTGCCGAATACATGTCAACAATCAAACGAAACGTTATATACAAATTCTACAACACTTAGCGTGACTAAATAGTCTGAAAGGCAATTATGAGTCTGATAGGCTTTGAATCTAAATTAGGCAAATATGTAATGAGGTTTTGGCCGAAATTATTTGCTTCAATTACGAGATGGATTTTCCAATTAATATATAGTAATCGATGTCAGTCACTGACGATAAAACGCTGAATTTTAGATTTTTCTATCTTGCTGCAGATCCCTTCTTCTAGTTTTTCTAAGTGCGAATAAATCTTGGTGCGGTTCGTCCCCTAAGTTACTCTCTCGCAGAAGATGTTTGACTCTCCACTACAGGCGCCTACTCATTAAAACCACGTCTCTCGGTGATAAGTTCACGTGAATCTTGAGTGAGTTATTTCTTCCAGTCCACTGCTTGTCGTATTCAAATTTAGTTAAGAAACGATCTCCTTTTTTGCTGCCCAACTGCCATCTAGTGTTTCTTCCACCAATTATTTAATATTTCCTGGCTGATTGAGAAATGGCCACTTTATCTTTTCGAAGGTCGTTCTATGCTTTTTTATCAATATCACAATCTTCTTTTTTGACACGTTCAACTATGCGAAACACGCTTTATTTCCAATATTACTAGGATGATTACTTTAATTCCTAAAATCACCAAATTTGAAACACTTTTAATAAAAAATATCTAGTAATACTATGCGGTTATATTTATTTCATTGCCTCACAAAAAAAACTTGCGAGTGTCGTCTATTCTATTCTTGAGTATTCACATCATTGTACGGAATTTAATAAAAGAACAGCGCCTCAAGTTACTGCGAAAAACGTAACTGTTCCTTATGTCAAATTAACAGAACACATTTGCAAACATGCGTTTTGAAAGAATAAGCAAGAATTTGTGTGTGTTTAAAGTGAAAATTATAAGAAATCAGTATTGATCAATAGTAATGATAAAATCAGCAAGCCTCTTTTAAAGCCAAGCCATTGAGTTCATTAGAATGCCACTGGTTTACTGCGCTTCGCAACGATTATTGGCCTTCCAGAGTTATTACGTAATTGCATTAACTGACACACGTGCTGAGGTGATTTAATCGTTATAACATTAAAAGGCTATGCCACTGCATCTCAAAGTTCGAAAATCTTGCTATATTTGCAAACTTACTTTGAAAACATGCAGTTCCGGGCAAATAAAATTAAGTTGTCGATAGGATATCAGGATAGACATAAGGTATCCAAGATTTTTAAATTATTTAAAATAACTAATAGAATGTACATGCTTATCTTTTCAAAGCATATGTATCCATCACCAAGATACAGATTGTTGCGTAGTCCCAGGTTACAAGGTAGTTTATCTATCTTCAGGGCTGAAAACCCAGAAATTTCTAGGGCCACTGCTCCTGAACCAGGTTACATCGTAACAAACTATTGGAAATGAGAATGGCCGAAACCAAAGAAAAGGCGACTAATCGCTTAGAAATGTATTGTTTCTTCGGCCAGTTATCGAATAGAAAATGCGTCTCTCGGTTGGCAGTTAATCAATAATAATAATAATAATTTTTAATAATAATAAATTTTATTAATCTTAAAACACAGCGATAGCCGAGTGGATATACCAACAGACTGCCATGCAGAGGGTATCAGGTTCGAATCCACAGCGCGCACCAATGACTTTTCGGAGTTATGTGCGTATTGAATTGTTAATTATGGCTTGTCCCGTGGCTCGGAGAGCACGTTAAGCCGTCGGTCCCGGTTGTCATGAAGATCTTTGACAGTCGTTACAGGGCGTCAGTACCTTCTAAAATAAACTGACACTAGTCTAAACCATGGAGTATCGCTATCCCTTCGGGTTGCGGAGGTCAGACAGGCAGTCGCTCTGTGGAAAAGCTAATATTCAGCCATATCCGGTTAGACTAGTAAGCGGACCCCAGATTGAAACTGGGATAACGCTAAGAGAAAGAAGAATCTTAAAACACATAGATACAAAATATACTTGTACAACATTACTAAGGGCTCTATCAGACATAGAGCGGTCACGCGGTCAAGCGTTCAAGCGGTCAGTTTTGCGTTCTTTGTGTCATATTACGTTACATAGAGTCCATCAGACAGAGAGCGGTCACGCGGTCTATGTAACGTAATAATAACACAAAAAACGCAAAACTGACCGCTTGAACGCTTGATGGCGTTGATATAGAGCCCTTAAGGTACTAAAGGGTTATATATCTACATGGAATTGTGTCCCTTCCGGAGTACCTCAAGGTTCGATCCTCGGGCCTTTATTATTCACTCTTTTTATATCAGATATTAAACATTGTTTTCATCACTCTTACATCAAGTGTTCTCAAACGTTTTGAAGACTACTGCGAAAATAATAAACTAGAAGAGCTCAATGTTACTAAATGCTTTCGTTTCACGTATTCTCGACAAAAATCTTAATATATAAAATCCTTGCGTTACTGACTGACTGACAGACACGCTACAGCCGAAACTATTGGGCGCAGGAAGCTGAAATTTGGCATGTATACTCAGATGACAACCATCGGTGTAACAGATATCACTTTCTCCCATTACACTATAGACGTGATATTAGTGATGTTTGTTTTCTCATAAATTTAGCTAATGGATCTGTCGACTGCCCAGAGCTTCTCACTAAGCTAAACTTACGAACAAACCTACTTGGGTTTAGACGTAGACCGCTACTGCAAATACCTACTGTGTCTACAAATTATAGGAAGAATGCATTTATGTCGCGAGCTGCATCTACCTTTAATAACCTGCCCGATGACTTAGATATTGACCTTTTCTGTACAAAGACGCTTACTGTCAAAAGATTGTTGGCTGCAAAATTCTTTAATTCGCCTGCGAATTGTGATTTTCACACTAATTATTCCTAAATTTTCTCTTGCCTTGCGTTGAAAAAGATCTATCCATGTAATCATTGTAGTATGCATATTTTTGGTATGTTATGTGTATATTATCTCTATTATTGTAACATTGTTTTGTATTAAAGGTATGATGAATGTTGTAGGTCAAATGATAGCAACATAATATATATATATATATATATATATATATATATATATATATATATATATATATATATATATATATATATATATATATATATGAACAAGGGAATTATCACGTGCATTGCGCAAAACGAAACCTAGTCTCCTATATGATTCGGCGGCCGCTGCGGAGATGTGCTGGTGAAATGTCAGACCACAATCGAAGATCACGCCAAGATCACGCATGTTAAATACGTGAGTTACCTCGGTATCACCTAATTTGTACACGGTTTGACTTGGTCGTGATTTACGGCTGAACGTCATAATGTAACACTTACTGGTGTTGAAATACAATTTATTTGTTAGACTCCATTGTAAGACTCGATCAATATCACTTTGGATATCCAAGCGAGTGCGACTCTCAGTAATTTCGAGTACTAACTTCAAGTCGTCCGCATAAAGTAGGCATTTGGCATATTGTACTACATTGACAAGATCATTAATCATTAAAAGAAAAAGTAATGGACCAAGAACTGATCCTTGGCTCACTCCAGATCGCGTGTGATATGATCCTGAAAGAAAACATCCATGAGCAACAAATTGTTTCCGGTTCAAGAGATAGTTAGCGAAAAAATGCAGAAGCTTTGGTGTGAATCCTATGGCTTGTAATTTGCTCAGTAAGATGTCATTATCTACAGCATCGAACGCCTTTTTAAAATCAAAATAAAGAACATCTACTTCATGCCATCTATCCAAACCCTTCGAGACGTAATCAACTAACGACAGCAGATTTGTTTCCACTGAACGACCGGGTCGGAAGCCGTGTTGTTCGTCACACAAGTAAACTTTTAATTGGTGGTAAATTTCATTATGCACAATTGTTTCTAACACCTTGGCTGGACATGACAAAACCGCAATTGGACGATGTTCCTCAACTGAGGATTTATTATTGGTTTTCGGTATCGGAGTAACGCGGGTTACCTTCCATTGATCCGGATATATGCCACTTTGAAGGGCCAAGTTAATTATGTAAGTGAGTGGGAAAGCAAGAAAATCCACACAGCCAATTAATATACACCGATATTTTTTAATTAGTACAAAAAATTTAACACAGCACTAAGTATCTTTAACTGATCATATTTATGTAGTTAAAAAATAAAAACACTAAGTCCGAAAACTGTCTCAAAACTGTCCACAAAAATACGTGATAATTGGTAAATGCAATACTAATACTATGACCGACCTGGGTACTATCATAGTAAAATAAACCATTGATAAATCCCCCCCCCCGCACCCCTCTGCGCCTGCGCCACGCCCCGACGATGCGACAAACAGTACTAAGCGAAACCTAATCGCCTACCTACATCATAAGTGCGACAGAGAGAATGCGAATGAGCAGGATGGAATATTATCAATGAATTAGTGAACGGATTGTAAAATATTACTATGATTTATGTGAGATTTTCTACAATAAACAAATGATAATAACTTTGCTCTTTATTGATATTATTAAATTCTTACGTCACATATATGATAATAATATCTTCGCTAATCTGTTCCTAAAGTTTTTGTACTAATTAAAAAATAGTGGTGTATATGGTGGAACTTTGTCTGGACCGACTGAGCTCTGTGGTTTTAATTTACGAATGCCGGCCTTTACCTGACATATAGTGAAGTTACTAATGAGTATGTAGTAAATTGTAAATGCAACTTTAACACAAGTATACGTGGTAACACTTTGGCATTTAACGCACGCGCCCCGTGACGAACGATACAGTAGGTACATCCGTGAACATGGCGCTTGCAACAGTGCCGAAATAACGGTTACTCCAAACAAAGGTACGTGTTACGTACGTGTACAAGTTTAAATGACCACGATAGTTTAAATTCCTATATTAATACAGTACTATTTGAAAGAATACGGAAGTGCGTGTATTTTTCCGGGTGGTTTTAAGACGCGGACTGTCTATATGTTTTTTATTGTAAATTAATGATATTCTTTGGTGACCATAGGGGTGCACAAATAAGGGTTTGTCCGAAATTCCCAAGGGAAAGACGAAACGACGCTTAAATTAAATTAAAATCCTCTAATAAATTATTAGTTACCTGGTTCATTTAAGTCACTAGTCGAGATTCACAATAGGCCGCACTGGACATTGAAATTGATTTGATTTATTATGTTGTATCTATTTACTTATAATAATAATGTCCTCCCGACCGATTTCGGCCACGGCGGCTTGTCTATTTATGAGACTTGCCAACTGCGCGGGACATATTATAGTGCACAAGTGTGTGCGCATACACAAGTGCACTCTCTATTCCCTCACTCTCATAGTCCGATGGGACGCCACATGCGACACGACCGGAGAGAGATTGGGCGCAGGACCAACGGCTTAACGTGCTTTCCGAGGCACGGGGGTGTAACACCGCCAACTCCCTGACTCCGAACTTCTATTGGGTAATTCTTAACAGAAAAACCCAACATCACTTTTTGTTCGACCCGGGAATCGAACCCGAGACCTCGTGATCCGCAGTCGCTAACACTACCGCAGGACCACAGAGGCAGTCATTTTACTTATATTGTATCATATGTGAGATTTACTTATATTGTATCATAGTAATTATATTGTATCTATCTATTATACATACCTGAAAATAATTGTGTAAGAGATACCCAACCTCCTGTGACACAGTTTTAGGAGATTAGTGAAATAAATATATATATATATATAATAAATAAATAAATATATATATATATATATATATATATATATATATATATATATATAATAAATAAATAAATAAATATATATATATATATATATTTATTTATTTATTATATATATATATATATATATATATATATATATATATATAATAAATAAATAAATATATATATATATATATATATTTATTTATTTATTTATTATATATATATATATTTATTTCACTAATCTCCTAAAACTGTGTCACAGGAGGTTGGGTATCTCTTACAAAATGATTTTCAGGTATGTATAATAGATAGATACAATATAATTACTATGATACAATATAAGTAAATCTCACATATGATACAATATAAGTAAAATGACTGCCTCTGTGGTCCTGCGGTAGTGTTAGCGACTGCGGATCATGAGGTCTCGGGTTCGATTCCCGGGTCGAACAAAAAGTGATGTTGGGTTTTTCTGTTAAGAATTACCCAATAGAAGTTCGGAGTCAGGGAGTTGGCGGTGTTACACCCCCGTGCCTCGGAAAGCACGTTAAGCCGTTGGTCCTGCGCCCAATCTCTCTCCGGTCGTGTCGCATGTGGCGTCCCATCGGACTATGAGAGTGAGGGAATAGAGAGTGCACTTGTGTATGCGCACACACTTGTGCACTATAATATGTCCCGCGCAGTTGGCAAGTCTCATAAATAGACAAGCCGCCGTGGCCGAAATCGGTCGGGAGGACATTATTATTATAAGTAAATAGATACAACATAATAAATCAAATCAATTTCAATGTCCAGTGCGGCCTATTGTGAATCTCGACTAGTGACTTAAATGAACCAGGTAACTAATAATTTATTAGAGGATTTTAATTTAATTTAAGCGTCGTTTCGTCTTTCCCTTGGGAATTTCGGACAAACCCTTATTTGTGCACCCCTATGGTCACCAAAGAATATCATTAATTTACAATAAAAAACATATAGACAGTCCGCGTCTTAAAACCACCCGGAAAAATACACGCACTTCCGTATTCTTTCAAATAGTACTGTATTAATATAGGAATTTAAACTATCGTGGTCATTTAAACTTGTACACGTACGTAACACGTACCTTTGTTTGGAGTAACCGTTATTTCGGCACTGTTGCAAGCGCCATGTTCACGGATGTACCTACTGTATCGTTCGTCACGGGGCGCGTGCGTTAAATGCCAAAGTGTTACCACGTATACTTGTGTTAAAGTTGCATTTACAATTTACTACATACTCATTAGTAACTTCACTATTTGCAGGTAAAGGCCGGCATTCGTAAATTAAAACCGCAGAGCTCAGTCGGTCCAGACAAAGTTCCACCATATACACCACTATTTTTTAATTAGTACAAAAACTTTAGGAACAGATTAGCGAAGATATTATTATCATATATGTGACGTAAGAATTTAATAATATCAATAAAGAGCAAAGTTATTATCATTTGTTTATTGTAGAAAATCTCACATAAATCATAGTAATATTTTACAATCCATTCACTAATTCATTGATAATATTCCATCCTGCTCATTCGCATTCTCTCTGTCGCACTTATGATGTAGGTAGGCGATTAGGTTCCGCTTAGTACTGTTTGTCGCATCGTCGGGGCGTGGCGCAGGCGCAGAGGGGTGCGGGGGGGGGGATTTATCAATGGTTTATTTTACTATGATAGTACCCAGGTCGGTCATAGTATTAGTATTGCATTTACCAATTATCACGTATTTTTGTGGACAGTTTTGAGACAGTTTTCGGACTTAGTGTTTTTATTTTTTAACTACATAAATATGATCAGTTAAAGATACTTAGTGCTGTGTTAAATTTTTTGTACTAATTAAAAAATATCGGTGTATATTAATTGGCTGTGTGGATTTTCTTGCTTTCCTACTCACTTACATAATTAACTTGGCCCTTCAAAGTGGCATATATCCGGATCAATGGAAGGTAACCCGCGTTACTCCGATACCGAAAACCAATAATAAATCCTCAGTTGAGGAACATCGTCCAATTGCGGTTTTGTCATGTCCAGCCAAGGTGTTAGAAACAATTGTGCATAATGAAATTTACCACCAATTAAAAGTTTACTTGTGTGACGAACAACACGGCTTCCGACCCGGTCGTTCAGTGGAAACAAATCTGCTGTCGTTAGTTGATTACGTCTCGAAGGGTTTGGATAGATGGCATGAAGTAGATGTTCTTTATTTTGATTTTAAAAAGGCGTTCGATGCTGTAGATAATGACATCTTACTGAGCAAATTACAAGCCATAGGATTCACACCAAAGCTTCTGCATTTTTTCGCTAACTATCTCTTGAACCGGAAACAATTTGTTGCTCATGGATGTTTTCTTTCAGGATCATATCACACGCGATCTGGAGTGAGCCAAGGATCAGTTCTTGGTCCATTACTTTTTCTTTTAATGATTAATGATCTTGTCAATGTAGTACAATATGCCAAATGCCTACTTTATGCGGACGACTTGAAGTTAGTACTCGAAATTACTGAGAGTCGCACTCGCTTGGATATCCAAAGTGATATTGATCGAGTCTTACAATGGAGTCTAACAAATAAATTGTATTTCAACACCAGTAAGTGTTACATTATGACGTTCAGCCGTAAATCACGACCAAGTCAAACCGTGTACAAATTAGGTGATACCAAGGTAACTCACGTATTTAACATGCGTGATCTTGGCGTGATCTTCGATTGTGGTCTGACATTTCACCAGCACATCTCCGCAGCGGCCGCCGAATCATATAGGAGACTAGGTTTCGTTTTGCGCAATGCACGTGATAATTCCCTTGTTCGGAGTAAATTGGAATTTGCAGCTTGTGTGTGGAGTCCATATGAATCACCATACACCTTACTTATTGAAAAGATTCAAAAAGCCTTCCTACGCTGCTTATACAAGAGAAATCATGGGTATTATCCATTTATGTACCCTACAGATTTCTTGCTTGGTACTTTAGGATATAATTCCCTAGCTGCCCGGCGGTCTCAGACGCAGGTCATCACTGCTTTGAAAATACTGCGAAAGGTGATTGATTGCCCAGATTTATACAATATACTATGTGCAATTTATGTCCCCGACAATTATCTACGCCACTGGCCCAACCGCCGTCCCAGACTGTTTGCGACCGCACCGTGCCGCACAGTGTCGCATGCGCATTCCCCATTGTGTCGCATGCATGGCGCAATCAATGCCCTAATTCTTGACCTACCCGATTGTGATGTGTTGACTGATAGATTCAACCAAATTATTATATCATGTTTGAAATTTTGTGAAAGACATTGTATCTGAATTGTATTGCATGAACTAATTATTATTTGTAATTTTAAAAGAATGTAATTTTAATAGAATGTAATTTTAATACGACTGTTGTAATTTTCATATGAATGATAATGTAATCTATTTAGTACATAAGAAATTGATTAATTAATTACTGTTATTGGTGTATAACCGTTGTAATTAATATTTAAATAAATAAATAAATTTAAACACAAGTATGTTTTTTTTTAATTACATATATAATTTTAAATAATAATAATAATAATTCTTTATTCCTTTTTTCTTTTTTTTTTAAAGTGTGTGTGTATGTGTGTGTGTGTGTGCGTGTGTGTGTGATTGTGTATGCGCGCGCGCATATATTGCTGAGAGTCTGATGTTTGAGAAGTATGTAAGGGAATAGTGTTGAATATGAATGAAGTTTAAAATATTTTATGCAGCACTTGTGTAACCATGTATACAGTGATTATGACAATGGATAGTCTTCAGATTCATTATAATTTAGATCTAGTTACCTTCTTTTTACACATAAACTTACTCATGGGAAATATATTTAGTTTCTTATTTACTTTGCCATATATGTATGGTCCAGCACGATATAATGCACTATCAGCAAGTTTAAACTTACAGGGAGGGTTGTTCCATTTAGGAGTTCTCCGTGAGCGCTGGTCTATTATTACGGCGTCTACTGCAGTTTTGTGGAACTTCAGTATCACCGACATAATGTACAATTGTCGCACCGTTAGAACTCTGTGCTCGCGATATAGCTTAGTTGTTGAGTATCGTATTAATTCCTAATTTGTAACAGACTTTCAAAATTGCTCTTTGCGCACGTTCTACTGTTATAATGTGACTTTTAGCTACGAAACCCCATATTATTATGCAGTAATTCATGATACACTGACATAAGGCAAAATAGGTCATGCTGAGTGTGTCGTTATATGCTATTTATCTTAGACTTTTGAATATGTATAACAGTTTTCTGACACGAGAATTTACCGCTTGTAATTGGTATTTTCACGTTAAGTGTTTATCTATGTTGACGCCAAGGTATTTAATGCTCTCAACTCTATCAAAGGTAGGACAGTCGCAGCTGCTACTTAAGTTGTCATTACACAGATGGGACTTAAGGGTAAATTCTTCGGAGGCAGTTGTTTTCTTATTTACGGAAAAGTTCAAAAGCTTACTTTTTTTGACATTTAGTGTAAGTAGATTGTTTTGTAGCCAATTTACAACAGTCCGAATGCCAGTCTCTGCAGCACTATAGGCATTTTGCCAAGAGTTACCGTGGAAGATGATGGCTGTATCATACGCGTAAGCAAAAACTTGCGCATTCTCTAGATGGAGGGAACAGAGACCATTGATGTAAATTAGGAAGAGAGTAGGGCCAAAGACACTGCCCTGAGGGACTCCGTAAGCTACATTCACCGCGGAGGTTTGGTAATCACCTAGGCAAACCTTGTGTTCGCGTTCGTTAAGATATGAGCAGAATCAATTCAAAGCAGTGCCCCTGAATGCTTGAATTTACAAATTATTATGATCATTATCATAACTATAACTAGCTTTGCACAACGTAGATGGTTTTGAACGTCACTTTAGATCGAAACTGTGCATCTTGGGTTTTTCTATATCAATGAGGGATATACATGCCAAATTTCAGCTTCTTGTACCCAGTAGTTTTGGCTGTGCATTGTCTCTCTGTCAGTAACGCAAGAATTTTATATATACCGATTATAAGAAGGCTAATAACATATCACCCATGTTAATAAGCTATTTCACTGCGAAGCATAAGCAGATCCACGCGAAAGAGTAAGTGAATAAATTCATCGAAACGGTCAATAAATATTTAATGTGGCGATGACATAAAATTTATTACCTCATAAATTTTATAGTTATATGACGACTTAAGCTATTATAGAATTTCACGAGACACGTTAATCAATCCTTTGGAATGCAATTTTATGAACAAATTGACCTCTTAATGCAATTCACACTAAATCTGGTTCTGGAATGCAATCTTACTACTATTTAAAATTTTAAAGATTGTCTGTATGGATGGATGGATTTGCGGAGGATTGGGTTGTGGTGTTCATCCAACTAGAGGTATGATCCTCTAACCAGTTTAGATGAACGCGGCTGGTGGATTGTGGACTTACTTAAGTCTACTAAAATAAAATATAGTAAACATCAAATAGATAATGCAAAGGGTAATACTAAAAGAGTCTGACCAGCCATAAAATCTATCACGCACAGAGTCAAAAACACAGAGCAGCCTCTCGCACTTCTTTCATCATTTGACCCAATACGCTCGGTGAACGAATAATTACAAACATAGATTTGCCTTATTAGAAACAGATGAGCCTGAACTCGAGATTCTTATAATGCACTTGAGGAGTGATTGTATAGTTGGTAGCGACAACATATCCGGTATGTTCCTCAAAAGATTTAAAGAATATCTAATACCACCTATTGTACCTTATGTAATCTTTCATTTAGAAGGGGTACATTTCCAGAACCTTTTAAACTTGTAGTGGTTCACCCGATAAACAAAGGAGGTGATAGAGACCGGCCACATAACTATAGACCCATTACTATTTTACCCACTCTTTCCAAACTACTGGAAAGATTAATGAACAACAGGCTCGTCAAATACCTAGAGCACACCCAAGTATTCTCCCCACGACAATACGGATTTCGCTCAGGACTATCTACGAGTAACGCAGTCCTAGACTTACCTAACTAACCAACGTTATGGTAGCTAAGCTTGACCACAAACAAAAAGTTATAGATGTTTTCTTGGATCTTGCTAAGGCATTTGACACAATTTCAGTCTCTATCCTTTCCGCAAAGCTCGAAAAAGTCGGGATCAGAGGTACTCAACTATACCTCTTCTAAACCTATCTTGACAGCAGACGGCAGTGTGTTAGGGTCGGTAATTACTGTAGTGATGAGTTTCCTGTTAAAAATTGAGACTCACAAGGCAGTATCTTCATATCCTTTCTTTGCTTTACAATATTCTCTTTAATACACTCCCCCTTACTTAAAAGAACGCTTTAAATTCCTCAATGACACACATTCGAGATCGCTGAGGTCATCGGTGAAATTAAGATTGGAAATGCCAATGCATTCCAGCACTTTTTATGACAAATCGTTTACAGTCCAAGCTGCTCGGCTATGGAATGCACTGCCGATATCCATCAGACAAGCACAATCATTATCATCCTTCAAAAGATTATTAAGAGACCACTATCTTTCCATTCAGCACTACTCTACATTGTCATAAACTTTTAATTTTTTATTTCTTTTTCCTCTGTCAATTAGTACAGTTTTTACTATCTCCTTATCATTTATTTTAGTTTTATATTATAAGTATGTATATAAGTATAAGATAAAGATAAAGAGATATATATATATAAGTATAGTATTAACAAAGTATGGTATGTTTATTAATATATGTATTATTATTATTTGATTACAGTATTTTGTACCTATTTATTGTTTAAAATTCAATTAATGATGTACAATATCTTATCACACCAACAATACCTTTTCGAAATCCGTCAGTTTCCAGTCCATCCAAAGGTTGTCTGGAAGAAATTACTTTTTAGTGATAAGGCCGCCCTTTGTGCATTTCCTGCTAATCATAATTTTTATATGTATTTCCGATTGGTGTACAATAAAGAATATTATTATAATTCTCTTTATTCAAACATTCTCTCATAAATTATATTTTACATTTTTATGGGATTTAGAAAAAAGAATATAAAAATATAAAATAAAATTACGGGACTCACCGGTATCGGCTGCAGGGACCAAGTTCCCGGTGGTTAGGGCTCCAGAGAGAGGAACCTCCTGACGTTACGAGCCGTGGCCAGCAATACTGCCTTCTGTATAGAGGACTTAATCCATCCGTCTAACGCGAGCCTCTTGAGGTGGTGATCGAGGCTCTTGGCAATGAGACCATTAACTGACACGACTATCGGTACAATGATCGCGGAGTCCACATCCCACATGTCGACAATCTCGTGAGCCAAATCCAAATATTTTATTTGTTTATCTTTCTCGGCTTTCACGAGATTCTCGTCATGGGGAATGGTGACATCGATGATCATTGCAAGGCGCTTAGATCGGCTTGTTAGCCACAATAGTTCTATCAGTAATGATGGATCGATCCCAATACATGGTGGCACGACCATTTTCAAGAACTGGGTCGGGCACATACCTGTAGTACGGTATCTCAGAGTCTACAAGATTGTACTTTAATTGAGTAAGGGCAGCGTCACTGTTGCATTGCTGATGCTGTGCTTTACATTCTGTGTTTGAGGACTCCTGATAAGGCAAGTTGCTGATGGATAATCCTAGCTACTTGGTTGTGCCTGTGCAAATATTCGCCGTTGGCAAGACGAGAACAACCAGATACTATATGTCTGAGAGATTCATCAGGCTGGTGACATGCCCGACATATGTCAACCATCCCATCCCTTAGGATACACTTCCGGTAGTTATTCGTCATGACAACCTCGTCCATAATCGTAAAGATAAAACCTTCTGTTTAGGCGCAAAGATCGCCAAAACGTAGCCAGGACACAGAAGCTGGTAAGTCTACATCGGGTCCATGCACGGCCCGTAAAAAACGTCCATGCAGCTCTTTACCTTTCCATACCTCCTTGCGCTCCTCAACACCAAGTACGGCAGGTTTGCGCCAGTTCTCCTTAGCCAGACCCAACGGGGTAAGCCCGTTGTCCACAGTGACCACATCACGGTGTACACCCGCGTCAGTGCTGAGAAAATATTCCCTGAGATAGCACACCTCGCGGTTATGGAGGGTCTTGGCACTTAAGAAGCCGCGACCCCCGCACTTCCGCGGGATGTACAATCTCATTACTGACGACCGCGGGTGATGCATCCGGTATGTAGTCAGTAGACAACGGACTTTTCTATCCAAGGTATCAAGTTCTGTTTGAGTCCATCTAAGTATGCCGAAGGAGTACATGGCCCAACCGTTACAGGCGCGCATCCTGTTGCCGCCTGATAAAAAACTATTTAAGATTTTTCTCAGACGGCCAAAGAAGCGTTCCTGCAACGCCTGCAGTATTGCATCGCTGCATTGGGAGGAACACATAAAACACATCTGCTAAACACATCTAGCTAGAGCGCGCCCAAAGAGCGGTATTAAAAGTAGGTTGGAGACTCCCGTACCATTTTCCCACCACTGAACTTTACAAAACCTGTAATGTACTCTCAGTGTGAAAGTATTTATTCTGAACCTCATTCTTACGACCCATACAAATACCAAATATGATCCGTCGATGTAACATCACGCTCGTGGGTCATCACACAACGTTTGTCCCTTGATTTCGGTCAGAACTAGTCTAGACCAAAGATTCTTCCTAGGAAATTATGTGTACAATAGGCTAAACTTTTCAAGGTAGTAGAGCCTTGCTGATTTCAGCATGAATGGGCCGGCTCGACCGGGGAAGTACTACCCTCTCACAGAAAATCGACGTAAAGTAACAGTACCTAAACTATTGCGTTTCGTTCGGTGAGTGAGAGTGCCGGAGGCCCTATCCCCTATTCCTTCTCCCTGATCCCACTCCTTATCCTATCCCTTCCTTCCCAACCCCAAGGGGCGGCAACGCACTTGTGACTCCTGTGGTGTTGCTTGTGTCCATGGGCGGCGGTAATTGCTTACCATCAGGCAATCCGTCTGCTCGTTTGCCGCCTTATACCATAAAAAAAAAAAACTAAATTCTAAATTTATACCCAATGACCAAGAATGAGTGTAAAAAGGCAGTTACTTAGTTACTCAATGGCTATTTGACTTAGACTATGACGGCACTCAAAATATAATTTCCACATTAAAATAGACGACCATTATAAATACACATATACATACAACACCCAATTCTCACACACTACACTTATACACACATACACACACAACTCTCACACGTAACAGTCACACACACCCACAAACCTACACAGACAAACACACACACCGCTACGGTTTATAAATTATTTCTCTTATTTTTGATTTTGTGACACTGTTTTGATAGATGTAGATTCTTAGCTAACTTTTGTAGTATTTAGAGGAAAGGACTGGAGATCTGTCACACAGGTTTCGAACCTAGCTCAGACTCCAGCTCTCAACAAGGTTTATGTTTTTACTGTATCTATAAATATAAGAATACCATTGTACCTTTTTGAGAGAAATAAACAATATTTATTATTATTATTATTTTAGTTCGACGTAATTCGAAGCAGAATTCAGGGACCCAATCAGCACCAGCAATATTGCCTCATCTTCGACTGCACACCACCTCTATGTATTATTTTTGCTTTCTATATATTAAAAAATACTGAACAGATTTTTTTCCCACTACGGAGAAGCCAAAAGGAAGTGTAATGTTTTGGAAGTATGTGTATGTATGTAAACTTTGAAGTATGACCAGAATAAAACATAGGCTAACTGACATCCATGCGGGTGAAGCCGCCGACAATAGTTAGTTTGTTAATAAATTTAACTCTGTTTTGCTTTAGTTAGAGAAAGGAGTATGAAACATACCATCACCTCATGTAGGTCGGCAGTCACGTATTTTATGTTACTTATCCAATAATCTAGTAGGTACCTTGATGATTTTTTCATCAACATTATCAGCCTGTCGCAGTCCACTGCTGGAAATATGACTCTCCAATGGCACGTCACTAAACTTGATATTCTGCTTTTCATATGCAGCCGGTGCCAGCCACTTTGCGAATATCGTCACTCCACCTAACCGATCGACGTCCTACACTACGTTTGCTAAGACGTGGGTCCCGCCAACGCTTATCGGTTTTATGACAGTTGTAATGAGTTTTACTAACACCATATTCTTTAATGATATGCGTGTTACGTGCAAATTCAAAACTATTACTGCACTAAATAAGTAAGCATAATTTCTTTCCAAAGCTGTATTTCCATTAATCAGTTATTATAAGTAGCTGTTAATTTGCAAAGCATAAATCAGTTCTTTTTATGTAAAAGGAGACAAATGAGCAGACGGATCATCTGATGGGAAGCGATTACCATACCTACGAATACTAGATGATTCACAAGTGCGTTTTTTGAATGAGAGAAGTAATGGGCATCTGTTGTACCTATATGGTTACATTAAATATTTCGAAACTGTCACAAATATCTTTATTAATGAACACCTAGATTCATAATATTATTAAAAATATTAATAAATTATTTATTTTACTTTCTTACAATGCAGTCAAGACTAAGACTATGCAGACATACACATTGTAAAATAAGGTACCCTCTTTTACCTCAGCAGCATACGAGTAAAGATTTTAAAACAATTATTTTTTTATTAAAGACTTATGCTGCAAAAGCTTCATAGAGTAGGTTATCTTGGAAAAATAAAATAATTATAAAAAATATATAAAATCGTCAGTTTCGTAGATAACAATTACAATTATTTAGTGATCTGAACTGCCTATTAATCCAAGACCTCCGATTAAGGAGCGGGCGCTCTCTGAGCGTTTCTATTGGCTCATCTTCTTCAGCCGACTTCCACATAACATCCGGATCTTCCGTAGTAGTCGTTTTCTCAGAAGCTGCTAGAGGTATTACCTCTAAAGGAGCTTCCGTCTTCGTTGTTGTGCTTGTTGACGTACTGGTCGAAGTTGTAGCTGAAGTTGTAGTCGATGTTGAAGTTGTGGTCGCAGGTGTGGTCGCAGGTTTTGTAGTCATTACAGTTTGCGTTTTTGATTCTTCAAGCCTGGAGGTGCAGTAGACCGTGACGTTGACGCTGGTGTAGATAGGCAGTCTGGCATTTGAGTGGACGAGTGCTGTGTCCCAGCCAATGATTCGGATGGCTGGTGTGGGTAAGAAGGTGCAGACGCGAGCTTCCATCCCAGCGATGTATTGGCCTCCGCATATTGGTGGTATCTGAAGAACATAATACGTAAAAAAGGCGTTTTCAACTGTGGAGTTGCCGTAAGTACGATGAGGAAGTGATACTCACAGTGATACCCCAGTCAACGAGAGTAGGCCTCAAGTAGTGCTCGGGTAATGCGTGTGGAGTCCCTTCCAGGATACCTATAACAAAGAATAGTACATATATTTTCAGCCGACAAGAAGGATTATGATTTCAGCCCGCATATCTTCTCAACTTCCAGTCATAGTTTGATAAAGCCATATTTATTTTCATTATCTGTGAGATAATTTGGTAATATCGTTACCACCTACAAGCTCTTACATGTGACTGCAAGCATCCATCATTCGTGAAACACATCGAAATTATAGTTCTTCCATCCTCTTAGCTTTGGAAAAAAATCATCTAGATCCTTGTATCTAGCCGTTAAAAGACTGGAATAATGATAGTCTTGTTTGTTTCTGCAGCATATTCCATAACTGATGTCATGTTCGCAGGAGGACTGCTCATATATTCCGTCTTAAAGATTGCCTTACTTCATGAATGGCAACTCTCCTTATTGTTGTAGCAAACTGCTCTTTGAAAGCCTATTTCATCACATCATCTCTTTAAATACTGTATTGCACTTTATCATGCAACCTTTCAGACCACTGCTGCATTTAGACCTCTCCTAACTTGCGTCACAGCATTGCGAGTCAATAGAATAGGGGCTACTATACCTATTTGACACCTGTCGGAATACTCAACATTGATCCTTATACCAATGAATACAGCGGCGCTGGCGTCGTTCTGCGTCTCTCTCGCAGTTAAGATACACTGGAGGAGAGAGAGACAGCCTGCCGCAGCGCGACTGCCACGCCGCCAAGCGGCAATTGGAGTCGCAGAAAGTTTGTCTTCAAAGCACCCATATGAAATGCACCTCTATGTAAATATCTGAGCTCTTTGCTTATACTAACCTTAGTATAAGGATCAATGTTGAGTATTCCGTCACTTCTTAGTGATACTATTTGCTTTGGGCATTGTCTTTAGTTGTCCCTTCCGACACCCACAATATAGTTTATTACACTTTAAGAGCTCAATAAGGGTCTCACCATAAAAATCATCAGTGCAGACTGAACCAGCGTATCCTTTGGCAACGAGAGCAGCGAACACAAAGACAACAAGTGTCCTCAACGACATACTCTATATGATTGCACTGAGCATGCCATGCAACCATGTCTAACCCACAAACGTGTAATTTCATCGGCAATATTAATAATTCCATGTAATTTTGCCATGACGAATTATTACCATATGTACGATAGCTACAAGTTTCTCGCGTTTTATTGATCTGAAGCGTAAAATAATTGAATTTTTACGTTTCACACTAAAACATATAGGAACGACTAAAATATAAATAGATGTAAGAGGCTTCTGACTAAAGGAAGAATTAGGGCATAGATGACCAGATGTGAGGCAACCCACTGCGTGTTGGCAGACTTTACAATATGGTTTTTAAGAAACTTGTGGAAACTTTCTGATATGCATCTGCAATTGATGAAACACTGGGAATCTTCCCAGTGGTTCATCAGGACACAATTTTTACTATATGTAATATGCACGTAACTTGGAAAACTCAGCGGTGCAGTAGCACTGTCTCCACTAGGCTGTTGCTCTAAATTAATCGCTCTTAAAAGTTGTATATAGATTTTACAAGTTATTCTTTAAGATCTTTTCTGTGACGTATCTCTTCTTTCTAATAGATCAATGTCAACCAGATCATAATTAGTAACTTTAGCATACAAGCACCTAAAGACATCTGTAATCTGCCTTTTCCTGTCTATAGAAATTAACTCGCAACGGTAGTTTTATATCTTGTCCCATCGCCACGAGTATTCGTGAAAGACCATTGTAATGACACACCCTCACCTTTCTATTAGCAGTCACAACTTATTACGGTGATTCTAGATTTGCACGAACAAGGATGTAACATTAGTCACACTAGACTTCTAACCATGTTCATAGAAAACCTAATATGTACGTAATTATTCACGGCCAATCAGGAAATATCGAAAGTATGACTAGTATTGTAACACGAAATGGAAATAGTAGAGTGGTATAGTGTTTCATCGACCAAAACGAAGAACTAAACGCACTATATTGCCTCAACTACCGTTGTCATGAAGAAGGTAAAAATGCTGATACTTGTTTCAAGATAGCAAGTAAGTGACATTTGGATACTTAAAAATTACGCTTAAGACATTGCAAATGTATACAGATACCTAAGTAAATCAAATACCTAATCAACACTTAACAAGTGTGATGCACAAACAACCAAAGCGTCCCTGAAAGCAAATAAATATCAAGATTAAAACTTGAACATAGCTGCCAAAAAGCAACTGCTACGTTGTCAAAAAGTAAAAAGCAAACCAAAGTTTATTTTATATAAATGTGCGTAAAATTATTTTTATCCAAAAGCGTAAGCTAAACGCACAAACGGTAAACGAATTATACATTTGATCAAATCCTTTTAACATGCTATAAATAGCAATATGAGCTGAGATATCAGTTGAAAGTCGAATAATTATGACCAAAAATGTGTAAAAGATATTTTCTTAAAAGTTAGGGTTGTAATTTTGAACATCCAGCAAACTAATCTGGTTTTGTTCTACGATTTTCAGGTAATTCCTGGTGGGTCACGGCAAATTACGCTCACCCCGATACATGTGTGATACGTTATGGGACGTGCGTCGGCGGACACTGCCAGAATGCCTGTAGGAGAGTCGCGAATCTCCGTATTTATATATAATCTATGGTCGCGAACACCATCTGCGCCTTCGCAAGAAGCGGAGGATGACATAAAAATAGGATGCTCAATGGGTACTTTCGTAGAGGACTATGGCAAGGTAAGAATGTTAAAATTTTTATTTTTTTACATTATAACCCAATATAAAATGCAGCACACCATTACAAATCTCAAAGATCAGATTTACCATAAAATCGTTTTCTCAAACTTCTCTAGCGTGACATCAACCATGGTATTCCACACCGCGCTGGCGATTTCTCTCTCCATATTATGAGTAAACTCTGTAATGAGCAGCTTCTTAGTATCGTTACTACAATCTAATGCTAAAGCTGAATCAGTTAGAACAGGTGAAGATGAGGTGAAGTGACAAACAATTTATTCATCATGTAATCATTGATAAAAGTGACATCTTGTGGCACTCATAAACTACCAAATTTCAAAACCACAGGCCACTCACGCCATCTCTCTAAAAGTCTGTATACCAAACCGGATGTGTAGAAGCATAATAGTAAAATAGTTGAAAGCATTCAGCATTAGAGAGCGCTGTACTAAATTTCGCAACAATTAGGAAGGCTTCCAAACCCATTAGTAGAGCTAACAAACGCAAGTAATACTTGCAGCTTTATGGCAACGGTCACAGACCATAAGAAAATTTAAAAAAACGGAAGGAAAATAAGAAATCGGTGAAATATTTTTGGAGTATCCTTTTAGGACCCAGCTAAAATGAAAAAAAAAACAGTTTTATGTTATTACTAATTAACTTGTGCGACCTACTAAACTGTGAGAATTTCTCATCGTTGAAGTGGGCTAAGCGTGAATGATGATTCTTCTTCATGTGAGTATTTTACGGTCTTGCTAACGGTGGACAGAATATGGATATGTATTAGATTATTTTGTATTATAGACCTCAAAATGTAGGTACCTACTAGAAATGGTTATTTCATTTTTAAAGACTGGAAGCACCCGCACTTGGAATAAACCTTGTCGAGACCATCGACATAATTATATGTACTAACGGGGCACTTAATCCCGTTAACTTAATCCGGCTCCTGTTTCACCTTTATTTGGGTGGCGAACCAAATGAACATCACTGCTTGAGTATAATAGCAAAAGGGTCTATTAACTTTTGCACAAGTAGATAACAATTTGAAACAGTTTCAGCTCCGTCATCATCCTCTTGGCATTATCCCAATTTCAATCTAGAGTCCGCTTGGCTGAATATTAGCTTTTCCACGGAGCGACTGCCTGTCTGACCTCCGCAACCCGAAGGGATAGTGATATTTCATGGTTTAGACTAGTGTCAGTTTATTTTAGAAGATATTGACGCCCTGTGACGATTGTCAAAGATCTTCATGACAACCGGGACCGACGGCTTAACGCAGAGAGGTTGGACTAGGTTTAGTAAGGTTATATTTCTTTGGCTTATATTTCTTTGGCTTAACATGCTCTCCGAGGCACGGGACAAGTGATAATTAACAATTAACAGTTGCAGTTCCGTATAAAAATAAATTGAATGTCAATTATGTAACTTATATGTATAAAGAGTGCAATAAAGAGAGGTCGTAAGTTGTATTGCCCCTTCTTTCTAGTAGTTCCACATATTCCACTGCGAACGTGGCAGTTAATGCAGAATCATTAAGGAATTAACTTTAATTTTTGACTTCATAAGCGTCACATCGTGGCCTTAATGAATAAATGATTAAATAATAATAATAATATTCTATCACATTCACACAACACCATCTAGTTCCAAACTAAGCAGAACTTGTACTATGGGTACTAGATAATGGATAAACATACATATATATACTTTTTTTTGTAAATACATGCATATTATAAATAGAAACACCCAGACCAAAACAAACATCCATATTCATGCACACAAATGTTTCACTTGAGCGGGAATCGCACCCGCGACCTTCGACGTAGCAGTCGCTTACACTCCCGCTACGCCAACCGGCCGTCATAGTCATAGATTTTGACCTTGACTTTAACAAACATTTAAGCAATGGACACGAAGAAAATCCAGATTCGAAACAACAATTTGTGGACACAGAGTTGTCTAGTATGGCATCCACCACACTGAGCGCAGTTTTTAAGCAGTAGCAAGGTGATTTAAAGCACTACAACATACACACAGATATTTTCATTTATTTGTTGACTTTATTTACCTCAAGTAAGAATAGTACCTACAAGTACAAGTTTATTTATACAGGTAGCAGAGCCTCCTCGCTGATTTCAGCATGAATGGGCCGGCTCGACCGGGGAAGTACTACCCTCTCACAGAAAATCGACGTAAATAACAGTACTTAAACTGTTGCGTTTCGTTCGGTGAGTGAGAGTGCCGGAGGCGCTATCCCCTATTCCTTCTCCCTCATCTCATCCTCATCCTAACCTTTTTCCCAACCTCAAGGGGGCAACGCACTTGTGACTCCTGTGGTGTTGCTTGTGTCCATGGGCGGCGGTAATTGCTTACCATCAGGCGATCCGTCTGCTCGTTTGCCGCCTATTACTACAAAAAAAAAAAAAAAACAATTTCAGCACTAGCAGAGCCTGTGGATGCAACTGCGCTATTCAGGGCTACTTACACCTCCTCATCCGTGGCTCATAGTGTTATATATTAGTGTATAGCGCATAGCCTCCATGTCCGTGTGGTGACGGATTAAGAATACGGAATGTCACCACCCCATATCATCGCATGGGTGTCGTAAGAGCCGACAGAGGGAGCATATTATGCAGAGCACAGCACTGTAAGAGAAGGAAAACTTGATACAAACCCTATGCCAACCCGTTTGGCCAGCGTGGTATAGTAGGCCAATTCCTCCTTTCAAAGGAGAGGCCTAGTCCAGCAGTGGACTGTTAAAGGCTGATGATGATGATAGCTTCCATCGATAATAATCAACGCAAAAAGTTTTATTCAAATCGACCCAGTAGCTCCTGCGATCAGCGCGTTTAACTAAACGAAGAAACTCCTGACCTTTATAACATTAGTATAAACAAGATAAAGTCCAAAAAAAAATTTCATTTTAGGTACCTAAGCAAAATTTTGAAATATCACTCCTGTTATCCTTAGTTGTAGGTAACTATTGTAATAAAAATAACTACGTTAAAAACAACCGACTCCAAAAACGAAAAAGTGAAAAATAATAAAGATTTAACATTAATTAAATACTACCTATTATTTATATGTGCTATTTACTAAAAGGTTTGAAGTCGGTGCCAAGCCTTAAAACAAATAATAATATTTTAATCACTTAAATGAATACGAGCAAATTAATACAAAGGAATGACTACGATAAAGATAAGGATGCATAAATAAACCTAATAAAGAGCAATTTGATCTTAATATTATAAGCAGCTTCAGTTAATACGAAGAATAATGAGATAATTAATACGAAAATGTATTGAACAGAATGTGAATTCGTGTGAATTATGAAATGCCTTCTTTAATTTAAAAGCTTTTGAAATTTGATTTGGCACCGACTTCAAACCAATTAGTAAATAGCACATATAAATAATAGGTAGTATTTAATTAATGTTAAATCTTTATTATTTTTCACTTTTTCGTTTTTGAAGTCGGTTGTTTTTAACGTACTTATTTTTATTTAATACTTTTTAGTGAACCTATTGTTATATTGTCAACTAGTTATAGGTAGACCTACAAAAGGTGCAGCGCGCCTTAAAATATAGATCGCAAGAAACGGGAACGGATAAAAGTAGTCTTCTCTGTAAAAATGCTCTTCGGGACACAGTTTTATGTTCTTGCGAGCCTATTAAAGATCCTGAAAAACGTTTGTTGGCCAGGAAAGCATATATATGAAATCACGTTAACGTCAAGAAACTCTTAAACAGTATAATTCTAGACTCGGTAAGCTCCAAGAGCGTCTAGCGAATGAGCCTTTTGAGCAGAGAGCTAATAGACTTGGTCTCATTAATAATCGACAAATCATGGCATTACCGCATGATTTACGTCTTTGAAGTCACCATTATCATCATTGTGCAATTCAAATAGATTTTTGTAATTACTGAGTTCGTATCGCCACCTTCTGACTCCTTCATCGGACGAGAACGAGCCCAAACTCTAAAAAATTTTGTCAATTAATTACTGAGTTCCTATATTATTCCTATGGCCACCTTTCGATTCCATCATCAGAGCAGCTCTATGTCATAATAACTTTTCATTGTCATCCAATTTAAATACGTATACAAAACCCAACTCCCGATGTCTGACAAATTTTTTATAGACTCACGCCTGTATCCCCAAAAGGGTAGGCAGAGGTGTAATATTACACCCACATTTCCCAAAGAAAGAAATCGCCAGAAGGCTGATCGATGCTTCCCGTGACCAGAGGGCTGGTTTATATCTCTCTGAGAGAATAAGCATTGCCATTCAACGTGGCAATGCTGCCAGCCTTCTGGGCACGCTACCGCTCGACAGCGTTGCGGAGGAATTTAATTTTTTATTATATTTTATTTACTTTTCTTTTCATACTTTTGCTTTTTTATAGTTTAGGATAGTTTAGTTATATAATTTATTTTATTTTATTGTACATTATGATGTAAATCATACTTATAGACCAATTATACTTAAGTTTATTTAAAGTCTACCTAAGATAAAAAAAATATATTTGCCAAATATTCATAAACATTTTCCAAATTTCATAAAAACCAAAATCGACTAACTGTTTTGATTGGGATTTGAACCCATGCCTTCAGAACGTAAGCGGATGTATTATCGGCACGGCCATCGCGTTGTTATCAATTAGTGGCGAATTTAGCGAACACTTGACAGAGTGCTTACGTCATCTAACTGTCATTTCCAAATAATGAAATAGTCTTCAAACCTTTTTGCTAATTATAATGTTTGAGTACCAGCCAGTTTGTCGTGTCGACGCATAAAGTGTAGACGTCAGTAGTCCTTAGTAACCGTAGTGATGACAATTTTCCATGACACCAGCAGTCACAATTATTATTCATAGGAATTTCAGCCTTAAGAATAGGTGAAAATAAGTAAAAAAATGCTCATAAAATAAAAACTACTGGGCCTACATGAATAAAATTTTTATGGGACCAATTCGAAACTATTGCGCATCAAAAAAAGAATTATGTAAATCGGTTCAGAAACCTCGGCGAAATCGGTGTACATACATCGAAAAAAAAATTGGTTGCCTGTAAAGTCGGTATACGGGCGAAAGTTTTACGTGACAACGACTTTGAGTGGTAAAATAATTTTAATGTGCATATTCATTCGTATAGTAGGAAGAAGGATGAAAGACGCGTGCCTTTCACTTTTTATGTCTGTCTCTCTCGCTCTTAGGCGGGACGCGTGCCTCTCACTCGCTCTCATTGTGAGCGCATAACGTGAGCGGAGCGTAACGCAGTTTCTTGAAGTGTCACCCGGCAAACCAATTTATAAGACGTTGTCACGTCAAAAATATATACCGGCCGAATTGAGAACCTCCTCCTTCTTTTTTTGTTTGAAGTCGGTTAATAAAATAAAAATCAACAAAATAGCTGAACATATTTTTTATTCAATTATAAACTGTGATATTTATAATAACATCAAATAAGCATTAAGTAATGTGCCACATAAAAGCATGAACATACTTATTATTTAAAGGATTGGTAATAGTTTCTAAAAATAAGTCATTTTACTCTGTACTTTTAGCACAGATAATATAATACTATACTAGTACTTTTAGCAACCTTATGAAACCATGATTAGGACTTAATTATATAAAGGACAAGTGAAACCTTCAAAATTTATGCATTTCTCTGCACTTTGGGCAACCTCAAGAGCCTAAATTTCTCACGGCTTGCTGTACAAATTTAAAAGACCACTATTTAAAAAAAATATTATATCATAAAATATTTATTGCCACAAAAGATACAATCTGGCAAGGACACAGCAATAACTTCCTAGCACAGCGGGTTGTGCGGGCGCTGCTGCTGCTACAGCGGAGACCCTCAAACGGGGCAAACCCTCAAACGGCGAAAATACGCAAACCTAGTAAGGGATTACGTATTTGAGCCGTTTTGAGGTGGAAAAGTTGGGGCCATGGGGTCCAAGTGCGAGATCTCTTTTTAGAGACTTCGCAAAGAGACTGGTCGACGCGTCGCGTGAGCAGAAGGCTGGGTTGTCTTTGGCCCAGAAGTTCAGTAGCGTCATACAACGTGGCAATGCTGCCAGCGTTCTGGGCACGCTTCCAGTTGACGGCGATGTGGATGAATTTCATGACGCCCTCTAAATTATTTTCTTTTCGTTCTGTATATATTTATTTGTATGTTCTGTTTATATTTCTTTATATAGTATTTTAAGACCAAGTTACTTTTTCGTCGTGTGTTTAATTTAGAAGATAAAAATTGACCTAATTTATTAAGCCTGTATAATCAATATAAGCAATAACTGAATTAATTTACAACCATATTTGTTGAACACTGGTAGCCACGGTAACATTAAACTTGTGTTTTGTGAAAAACGATTAACCAATATAAATAAAACTCTGTACATGGAAATTAAATACTGAGCTTTAGGGACTATATAGAGAATATTTATAAAATGTCTACATACAAGAAATATATTATAGGTATTTTCATATTGCTTATATAGCAATGTAAAATCACCCCTATATCGTTTTAAAGTCTTTTTACCCATATTCTCAATACATTTCCTAAAGCTTAGTTTTATTATTCATTCGTACCAAACGAATATCATAAATATTGGTTTATTGTTTTTTACAAAAGCAGCCTTTGAAATTAATTGTATGGAAAGCCAAGAGAAGACACTCTTAAACACGACCACCACTTTCATTTACACTATGTTTAATTATCCGCAATAAACGTCTACATCCGCCTGTCCAGCCTGCTCGAGGTTTCCAGAGCGATGCACGAAGGCCCTCACGGTGTCCATCAGCTGAACTTGAGTGGACGCGGCACCAGTCTCACATACCGACACAGCTACACCGACCTTATTGCAGTCCTGAAAATATAATAGTCATCATCATCAACCCTGTAGATACACCGTCCCACTGCTGGTTACGAGCCTCTTCTCACTGTGAGAAGAATAAGGCCATAGTCCACCACGCTCGCAAGGTGCGGGTTGGCAGACTTCGCATAGCTTTCGAGAACATTATGGAAATATGCATAATACTAGTATTATTAAATTCTTGCGTTGCTGATTTACGGACAGACAAAGCACAGCCAAGACTATTGGGCGCATGACGGTAAATTTAGAATCTATGTTCCTTCGAGACTGTAAGGTGGCACTAGGAAGGAATTTCCCGAAATTCCCACGGGAAACGGAAACGGTCAAATCAAAATAAAATGTGTAAGCGCTGCGTGCAGCATCCTGTAGAAAAATAATTATTAATTTTAGCTAGTATTGTAATGTCCTAACACACACTCAAGGTTCAAGGGTTCTGACGCCCCATAACGACTGTCAAAGATCTATATCGTAACCCCGACTGGTGGCTTTACATGCTCTCGGAAATCGAACCCGCAACCTTGGACGTGGCAGTCAGTTGCATTCCGGGTTGTTTAACTTCGTCTAATTTTAATACGCTAATAAGTTCGAAATGCCAGTATTGCACGCCGAGGATTTAAATCCAATACCCTCTGCATAGCAGGCCGTTGATATCTCCACTAAGCTTACGCTGCCATTAAGCCGCATTTAAACTCTTGCCTATAATTTTCTCCAATACCATCGATAGAACATAGGCATGTATTTAAGTCAGAACTGCGTTATACATCAGATACACCATCTAAGATGTTGAGATAGGCATAGTTAAAGATTGTGTAGAGAAAGTTATAATCCATTTTTTTTCATTACGGGCCCACACTTGTGGGCCAACAATAAATGACGTCGTAAGTCAAGCAACCACAAATTAAACTATAACTGCTAATATTACAGTTCTTTATGGCAAAGTTAAAAAAATGTAAAGAAGTATACATACGGGATAATCAGGGAACACAATTTCAAAGTGGGTTTCCCGGGGTTCCAGGTAATATGCGAATGTTCTCACATCGTCTGTAGTGTATCCTGCAAAAACACAATTAATTTACTTTCGAAGTGCTAGCACAAATAATGTAATACTAAAGTATTTTTGTAATTAATTATTTACAGATGGATGCGTTGGTTCGTGTGGCGAACCTTGTGGGAGGCCTATGTCCAGCAGTGGACGTCTTTCGGCTGATATGATGATGATATGGTAGGTGAAGGTAAGGTTCAAACAGATCTTAACACAAACTTTCAAATCCTATTTTATCATCGTTTAGGTAGATTCAGAAAGAAATCTTTCTTTAATAACTGACTACGTCATAAAAGGAGTTCACTGACCCGATTTGCATGTTTCGAGCCTTAGAACTTTAAACAAGACTATAATCAAAGGCTAAAAGGCTGTTATGAATAAACGAAAGCAAGGCATATGACTTAATTTCGAGGACATTTTTCTATCGATATGCGATACTAGTATAGTACGGTCACAGTCAATGTCTATATACTGTGGTACGGTAGAGTCACACTGCTTCCGTTTGACAGTGTGATCTTGCCCGGATAACTACTTAGATCCTTCTTTCCTGTAGGGATAGAGTAAGCAGAACGACAAAAAGAGTGGAAGAGAAGATGTGTACAGCGTCACCTTCTGATCTCTTTCCCTTAAAGCAAATTTTCATTGATCGTAAGGCCCCGCATTCGATAGGATTATTGTCAAGGTGCCAAAGTGTTAGTGATCCCTGTTACAAACATTCACAACATATCATGTTACCCGCTTTCCAACAGCCAGGTTGCCGAACGTACCGGATCACCAGATAAGACAACACTATGTGACATCCACAAATTGATGCTCCGAGTTTGAATCACGGTTCTGGGTGTATTCACAGCTTGTAAAGTCTCAAACAATAAAGAGTTTATTCTCAGTAGGGTCGTTGACATAAAAATCTTTCAAACACTTTGTTACCCAATTATCGTTCAGCTTATCAAGTGTTATTACCCAATCAAGTTGAGAAATGAAATTACTCAAAATATTTTACAAATTAATTTCAATAGTTCATTTAAATTACATGTTGTGTTTGATTACTCTTTCAGCGTTAACTTAACACCGGGCACTTCAAGGCCTCCTTAGCCAACAACGTACCATGGTGTATGTATTTGAAGGGAAACAATCATTTTACTAACTCATTTGCCAATCATTCCGAATATTTTTATATTACCAGTGGAAAAATGTAATTTAATGTCATATCTGGGTAGACGAGGGAAGCGGATCCCGGGTCCCAAGCTGAAAGTCTTAGATGCTACCGGGATTATGCTAAAACATTGATAATTTTGAATTTTTATACTATATGAAGGACTGAAGACGCAGCAAAGTGATGAAAGCACAAAGTCGATACCCACAGTAATACTTATCTAAGCCATAGAACTAAGGTATCCCTTGGGATGCGGTTTATCTGACAAGGCGAAAGCCTGATATCCAAAAGAGTTTTGAGTATACTTACATACTGCTTTAATCATCTCTTGCATAAATATCATTATCTTACGGTGCGATTAGTCGAAGGCCCGATTTCTCATAAACCTAGAATTTAATTGTACTAAAGCCTGGCCTCAATTCAAATTTCTTTGGCATGTTAGTATAGGAAGCTTGAACGATAAAAAAGTCGCATTTCTTTTGTGATCTAATAAAACAAACAAGTCCGTTTGAAGATAATAATCAATTAAAATTATTATAAGTAACTGACTTTAATATAATTCCTCAAACTTGAAATTGCCTAGGCGAGTAGTATATAATTATACTTCTACATTTTCTAGAAAGAAAAGCAATAAAAACAACCCAATTGAGAATCTCATCTTTTACTAAGGCGGTTGAAAACTAATTGCGGAACTGCGACACTCTTTAGGCCATCGCAACCGAGCCCTGCACACACCTGGACATATCACAAAAGAAGAAATAACAACCATTGTCTTTTGAATAATACATTTGAACAAATAAATGTGCATGCTACGTCTGTATATTAGATATTGTCATATTGACCGAGGCACTGCATTCAATGTCGACTGAAACAAATCAATAGAGTGCATTGCACGACGAATTCACACTGAAGAACATACAATACCAAAAACAAATAATTATTTATATATTATATCCTTGTTTGTTTTCCTGGTGTCCTCAAATGAATCATTTCCAAATGTCTAAGGCCGAATTTTGCTCATCATCTTGTTGAAAAAGATTTGGTAAAAAGATTCTCTCCTGGACCTCCTTCTACCTACGCAAAGATGTAAAAGAGCAAGATATTTAATTGTCATCTTTGGATATTTTACATCAAAGGGCAAACAATGAAATTGCAAGCACGTGAACAAAGACATTAATAAGTCATTGCACTGCTAGTGACTCAGCTTTTTTTTTACCGCGTTTAATTTTCATAATTGCCTGATCCGTCAAACGTTCTTTAGATAAACAAAGAAGTCATAAACCTACAAAATTACCCGTTTTGCCATTCGAATATTGACTGCTCCTATTGTGCTTCTAGGGTAGTTTGACTTGGCGTTCCAACTGCATTTATATCAGAGCGCTAATGTGGTATTAATGGGCATGTGGGGCCTATCCCCAACGTTCTCTCGGTATCTTCGGTGGCGGTTCTGGTCTCAGGAGGCCACATCATCATCATCAGCCATTTAGTCCCACTACTGGGCACGGGCCTCTTCTCACTATGAGAAGGGTAAGGCCATAGTCCACCATGCTGGCCAAGTGCGGGTTGGCAGACTTCACATGTCTTTCGAGAACATTATGGAGAACTCTCAGACATGCACGTTTCCTCACGATGTTTTCCTTCACCGATTAGCAAGCGATAATTAACAATTTAATACGCTTTCACTCCGAAAAGTCACTGTTGCGTGTCGTGGATTCGAACCCGAGACCCTCTGCATAGCAGTCTGTCGGTCTCTCCACTCAGCTATCGCTGCTCTTTCTTTGCTCGAAGGCTACATTCTCACACAAAAAAGAAAGGCCTTTTGAGATTTGCCAGGTTTTTTCATTTTTGTTTTCTGAACCACCCCGTTATAAGATAAGCGATACAAAAAAAATCAATGAGTCTCTTATTTGGCGACGACCGGTTGGCGCAGCGGTAGTGCAAACGTAGCAGTCGTCCGACGAAGGTCGCGGGCTCGATTCCCCTCAAATCAAACATTTGTGTGCATGAATATGGATGTTTGTCTTGGTCTGGGTGATTCTATGTATAAAATGTATGTATTTACAAAAAAAAAGTATATATGTATGTTTATCCATTATCTAGTACCCATAGTACAAGCTCTGTTTAGTTTGGGACAAGATGGTGTTGTGTGAATGAGGTAGAATATTATTTATTTATGTTTTCTAATGCTCCTGCTACACCTGCGTCTTAACGCGTTAATTAGCGCGTAAATTTAGACGCTACGTAGATGTGGCCAACGTTTAACGCGTTAAAGTACTAACGGCATTACTAATGGCGTTAAACGTTAAGCAATAGCTCGGGTGTCGGTTTTTTGGACACATCAAAGGGTTTTAGCGCGTAGTTTAACGCGCTAAGTGATGTTGGCTACATTAACGCCGTCTCATTCAACGGTATGCGCGCGCAAAGTAAGGACTGTTTAATTTACAATTCGAAATTAGAACCCTTAAGAAGCGTACTTATTCGTTAGTAAAGGTTAGTTTTTTGAAAAGTCCTTAACGTGTGAATTCACGAGGAATTAACGCTTAACGGCATTGTAACCTTAATGTAGCCAAGGCGCATTTTTAACGCGTTAATTAACGCGTAGTTGGCCATTGCCATCAACGTTAACGCTAACGCAGGTGTAGCTGTAGCATAAGATTACAACGTTATTAAATTGATTTTCATACACGTCCATAATACCTACTACAAATTACTTATGAGTACAACCATTAATCTTGAAGGGACGCATTTAACACCTGGGCAGGCTATAAAAGCAAATTGAAATTCATTCAAAAATCTTTTATCGCTTTACTACGCATTTGATCATAATAGTAGACTGTTACTCGAGGATAAACGATTTCATCAAAAATAAGTCATTATTTGGCCAGTAAAACAGTCGCTTTTCTCACAGGAACACGAGGTTATAATTTTGGTGGAAAATATTGTTCGATGAATCTAATCCAACTAAAAACATCTTGGCCTTCCTCAAACTCCCTTTGGAATTTTCCTCTCTTTAGTGCCTTCATGGATCTCAGTACAGAGCAACCAACAATATGACATAATACAGACAAGTAGGAACACAGCACATCGTTATAATATGGTGATAATCATCTTGAATGAATAGTGGTTGTATGTTGTATATATTTGTAGTTCATATACACCAAGAACTCAAAAAGAGGCCATCACATCATCATTTGTACATCTTTAAAGACCTCACAAATTAACCATTGACACTTGCTTTTTTAATTTTTTTTTTATGTTAATGATGTGATAGCCTTTTTTCGAGTTCTTGGTGTATTTTTTTTATAGACGGATTGATAAGCCGGTATCTATAGGCAGAGGCGTAATAGGTATTAAACCCACATTTCGACATGAATTTTTAAGTCCCACGTAATAGGGGGCGAGCCTATTGCCGTTATCGGGCACATCACCATCTGCTGCCGACTCCGTGCTGCTACTGAGAATTCGGAAAAACCCAGTAACACTTTTG